>CM053790.1:676351788-677569288 GCA_028749045.1 Cupressus sempervirens
ACCCTAACCCTTAAAGTATTGAAAGGTAATCATTTAAATAAAATTGCATGGGAGACTCTTACCCTAAGTTTTCTTTTTTCCCAAAATTCTGTTATTACTTTCTATGAAATAAACCTTTACTTTTTAAGATATCCCTATCCATGGTTATTTTCTTAAGCATTTGGTGAAGCATCTTAACTGTGGTGGTTTGTTTTGGTTACTTGTTGATCTGTCCAACATCAATTGTGAGTGCATGCCTACAATATGAATTTGCATGACATTTAGTAAATGCAAGAAAGTTCCCATGTGCCACATAACACTTGGTGATGTTAAGCTTTTAACATGCGATAGTGCTCAGAACTTCTTAGTACTTTTCAAAATTTTTGTAGAATTGTCAATGCACATTGGAATTTCTAGCAAACTCATTGGTTGAGTTGCATAGTGTGGTTATTTTTTGCTACCAAATCATTGAATCATGGATCTTTAGAAGATCAATGAGAAATTCATTCCTCTAATATGAAAGTGAAGGAAATTTTAAAAAATATGTAAAGCACCTACACTCCATGTGGCAAGTTGGGACTTGCCATAAGGAAGTTGTCAAGTCACACCAAGGTGGAGTCTAATTGTAGGATCAGGAAGCCAAAAAAGGTGTAAGATGCTAATGTTAGAGAAAAAGGATAATTTTATTTTATTTACTAAATTACCTTTTCTCCCTAATGCTAGATGCTAATGCATTTTTTAGCTTTCTTTATTTAATAATTATTAAATAGCTTTCACCTTTAGGTTACCCTTTTTTGGTTTCGATCTTGTTTTATAAGGATTGATCTCTTTGTAATAATTAATTTGTTCAATCTCTTCTTCATCTGAATATACAAGTTTTGTGTTTTCAAATGAAACCATTGCCACTTCTTGTCCTTTTCTTCTCCTTGACAGCTTTTCTATATATAGGTATTCTTGGGCTTCATGGATTTGATTTTCATATTTGCTCAAATCTAACATGGTATTAGAGCTAGATCTGATATAGCTTGTTTTGTATTTGGAGAAAAAGGGAGAACAAGGGTTGGCAAATTACATCTAGTATTTTTTGGGAATTTCTTGAGAAAATAGGGGGCTTACCAATATTTAGAGTAGTTTGAGGCCAAATGGTCATCACGGATGGACACAGAAGGCATCAAAACCCCTATTTCCATATAAAGTTTGTTTGATTTGGACAACGTTGATGTGGGAGGAATATTTTTATTGTCTAATAGGGCCATATGGTCTTTGCATGCACTCCGAGGTAGAAAAATTCTCGAAAATTGCAAAAAAAGAATTTAAAATCTAGTGTTTGGCTATGGTGGTCAATTAACCACTAGCGGTGTCATTGCAATCATCGCTTGCAGTCCACCTAGTGACTTTGTAGTAGCTTGCTGCAGCTCCATTGGTGGCTATGCCTACGGCCCAACCATAGGGCTCCCACAAGCAGCCTACTACCTACTCCATCGCTTGATTGCCACTCCATCAATGGTGCAAGGGTGGTGTTTTATTAATTTTTAAATTATTTTTTCGATCCAAAAAATGTTTTGAAAAGTGGTTTCTGAGACAAAGACATTGATGTAGGTTTTTTTTTGGTTTTGATGCAGTTTAGTTTCCTATTTTGGTAGTCAAAGTTGAATGTTTAGTTCTTCACTTCAGAGGGCATATCTTGAGAATCCCATCTCTATTTTTTAAAAATGTTATATATTTTGGAAAGTTGGTTCTGTCTAGTTTTCAGAAATGCTATAATTTCTTCCAGATTCTACTCCATGCTATTTCTATCATGTTATTTTCTTTTTTCTCTATGGTTGATATCTTGGGTGTTTTAGGTTCAAGGATTGTTTTCATGGCATGGGATCTCTTCTTTTGGGTTGTACTTTATATTGTTTTATCTCTTTGCCCTTTTTAATCATTGTTGATACCATTTGTAAGCATTTTTATGCAAACACACAAAGATAAAGTCCCTCTCACTTTTCAAGATCTTTTTCATCATTGTGACTTATTGTACTCGTACTATATTATAAAGTGTCATGGGGGAATACTTAATTTCCATTTAGTACCTTCTTTCTTTATCAAGTGAGTGTCCCCTCCATGACATTAACCCCATGATGTGTCGGTGACACATGCCTTTATAGGTGTCTATATCTCTTCCTCACTCTTGATGTTCTTAGTTCTTTCTATTTTGCAGGAGATTTTTGGCCCACTTTCTCAATTTTCTATCACCTCACCCTTGGCTACATTAAGGGGGGGTTCTTCTATTTTTTCTAATTCTTCTTTGGTTCATTGGAGTGAGCTATGTATTCAATATTTGATCCTATGTACTAGGTGATTTCAGTGGCTAGATACCTATGCATTTTAAAGAGATGGACCATCTACCATATAGACACTCTTCTTTTCATTTTCAAAGTAGGTTCTTTAGACAGCAGTTTCCTTTTGGCAAAATTTGCAACTTCTTCATGCTTCAGTGGTTTTCTTCATGCTTCAGTGGGTTTCTTCATGATCTCTCTTTGTTCCTATTTTTTGGAACATTCCTTTGGTTGGAGGCTTTTGTGTCCACTAAATTTTTTTAGCTATCTCTTTTTGGAGTAGAGTTCTTCACACTATTTTTTCTCTATTTCTCCATTTCATATATACCTATGCATTTCAGTGAGATGGATCATCTACCATATAGACAATCTTATTTTCGTTTTCAGAGTAGGTTCTTTAGATTAGCAGTTTCCTTTTGACAAAGTTTGTAGCTTCTTCATGCTTCAGTGGTTTTCTTCATGATCTCTCTTTGTTCCTATTTTCTAGAACATTCCTCTAGTTGAAGGCTTTTGTGTCCACTAGATTTTTTTAGCAATCTCTTTTTGGAGTAGAGTTTTTTGCACTAGTTTTTCTCTATTTCTCCATTTGATAGAGATTTTTTTGTGATTAGGTACCTCATCAAGCCTTGTTGCTGGGACCCAAGTTTTCTTTTAGCATTGCATTGTATTTGCCTTGCTCTTTCTACATTGTTTATAGCTGCATTGTTGCTCATCTTAAGGGGTGGTGTTAGAGAAAAAAGATAATTTCATTTCATTTATTAAATTACCTTTTCTTCCTTAAAATTTCACTTTATGCATTTTTTAACTCTCTGTTTAATAAATATTTTAGAATTATTAAATAGCTTCCACTTTTGCGTTACCCTTTCCGGGTTTCAATTTCCTTTTATAAGGATTGATCTCTTTGTAATAATTAATCTCTTCAATCTCGTCATCTAAATATACAATTATCATGTTTTCAGATCAAACCCTTGCCTCTTCTTGTCTTTTTCTACTTTGTGATAAGTTTTCTACATGCTACACTCAGTGAGAAATTTTTGGCTTACGATGTTACAACAATGCCTAGTTTGTCGAGGGATTGTAAGAGGTCAAATTCTAGGATAAGATGCTACAAAATTGAGTTTCTATGAGATCGGGGGAAGGAAATTTTAATATACAATGTTACAATAGGATCGTAATATTGTAAGATTTTACAAGGGAAAGATTTCAATTTTTAATTATGCATAGGATGATGTGAGGCCTGCCTAGAGGATGATGACAAATGAGAATTTGACACATGGCATAGGTGAATTAAGGAATAAGGAAAATAAATAAAAATTAAAAGTTTAGAGATTTTCAACGCTTAGATTTTTAATGTTGAAAGATTTATGATATTATATGGTTTATGCTATGCAATATTTGAAAATTTTCATTTTATGACTATTCATAGCCTAGGGATGGAATTTCAAATGGACCATAGAGGTATTATTTTTATCCAAAATGCACAATATAATATACCATTAGAATCAACAAGAAATAAACTATCCATTTTTGTAGTTGATTTTTACTTGGGTATTTGCCAAAAATAGTTACAATTAAATTTGTGATTCTAGGAGCTTCTTAGTGCAAAGGAAAATTTGATGTTTTTAGATGAAGTGATAATAGGATTAAATTAGTTTTTGATGTGATCAAGTGTGCTTAGTAGCTATAAAGGTAAAATTGAAATTTTTAGAGGTAGCTGGAAGCAATGAAGAGTTTTCTGATAGTATAGTTGAATTTAATGGCAAAAGATGAGCATGAAAAACCAAGATTAGAATTGAAGCTCCAACATTCTATGATGTGTATCTTATATTTCTTCAAAAGATATTTTGATGAGTACTTTAAATGGGGATATATTAGATATTCTAAAACAACATTTATGGTTTTAATTGTAGACCAAAGAAGAAGATTAGTTTCAACAACATCAGGATGAAGATAATTTTAGTGTGCCACATGTCAAAATCAGATTTCTAATCTAAACCTCTTTTTTTTTATATATTCTTCTTCTCTACTCTTTGTAGAGGTTCTTACTTTTATAACTAGTGAGACCACAAGGTTGGCTCTAGTTCTAGAGTTGTGATACCATTTTCTTCTCAATTTTCCATTATTATGAATAGCAGCAATGTAATTTTCTTCTAAGCATTACCTTATATAGTCATTCCTTAGTGTTATTTTCTAATTTTTGACATAAAAATGATGTATTAGGGTATGTGCAGGATCATGGTGTGCCAAAAAGTGGTGATCTGAAAAATATGTAGTTCTGAAATGCCTCAAAGAATTTCAAAATCTATACCCACTTTTTTCCCACCCATCCTGATACTAAATCAAAACCTTTATAATTCCTACTATATCTTTCAATACCAACCTTATATGGTCATCTTTAAAACATCCCGAAAAGGTGTTTTTGGCATGTTCTTATGTGTTTTTTACTTCAAGCATGTAGCTGACGACTTTTTTTTAACCAAAATTTGATGTAATGAAAAGGGTTTCTTAAGAATGTTCTTAGCTTTTCATAAATGTAAGTTTTGTCAAATTACGAGTTCAGTAAGTAATTATTACTTATTTTCTAATGGAGTTAGCTACAAAGTGCTGATTGACATACTGGTTGAAAAATAGGTATAACTTCCAAACCGTATAAGATTTGTGAAATCCAAAAGATGTGTCACATTGTATGCTTTGACTAGTATAAGAAAAAAAAAAAAACTTAATTTTGATTTTTTTTGAACTAGTTAAGGTAGTCAGACACGGGAGTTTTTTAATTCTGAAAATAGTATAGTAGAAAATTCATAATTAATTATTTATTTGGAATAAAAATTGCTAAAAATATGTGTCACATCCAGGCATGAGTCTAATTTTAATATCTAAAATTATATTTAAAAATATTATCATTTGATTAAGATTAAGGTGGTCAGACATACACCCACTTTTTATTTTTGCCCTAAAATTTTTGTAGTACTGCATTAAAATCCAAACTTTTGACCAATCAAATAATTTTTTCTCCAGATAAGGCCTTGTAGTTTAGAAACTAGACTCAATTTTCTATAGATTATTTTCTTACAACTTTTTGATATAAAGTCCAGAACCACTTTAAAATTATGTGTCAAGTTGACATAACCCCGATTTGCTGGTTTTCACTGCCACTTAAGGCCATAGTTTGGTACACCATGATCCTACACATACCCATTATTTTCAATGAGATTAATATAAGAACTTCATTTTTCTTAGTTTCATTCTAATTCTCATCTCCTTCCCCTATTATCTACAATATTTTGTGTTTAAGGACAAAGAGGGGTAAACACACAAACTTTTGTCTCTTTGAATAAAGAAACAAGATATCAAAATGTGAGAGTTCAACATTAATGACAAAAAAATGGTAGTTGTGTTTAGAATTTGAAGATGATGTAAACTAATGAAATGTGTAGAATTGGATGAATTTTATGCCTATAATTTTCAAAAAAAAATTGAGTAAGAATTTATTCATTTTTATTTATTTTGAAGTCCCTTTATACCTATAAAAAATATACGGTGTAGTTCTTGTCAAACAAGCATATGAAAACCATCCTTTTTTGTTCTAATTTGAAAATATCTTATAGATGACATACATAGGTAGGGAACAAAATAAGAAATAATTATTTTTGATGTATATTTTCTTTGTTATAAGTGCTCAAGCTCAACCTCATCATAATCCAATATTTTTTTTCCTCCCATCAAAACTTCCCTATCAAATCTACACCTTGAAAAACAATTACATATTCATTAATAAAACTCTCCCCTCTAGATATAAATATAATTTTTAATTATTTTTAGTATGATTTACTCTCTTTTTTCCCTTTCTGAGGGAGCATCTTCTAAAAGGTTTAAATATTGAATTATAATATTTTTAAATTATAACATATTATAACTAAACAAAATACTCAAAAATTTATATAATGATGATCTTGAATCTGAGATCTATAAAAGGGTATTTTTAGTTTTTGAAAAAAAATTGATATTTGATACAGAAATGAGATTGATTGAAGATGTTTGTCTTACTACTTACTTCAATTATTTTGATAGCAAGATGACTTCTGTTCTTAGAGACAAAGATCCAAAAGCATTAAGGGATGCTTACACAATGCCTGTGAACATTGAAAATAACAAAAGAGCTATTGGTAAACTTGGAAGAAGGGATGACCCTAAATTGTTTAATCCTAGAGGTAAGAAAGATAATTGAAAGCCTATCATAAGAAAGAAACCTAGGGAGGATACAATGGAGCAAGTTTTAAGTTTACTAAAGAAACTAAGTCCTCCAGCTTACCAAGAAAATAAATCAAATGTTGCAGAGAAGGCTCTTTTTAGTAATAATTTTAATAGGAAACTTAGGATGCAAAACTACACTTATACTACTCAATGGAGGGATGATAAGCCAGTTCCCAATCCCACTCAAGGAAATAAGGATAAAGGAATACTAGATCCTTTGTAAAGAAACTTTATGAATATGGAAAAGGATGTGTCTTGGTGTATTATTTGTCAATCTCCCCATTCCCCTGATTATTTTGTTGTAGTTCAATATTTTGCTACAAATCATCAAGTGAAAAATGATGAGGAAGTAGAAGAGGAAAATCAAGAAGATGTGACATGCAATATGATCTTCCTTTGTTATAGTGATGGAGAATTTCATATTAAGGAATTTGAACATGATATTGTAGACCAAAGAGATTTGTATCATATGTATCATCAACAAGTGTTTTTTGATAATGAAGATTAGGACTAGAACGTTATATGTAACACATTGACTACAATGGATCACATAAATTACCTTCTAAGGTGGAAATTGATAAAATTATTTTAGAAATGGTTATACAAGTCCAAAGTTGATGCAATGTAAGGCAGGAGAGAATCTCTAGAGGAGTTGTCCTAGCCCCTAGAAAATAATCTCACAATGGAAACACAACACCAAGAAGCAATAATGCAAGATCTGATACCAAATCACAATTCTTTATTATAAAATAACTATTTACATACAATATGCCCAGTTGTATGGTCTTCCAGGTTAGAGGCAATACAAAAACAATTAAAATAACAACTCAACAAGATCCTTCAATATCTAACTCAACCCATCATAGCCTAGATTTGTACCATAATAACAATCTGGTAGAAACCTCCAAGATCTCAACTTGTGTTCACAAGCCACCAAGCAACCTCCTTGTTTCTAAACTGCAACCACTAGCTCTTCTCTAAACTTTATCCAAGATCCAAGTGTAAATTTCCTCACATTCAGTGCTCTATCCAAACACTCACAACTTCATCATAATCCTACTATAAACTGTCTCACATTTAGTGCTCTATCTACAGACTCAGAAAAATTCTTCCTTTAGCTACTCCCAAATTTGTTGCTCCCAAATTGCTTCTCGAAAAACCTCTCCAAAAGATGCTCCAAACTCTAAGCCAAAACACCCTTTTATACTTGTCAAAATGACTTAAAGAAAATTCTAGAACATTAAAAAATAAAAGGTGAACACAACAACAATCAGATCACATCCCAGGGAAAGATCTTATCATAAATGATGCAATCAAAATAAATCTTTCAAGTTGGCTTGAACCAAAACTGTAGAAAACACATCCAAAATTCTGACACTCAACATAAATAGGATAACTTGGCACATGAAGAGTCACTTGATACACTCTACAGAACTTGGCACACACTATAGAGCAAGATAGGATAACATGCTAACCTTAGTGTTAACATGAAGTGGAATAACCTCAACTTGGCTTACACTACAAAATTACTAGCACTCAACAATTATTGTAACTCCATTGCAACCAACAGAATTAGCAGGATAAAACAATAGCCAGGAAGCTCCTACATCAAAAGTACTTATAATTTAAGGAATAGGACTATAAATGGTGCCTCATTGAAGCCAACAATTATTTTTATAATGGACACTACTACAAAGGGTACTAATGATAATAAGAAGGATATTCCTAAGACTTCTAAGATCAAGGAAAATAAGAATATGAAGTGGGAACCAAAAAAGAGGGTACACTTTTAGGAAATTGAAACTACTAAGCTAAATGCATTAGAGAAGGAACCAAAATTTGAGACTATCAAGTAGAGGGAGACATCTATTATTCAAAATTCTATATTCATAGGTATTAATATCAAATCTACCAAATATGATCTAGTTAATATGATTTCTATGCTATTCCAAATTAATATCAAGGTTCCTTTGTTAGAATTGTTTAAGATAAAAGAACATAAAAATAAGGCTCTTTCTTGGTTTGGAGGAATAGGAAATAATAATGTTGTTACACATGAACCAACAGTTATATAGAAACTCCCAACCTTAGTAGATGAAAAGTAGGATAAGGAAGTCATGTCTCAAACACCCCAAATGTATTTGGATAATTCATCAATTTCATATCTAAAGGACATTGACCCTTTTTTCCTTAGCCTAATCATAAAGGGTAGAACTTTAAAGAATTGTATGATTGACTCTAGTGCCTCAAACAATATAATTCCTTTTAAGGTTATAGAGGCCCCTCATTTAGGAGTGGACACCAAGTAAGGTAGATGGCAATGGATACCAGGGATGCATATGTCATAGGTACTATTAATTCTTTACCTTTCAAACTTGTTGCACAACTAGATGAAGAACTAACTATGTCTTTCCTTGTAGCAGATATTAGCCCTCACAATTGGATGCTACTCTCTAGGAAGTGGAGTGCTACAACGCCAAGAGTAACTTTCATTTTTGAGGAAACTATTGACAAGGATATAACTTGTTTCTTAGACATAGAAGTGAATGTGTTTAGAGATAAATTGATCATCCAGGAAGTTGAAAATTTTCCTTCACTAATTGGACAAGAGGTCACATGTTGTATGGATTCACCAAAATTATAGAGCATGTATTTTGATGAAGCAAGCTCAAAGGAAGGATTAGGAGCAGGAATAGTTTTTGTCTACCCAAGAAAAAATGCATTTAGGTATTCCTTTTCTCTTAATTTTGCATGTACCAATAATGTTGTAGCATATGAGGCCTTATTGTTAGGATTAAAGGTTGCAGCAAGCCATGGAATAAAGAAAATACATGTTATAGGTGATTCTAAGTTGATTATTTCCCAGGTTAGAGGAGTGTATGTTTCAAAAAAAAAAGATTGAAACAATATAGGAATGTTGTCTAGGATATCATTGAGTTATTTGATGCTTTTGACATAATGTGGAAAGATAGAAGTAATAATAAAATGGCTGATTTATTGGAAAATGTGGCCATAAAGCCTGATGACATATCATTTTCTGTATCTACTATGGAAGTACAAAATAGGCCTCCAATCCCAAATAATGTACATAGCTAGCAAGTTTTTGAGGATGACAAGGATATCTTAAATTTTTTCCTTAATGAGGATAAATATCATGGATATGAACCTGATTGTAGTATTTTGGTAGAGACAATAGATGAAAAAGAGATAAGTTTTGGCTAAGAAATATTACAGTATAAAACTGACAAGGTACTCAAGGGATTGTTTGTATTGGAGAGTAATTTTGATAATCAGGACTAAGAGTATTCAAATGCAAAAGAAAAAAACACCACAATAATTAGAAGAAATTAATTTGGGCACAACTAATTCCCATAAAAAAGTATACATTGGTAAGACCTTCTCTCATGAGATTAGGAAATCCTTGATAGATCTATTAAGAGAATTTAGACATGTTTTTGCATGGTCTTATGATGACCTTAAAGCTTATAGGAAATATTTTTTTTTAGCATGTAATACCTCTCAAAGAGAATGTAAAACCTTTTAAATAGAAGTAAAGACTAGTGAATCCCACTCTAGCTCCTAAGATGCAAGAAGAATTATTGAAGCTTAGAGATGGAGGTATAATTAAGCCAATTAGGCATTCTTCATGGATGCCTAACTTAGTACTAGTTATAAAAAAGAATGGTGATATTAGACTTTGTGTTGACTTTAGGAATTTAAATGTTGCATCCTTTAAAAATAATTATGGATTACATAATATGGAGGATATATTATAGTAGGTGACTAGTTTAGACTTAATATCTATGATGGATGGTTTTTCAAGATATAACCAAGTCCTTGTTGATAAAAAAGAAAAGTTCAAGACAACCTTTACTACTCCCTAATGAACTTATGTGTATGTGAGAATGTCTTTTGGTCTCATAAATGCAAGAGCAACTTTTCAGAGGGCCATGGATGTAGCTTTCAAAGAATATATTGACAAATTCATGGTGGTATATCAAGATTACTTGACTACTTATTCCAAGAAAGCTGAAGACCATTGCAAGAATCTTGAAAATATTTTTTGTTAAGGCTTTGGAATAGGGTGCATCATTAAACCCTAGAAAATGTACTTTCAGAGTCACATAAGGGAAGCTTCTAGGAAATATAGTTTCAAAAGATGAGGTAAAGATTGAGCCTGAAAAGATGGCAACAATTGATAAAGTGCTAAAGCCAAAAAAGTGTCAAAGGTATTCAATCATTCTTTGGGTAGGTTAATTTCTTGAGGAGATTTATGACTAACTTTGCTAAAGTTAGTAGGCCAATTTCAAAAATTCTTAAAAAGGGAGCTACAGTTAGTTGGGAAGGTGAGCCTAACTTTGCATTCCAAGAAATTAAAAATTCTATTAAGAATGTTCTAGTCCTTAGAACCCCTAATTATGAAAAGCTTATGAATATTTTCTCTTTTGCATCTTTTCATACTATTGTAGCAATTTTACTTCAAAAAAATAAAGATGAATATGAACAACCTATAGAATTCTTTAGTAAATCCTTGCAACCTATAAAACTCAAGTATGAAATAAATGAGAAGTAGAAATATGCTCTAGTCAAAACTATTAAGACCTTTAGGTGTTACCTAGTAGGTGCTATTGTTATTGTGTTTATGCCTAATGTAGTAGTAAAGGACATTTTCTCCCAACAAGAAGTATTTGGTAGAAGGTGTAGATGGATCAATAGAATCCAATAATTGAATATAGAAATCTAGATTATGAAGTTGGTAAAAGATCAAGGATTAGCTAAGGTCATGGCATAGACCAATTGATATGTTAATCAAATTAATGTTGAAGATTAGAATCTTAGCTTTGGTACATGTGATATGGATCAGTGTAATTGGTTAAAAGATGTGATATATTATTTACAACATATGCAATCTCCATCCCATTTGATAGAAACTGAAAAGTGAACTATAAAATTGCATACAATCATATATATTATTGTAAATAGAGATTTATGGTGGAGGAATTTTGAGGGAGTATTGCTAAAGTGCATTGATCAACAAAAATTAGAGAAAATATTGAATGATATGCACTTATGATTATGTGGTGGGCATTATATGGCAAAAAATACTACCCATAAGATCATGAGAGTAGTTTTTTGGTGGCCTAGCTTGTTTAAAGATTCCCAAATCCTAGTTAGGAAATGTGACTCTTGTTAGAGATTTGTAGGAAAATTGAAATTTTCTGGGAATACACCTTTTGCTGTCAGTTAAGGTCTAGGCACCCTTTTAGCAATGGGTAATGGATTTTATAGGTAAAATTTCACCTAGCTCTAGTAGTGGTTTTTCTTGGAGACTAGTTGCAACTAGTTATTTTACAAAGTGGGTAGAGGCAATCCCTACTAAGAATTCTACCAGTAAAGTGGTAAAAAATTTTTTATTGAATAATATCATTACAAGGTTTGGATGTCCTAAAATAATAGTAACCGATAATGCTATGTGCTTTAGACCTAAGGAATTTATTAATTTTTGTGATAAATATGGCATCACTAGATTAGTTTCATCACCTTATCACCCATAAGGGAATGGACAAGAAGAATCTACAAATAACAGTTTATTAAAAGTCATAAAGAGCACATTGGATGATAGCAAAAGGGCTTGGGATTCAAAGTTGCACTTAGCTATTTGGGTTGATAGAGTAACATTTAAAAAGGTAATTTCTATATCAACTTTTGACCTTGTATATGGAATTCAAGCTAGGAATGCCTCAAAACAATCTGATGAGTTTGTATAACTATGTTCATATGTATGATGATGATATTGTTGATTATATGCATGAGAGGGTAGATGAATTAGTAGGATTAGTTGAAACAAGGAAAGAGGCCTCTACAAGGAATATGAAATTATAGCTACAGACAAAACATTTTTATGACAAAAGGGCAATGATTAGAAACTTTCAATGTGATGATCTTGTCTTGATGTGGAATGCAAGGATAGAAGATTAATGTAAACATGGTAAATTTGATCTCATCTAGCTTAGTCCTTATTTCGTTGATTCAACTTGGGGGTGAAGATTCATATTTCATTAAAGAATTATTAGGAAACTTTCTAGAATTGCTAGTTTATGGACAATTCTTGAAGAGATATGTCTGTTGAAGCTATTTACCTTTCATGAACACTATTTAGGTTTTGTGTGTGGACATTTTTGTAATTACCTATGCATATGTGTATAACCCTTGTATATATATATATTTCGTTGCATCTAGTCTCAAGTTGTTACTTCTAGTATTCATTTGTGTGGTCTAATTCTTACAGAGATCTGAATCCTTGCCATGTCCATAAGGAAGATGCATCCCTAGACAGAGCCACTATTGGCATGGTTTTTCAATCTTTATGTTTTGTTATACCTTATAGTGAAAAACCTTATTTTAGGGTTTTAAAATTCTATAAAATCTGTTAAATCCTTGGATGAAATTTGTTTAGTTCCATAAGCCTTTGTATTATCTTGCCCTAACCCTTGCCCCAACCCTTAAAGTATTAAGGGGTAATAGTTAAATAAAATTGAGTAGGAGACTCTTACCCTAAGTTTTCATTTTTCCCAAAATCATTTTATTACTTTCCATAAAATAAACCTTTTCATTTTAAGCTTGCCCTAACTATGGTTATTTTCCTAAGTATTTGGCAAAACATCTTAACTGTGGTGGTTTGTTTTGATTACTCATTGATCTCTCCAACATCGATGGTGAGTGCATGCCCACAATGTGAATTTTCTTGACTTTTAGTGAATGTAGGCAAGTGCCCATGTTCCATTTAGCACTTGGTGACATTAAGCTTTTAATATGCTACAATGCTCAAAACTTGTCAATACTTTTCAGAACTTTTGCAAAATTGCTAGTGCACATTAGAAATTTTGCCAAACTCATTGGTTGAGCTGGACAGTGTGGTCATTTTTTGCTACCATATCATTGAACTATTGATCTTTGGAAGATAAATGGGTAGTGCATTCCCATAATATGAAAGTGAAAGAACTTTAAATAAAGTGATAAAGTACCTACATGCCATGTGACAAGGTGGGACATTTCATTAAGTTGTCGAGTCACTCCAAGGTGGAGTCTAATCATAAGATTGAGAATCCCAAAAAGAAGGTGTAAGATGCTATGCCCAGTGAGAAATTTTTTGCTCACGATGTTATCACAATGCCTAGTTTTTTGGGGGATCATAAGAGGTAGAATTTTGGAATAAGATGCTACGAAATTAAGTTGTTGTGAGATCAGGGGAAGGCAATTTTAAGATATGAAATTATGATAGGATTGTAATATCATAAGATCTGACAAGGGGAAGATTTCAATTTTTAATTATGCATAGGATGATGTGGGGTCCATGTAGAGGATGATGATGAATGTGAATTTGATACATGGCATAGGTGGATTGGGGAAATAAGGAAAATAAATAAAAATTAAATGTTCAAATATTTTCAATGCTCAGAGTTTTAATGTTGAAAGATCTATGATATTATATGGTTTATACTATGCAATATTTTAAAATTTTCATTTTATGACTATTCATAGCCTAGGGCTAGAATTTCAAATGGACCGTAGAAGCATGATTTTTATCCAAAATGCATAGTATAACATACTATTGGAATTTGCAAGAAATGAACTACCCATTTTTGTAGTTGGTTTTTGCATGGCTATTCAAACAACTAGTCAAACTTGCATGATTCTGAGAGCTTCTTAGTGCAAAGGCAGATTTGATGTTTTAAGATGAAGTGATAGTATGATTAAATCAAGTTTTGATGTGATCAAGTGCCCTGAGCAACTATAAAGGTAAAATTGAATGTTTTAGAGGTAGTCAGAAGAAATAAAGAGTTTTTTGATAGTACAATTGAATTTCATGGCAAAAGAAGAGCACGAAAAACCAAGATCAGATTTGAAGCTCCAAAATAATTTATGATATGTATCTAATATTTCTTCAAAATATATTTTCATGATTACTTTAAAGGGGGATATATTAGATATTTCTACAATAACATTTATGGTTTTAATTGCTAGCAGATGAAGAAGATCAGTTTCAACAACATTAGGATGAAGATAATTTTAGCATGACACATATCAAAATTAGATTTTTGATCAAACCTCTTCTTGTCTATATATTCTTCTTCTTTTCTCTTTGTAGAGGTTCCAATTTTTATAACTAGTGAGACCACAAGGTTGGCTCTAGTTCTAGAGTTGTGATACCATTTTCTTCTCAATTTTCCTTTGTTATGAATAGTAGTAGTGTAATTTTCTTCTGAGCATTGTTAGCTTATATAGTCATTCTTTGGTATCATTTTATAAGTTTTGACATACAGATGATGCATTGGTTTCAATGAGATCAACGCAAGAGCTTCATTTTTCTTAGCTCCATTCTAATTCTCATCTCCTTCCCCAATTATCAACATTTTTTTGTGTTTAAGAATAAAGAGCTTAAACTCAATTGTAATCTCTTAAGGTTGTATTTCATGATAGGTTTGCTATTGGAATGAAGAGCCAAGTAAATGCTTATTTACCTTGATAGGGTTATAGATTCCACTATGAAGATATTACAATAAGTATGAGATTTTTATGAAGATAGATGTCTATTTGCAAGCCAGATAGATAGATCAGATGTCTGGATATATGAGTATACTTTAGACGTCCATATGTATGTTAAGGTTTTGATGCAGGAGCATCCAGAGGTATAAGGGCAATCCTGTGTCACCCAAAAAAATCTATTTACACTTAGTTTCTATTTCATGTGTTTTCATTTTTGGATACCCATTTGGGTCAAATAAATGTTCCAACTCTCACAATTTCATTATCAGTGTTCTAGGTTAGAGTATTTGAGAACCTTGGGATATGTGTAAATGCCAAAAAAATAGGACTATGTAATTGAACCATAATTATGGTGGATTAGAAGGTGTAAATTGGAGGGAAGATTAAAATTGTAATTTAGAATATTCCAGAAAAAAATAAAGTCAAACGGTTGCACGTTTTGAAAGTTATCGCAATTTTTCAATTTTTGGAGACCTCCTAAGAATGCTTCAAACTTAGGTTCAGGGCATTAAATGACCTCATGTACAGGGCCAAAAATGAGGGATGAGAAAAGCTGGTCCACAGGGCTATAGAGCACTTTGAGAGCTTTTTGAAAATGTAAACAGTTCATCAATCAGAGCTACAATTCAAAAGTTATGCCTCCTAGAAGTTTGGTTACCATTTTTGGATTCTTCTAATTTTGTGCCAACTTCGAACGTGTCTTCTGGAGCCTTCTATTTGGTCGGTGGATGCCAAATAGCACTTTCTAGAATGTATTCCTAATCCTTAACCCTTTGGGGTCTATTTAAGGACATTTATGGCATTGTAAAAGGCAGTTTGGAGTGGAGTTTGAGAGAAGGTACTGGGAGAAGAAATTATGTCCAGATTTATGCTATTGTAAGCCCATAAGGCATGTTTTGGAGTCTTTTTCTCTACACTAAGTGTACTAGCATATTTTCATAGTTAATTAAATTTTTCCTTTCTTGTTGTGTCCATTCTGTGCTTGGGTTGTGTCTCCATCAAGTTTAGTTGATGCCCAATGGATAAAGGACTAGTCATCTTAGAGGTTGCATGTTCTCTATTGTTGCACACCTGAGCTATGCTTAGATCCAAATCTTTAATCAAATATCAATTTACCATTTTATATACTAAGAACTAAAAGTGTTGGTCATTACTTATTTTCATCTAATTTTTTGTTATAGTTAGCTACTATGTCCATGAAATTTATCAACAAATTATAGAAAAATATTGACCATTTTTGCTAAATGGGATAATCTTGTAGAGAAGAGTATCAAGTTAATAAGATCAATCCCTAAGGTTTTCCCACCTTGGCCCTACAAAGCCTAAAGTGAAGTGAGTCCTGATGACTCTATTAATATTGGCCCAGAACTAAGACTTAGCCTTACTAAATAAAGGATTTAGCTCATCCTTAGGCTTGTTCCTATCTTTGTTTCATGGTATTAGGTTTAAACCCACTTGATATGTTCCTTCCTAAAAAGAACTCCAATACCATGAAAATTAACTATTTGGATCTCTTGGTTTCAAGCAATGTAATAGGATGCCATAATTCAATATGCAATCTCAATTCATATGTATATGGCATCAAGTAGAACTGAAAAATGCAATAGGTTTACAATTTGGTTAGAGGTCTTAATTAGGTATGTTAAGTTATAGAACATCACAAAAATTGTAACTTTGAATTTTATAGGCAAGGGTAATGTCCCCATCATGCAAGAAAATCAAGACTTTCTATGTGTTGGCTTCCTAAGGAAATTTTCTTGACCATGGTAGTTAGAGTTATAATGTTCATGATGGTCTATAATTTTAAGAACTTAATAGACCTATTAAATAAGTGTAATTGTGCTGCATTTTTTGTGCTCTACTTATTGTCCATGCATATAGAATGAACTGCAAGTGCATTCTCGATTCAGAGTGGCAAAATCTTGTTTTAGATGGGACAGAAAAATGACATGCATGAGAAGATAGAAAATTGATGTCACTTTTGCAAGTTTGGACACTTTTTAGTAGAGAATATTAAACTATTCTCAAAACCAAGTGAAGCTCAACATTAATCAGTTATTGCATGACAACTAACTGCACACGAATCTCTTAGTTTTAGGCAATATAGAAGGATGCCATAGTTTAATATGCAATCTCAATTCATATGCATACAACATCAAGTGAAGTTGGAAAAACTCAATAGGTTTGCATTTTTGTGAGAGGTTTGTATAAACCTATTAAATAAAAGTAAATAGTGGTTTGTGTTTCTAGCTCCACCTATTGTCCATACATACAAAACATAGTTGCACATGCATTCTCAATTAAGAATGACATTCACAAGTTTATAAAATCAATGGTATGATGTTAATAGGGAATTTAGAATTTATTTATTTTTTATGGGAGGAGGTTTTGTTGGGGGGGGGGAATGAGCTTCCACCTTCATGTGGTTGGCCCTAATTAGCAGAGAATATTAAACTATTCTCAAAACCAAGTGAAGCTTAGCATTAACATATAATTGCATGACAATTAACTATTGTGGTTGAAGTTGATTTTGAGAAACTAAAGTGTAATTCTTTGCAAAGTCAAAAATAGTTAAAATTATTATTAGTATGAAATTTTTTCTTATTTTTTGAAACTATTCTACTTTCCACTTAAAAAAAGAGGCATGACATATATATGGTTGAATTAATTTACAAAAAAATGACATAAATTCTCCAAGAAGTATCATGTCCTCTACATATTTTAACCTTGTCAATTCTTTTCCAACTTTCAATTTTTAGTTTATGTTCTTATATCACTTACATTTTACCATCCTCATCATGTTATTATCTTCATCTCTCAAAGGAAATTTAGTCAGGTTACGACATCTTTCACTAATTTGTCTTATGCAAAATATTTCACCTATTGCACGCTCATCTAATATAAGGTTGATGTTATAAATTATCTTAGCCATTTAGGAAAAGAATTTTGAGAACCACCATTTTCTTCTATCACCTGTCAAAACCCTTGATAGTATAGGTCAAATTTAACATGATATCAATAGCAAAAAGTTTCAAAATATTTAATTATCCTCACAAAATAGGACTTTAATCTTTCAAACATTATTTGTCCTATCTTTGTGTCAATACAAGTCATGGTCAGTGACATCCAACCAATGTTTTGCATGTTGAAAATGTTCCTTAGGCCCAAGCCTCTACTTGATGATATCTCTTCTATTTGATGAAGGATGAGTATTATCAATCCAAAATTGAATAACCAAGTTCTTAACCATTTCCCCAATCCTATTGAATTGAAGAGCTCTACACAATAGAGCCCATTAAAATTCTAATGTACTATTATTTAAATTGTTTCTCCTTTTTAAATAATGTGATATTTTCTTTTGACCATACTCGATATGAGATGAAAGTGAAGACATCTATATTTTTTTGGAATTTTCTTATTTAAAATAGATGTTAGTATCACTCTTCATGCAATGAATTTATCTGCATATCTATTATTTTTCCAATGGAATGTAATCATGCCTTAACATTTTCAACAATATTGTTTTGTACATTAGAATTCCTCTTCTTTTTTATACTTGTATCTTTACCTAATAGTTTTAATGGCTCTTTTAATTCATCTTTGATATGTGAAATTTATAATAATTAAGTTTTCTCCACTATATCAAGATTCTTAAACTATAAAATTATTTCTTTAGACTTTTTATTCAATTCTCTCTCTGTAGTATGTATAGGTTGACTTGCATATTCTCTACATTTTCCAAATATATATCAATTAAATGATTATGTCTCTATGATTAATTTTTTTCATGAATCTTTCAGTTAGATTGGCATTCTCATTTGTTGTTTGATCATGAGTTGCAAGATTTCTTTTTAAGTCTGAAGATATAGTCTTGTTAGGGGACATATACATGTGTACATACATAACTTGAAATATTATATAATTCTCTATAGATTTTAATACCTACAAATATTAAATACATGAGTTCATTTATATTTTAACTAAAGAGTTTGATGAACATACTTCTTTGACCGTGTAATAATCCTTCTACAATATATGTTGCTTCAACTTTAATTTTCTTATTTTCAACATTTCCATCATCAATTTATGCACACACAATAATGAATAAATTTATGAACTTCTAAGGGGAAAGGTCTCTAAAATTAAAAATTAAATTTATAAAGGGGTAAGTGTGCCAAGATGGTGTGCAAAAATAGGGCTATGAGTGGACACCTTTTTTCTGAAATCAAATAAACCTAAACTTGGACAAGACATTTGAGGGTCACCCATTCAAAATGATAAGGTGTATATAACATATAAATTGATGTACTCTAAATATACTTTATAAGCTACTAGAGTTTCTTAACAATGGATAATATTAGGTGGGTCAAAAACTACACACACAAAAAATGTTCCTAATTTGTTTTAGAAAACATAACATAGTTGTTTTTTGTGTGTAGCACAAAAGACATAGTTATGTTTAGTATTTTAGAAATCCCTTTAATAGGATGATAGCTAAAAGACATATCTAGAAGTCTTGTATTTTTTTGTAATTCTCCAATGAGTATTTTGGCTTTTGTGAATTATTGAACTAACTAAGTCCTAAAAGTTTGGTAAGTGGTTGTGTGTTTAGCATAACTTGCATCAAAATAATTTAAAATGGAAACTATTTTTTTAAAAGGTGTGTAGAATTAAGAAAAAAAAAATAACATGTAATTTATTTTGAATTTGGTTACATATATTAAAAGTTATAAAAATAATGGTAGACATATGTCTATGAGGAATGCCAAAGCATTGATAAAAGTAATTAAAGCGTACAATATTAATGATGTCCAAAAATAGAAACATTATATGGTTAGAAAGCTAGGAAGACATGTAAGACTATGGTGGTTATTTTAGAGATATCCACTCACCATTAGAAAAGCTAAAGAAGGAAAAGACAAAAATTCATCTTCGAAGATGAAAAAATGTCTAAAGAAAAAAAATGGAGGGAAAAATGTCTCGCAAACCTTAAAACTATTTCCCTAGGCTATCATCAAGTCATAACCCGATCAACTTTTTTGGATTCAAATAACTTGGTTGGGCTGATAAAATTTTAAAAATGCATCCAAAATTGATCCTGTTTTGAAGAACTAAAAGTACACTTTACTCTAGATGCCTTGACTTTCACATATAGAGTCTGATTGGCATGGTTAAGATAAGTTGGATAGATATTGAAGATATCTACAACATGATGTAGATAAATAAATCCTATGACATAAAATTTTTATTTTCCATCAATTTAGATTAAGTATATTCTAAAATAGGTAGTAATTATTTTCAAAATATGAAATCAATAGGTAAACATGAATGCTAACATGTTTTTAATTCTGTCTCTCACAAACACACACACACACACACACACACACACACACACACACACACACACACACACACACACACAGAGAGACCAAGTAAATCATGAGATATCTCTCTCACTAAATCCTAATCTCTCTCACACACACAAACACACACTCTTTATGTATGTATGTATGTATCGTCTCTTTGTCTTCCTCTTCCTATCCCCTAATCTCTCTCTCTCTCTCTCTCTCTCTCTCTCTCTCTCTCTCTCTCTCTCTCTCTCTCTCTCTCTCTCTCTCTCTCTCTCTCTCTCTCTCTCTCTCTCTCTCTCTCTCTCTCTCTCTTTATGTAGTTTGTGTAGTAATAATACATAACCTAATTGGGTTTTCCAAAACCTAGTTGAGTTATTAGTCCATATGGAATATTTAATTAGGACTCAACAACCCAATTAGGTTCTCAATAACCTAACTAGTTTATTGAAAAATATAAATAAAATAGCATGTCAATGGTTATTATGTTGTTTAAGTGTGGTCCATGAGATTCTACTATTATTTCACATGTATTTCTATACTAGGCATGCAAGTATCAAGGTTCTTTGTGCTTTAGAATGCTAAGTATGATCTATTTTCATGTGCCAACATTTTATTGTTTGTTACTATCTTGTGATTGACATAAAATAATATGAAAGTTTTAATTAATTTTTTATTTGATTGTGTATTTTTTTCATGTTATTGTTTATAGGATAATTTCCTTCGAAATGATGAATTTGTTCTATATTCTTGTGTCCACATGTTAGTTTATGTCTGTATATTGTGATAGAGCATAAAATAGTGATGCAAATCTGTTTAGTTTTGTATTTTATTGTGTATATTATTCATTTTTTTGTTTGAAGGGTAATTTGAAGTTACAATGATGGGAAAGAACAATAGAGGAATGATTGAAAAATTAGGGGCAATAAAGGTACAAATAAGAGTGTGTATGAGGAGATTATGTAAAGTTACATCATGAAATATCTCCAATATAAGTGATGAAAATGTAACTATTGGTATTGATATCAAAAATACACCCAATTTGACAAACAAAATTGTTTAAAATACCACATTAGAAATTATTACATGATAAGTAAATTTATGTCAACTAATGTTCCTAATGTGACATCTCAAGTTGAAATGATGAATGCACATATTGTAAGTAATGAAGATATAGAGCATTCATATACATCAATGTCTCCTAGAAAAATTCTTAGAAAACCAAAGTTTCTAATTGACATTGATGAAAATATTTTGAAGCGAATGTGTGGTAAAATGTTAGAAAGAAATTGTTGAATAATTGTTCAAAAGATTTGGAATAATGATTTCGAAAAGTTAAATCAAAGTGGAAGATACTGAGTTCTTGTTGAAATGGTTAAAAAATTAAATTTAGAGCAACAATTAGAACTTTGGGGTTAAAAACATTTGAAAATAGCAATAAAAGAAGCTTTGTTAGAAATCTATTTGGCACATACCGATCCATTTTAAAAGGATGGAGTAAAGATGCTAATACAATTTGACAGACCCTCACATCAACCATAATGGGAAAGGAAATGGAAAAATATTGTATGATAAGAAAAACTAGTAAATCATTAAGGATAAGTAGAGCAACGTTAGTCAAAGCCTTAGTGAGGCAAGAGAAAATTGAGAATTCTAATGAGACTTCTTTTCTGTCATAAGGATAAAGCTATTGTTGACACACTAAGAACATTAATTAAATTTTTTTTGTGTGACAATACAAGGGCTTCACCAAACCAAAAAGATGAACTAGAAAAATAAACCATGAGCCACATGCAAAACAATTGTTGGAAATGACTCAAACACAATTTTATGAAATGTTTCTTCAAATATTTACTCAAATTAAAATTAACCAAAGGTTTTTTGAGAGGAAAAAATCATTATATGTTAAGATAAATCATACACATTCTATATGGTGTTCATCGTTATATATGGTGTACTTTGCATAATAATGACATGTTGTAGGAATGTGATCTATAATTACCTGCTAAGTCACTTAGAGAATTTATTGCAAGTGCACTATGCAAATGAGATAATGGGTGCATTTATCATAAGACAATATGTTTGAAAGGTTTTTACCCTCAAAGTGGTGGTTTGAAAAAGTTACATAGATGCTTAGATCTAGATAACACACATGAAATATGAAAGACGCTAGTTTCTCTTCGAAAGCGCAAGTTAGTTATATATGGTGTTGAAGATGGAAAATAATTAAAGAGGTGTGAATTAATCAAAAGTGATGTATGTGTAGCTGATTTTATGATATTGTTTCAAGGGAATAATAGTTTATGAGTACATAGGTCATACACATAGAGCTAGATGGTATTTGGTAAATTCAAATTTTGTAAGGACTTTCCCCTTGGGTATGATTGTGTTAGTTGTTGAATTTTCTAAACTATACAATAAAACCTCAAAATGAAATGCAACCAATGTATTACAACTCTATACAAGTGTCAATTTTTGTACACATAGCATTTATTCATTCACATGATATCAGAGAGGAGGACGTAAAGGTATTAAGATAGTATCACATCTAGATATCAATGATGATTGAACTCATTTGTTAGAGTTTTTACAACTATGTTTTATAGTTTTCTATGAGAATTTGAGGGAAAGAGATGTACGATAAAATCAACACATTATATGGTCAAACAATTGCATCGTAGAATTTAGGAATGCAAGGATGTTCTATTGGTTGAGTAGGATGCATGTGACAAGTGGAGTGCAACATTTTTGGAATTTCACTAAGGCAAGACATGGAAAGGGAGAGCATGATGGTGCTGAAGCATGTGTGAAGAAATCCCTCAATAGAGATGAATTAAAGTTCAAAGGGGGGTGCAATATTAGAAAATGTTAAAATAATTGTCCAATGGTACAATTCTATGATGGGACTAGGTAATATAGGCACGTCTATTGTTTCTAGATATTTTTAGTTGATACAAAAACCTAACATTGAAAATTTGAAAGATTATTGTACACTTATGGGATCAAGTAAGATGCATTTATTTTTAAGTTCAAATTTAGTGTCACTAGCTATTTATACTAGAAAGCTTGCATGTTTCTTCTCTTCTTGTATGCATCATTTATGGGATGAGTGTGAATCAAAAGCATGGCTTGACCAATGGTCTTGTAGGTCTTTACATCTAATTTATTTATATCAATTTCATAAAACACTAAAACTCAACAATATTGAAGCATCAATAGATTTTGAGCATGTCTCTAACCTTGTTGAAGGTACTAAGTTATCAATTTAATACTTGGTTAAAATATATTACTTTCAATTTTGGCATTAACTCATCCTTCTATATAATTCAGGTTATGTATATGAATGTATTGCATATGAGAATAATGATAAAGGCTCAAATTAATTTCTATATTAGTGTATTAAATTTAGAAAGAAATAGATAGTTATAGTCATTCATGGTGAGGATATTGAGTACCCAATAGGATCTGTTGTTGTGACAGTCACATGGCTTAGAAGGTAGTATATTTTTGTGCCCTTACATGAAGATTTCTTTAAGTTAATATTTCATAGATGATGTTATCAAATTTGACTTTAAATTATCTTTACATTAAAATGTAGATACCCTATCAAGAATTTTAGCCCATGGTTATATAAGGATTATGAGACACACAGACATATTCTTCATTACTCTAAATTTATTGTTGCAACAAATATTCAATAGATACCATATCATGGTAGGCCTCTTAATAATAACTTGTATAAAGTATGTGAATTTGATCATACTTGATACAATAAGGTTAGAGATAATCTAG
This sequence comes from Cupressus sempervirens, assembly GCA_028749045.1. NCBI lineage: Eukaryota > Viridiplantae > Streptophyta > Pinopsida > Cupressales > Cupressaceae > Cupressus > Cupressus sempervirens. The sequence continues at coordinate 676,376,030 of CM053790.1, forward strand.
AAGGTTCCCTTGATTGATTGTGTACTATATAGTTGAATCATTCTACATATGGTAGAATAATTTTGAAAATTGTGTATACATGTTATGCAAAATGTTTCAACTTCACAGTGATGTACATAAGTACATGCCAATTTTTTTAATTAAAAAGAGAAGATATATTTTTATAATTCTTTAGAATAACTAAGAGAGGGGATAAATTAGTTATCCAAGGTTCGGATGTATAAATAAAACTTTTCACAGCTTACTGAACCCATATCCATATAACACATTCATCATGTGTGCATCAATTAAATCATACAATCACTTAAACTTGTAGGTTATTGTCAAATCAAATTTTTAGAAATGTAAGCATGAAACAAAATAGATTCAATAAAACATTTTACATAATGATTTAATGTGGAAACCCAATTTGGGAAAAAACACTAGTAACATGCTACTAATTCTCACTCTTCTAAAGTGTGCCCTATTAAATGTTACAATGCAAACTGTTAAATGTAACCTAGTTAAAGGATTTAAATTACCTAGTTAGGAGTGAGCCTTGTTAGAGGAATTTAAATCATTCATTAGGAATGGCACTCAATTAAAGGATTTACAAATGACTGTTGGGTCAACCTTAATCCAAAGGATTTATCCTAGACCTATACAATGATTAGAGAGTATCAGTAAGGCTTAATTTGATAACAACTTATGACTCACTTGTAGATTATAAATCTCTATTTTTAGTTCTCCATTCTACTTGGTTTTCACATACTTCAATTCTGATAGCTTGTTCACCCTTCAACAATACATACCCTTAAGTCTTCTTGTTTTGCATGCCAATTGTAGACTCTATAGTTTGGCCACCATATGAAATAATACCCTAGAATCCTTCTCATACTTGGGTTCTTGCACATGTCAACTATTGTTTCATAGTATTCCCTTATGAATAGAGATTAGTTTTTTTTTCAATCATATTCCATCATCCATTTTAGAGTTAGCTTGGATTACATAGGATTCAATGTATCTACCCATCTTTGCATTTTATTCCCTTCTAAAAAATTCTCCTTCAATCCCCTTTGAATTCCCCTCAAAATAGTTTATCTTGAATTCTATGCCACCAGCTCATCAATATTATCTTCCACATGGTTCACACAATCTAAGAAATCAAACTTATTGACTTATATTCATCAAATTCATAATCTTTCTCATAATGCTGATGCTCGACATCCATTATCAAAACACCAGACATGAACTAAAGTTTACTAGTGCTTGTCATCAACTAAACTGTACCTGGCATACATTGAACTTTGACTTTTGTTGGCTCAAACTTTTCTCAAAACCAACTTTGTAGATTGTTAATCTTGGTAGGCTTAACTCATTTTACTTGTTCTTTTGAACTTAATCAATGTATCCATTCTTTGCAACCTTAAGTACATAATTAATGCATTATTAGATCAATTTCTTAATTGATCCTTCTACTCATTTTCTATATCATAACACAACCTTTCCTCTAGGTGCTATTTTTATCTCATTTGATCAAATCTTCTTCATCAATCAAACAAATGATAGTAGTTAGATCATCTAACTAATTGTCTCACCATCAAGTAGCAAGTTTGACATCAATGACAAAATAATGATTAAAACATATTTTCATACTTGTATCAATCTATTTTCCAAAATCTCCCTCTTTCGAATTGATGGAAAACTAAACTAACCAAACTTAATTAGTACAACCAAAAAATACCAAAAAGAAAATAATTCTTTGTATTGAAATCTCTCCCTCTATTATCAATTTTTATCTCTTGAACATGTTCCAAATTTTGTTTCGATCAAGAGACAATGAATCAACCCATCCTTATGATTCCCTCTCGATTACTTCTTATATTTCCTTTGACATTAACTCCCTCTTTCTAGGTATTCCATGTTTCTTTTGTGTTTTCTTTCATCTCCATTTTTGACAATAATGTATTCCTCAACAACCAAGATTTCTCCCTCAGCACAATTTATCCCTCTTAGACAATAATGCCAAAGACTTATCATCTTAATATGAAAATATGAACATTTTAACTTTCTCCACCTATCACCTAGGTTGTGACTAATTTGTAGCTACACCTCTTTGATTTCTTTAGGTAGATCCTAAAGTAAGATCCACTGCATCAATGTGTAGCATATGCCAATCATCTTATTTGATGTAGGAAACTTCTCATGCTTCTTCAAATAGCCTTTGATAGTGGTATCACCCCTATTTTACCTCTTATATACTCATGAGCATCCTTAGGTAATGCTTTTATGAAGATATCAGCTATTTTCTCTTTTATGTTAACATATTCCATCTTCAACTCTTTATCTTGAACTAACTCTCTCATGTAATGATATTGGATTGTAATGTGCTTAGTCTTTGTATAAATCACATCATTCCTTGATATATTTATAGAACTTGTATCATCACAAAAAAGTATCACAGGTTCAATGATTTCCTCTTTCATAGCTTTTAGTAGTTGTTGGATCCATACAATGTTTGTACAATTTAGTGTAGCACCAACATATTCAACTTCAATAGTAGATTGAGATATACAATTTCATTTCTTGCTAGTCCATGTAACTAGCCTTTTTCCTAAGAAAAATGCTCCTCCACTAGTTTTTATTCTGTCATCAATATTTCTAGCCCAATTAGCATCAGCGTAGGCTCTCAAGTCAAATTTCTCATTTTTCTTATAGTATAGACCATAGTCTTCTATTCCTTTCAAATATCTCATAATTCTTTTCACTGCCATCAAATGATTCTCTTTGGGGTTGGTAGAGAATCTTACAACTATCACAACAAATAATTCAATATTAGATCTACTATGTACTACATATTGTAATTTTCCAAACAAAGACATATACATTATATGATTCACCTCAGCTAAATCATCAATCTTTGACAATTCATGTACAATCACCATAGGGGTACTTACTAGCTTGGAATATTCTGATCCAAAAAAATTTAGTATCTCCTTTACATATTTTGACTGAGTGATATATATACCACATTTCATCTGATGTACATGTAAAACCCACAAAGAACTTGATCTCTCCAAACATAGACATTTCAAATTCTTCCTTATTTTCAAAATATTTACATAAAGTATCTTGACTTCCAAATATGATATCATCAACAAAAATTTCAAATAGTAAATGTATTTTCCTTTCTCTATCTTCAAGTATAAATTGTTGTTATCATCAATCTTCTTAAATCCAATCTTTAAAAGATAATTATGAATCCTTTTATACCACGCTCTTGGTGCTCACTTCAAACCATACTAAGCTTTGTGTTGTCTACATACCATATTTTTGTTTTTAGCATCAATAAATCCTTTTGTCTATTCTATATAAACTTCTTCTTCTAATATTCCATTAAAAAAAGTAGACTTAACATCCATTTGATAAACTTTGAAACTTGTGTATGTAGAGTAAGCAAGAAGAGTTCTTATTCCTTCCCATCTTGCAATAGGAGTGAATGTTTCTCCATAGTCCATCTCTTCTTCTTATGCATATCCTTTACAAACTAATCTTGCCTTATTTCTTATGACTTCATCATTTTAATCTAACTTGTTTCTATATACTCGCTTGATTCCAATCACATTTTTGTCTTCAAGTCTAGGAACTAGAGTCCATGTATTATTTTTGTTGAAAGTAGATTGATACAAGTATGATAAATATGTTTCAATCATTGTTTTGTCACTAATATCAAATCTACTACTTGTTGGTAAGAAAATTGCTCATATGATTTCAGTACTATCATTTGTTGAATTGATGAAGAGGATTTGAGAAAATTAGGTAACAATAGCACCTGGAAGAAAGGTTGAGTTATGATATGGAAAAGGAGTACAATGATCAGTTAAGACAGTGATATTATAGTGCATTAATAATCTACATGAGGTTGCAAGGGGTGGTTACACTGGTTAAGTTTAAAAGAACAAGTTAAATGAAGTTTATCTACAAAGTTTAACAATTTGCATAGTAGGTGCGAAGAAAAGTTAGTGTAAATTGAGTATAAAATCAATTGGAGCCAAGAAAAATCAATTTTAGTACAAGCTGAGTGACACACTGTAAGCTAAGTAAAGTTTAATTGATATCAAGGACCAGTAAACTTGAGTTTGTGATGAGTGATTTGAGAGTGGATGTCAAGCAATTTAGTATGTGCTAAGCATTAGAAGCTAGTTAATGCAAAGTGTTAGCATTAGGACAAAAATCAATAATTTGACTAATCTGAGCTAACAAGTTTTATTTCTTGTATTGTGTGAATCGTGTGGAAGATAAGCTTGATGAGCTGGTGGCACTAGGTTCAAGATAAATCATTTGGAGGTAAATTCAAACAAGATTAAAGGAGAAGTTTCTAGAAGGGGAGGAAATGAAAAGAAGGGTAGATTCATTGAATCCTACCTAATCTAACCCAACCCTAAAATGGATGAAGGAGAATGAACAAAAAATGATCTTAATTTTCTGTTTATAGAGGTGGCTGGTCAAAAGAAAAGGTTATCAAGTGTGAGAACCTAAAGAAGACAAGGAGTCTAGGGTATTGCTTCATTCAGTGACCTAAGAGAAGTGTCTACATTAACAAGCAAAGAAAGAAGGCTTAAGGGTATGGATGATTGAAGAGTGAACAAGATGTTAGAGCTAAAGTGTGTGAAAGCCAAGCCAAAAGGAAGACTAAAACAGAGATCTATAACCTACAAGTGTGCCCTCATTTGTTAGCAAATCATGCCTTACTATTACTTTCTAATCATTGTACTAGTCTAGGGTAAATCATTTGGATTAAGGTTGACCTAACAATATTTTTGAATCCTTTAACCACATGACAGTCCAAGTGCATGATCTAAATTCCTCTAGCAAGGCTCACTCCTAATAGGGTGATTGAAATCCTTTAACCAAGTCACATTTAACAATGTGCATTATAACCTTTAATAGGGTTGGCCTTTCACAAGACATCACTTCAAAAGAGTGAGAATCGATAGCATGTTACTAGCTTTTTTTCTCAAATTCAGTTTCCACATTAAATCATTTTGTCAAATGTGTTATTGAATATGTTACATTTCATGTTTACATTTTGGAAAAGTTGGTTTGACAATAACCTACAAGTTTGAGTGACTGCATAATCTACTAGATGCATGCATGATGAAAATGTTTTATGGAGACAAGTTCACTAATCTATGAAAAAAATTAGTTGTACATCTAGACCTTGGATAACTGATTCACCCCACCCCCCTCTTAGTTATTCTAAAGAATTTCAATAAGTGGTATTAGAGCCATCTTCTTAAGAGGACTATTTTGAAGGTGCTAGAACAAAAAAGATCAAGACGTTAAAAAGAGAGGAAGCCAAACTTAATAGAGATAACTTTCTTGAATGGAAAATTTTGATGAATCTACACCATGGAGGACTTGGAGATCATGCACAATCTACTATTGTTGTTGAGTATATTAATCTTCTTGGAGTCCTAACTATTGAAGATTTGAAAAAGAAGAAATAACACAACTAGGCAATGTTGGAGATTGCCTCTGACCTAAGTTATGCTAAGTTTGATGATAAAAAGGGTTTTGAATGTCCAAAAAAAATATGTAATGCTCTACACACTATCTATGGAGGTGAAAATTTTTTTTTAAGATTCAAAGATAAAAGTCTTAGAGGTAAGTTTGATGATATGATAATGCAAAAAGGTGAGAATATTGCTCAATATTGCTCTAGGATAAAAGATATTGTTAATGTAATAAGAGGTGCTACTAGTAAAATAGATGATGATATTGTACTAAGAAAAGTTTTCAAAACACTATTTCTCATCTATGTTAGTAGAGTTTTTGCAACACAAGAAATAAGATGTATGTTAGGGAATAACCTGACTCTTGAAGGTTTGGTAGGTAGGCTCACTACTTTTGAGTTATCTAATTTTGATAATTAAAAATATAAAAATATTGAATTTTCTTTCAAAGATAAGCTATAATTGAAGGATCCTAATGAAAAGAAGAAGAAAAAGGTAAAATATGTGTCTAGTTACAATGATATAGATGAGGAAGATGTAGATCAACTTGAAACACTACTAGCAAGGAGATTTCAAAGAGGTAAAGGAAAGTTTAAATGTTAGTTACCTATCATGTGTTTCAAGTGCAATGAGGTCAGTCATATTGCTACTAGATGTATAGAGAAGAAGAATTATAGAGGTGGTGACAAGTATAATTGTAGAAGAGATGAAGACAACAAAGATTAAAAAGACAAAGGAAAGAAGTCTTGCTACATTGCTGAAGAGGAAACAAAAGATGGATCTGATGGTCATGATGATGAAGTGGTGTATGTTGTAGTGAAGGATGAATTTGATGAGGATGAGGCAACTGCACTAGTGTCTTGTGTGAACAAGAATGACATATGGATCATTTCTAGTGTGTGTTCACATCACATGAATAGAAATAAAAGTAAGGTCATTATGTTGAATTATAATAATGGAAACAGTGTAAGGTTTGGTAATGATGCACCATGTATGATAAAAGGAAAAATGTTCTATGAAACTCACAAAAAAAAATTAATGTGATAATGCTTACTATGTTGAAGGACTTAACTATAATTTGTTGAGTGTGTCACAACTGAACAATTTAGGTTGTAAGGTTGAGTCTAAAAATAAGATTGCTAAGATATATGATATTGATAGAAAACTAATTGGAAAAGGTGATAAAACTAGAGGTAATCTATTCTACCTTGAAATCAAGGATGCTACTTATTTTTTTGTATAATTTGATGATGTGTGGCTATGGCACAAAACGTTATGTCATGTTAATTTTGATAACTTGGCTAGTATTAGTAACATGAGAAGAGTTAGAGGTTTTCCTAAGTTGAAGAAGCCTAACAATATAATTTGTAAATAGTGTTAGCTAGGAAAAATGACAAACTCAAGTTTTAAGAGTAATGCTCACAACTCTAAATGATTTTTGGAGATTGTTCATACTAACTTGTGTGGACCAATTGAAGTCCATAGCTATGAAGGAGATAAGTACATTATTGTACTTGTTGATGATTATTGTAGAATGATGACACTTATGTTTCTGAAAAAGATATCTAATGCTTTCCAAATGTTTAAATGATACTGAGCAAGAGTTAAGAAGGAAATATGTAAAAGTCTAAAATGTTTGAGATCTAATAGATGTGGAGAATTTGAATCAAACGAGTTTGAGATATTTTGTAATGAGAGGAATCAAAAGACAAACATTTTCTTTAGGACCCCTCCACAAAATGGAATTGTTGAAAAGAGGAATAAGTCTATAATGGACAATCTTAGGACACTCATGATGGAGAAAAATGTTACTTTGAAATACTAATGAGAAGCTATAAGTACAATTATCTATACCTTGAACCATGTGCAAGTCAAGAAATGTACTCATTCTACACCTTTTTAACTATGGTATGGATACTCAACCAATGAAAAATATTTTAAGGTATTTGGAAGCAAGTGTTATATTCTAAAAGATTTTAGGAATGGTAAACTAAATTTATAAATTGAAGAAGGTATATTCCTTAGTTAATCCACAAGAAGTAAACCATGTAAGTGTTTAAATACTAACACTAACAAAGTTGCGAAAAGTGAAAATGTGAAATTTGATGAATATAAAAAAGTATATGAGGCTAAACCTTAAGGAACTAGAAGAATAAAAATCATTTTTATACTTTTATGAAGGTATTCATGCTAATGAAGATGTTGTAAATCAAGTTGTAAACCAACACAAAGTTTTAGTGACTACCATGTCACATACTATGAGTGTCAAGATATATTCAAGAACCAAGCTACATTCAAGTGACTTGTTACAGAGTGAAGTTGAGGAAAATTCTAATTCTAAGATTAGTGTACATGAAAGATATGTTGAACTACCTAATATAATACCCCAAAGTTGGCTCACTACCATCTCAACCAATTCTGGTCTATTTCTGATCAATCCTAAAGTCCTATTCCATTAGGCAAATTCTTATTTGGCTACTCGCTACTTGACTTAATTGTCAGATGCAGAAAACCCTAATCTGCATTCATCATGCTTATTATTTAATTCCTATAGTATTTACTCATATTAGTCACATTAAACCTATTGATTAATATTTAATTTAATTATTAAGTATTTATACTTTAATTAAATTAAATTATATCTTCAGGCTAATGTACTATAGAATTAAATTTATTTAATTTAATAAATGTGCCTATTTTAATTAATTAAATGGAGAACGAACTTCTAATTTATTAAAAAAAATTATTTAATTAAATGGGAAGCCATTCCTAATTAATTAAATGAAGTTATTTAATTAAATAAGAAAAGTCTCTCTAATTAATTAAAGGATTATTTAATTAAACAGAAAAGGTAATTATGAGAGCATATCTCATTTTATTAAATTAAATAACTCACCAAAATCTCTCTTCAATTCAAAAAAGGAAATTTTCAGTTCACTATTGATCAAAAAGGAATTAAATCAGTTAACTCCTTATTCTACTCAAATTAAATTAGTTAACTCCTTATTTTACTCAAATTAAATCAGTTAACTCCTGTTAATTTGGGAATCTTCCTTTACGACTGAACTTCACCTTTAATCTTGACCATTGATTGAAATCGATCTCAACCGTTGATGGATTCTAGGAAAGTCTACTTAAGAGACCCTCATCTCTTCATTTTGGAAGAGGATGAATTTGGAGAATTTGCATCGAATTGCTATTGGAATTCATACTCACATTTGCTCATATTTTTACATACATCTTGCATTCTTAGTTTAAATTCATCTAGCTTAATAATGCATACATTTTTAGTTTAATGTCTTTTATTTCTTAGATTAATTTCTTGCATTTCATCTAGATTACTTGCACATTCATATATCTTAAATTGCATTCAAATCCTTCATTCTTACAGGGTCTGGTTGCTTAAACACCTCGAATCTGAAGATATCTAACAAGCAATTTGCTTTAGATAGAAGTGTGTGTGAACAATCCAATGTTCATTCTGGGATGAATCCACATACAATGACCATGTTGAAGTGTGTGTGTTAGCATAGGCCACATATTTACACATACATTTATGGCACCCACCACAAATGGGATATTTGATGTCATTCCTAGTCACTTTTACGAGAGATCATCAGTGTTAATAGAGCTGACATAGCCAATTAACCTAGGCACAAAAGAACATCCTCATGTGATACATCTGGCGTAGTCATCTCTAGAACAAATCTTAATTCGAAGGAATCCAAGTAGAGCACCTAGATACCTAAGATTAGTAGCATTTAAAAGACTATCTCCAGAATGGAGCGTAATCTTTAAGGATCTAGACAGAACATCTAGATACCTGAAATTTATAGAATTTAGAAGATTATCTCTAGAATGAAGCATAATCTTCAAGGATCTAGATAGAACACCTAGATACCTGAAACTGAAAGCATTTAGAAGATTAAATTGGAATTAAAATAACTTTGTTTAATTAATTAGAAGTAAGTTCTCCATTTAATTAAATAAATTCATTTAATTAATTAAAATAGGCACATTTATTAAATTAAATAAATTTAATTCCATAGTACATTAGCCTTAAGATATAATTTAATTTAATTAAAGTATAAATACTTAGTAATTAAATTAAATATTAATCAATAGGTTTAACGTGACTAATATGATTAAATACTATAGGAATTAAATAATAAGCATGATGAATGCATTTTAGGGTTTTCTGCATCTGACAATTAAGTCAAGTAGCAAATAGTTGAATAAGAATTTGCCTAATGGAATAGGACTCTAGGATTGATCAGAAATATCACAAAAAGAGTGACACTAGCAACAGTAGGCAGATGTAGTGAGAACCACTGGTGACTATCATGAAGGAGATTCTATGACGAGAATCTCAAAAAGAGTGACGCTAAGGGGGATGCCCCCGAGCTATGACAAGACTCAATCCTTGGATACATGAGTAGAAAGTAGGAAAGCAGGAAAGCGAAAGTGACTATACAAAAAGCCTGAAGGTACATTGCAAGATGAGGTATTGGGAATAAGAGGCACCTGTTTACCAGGTTTTCACCTTCTTGGCAAGTTTTTTTTTTTCTCTATTTTTTTTTTGCTACCATGATGCCTGTTTCCAAGTTTTCATCAATGGCACTTTTCTATTTTTCAATTTTTTTGTATTTTTCTCTTTTTGATTTTTTTTTTGGTGTTACCAAGGTGCCTATTTGCTAGATTTCCACCAAGGTAACAATTTTTTCAGGACTTTTTCTAATTTTTAGATTTTTTTTAGGACATATAGATATGTACAGAGAGCTTGTTGAGATTAAATCAACTGTAAAATCGCTTCAGGTGGAGACTTTTGACAGGCTCTTTAAGCACTTCTCCTTCGGTCGTCAAAAGCTTATAAGCACCAGATCCATATACTATAGTGATGATGTATGGACCTAGTCAGTTTGGTTTGAACTTTCCCTTTTGCACTCGCTATTGTTGATTCTTAGGGTTCTCTCTTAGGACAAGATCACCGAGCTGGAAGTCACATGGCCTGATTAGTCGATTTTAACTTCGTGTCATTCTTTGTTGATATGCTCATAGATGATCAAATGCCACTTGTCATCATTCATCTAGTAACACAAGCTCTTGAAGCTGAGCTATCCTGTAGTCATCGTCAATGATAAGGCCTTTCACGGAGATTCTAAAGGTAGGACTCTCAACCTCTACTGGAAGCACAACATCTGCCCCATACACCAACGCAAAAGGAGTCATGCTTGTTTGAGTTCTAATGCTTGTCCTATGTGCCCATAGGGCTGGGTTGATCTAGAGATGCCAGTCTCTCCCTAACTTACTGATTGTACGATGAAGAATTTTGAGGATCACCTTATTGGAGGGTAATAAATGGAAGACCAATGTTGTGTTATCTTGAATTTCTTGCACAGTTCCTTGAGGTCTTTATTCTTGAACTATCCTCCATTGTCAGTAATGATTGAGGATGGTACACCATATCTACAAATGATGTAGTTTGTGATGAAAAGCGCTATAGTTTTTCCATTAGCAACTGTCAGAGGGACTGCCTCTACCCATTTCATGAAATAATTTGTAGCCGTGATAATGAACTTATGTCCATTAGAAGAGGTTGGGTGAATCTTCCCCACCAAGTCAAAGGCCCATTGTTGAAATGGCCATGTTGTAGTAGAGGGAATCAGCTCTCTTGTTGGAGCGTGAATGAAATTCTTGTGTAGCTAACACTGCTTGCAGGACCTAGCATACTTAATAGCTTCTTGCTCCATTTTAGGCTAGTAGTAACTAGCATGAAGGATTTTACGAGTGAGTGTCAGGCCATTGGAATGAGATTTGCAAATGCCTTCATGAATGTCAATTAGTGCACATTTGGACTTGTCGAGTTCTAAACACCTAAGGAGTGTTCCTTTGAGACCTCTCCTATATAGATCATCAACAATAATGACATAATGTGAAGCATTATGGATTAGATAATGTTTCTCATTCTAGGTCAGACCTTTCGAAATGGTTTGATTATGAAAGTAGGAATAGATGTGATGGTAGCAGGATGATTCTTCTCCTATAATAGAACAGATCATCTTGGAATCAAGTGTGTCATAGGCTAGGTAGTGTAATGCTTCCACCAAGAACTCATGTCAGGGATCATTTTCTGTCATTTGTAGCAAGGATGCCAGAGTGGCCATGGCATCACCCGCTTTATTATCTGCATGTGGAACTTGTTGGAAGGTGATGTGTGCAAAATACTTCATCAAGTCATCAACCATGCATTTGTAAGGAATTAGTTTCTCATCCTTTTTTTGATACACATCATTTACTTGGTTGATAACAAGCTGAGAGTCACCGAAGATGTCCAACTGATCTACTCTCCATTCAGCTACAATTTTCATACCATTGATTAAAGCTTCATATTTAGCAATGTTATTTTTACAAGGAAATAGAATCTTGTAGGCTTTGGGCAACGAGTATCTCTATGGTGTAATGAAGAGTAATCTAGCACCTGATCCTTTTTGTGTGAAGGACCCATCGAAGAACATAACCCATGTATGGTGTGTGAGTGTCAAAATTGACTCATCTGGGAAATCAATGTTCATTGGTAGAAGACTTTGTATGGGTGCCTCGGCCAGCTAGTCTGCAATTTCCTGTCCCTTTATAGCTTTGTGTTCCACATATTAGATGTCAAACTCACTCAGTATCATGACCCATTTAGCCAATCTTCCTATGAGAACTGCCTTAATAAGCAAGTACTTTAATGGATCTATTTTAGCAACAAGCCGTGTAGTGTGGGCAAGCATGTAATGTCCCAACTTTTGGGAAGCAAAGACAACTGCCAAGAAATCTTTCTCAATAATACTGTAGTTTTTCTCATAAGAGACCAATGTTCAGCTCAAGTAATAAATAGCTCTTTCTTTGTTGTCATTCTCTTCCTGAGCCAACAAGATTCCCAAAGATGTTTCAGTGGCTGAAATGTATAAAAGCAAAGGCTTCCCATGCATAGGAGGCATTAGGATTGGTGGATTGACAAGATATTGTTTGATCTATGTTAAGCTTTGCTCACAATCCTAGCTCCAATTGAATTTCACGCCCTTATGTAAGGTCTTTGTGAAGGGTTGTGATTTATCTGCCAATTGTGAAATAAACATGCGAATAGATTGAAGCCTTCCCTGTAGTCCTCTTGTCTGACTGATGTTTCGAGGTGGTGGCATGTCCCTTATTTCTTGTACTTTTTTTGGATCTACTTCAATTCCTTTTACAGAAACAATATATCCCAACAATTTCCCCGATGTGACACCAAATGCGCATTTCTTAGGATTGAGACAAAGACTGAATTTTTCCATAAGATCTAGGATGGGACCCAAATCTTGTAGATGGGTATTGCATTTAGCACTTTTGACCAAGGTATCATCAACATAGTCCTCCATTGTTCTATGCATCATGTCATGGAAAATTGTAGTAACAGCCCATTGATATGTAGCACCAACATTCTTTAAACCAAATGGCATCACATTCAAACAAAAGGTTCCCCATGCACATGTGAAATTCATTTTCTCCTAGTCTTCTAGCACAATTTTTATCTGATTGTATCTAGAAAAACCATCCATAAGTGAGTACATTTCATATCCATCCATCATGTCAATGATCATATCAATATTAGGGAGTGAAAAGTCATCTTTAGGACATGCCAAGTTAAGATCACAGAAGTTTGTACAAACTTTGATAGATATATCATGCTTGGAAACATGAACAATATTGGATATCCATTTAGCATAATCAATTACACAGATGAAACCAGCCTTTAGAAGTTTCTCCAATTCAACTTTGACGGGCAATGTAATGTGAGGGTGCATTTTTCAAAGCTTCTGTTTAACTAGTTTGATGCCTGGTGCTATGGACAAGTGATGCATGATAACATCAGGATCCAATCCTGGCATGTCAAAATATGTCCAAGAAAAAATTATTTTCTTTTCCTTGAAAAAGGAAATGAATTATTCCTTCTCTTCAGGTGACAATGACTGCGCCAGATGTATCACATGAGGATGTTCTTCTATGTCCAGGTTAATTGGCTGCATTGGCTCTATTAACACTGATGATCTCTCCTGAAAGTGACTAGGAAGGAAATTAAATATCGAGGCTTGGTAACCAGACCTAGGGTTGCATTTAACATAGTCTTGCATTAAATACTTCATTTGCATAAACATGCAATTCAATGGTCATTCTATTCATACTCTACATGCATCAGATTCCTCCATGGTTGTAAAAATGTTTGGTTCATTGATTCATGCTCCTCAATGGAATACCTGTGACTGTCAAGAAAAAACACACAACACTACATGAGATGTCAATTCATATGTATGTATTCCATCTAAGTACAACATACATCTCATGTACATCAAAGTAAAACAAAACAGACAATCACATGTACACAGGAATACTCAGCTCAAGATCTCATATATGTATATATATCAAAAGAATGGGTCAGTACAAAAAATGGGTGCTACTCGAGTGCAATCGATCAAAAATGATACATGTGGTGTTGGCACACCAATTGATACATAACTAGGAATAAAAAAAAATTAGGCACAAAGCGTCTAACTCTATCTTGAACCCTCACCTCCAGGAGGACCAAGGGTAGCAAGTGGCGGAGGCGGTGGTGGCATATCTGGTTTGATAGGAGGTCGTGCGCCCCCAGACTCTCATGCGTACTGAGAGAAGTGTTGAGCTTGCAATGTCTCATTAGGTACTGTGCTGGTATATGCAACATAATAATAGATGGCCCTAGTTGACTGAAAGTAGATCTCATCCTATGCCAGCTCCAACCTCCACTCTACAATCTCCATGCGCTCCCTCTGTCAATCTATCTCCTATTGTCTCTCCACCAACTACACATCCTAAACTACTACTGCAATCTATAACTCTCCCAACTATTGGGAGGCTGCATGGATCCACTCTCGGTACCATCGTACCATGTCCTGCACCCCACCTGCCGGTTGATCTGGCATGTCCCCATCGAGCATCTCTGGTGCCTACTGTTGTGGTGGTGCCTACTGTTGTGGTATCTCCTGCGCAGGGGCCTGCTCCTCTATCCTCTGCCTCCTCTACCGACTGTGTCCTATCCTACTGTCCCCAGCACTTGGGTTTGATCCCATCTAACGAGGGGGAATAGGCATCTCCTGTACCTGGTGCTGGACCTATGGCAGAATCTATGGCTAACCTAGTGGTTGTGGCTATGCCTGCTACTTCTGGGGCACCTGTCTCTGTACCTTCCCTGCCATCCCTAGTGGATATATGAAGCATGGGAATAGATGGCCAATCAAAAATGCTTGATATGTAGGTGTCATCCCTACATCTATTACCTCTGGTAGGTAGTCCCACCAAACTACAGCTAGACTACAGATATCTATCATGGATCACCCTGGATCCATCCGTGATGGCCATCCCCACTCAATATCCTTTTGCACCTTGGCATAGGCACAGTACTCATGTGAAATGTCTTGGGGATGGCCATACTGTCGCCACACTCATGAAATAGCAAATCTCTCTATAACTAATGTCGTCTTGCCCACTAGAGGTCAAGAACTAAACATCCATGGTAGCTCTCTTGGGGAATCATCCCAGTCCTCTATCTCTCTCCAGTGTCACCATACAATGAACACCAGGTCATCAAGATGCATTCACCAGTGCTCAGTCTTACCCAGGTGGGCCTGGGTAATATGCCCTCGATATCTGCATATGTATGGCTCCATGGGCTCTCTGGCATCCTCAAAAATTGGCTGACATATAGGAAGATGCTCCTAGGCCCAGATCTTTAAAACATATAACTCCAACTGCCATGGTCTTCTTCTCATGGAAGAAAACCTCATGCATCTCATGGAAAAGGTGGGCCAACATGCACTAACCCCACCTGAAGATCTTTGGTGCCTCCAGTATCCTACAAAGCAGGGCACCCCATCTACACTCCAACCCATGTTTTCCTCTGTCAGGACATAAGAAGTAGCTCATAAATATACCCAGCATGGATGCTAGCCTGTATGTTGGTCCATAGGTATGCATCAACTCATCCCAACTGATGGCTCTACCCCTTGGTAACTCTCTCTCAAACACAACAGATAATGCCTCTGTCCTTACTCGGGGCACTGTATCATAGATGACCTAGGTGCCCTGAAAAGGAATCCTCAAAATCCTCCAAATGTCCTCTAGAGTGATGGTCATCTCGCCCATCGGCAAGTGAAAGGTGTTCGTCTTCGAATGGAAACGCTCCACCAAAGTTGTAAGTAAGCTGTGATTCACCATCACGACTGGAATCCAACATAGAGAGGACAAACCTAATTGAGCAATGTGAGCTTCGTTTGCATCATCAAGACTCACATTTCTTGACAGACAAACTCATTGGTGGTTCGTAGTCTGCTAGGCAGTCGTGACGTCTAGAGCGTTCGAATCGATGATGTCTCACACTGACTACCATGTCTCTCTCAGAGCTCAAATCAATAAAAGACAAAAAGCACAAATGAATTGAAAATGACCCCTCAAACCCTTATATAGTTGTTGACCCAAATTTTTCAAAGTGCTCAAAGTTGTCCAAAAATCACACCCCTAGCTAATTGGACCATTTTGGATCCATTCTCAAGATCAAATTTGAAATCTGACACACCTAAGAGCCTAAAAAATGCATTTTAAAATTTTAGGGACCGACGCGATTGAACGCTTGTGCAGCCCAAATCTTTCAGATACTTTGTGATGCTTGGAATCCTTTCAACTTTACATTCTCCATATTTTCAAAGTTCATTTTGAAAATAGTCAACTCAAGTCAATTGTGGCGAAATATGGTCAACATTTGGTCAAACTTGGTCTTTGTGACTTCGTAATCATTTTAAATCAACCCTAAATCTTCTTTTGATCATTTTGGTCTCTTCTATATTCTACTGAATCTCAGATTTTTCATATATCTCATGATATACTGCTTCAAATCATATTTTTGGTGTGTCATCTTTCGATTTCTTTCCCAAGGGGGCAGGATGATTAAACATCATTAAATACTTATTTCTTGGGGCATCTGGTTCCCATCTTATGTCCTTATCACTTGGGGCATCACATCACTTGCGGCATCTTGTTCCCTTCTATCTGGCATCTTTGCCATCTATCTTATCTTTTCATCAATTGATCAACCTCATAACAACTCTTCTCAGAGTTCGATGGATAGGTATTGGGACAGTCTAAACCCCAACTCCTGAGGATCAAGCCTCATCCTGGGGATGATTCTATGACTCATGATTGGACCTTGTTATCTTTTATCAATCCTAGGTATCTAGGTGTTCTATCTCGATCCTTGAAGGTTAAGCTCCATTCTGGAGATAATCTTCTAAATGCTTTTAGTTTCAGGTATCTAGGTGTTCTATCTGGATCCTTGAAGATTATGCTTCATTCTAGAGATAATCTTCTAAATGCTATCAATTTCAGGTATCTAGATGTTCTGTCTGGATCCTTAAAGATTATGCTCCATTCTGGAGATAGTCTTTTAAATGCTACCAATATTAGGTATCTAGGTGCTCTATTTGGATTCCTTGGGATTAAGCTCTGTTCTAGAGATAGTCCTTAAAAGCTTATCAATTAGTCTCTGTGTAATCAACTTCGGAACCAATCTCATGTTTCCATCATGCTTTCTGATTATCTTTGAATTGAACGTGTTGCTCGCACATTCATTCAAAGAGGGGCAAAATGTAATACCCCAAAATTGGCTCATTGCCATCTCAACCAATTCTGATCTATTTCTGATCAATCCTAAAGTCCTATTCCATTAGGCAAATTCTGATTCACCTTCACCTTCACTCTACTCTTCTTATCTTCACATTCAACTCTTTGAGTTGCTTATAATCATTCTTCTATTCCTTGCTTGATGATGGAAAATGTCCTTCCTTTATACCAAATCTATAAAATAATTCCCTGAGTCAGCTATTACCCCTTCTTAATTAATTATTCTAGGACTACATTAAGAACATGTTACACTTAGCAATAACAATAATCTTTCACCTTGTAACTTGAATAAATTTTCGTACATATAAAATTATGATGAGTGAGCTTAGTAACATCATCTCCAAAATGTCTTTTTCACATATTTAACTTCAGCTTCTTAGAGTAACAATTCTACTAAGATATATAACAATCTTACTAGAACATGCTTTTGTAAACTCTAGCTCAAGATAGTCTTCACCAAAATTTTCACAACTTCTTCTAGAATTAATATGTTATGCTTCTGATATTAGCTACATATACCAAAAACTTAGTAATGACTGTCTTTAATCTCACTTAGTGAAAATGCTCAATTGTTTATCCATACCAACTTGATGTTTTTGTTGCTCTTTAATCAGATACCATAGAAAATGGCTATGTTGACATCAATAATAGATATAGTCATGAATGTAACATATCATCATAATAATGATCTAATCATGTTTCTATAGTCCTCCCCCATAGAAGTATTATTAGCATTCATGCTTCCAAAAATCTCTATCTTCGGCATTGATGGCAACATAGATGAAAAAATCTAGTTCCAAAAATACCAACTATAAAAGACTATTTAACCTTTTCTAATCCTCTTCATCAATCATTCTTCTCCATTGATATACCTCGATGTGCTCTAAATATCAAACTTTTTTTCCATGCTCAAACTATTTTTTCTCAAGCTATTTTTCATGCTATAACTTCTCCCCTATTGAAATCAATACCAAAGGTTTCAACAACCATCAATCTATGTAACAATTATCTTTGAGCTGCTCATGTTTCCAAAGAAACTATTCAAAAAAAACATCCAACAAGAGTCCTAGATGACTCTATTCATCACAGATACTTCCCCTTATAGGAAGCATCAACATTCAGTCCATACAAATAATATTGGGGTAAGTGAACCAAGTTGTGGTGCCAAAAGTGGAGTATAAGTGGACACCCTTTTTCTAAAATCAATAATTTCTATACTTCAACAAGAATTTGAAGATTTTCATGCTCAAAATTTTAAGATATGACAAAGAAAAAGTAGTAGTCCTTTGAATCTAGTTTCTAAACTACTAATATCTTTTCAAAATGGTTAAGTTTTAGGTCCTTAAAAAAGGGGGCCACAGAAAGTGGTATTGTTTATTCAAAAAAAATATAACATAGTACAAAGTGTGGCCCCCCTAAAATTTTAACTTATTTTTTGAAATTCTTTAATCAATCTTCTCAAATGTTACCTAACACTATATAGTTTATCCCAATTTTTTTGGGCAATTTTATAAAGTGTATTTTTTTTAATGAATTTTTTAATCAGACACATCCAAAAAGCATGAAATATCTATGTGCTCCCCCTAGAAATGATTTAAAACTAATATAAAATAAAAACTTATTTTTTCCAAAGTGTGTATAATGGAGTCTAGTTTATAAAAAACTAAGTTGTTACAAAATTTGATGAATGAGCTAAAATTTATAGCCCAACTAGTACATGTTGATTTTTGACAAAAAAAAGACATACATTCAAAAGAAATTATAGCTGAAAGGCTTGAAATTGTTCAAATAAAAAAAAATTATATGGTTATATAGCTAACACAGAGACCTACAATGTTATGTAACCTGATTTTTTTGATGCTCAACCATGAGGAAACTTGAAGAAAAGAACACAAGAAAAATCAATCATTTTTTGTATGTTTGCATAAAAACATGTCTCAGACTAGTTTAGAGACTCCAAACCTTTGGGTTGGATCCCCAAGGTGAAACCAAGCCTTAGGATTGGTAGAATGCAAAGCTTTAAATAGTGCACACGTTCTATTTTAAGTTTTTTAAAATTTGGGTCTTAATAGCGTGTATGTGATTTAGTGTGCACAAACTCTTGAAGCCTAAATTTCAATAGAGAGGGAAGGATATAGGTAGAAAGGGTAGAGAATTAGAGAGATTATAATAGTGGAAGAGAATAGGAGGTGGGATAGGAAGAGAAGGAAGGAGGGAGAGAGAGAGAAAGTGGGAGAGAGAGAGAGAGAGAGAGAGAGAGAGAGAGAGATAGAGAGAGAGAGAGAGAGAGAGAGAGAGAGAGCGTAGGGGCTAGGAGAGAGTGTGTGAGAGAGTGGGTGGTGGGAGAGGGAGTGGGAGAGTGACAACAAGAGAGAAGAGAGGGGGGTAGGGAGAGAGAGAGAGAGAGAGAGAGAGAGAGAGAGAGAGAGTAGGGGATGGGAGAGGAGAGAGAGGGGAGATGGGAGAGGAGAGAGAGGGGGGATGGGAGTGTGTGTATGTGAAAGAGATAGAGTAGGGGATGGGAGAGAGAGAGTGAGATTAGGGGATGAGAGAGAAAGAATAGAGAGGGGGAGAGAGAGTGAGAGAGAGTAGGGGGTGGGAGAGAGAGAGAGAGAGAGAGAGAGAGAGAGAGAGAGAGAGAGTAGGGGATAGGAGAGAGAGAGTGATAGAGAGTAGGGAGTGGTAGAGAGAGTAGGGGATGGGGGAGAGAGAGTGTGAGAGTAGGGGATGAGAGAGAGCATAGAGAGGGAGAGAGAGAGAGGGAGAGTAGGGGGTGGGAGGGAGAGATAGGGAGAGTAGGGGATGGGAGAGAGAGAGAGAGAGTAGAGGATGTGAGATAGAGTAGGTAGTGGGAGAGGGAGTGGGAGATGGAGAGAAAGAGAGAGGGGATGGGAGAGAGAGTGAGAGAGAGTAGGGGGTGGGAGAGAGAGTGATTAGGGGATGTGAGAGAGTAGGGGTGGGAGAGAGATAGAGATTAGAGAGGGAGAGAGAGTAGGGGAGAGGGGAGGGAGTGAGAGAGAGAGTATGGGATGGGAGAGGGAGAGTAGGTAGTGGGAGAGAAAGAGTAGGGGATGGGAGAGAGAGTGTGTGTGAGTGAGAGAGAGTAGACAGTAGGACAGGGAGAGTGAGATAGAGAGAGGGAGAGGGAGAGTAGGTAGTGGGAGAGAAAGAGTAGGGGATGGGAGAGAGAGTGTGTGTGAGTGAGAGAGAGTAGACAGTAGGACAGGGAGAGTGAGATAGAGAGAGGGAGAGAGAGCAGGGGGGTGGGAGTGTGTGAGAGGGAGAGAGAGTAGGGGGTGGGAGAGAGAGTATAATATGGGAGAGATATTAGGGTGTGAGAGAGAGAGTAGGGGATAGCAGAGAGAGTGTGTGAATGAGAGAGAGAGAGAGTAGGTGATGGGAGAGGTAGAGAAATATAGAGAGATGGGGAGAGAGAGAGAGAGTAGGGGGATGGGAGTGTGTGTGTGGGAGAGAGAGAGTGAAAAAGAGATAGTAGGGGGTGGGACAGGAGAGAGAGTAGGGGATGGGAGAGAGAGTATGTAATGGGACAGGGATTAGATGGGAGAGGAGAGAGAGTTAGAGAGAGAGTAGGGGATGGGAGAGAGAGTAGGTAGTGGGAGAGGGAGAGGGAGAGGGAGAGCAAGAGAGAGAGGGGGGATGAGAGTGTGTGCATGTGTGAGAGAGAGAGAGAGTGGGAGATGGGAGAGGAGAGAGAGAGGGGGGATGGGAATGTGTGCGTGTGTGTGTGTGTGTGTGTGTGAAAGAGAGAGAAGGGGATGGGAGAGGGGAGAGAGAGTATCCTAAGAGAAAGAGTAGATGATGAGAGAGAGAGTGTGTGTGAGAGAGATTAGGTTGTGGGAGAGGGAGTGGGAGAGGGAGAGGGAGAGAGAGGGGAGGATGGGAGTGTGTGTAAGAGAGAGAGAGTAGGGTATGGGGGATGGTGGGATAGGGAAAGATTATTTTTCACATAGTGTGTATGCACTATAGTGCACATGCACTTTATAGTGCATACATACTATAGTGAGTATGCACTATATAAAAATGCCAAAAAATGGTCATAACAAAAGTTTTGGTCCCTATTGATCCATATTCTATTTTTTGTTTTTTGTGTATTCTATTGCTCTAATAGAAAACATGGGTTTCATGCTTTTTGAAGTTGGCAAACACTA
Source organism: Cupressus sempervirens (assembly GCA_028749045.1). Classification (NCBI taxonomy): domain Eukaryota; kingdom Viridiplantae; phylum Streptophyta; class Pinopsida; order Cupressales; family Cupressaceae; genus Cupressus; species Cupressus sempervirens. The sequence goes on from CM053790.1 coordinate 676,397,421, forward strand.
TATTCAATCATTGGATACACTATTTGAAGGATTTTGAATATTCTTTCATTCAATTTGAAGCTAGAAAACACCAAATTCAATCATACACTATTTAAAGGCTTTTTGAATATTCTTTCTATAGAAAAGGTTTGTGTAGTCCTTTTTAAATATTCTTTGTTATTATATACAGACAAATTTGATTATAATTTGACAAGTTGTTTGATATATAATGAATTCATTGAAATTTGTATGTTTGAATGAATTTTTATTTGGAAATGATTAGAAATTTGAAAAGTTGTTTAATATATAGTGTGTATTCATTAAAATAATTATAATTTGTATATGTATTTGAATGATTTGTAATTTAAAAATTATAAACAATTTAGATGTTTTAATAATTTGACATATAGAAATTATCATCATGCCAAGGAAGAAACCAAAAAATCAAACAATGGAAGAGAGGGAGAGAGATTTGGCAATTAAAAGAGATGAAATGAAACTACTACGTAAACAAAGAAAATCACAAAGTAGTAATGAAGAATTGTCTCTCGAAGAGGAACAAGAACCATTGATACAAAGAAACAAAGATGAAGAATTGGAAAGACAAAGAGAATGAATGAGACTGTTACACTTGAGAAGATAATTGAATTGTGAAGCTACACCATCTTCCAATGTTGGATTCATATCATCATCTCATGTTGAAGAGAGGCTAATTTGTACATCTATCAATGTACACACTCCATCATGTCATGTTGAAGACACAACATCAACATATCAAGTAGGTGATATTTCATCTTTTGCATCTTATTGCCAAGGCACATCATCTTCGCTTCAAGGTATACAAAACACTTAACCTTATGTTGATGTTCAAAATGTTGAGGGAATGGAAGAGATTATAACACCTTATAGAATTCATTTTAGAAGACCAAAATATTTGATTTATATTGATACTAACATTTTCAAATCAATGCCTAACAAGATTAGTAGGCATACTTGTCAAAGAAAATTTAATCATATGTGGAAATTATTCTTTGAAGAATTAAATATTATAGATCAATTCCATTTATTTTTTGAAATGATGAAGAATTTTAAATTTAGGCCTATCATGAAGATTCTTGGGCTAAGAATGATGGATGATTCAAATGAAAAGAGCATTGTAAAGAATATAATGAGTGCTTATGACAAAGTGGGTTCTAAATCACACACCAAAGATAGTTATATCATAAGATGAGTACTTACATTGATAATAGTAACTACCCAAATGAAGAAAGCTCAACTCATTAGAAAGACAAGAAAAACATTAAAAATTGGTAGAGGTACTATAAGGAGACTCATGCTAAGGATTGAGATATTGGAAGATCCAACAAAAAATGAGTCATGGACATTTAGTAGTAGACTACCACAAAAGGATAAAGAAATTAGTGAAGGCTTGAAATCATTGATCAAAGATTTTTGGACAAATAACACACGTGTTTTGCCTCATCAAAGAGATATTGTAAGAAGGAGGATTGGTAGCCAAAATTGTGACCCACATGCAAAACATTTTTTGGACTCAACTCAGACACAATTTTTTGCAAAATTTATTGGTATCTAATCTCAAATTTGAATAAGTCAAAGATTTTCTGAGATGGGTAAACCTTTTTATGTAAAGATGAATCACACATGCACAACTTTTTGTTATAGGATACATATTGAATTTTCTAACCATTTTGATGTTTTTAGGCATATATGTGTCTTTTTGCATTGTAAGTTTGTTTTGCAGGATTGTGACATGAATGAGCCACCTAGATTTTAAAGATAATTCATATCCAACATTTTATGTGAAATAGGGGATGGCTAAAAATATTACAATACATCATTCTTAGATGGTACATGCTTATTTTTTGGTTCTTTGCAACTTTTGTCAACTTGTGAACATATGGATAGTACACATACAATTGGAAATGAAATAGTAGATTACAAAAAATATAAGACAATGGCATATGCTCTAAAATATGGGAAACATGGTAAAAGATGTGATTTAGTCATTGAAAAGATTTCAATGTATGAGTTCATAAATATTTGTTGTGAAAAGATTATTTACAAGTATGCAAGACACACACATAGAGCTCGATGGTTGGATTTGCAATTCAAGTTGTGCAAGGATACATTTCCACTGGATAGCATTGTTTTGGTTGTAGACTTTGCAAAGAACTACACACTACAACCAAAAAATAAGGTGCAAGTAAAGTATTATACTTCTCAAAAAGTTTCTATATTTTTTCACATAACTTTCATGCATTCACCTACAAGTACAAAGGATGACAGGAAGATTTTGAGGGAGTACCATTTTTACATGAGCGATGATCGATCACATTCTATAGTATTTGTAAATGGTTTTTTTCAACTATTTTATGGAAATTTGGCTAACAAGGACATACCATATCATCAACACATTATTTGGTTAGACAATTGCACATCTCAATTCAAGAATACATGGATGTTCTATTGGTTGAGCAGGATGCACAGATTGTCTAGAATTGAATATATGAGGAATTTTATAGAAGCTAGTGATGGAAAGGGAGAGAAATATGGTGTAGGTGCATGCATCAAAAGAGATTTATCTCATGAAGAACTAAAGTAAAAAAATGGAGCAATATTGACAAATGAAAATCTATCTTTCAGTCATGTAACATTGTAATGGGTCTAGGTAAGTAAGGTGAATCTATGGTTCATCAAATTTTTTGATTGATAGGTAATACTAACATTGCACCATATGAGGATTGTTGCACAGTAATAGGATCAGGTGAGTTGCACTCTTCTAGAATCTTTGATGTAGGTTCATGGAGTATGCACACAAAAAATGGCATGCTATTGTCCATAATGTGTAGAGTAAAATTGGGATAAGTGTGAGTCAATTGAATGGGTGGACAAATGGGATGTATGAGTTTTGGACCCAATTGACACCTATCATTCCCCACAAGCACTATAAATGGTAGAGATAGATTCATCCATTGACTTCGATCGCTTGTCTAATCTAGTGCAACCTGGTAACATGTATCTTTGTAATTTTAATATGTAACTTTATAACTTTTACCTAAGTATTTTTTGAATTAATGATTGCATTTTGTACATTTATTACTGTAGGCCATGTTTTTGCTATTATTACACCTGAAAACAATGAAGAAGGGATAAATTATTATATGTGTCATTGTGTCCAAGCTAAACAAAAATTGTATCACTCAGTTATAGATGGTGAAGTTTTAGAGTACCATATCGATGTGGTGGTTGTAACCAGCACATGGCTTAGATGATATTCTTTGAAGAACCTTAACTTTTGGTTATTTGAGGATTGGAAAATAGAGAAGAAGATTCTTAATTATTTAAACCTTGTTGTCACATCAAATATCCATTTGATAAAATATGGTGGAAAACCAAATAATAAGACTCTTTAGAAACTCCACGAATTAGGCCAGGAGGCAATACCCAAGACATTAAAATATAGAGCAAATCCAATTGGTTCATTAGATTGAATAGGTAGAGAGAGAGAGAGAGAGAGAGAGAGACAGAGAGAGAGACAGAGAGAGAGAGAGAGAGAGAGAGAGAGAGAGAGAGAGAGAGGTGCAAGGGTACCTTTTCATTTTTTTAATGTTATGTTCCAAGTGAGCCTTGTAAGTAGAATAAGGGTCATTGGACCTAAGTGTGGTAGTTAGGATATTGGATGTCATTTAGGGTTCATTTGGTTCCTAGAAGATGACAGGAATTGGCTTTTTTAAAATCTAGATTTGAAAAAATAAATTATTTGTTTCAAAATTGGAAAAATGGAATTAGTCTACTAGACTTCCAATTTTGCCTCAAAACTAGGTTTTCCAACTTCCTACTAGCAAGTAGGAATTGAAAATCAAAACCTAATTATGTTTTTTAAGGAGTGTAAAAATAATAGATTGGACTACTTTTTGAAATTTGCCTTCAACTCCAAGCTTAAGTATAAAAATGTGTCTTCATATGCATCTTCTGAGTGAAACAAATGATTGAAGTAAAGTCCCCAAAATTGGAATGAAATTTTCCAAAACCTTGATTTGGCTAAACTAAGATTTGTAGAAATCCCATTTTAAAAATTCAACAAACCAAATAGACCCTTAATCTCTTTAGAAGATTCACTATTTTGGCCTAAACATCAAGGCATGCCTTGCCATAGGGAAATGAGTAACCTAAGGGATGAGTCATTAGCTTAGGGAAGGATCCCTAGCATGGAATTGCTAAGGGATAGCCTAAATAAAAATTTAGAAGATTTAAGAAGAGAAAGAAAGAAAATTTGGAAAAGTTGATATATTGGAATTTTGCAATTTTTGACAAAATGATTATTTTGCAAGGAATTATGGATTTGCCTTTTAAAATTGGAAGGAGGCTGATGCAAACCATAAGGATGAAGGGGAAAGACCTAGGAGAAGATATAAGGACTTTCCAAACCCTAAAAATGAGAGAAGTTAATATCATTGTGTATGGTTAGCATGCTATAGCATGATATTTAAAAGGCAAAATTGCTGAGTTTTTTAGTTTTAAGGCATTTTTGACATTGTTTTTGTAGATTGTACTATTTTCCATGGTAGATTGGGTTTTTTAGAACAATTTTGTTTTAGTAAGTCTAGTTTGATTGTCTTTCTCTTCATAGTTTAAAAAATCTTTCTCTTTTCACCAATTTATTGTCTTGTTTTCAACAGCTTGTATTAATAATGGTTTAACTCACTATCCCATTGTTGGATTTGTATGGTATCTTGGGATAGTGAGTATACCCAAAGTAATATATTATGGCAAAAGTAAGGCCATTCAAAATCTTGGCAAGCAATTTTAACCTCTTGCCCTAGGCGAGCTAGAACATGTCTGATAAATGTATCCAATAAAGAAAAGGAACATCATAATCTCCATTGCAAAAGTATGGAAGCTTTTCAATTTTAAATGTTATATTCTTTAGTCTGAAAAATGGACATTATAGATATTGCTCACTAATCCTTTACAATAGAAATTGTTTACAAAAAATGGCATGTACTTGTATGAGGACATTATATATTACAGAAATCCAACACCAAAGTAGCTAGCTAGCTGCTCGAAAAATAGTAAATGGATGCAAGTGGGATCATAAAGATAGCTTAATAAACTAGTTATCCAATAACCTTAAAGTTACTAACTTGGTCTAGACCTAAATATGGTCTAGACCTAAAGTAGGTGATCCAACATGGATCTAGTTATTAAAAACAACTAAAAACCTAGAATCCTATTCATTTTTTAGGCATATTGATCATATTTGGTCTTAGTTACCCAAGGGCTCATATTTATGCCTAATCCTAGAACTAGGCTTTACAACTAGATCAATGTAGCAACCTATCTTAAGTGAACTATCTAGGATCCCTAGGTGCCTTGTTTGATGAGTCTAGAGTGGGTGCTCCTCCACCAATCATCTACTTGACTAGAACATGTCTGGGAACTAACAATCTCCATTTAAAGGTGGCAATGAGCTTTTTGTTGTTCTATTAAGATCACTAATATATTTTGATGAGAACTTTGAGGGATCATGCCTAGCTTGAGTATCATAGCTTCCCAAGTCCTATAAATGCAAGGCCATTGATGAATAGGCATTCCTAATTGAAACATCTATGGTGCTGGAATAAAGTGTGTGACCATATTCTTTTCCTACTAATGAGCCAATTTGAGGCTTCACTTCACATTGCACCATGGATAATTCTATAGTACTTGTTACTTCTCTATCTAAAATTCTAAGTATGTGTATATGTGCACTCTTTCCCAATAGTTTTAGGTTTTTTCTCTTCATCTTAAGTAATTTTCATACCCTAGATGGCACTAAGATGGACCCATTTGACCTAAATATGTAAAGAGCAAAAATTGCTCAAAAGTTGCAATGTTTCTCAAAAAGTTTCTTGAGCAACTTTTGCAATTTTTCCAAAAAAATTTCAAATGGAAGTTTGAGAAATTGTAATCCATTCTTGGTTATATGAGCATGGGAAACATATTTTCAAAGGTTAGAAGGTTTCCAATCAGATTTGCATTTTAAAGCAACTTTTACAACTTTTGCAATTTTGCACAAAAAGTGCAACTTTTGCAAAGTTCACTAGATTTCACTTCTAGGACTTGCAAAAGCTTCCAAACTATTAAAAAACAACTAAAAAACCTAATCCTATGCTATCTTGAACAAAAATTCAAAAAGAACCAATTTTTTCTCATATCTTGCACAAAGTTACCTAGGCATATATATCTTTCTCACCATTCATTGTGGGATCAAATTGTCTAATCTATTAGCTCTAGGTGGCTATGTAAACCTTATGTCTAAGATCCTCCCATCTCATGGAATGTTCTCACATTCTTGGGCACACCAAACCAAATCATCCCTAAGAGTCACTAAATGTCATAGGGTAACAATCTTTGACGGGGCATATCTCAGAGCTCCTATGAGATATGGATGCAGTTCAAGGTGCTCCAAGACTATGTTGTAGAGAACTACAATAACCTCTCCCATTTTTTTGAGATCTTATTCCATTTAGAGTTTGTGAACCAATTTTAGGTGATGCTAAAAATTGTAGTGTTGGCTAGTACAAAATTACCAACTACCGAATCTCCCTCACTGTTTTTTGTGTGATCAAACTATCAATTTTTTTAGCTTTGGGTGACTAGGTAAACCCTAACTTCAAGCTTTTCCCATCCCATTTAGCACTCAAATGTTCTCAGGCATGTCAAACCGAATTGTCTGTAAGTGTCACTAAGTGCCATAGGGAAGTGATCTTTGATGGGCATATCTCAAAGCTCGTGTAAGGTATGGATGTGATTCTCAGTTTTATAGGACCATGTTGTGGAGACCTATAATAACCTCTCACACTTTTTGAAGATATTATTCTATTTTGATTTCGTGACCCCATCTCGAGTGATGTTGAAACTTATAGTGTTGGCCAGTACAAAGTTGTCAACTACAAAACCTCCATCACCATTCATCATGGGATCAAACTATTTATTATATTTTCTCCAAGTGGTCAGGTAAACCATAGCCCCAAGCCCACTCTATCCTTTTGAGCACTCAAACATTCTCAAGCATGCTGAATTGAAACATCCCTAAGAGTCACTAAATGCCATAGGGTCGTGATCTTTGATTGGGCATATCTCAAAGCTTATGAAAGGTATGGATGTGATTCTAGGTGCTACAAGACCATGTTTTAGAGACCTAAAATAAGCTCTCTTAGTTTTTGGAGATCTTATTCTATTTTGATCTTGCAACCCCATCTAAGGTGATGCTAAAACATAAAGTATTAGCTAGTACAAAATTACCAACTACCGAATCTCCCTCACCATTCATGGTGGGATTTAAATATCTATTTTGTTAGCTTTAGGTGGTTAGGTAAACCCTAGCCCCATTCTCATCCTATCATATTGATCACTGAAACATTCTCTGGCATGTCAAACTGAAATGCCCCTGAGAGTCACTTAATGCCATAGGGCAACAATATTTGACATGGCATATCTCCAAGCTTGTGTGAGGTATGGATGTGATTCTAGGTGCTATAGGACCATGTTTTTGAGACCTACAATAAACTTTCTCACTTTTTTGAGATCTACTTCCATTTTGATTTTGAGACTCCATCTCGAGTGATGGTAAAACTTGTAGTGTTGGCCAATACAAAGTTACCAACTACCAAATCTCTCTCACTATTCATTGTGAGATCAAACCATCTATTCTATTAGCTCTAGGTGGCTAGGTGAACCCTATCCCTGAGCTTGACCTATCCTATTGAGTGCTTGAACATTCTTAGGCATGCTGAACCTAAACATCTTGAAGAGTCACTAAATGCCATAGGGAAATGATCTTTGATGGGGCATATCTTGGAGCTCATGTAAGGTATAGATGTGATTCTATGTGCTATAGGACCATGTTGTGGAGACCTACAATAAACCCTCTTAATTTTTGGAAATCTTATTCCATTTTAATTTTACAACCCCATCTCTAGTGATGCTTAAACTTGTAGTGTTAGCTAGTACAAAGTTGCCAATTGTCAAATCTCTTTCACCTTTTGTGATGGGATTGAACTGTCTATTCTTTTAGCTCTTGGTGGCTAGGTAAACACTAACCCCAACCTCCTCCCATCCTATTGAGTTCTTGAACATTCTTGGGCATGCTAAACTAAATTGCCCCTAAGAGTCACTAAATGCCATAGGGCAATGATCTTTGATAGGGCATATCTCAAAGCTTGTGTGAGCTAGGATGTAATTTTTGGTACTAAAAGACCATGTTGTGGAGACCTACAATAAACTCTCTTAGATTTTGGAGATCTTGTTTTTTTTAAATTTTGCAACCTCATTTCGAGTGATGTTGAAACTTGTAGCCTTAGCCAATACAAAGTTGCCAACTGTTGAATCTCTTTCAATATTTGTCATGGGATCAAACTGTCTATTCCATTAGCTCTAAGTGGTTAGGTAAAACCTAGACCCAAGCTCCTCCTATCTCATTGAGTTCTTGAACATTCTCAGTTATCCCAAACCAAATCATCCGTTAGAGTAACTAAATGCCATAGGATAGCAATCTTTGATGGTGGCAACTAGATCTGTCATCTCATCCAATGATAGAGACTCATCATAAAAGGTAAAGAGGTGATCATACACCTCATTTTAAACATGTTATTTTTTTATGGTAATAAGGTGATCTTTGTTTGTAAGGTCAATGAACCTGAGGTCACCTATAAACCCAAGTTTCCTTAGTCCTAATGATTTTGTTTTTTTTTTTTTTTTTGTTAATAAGTTGACTCAATAAGTGTTTTGAGAGTCATTACACCTTATATAGGTCCTATGTGTTACCAAAAACTACTTGGCTAAGTTCTAGGAAGAGTTAGTGCAAAAATTACACTTTGCTATAAAAGTTGCTAGCAACTTTTTGGTAATTTTACCAATTTTTTAGAAAACCTTGAAATTAACCTTGTAATCATTCAAACCAACTAGTAATCAATTGGAATGGATGTAAAATGATGAAAATACCCTCTATTATTTAGAGGAGGCATAAGGTGTTGATGATTATTAATTTTTCTTTTATATGGCAAGGAATCACTGCTGATTTAAACTTGGATATAAGATCATTGAGTTATTGTCAAATATCATTGCTTCTTATTTGGTACAGAAAACTTGTACTTTGTCAAAATGAAACACCACTTTAGTTGAATTTTATCACTAAATGGAGTTAGTGGAAGATGTTGAGGATCTTCTTGGTTTTCATAATAGCCATTTAATGAGTTTGAAACATAATCATTTCCCTTGGTGAAGACTTGTCAAAAAATCAATAAATTACATATTGTTGCAAAGAAAAGAAAATACAGTCATAGGATGTTGGAAGCTTGTTTTCACTCATAGGATGTTGAAGAATCTCTTGGAAGGATGGAATAGATGACATACTTAAGTTTGTGAGATAGTTATTAGGTGTTCCTTGAAGTGTTTAAGGTGTTAGTTTGAAGCAAGAATTGATTATGATCCATTTCTCAAATTTTCTCATTTTTCCCTTATTGCTTCCCAAGTCTTGAATAGGGAAATTGATCAAGCAATTTTATGAAGTTGGGTATATTTTTGTTCAATGTTGTAACCAAGTTGGAAAGAGTCATTGAAGACACTTAGGAAGGTGGTAAAGGTAGTTTTCCTTAAAAATGTTCTTGTTGGGAATCCACTAGCTTTTGGTGTGAGCACTCTGCATCATTTTGGATGCAATTTGCATTAAAATTTAAACAAGAAAAACAAGATATATATTATGATAACCAATAATGTCATGCATGAAAAAAAAATATAATATATAATGATAACCAATAATGTCATACATGAACGAACACATAATATATTATGATAACCAATAATGTCATACATGAACAAACATATAATATATTATGATAACCAATAATTGCATAAGTCTAATAATGTCATGCATAAAATATATGTCATACATCAAATATAAAATGTCGTATATACATCAAATGTATATCAAATATGTCCACTAACTTAAAATCTAACATATATGTCCACTAATTGCTATACATGTGTGTCTATCAACTATATCTTCTCCTTCCCATGAGGGGAAGAAAAAAAATCCCTATAGGTCTTCAATCATTCTGTGGAGGGAGATAGTGGGAATGATGGGGTCTTCCTCACATGCTTGCTCATCCTCTTATTTAGGCTCTTTGAGCTAACCCGACATGATACAAACACAGTAGATCTGAATCAATAATTACTATACATTGAAATCAAATATATGTACAGACAAAGTTAAGAATTTTCTTATTGCCATCAAATAGTCACTCTATGTGTCCACCTCAAAGGCTCACTAATGATCAGGTATAATAAGGCCCTACAAAAATTCAATAAATATAATCATTTATAAAAAAATAATTTGAAATTTTGATACTAACTATTATAAACACCAACTAAAACTAAGAAAAATCTTCAATACCATGGTTAATGGCTCTGAACTAGCCATCACTACAGCAACTCCATGATTGATGGACTAGCAAAGATGATGAGGAGTCTCAGATGTCAACAATTGCATGTCATATAATAAAATTTACATGTAACATGAAAAATGAAATAGATATAATTAAATGAATTAAATTAACATGAAACAAATGTACCTCTATGAAGCTCATATCATGCGTAGGCTCAGAGTCCCTTGTGAATGTCAATGGTCTAGTAGAGAACTAATGCACATGGATAATTTTGTTGTCATTCCTTCATATGATTAATTAATAAATATATGTATTAATTTAAATGATTAAATCAATAAATACCTCTCGACTCATTGATGGGATGTGAAATAGGGTTAGGGAATCTATACTAGGGCCATCTACACTCTTACCCTACATTTTGAACAAAGCTAATACATTCTAATTTATTAGTCATTCACTATACATACAAAATGTGATCAAAATAGTTTATTATAATTGTAATTTACCTATGTGTTGATGCGAAATGTGTCACTCAGGAACTCATCAATGACTAGCCCATCATCCATACTATCTCCAACATGACTGCCAAATATGCATAAGGATCCACATGATGTGCACATGTGACCACAATGCACAAAAGGCTCCTCCTCAACTAATGGATTAGAGGAATGAATGAGGGTTTGCATCAAAGCATTGATAGTCCCTAGAGTACTGGTCTCTACATGTTCCTTCACAACTAAAGGAATAATCACATGCTCACCCTATTGCTTGACAATAGGTAGCCTAACTACATTAGGGTCACGATGTGCCCCTGGCCTCTCAAATGATGACCCCCCTCCTCTACCCTAAGATTATAATATATCAAAATAATTGGGGATCTCCCCAAGGACAAATTCACAATACAATTTCTTTAAGAAATACATTGGAACCTCATGATTATTACAAGGAGGATCATAAAAGAAAATCCACCATCTATCCCAAAATTTATTTCTAATATCATCATGTATGCAGAAATGGATGGAGAACCTTTTAGTTGTATGTTTAATAGTGTCTAGTCCTCTAGGATTTTTAAACAATTCACAAATGGTACCTTTTACTATTTCCTTTTTTTAAAAATGTTTATATGATAATTTTCTTGCACAATATATTCTTTTTTCATCCCTCTTAACATGTTAAATATCCAACTGACCACTAAAAAAAGCTACATGGGTCATAATGGACTCAAGGGAGGATGCCAATTGTCCTCTCATTGGACTGGTTTATCCACAATCTTTCAACCTACCAATGAGTGCTTATAATTCATTTTCCTGTCTCTCTATTTCATCAAAATATTTTCTGTGGTGCCAAGATGAGGTCTTCCAATTGGTGGACATTGTGGAATTTCTTGCTATTCTTGTAGAGGGTTTTGATTTTCATCATGTAGAGGGTTTTGATTTGGATCTTGTGGAGGGTATTCATTTTGATTTTGTTGATCCAGCTGGGGATTTGGTGCTTCATTATTCACATTTCCTAATAAGAAGCCAATTGCAATCTAAGTAAATAATTTTTTTTAAAGAAAAAATGAAAAACCCCAAAAAATAATGTAAAAACTTACAAAATAATGTAAAAACATATAAAACAATGCAAAAACAAGAGTAGAAAACATACTATGTGATCCTAATCTTGGTCTTCACTGAAGAGGAGGCATTCTAAGGAGGCAGGTGACAAAATTCTTCAACTTTTGCAACATGTGTGTCTGTCGTTGAGGAGAAATAATGTGAAAACAAAAAAAAATGAAATGGGCTGAGAGTTTGCATTTCATATATAAAAAATTATGATTTCACAAAGCATGTACATGCTACAGCGCACACATGCTATAGGGTGCATGCACTTTGGCTTGGACTACAAAATCTTAAGGCTTATGGAGCCCAAGCCAAAGTGCATGCACCCTATAGCTTTTTAAGAAAAGAAACTTTTGTGTGTCATGTTTTTGGCACCACAACTTGGTGCTCTTACCTAGTGCTCTGTTACACTAGATTGATGCACTCTTGGATCATGTACTCTAAGGTAGTAAGGGACATAGCCCCTAGAATACCTTGTAAATACTCAAAAGTATCTATGGGAAGGGTCTTAGTGAGATTATTTGCAATATGATCTTTGGTGCTTCCATACTAGAATTTCAATTTTTTTTGTTGTTTTTTCTCCAACCTGTGATATTTGATAGAAATGTGCTTTAGTATTAGGATGCAACACTAGATTCTTTGACATATTCATTGTACTTTTGTTATTACAAGGTATGACAATGGGTTCACTAAACTCTATCCTTGCATCCTTCAACATTTACTTCATCCAAACAACTTGATTACAATTGTTTATTGCTGCAATATATTTTGCTTCTGATGTACTTTATGAGGTACAGTCTTTCTTCTTGCTTAGCCAAGAAACCAATATTTCCCCAAGAAAGAAGGCTCCACCACTAGCGCTCTTTCTATCATCTATACTACTTATGCAATCAATATTAGTATAAGCATATAAGCATATCAAGTGAAATCATTAGATCTGTCATACCACAATCTAAACTCTGGTGTTCCTTTATGTATCTAAATATCCTTTTGACTGCTACATAATGTGCTTCTCTAGGATTAGCTTGAAGTATTGCAAGAATTCCAATAGCATTTTCTATATCCATCCTTGTGTGAGTCATATATTGCAATCCTCCAATTATATATCTATACTTCTTCTTCTCAATAGTAGATATCTCATCCTTTGTAGATAACTTGAGTCCAGTTACCATAGGTATTCAAATAGGTTTACATGTTTCCAAACCAAACTTTTTTAGTACGTCTTTCACATACTTAGTCTAAGAAATAAAAATTCCTTCTTTGTCCTACATAATCTATAATCCTAAAAAATATCTCATTTCTCTTATCATGCTCATTTCAAATTCCTTCTTCATTTCTTCTACAAACTTGTCACTTTTATCATCATTTCCTCCAAATATCATATCATCAATAAATATTACCAAAATCATCAATCCATCATATATTTCTTTCCAATAGAGATTACTATCTGCCATACCCTTGCTAAATTCAAGCTTTGTCAAATTCTTGTCCAACCTTGCATACCAAGTTCTGGGTGCTTGCTTCAAGCCATACAATACTTTCTTTAATTTTCATACTATTTCCTTGTCATTTGTTATAGGAAAACCTTTAGGCTATTCTATTTATACCTCTTCTTCAAGTTCTCCATTTAGAAATCGTTGACTTGACATCCATCTGATACACTTTGAATTTCTTATATGCTATATATCCTAAGAATAACCATACTACTTCTATTCTTTCCATAGGAGAATAAGTTCTATCATAGTCTATTCGTTCTTTTTGTGAGTAACCTTTACATACCAATATTTCTTTTTTCCTTAAAACTTCACCTTCTCCATTCATATTATTCTAGAATACCTATTTTTTCCTACTACAAATTTGTCTATTGGTCTGGGGACCAATTCCCATGTCTCCTTTTTCACTATCTGATCCAATTCTTCTTTTATAGCTTGCTTCTAATAATCATGTTTACATGCTTTATCTACATTATTTGGTTCAACTTTAGATATCAAACATAGTTCTTTATTGATTCTACTTCTTGTAATCAAACCTATGTCTATGCTTCTGATGATCTGTTTGGGTAGATGATTCTTTGTAATACTATTTCCATAAGTAGGATATTTTATCTCAACTCTTAGCTCTATTCAAGGTTCTAAGCTTTGTTCCTATCTTAGCTCTCCTTCATTCTACAAATTAGTGTTAGTCTCAAATAATACTTCATCATTCCTTGAGTTGTAGTCAAATATTCTTTCTCGTATCCCAAATTTCTCATTAACTCCTACATTTTCACTTTCAAAAATAGTCTTATTTCTTAGATTATAACATCTATAGGCCTTTCTTTTCAATGAATAACCAAGAAACATGCCTTCATCACTTTTAGCATCAAATTTACCAATATCATCATCTCTTTTGATATAACATTTACTGCCAAAATTTTTGAAATACTTAACTGTAGGTGAGTGACCAAACCATAGTTCATAAGGGGTCTTGTTTGTGTCTTTCCTTACTTGCACTCTATTCATAGTGTAGACAATTGTATTCATAGCTACTCTCCAAAATATTTGGATACATCATTCTCAACTAATGTAGCTCTTGTCACTTCTATTACTGATTTGTTTCTTCTCTCTGCAATGCCATTTTGTTAAGGATTTCTTGGAGCTAATAACTATCTTTTGATTCCATTAGCTTCACAAAAGGAATTAAACTCAGTTGAAGTAAATTATCCTCCTCTATTTGATCCTAAACATTAAATTTTCATACCTGATTTATTCTCAACTCTATTCTCGAATATCTTAAACTTATCAAACCACTCAAACTTTTCTTTAATAAATGCAACCCACATAATTCTACAAAAGTTGTCAACTAAAATTGTGAAATACCTTTCACCATAGAACCCTTTAGTATTTTTAGAACCACTAAGATCTATATGTATAATCTCCAATTTTTCTATAGTAGTAAACTTCTTGCTAGAAAAAGTTATGTTATGCTTTGTTGATACACACTCTTTGTAAATTGTGTTAGTAGGCTTTAGAATCTTAGGAAAATCTCTAACTAAAAATGTACTGCTAGTTTTCACAATGTTGTCAATGTTTATATGTAAAAGTCTCTTATGGCATACCCAACTATCATCTACCTTTACAACCAAATATTTCATTTTAGTAGGATTTAGCTAAAATTCATTACCTCTAGATTTGGTTCCTATTCCAATTATCTTTTCATCATTTTCTCTGATCATGCATGTCTTCTCTATGAATTGTAACTGATAACCTTTATCCACTAGTTATCCAACACTCAAAAGATTGTGTTTTGAACCAACAACAAAATATGCATCCTTGATGTTAGTCTTACCATCAAGAGTTATAGATCCAATACCTTTAACATGGCATGTTGCATTGTTTCCAAATCTAACAATGCCTCTATCATGACTTCTAAATTAAAAAAACTTGTTCATATCACTAGTAATATGATGTGAACAACCACAGCCAATTATCCAATTAGATTTCTTTTCAACCTGTGATACCAAATCCATATAAATCCTATTTCATCATCACCAACACTTACTTCTTGTTCATAAGAGTCATATTCTTCATTGGCATACAAATACTCTCTATCTCTTCTAGGTTTGAAATTTTTTCTATACTTTTTCTCTCTTTTAGGACACTTAGATGCATGATGACAAGATTCATTAAAAGTCCAACATTTAAATATTTTATTACCATCCTTTTTCTCTTCTTAGCAGAAGGGCTACTCCTTCTTCTATCTTTTTTTCCTCATTAGTTCTATTACTACTAGCAAAGTCTCCTCTGGAACTTATGCTCCTTGATAAACTAGATCGAATATGTAGGGCACTAAAAGCTCTTTCTATTCTGGTCAATTCCCTAGATTGTCAAAGCTTATCCTCAACTAGTTCAAGTCTCCCAAGTAATGTTTCCTTTGTGAAATCTTTGGTACAAGAGATCAAAAACTATATCATTTGAATTTCTTGCTTAAATGGTGGTGTTAAGCTCTTCAACATCTTCCAAATCACCTCATGACCTTCTTTGGTTTCTCCTTGAGATCCAATACCTATAGTAATTTTTGATATCCTTCCTACATATGTTCTTATAGATTCATCTTCCATTATTTTAGCATCTTGAAATGCACAAATCCAGGTTCATAGCCTCAATGTCTTAGAATTCTCATCACCTTTAAAACTATTTTCCAAAGCTTTCCAAATCTTATGAGAAGTAATAAGTTACCTTACCTAGTTGTACTCAATTTTAAGAACTGTAGACAATAGTGCTTCTCTAGCTCTCATGTCACATGTGAAAAGTTCTCTCTCTTCCTCAGTACAAGTTTCCAAATCTTTTCCAGCAATCATTGTCTTTTCTAATCTTTTCAAGATCTAATAAATAGGACCCATACACAATAGACATGTCTTTTTTTTTCCATCTATCATAATTTTTTCCATCAAACTTTGGACTATCCTTTTAAAATATGTTCACATTGATCTCCCAAAGTTATTAAACTTTATCGTCAAGGACCTAATGCTCTAGTACAAGGGTTGTGAATTAGTTATCCAATAATTAAGATAGTTATCAACCTTAAATAATTTTAACCCTTCAAACAACATAAACAACAACCATAACAACATGGACATACACAATTACACTAGATATGTTAACTAGGGAAACCCTTGATTAGAGGGAAAACCCTAGTGGGAATGATGCCCACGAGATGATGTACTAATATAAATATTCCTTGTTAGAGGATGGACCCTATAAGGAGTCTATTACAATATTTAGCACATATGAGTCCCTATTATAAGTTGTGGAAGAAAAAAGGATCCACTCTCCAAATAGATTTTGGGGCAAGACCACTGAACTCACTATCCAACTAATCTCTCTACTATTCCTTGTAGAATAATTGTTTGTACTTTATTTTAACTCATTTTCTCTATCCTATCAATTGGACCAATTGCTGTCAGACCTTGTACACTAGGTCACAAACCTTAGACCCAAATATCAAACTTTGGATCACAAAATAAAAACCTTAGTAATGAAGTTTCCTTTACCTTCACTCTGTTCTACATATCTTTGCATTCTTCTCTTCATGTTGCTTATAGTCCTTCCTATATTCCATGCTTGATAAAGGAAAATGCCCTTCCTTTATACCAAATCCATAAAAAAATGCCTTGAGTCGCCTATTACACCTTCTCAATTAATTATTATAGGACCACATTAATAACACATTAAACTTGGCGATAACATTAATCTTTCACATTGTACCTTGAATAGCTTCCTGTACATATAACATTATGATGAGTGAGCTTAGATACACCATCTCTAGAATGTCTTCTTCACAGCTTTAACTTTAGATTCTTAGAATAACAACCCTACTAAGAGATATCATGGATTTTTAGACTTTATCTCATAACAATCTTCACCAAAACTTGCACAACCTCTTCTAGAATTAATGTCTTATACTTTTGAGGTTAGTTATATATACTAGACACTTAGTAGTATCTTCCTTTAACCTAGCTTAGTGAAAATTCTCACCTATCTACCCATACCAACTTGATCTTTTCATTGTTCTTTTGTTAGATACTATAGAAAATTGATATGTTGACATTAATGACAAACACAGACATGAATGTAACATATCATCATGATAATGATCTAAACGTGTTTCTACAATACTCCCCCATTGAAGTATAATCAACATTCATGCTTTTGACATATTTATTTTATGGTAGTAAAGAGAATAATGAGATATTTGAAAAAAATAGAGGACTATGTTCTATACTAGAAGAAAAATGAAAAATTTCAATTGAGAGCCTACACTAATGTTGATTGGGCTAGAAATATTGATGACAAAAAGAGAACTAGTGGAGTAAGATTTTTTTGTGCATTTGATTTCTAGATTTGATTGTGTGAATACATTTTTTACATCAACATTTTGGATCACACTCCATGATCCATCATCAGGATGCATGCAAGAGAAGAAAAGTGTTGGAATATTCAAATATGGAAAGAGCACTTGTGAGAGGGGGGGTGAATCAAAAGTATCACACTTTAGCCAATAAAAATTTTAACTGAAAGTAAATTGCGTGCATGTAAATACATCAAATAAACATGTAACTAAACACATGCATCAATAACTCATAACACTGGAATTTGGTAACCTAGAAACCCTTTAGGAATAAGAAGGTAAAACTGGGGTGGGGATGATACCCACAAAAATTACTGCAGCAATATTGTTTAACCACTTCTCATGGTCTGCCCTGTTAAAGGCCTAGCCTGTTAAAGGCTTTACATTGTGTTAATAGTGACCTAGTTAGAGGATTTCAAACACTTAACATGAAGTGTCACCCTGTTAAAGGATTTAATCACCCAATTAAAGGATTTACAAAATAGCTGTTAAGCTAACCTATCACCATAGGATTTTCATTCTAATACAATTGCTAGAGAGTATTAGGTACAATGAACCTGATTGATTACAATCCCTAATTATTGAATGCAGGCACCTGTTCTACTTTTTTTGATCTTGATCATTTTTGTGATCTGATAATCCTTGCTTCTGAAAATAGAATTCCTTGTGCACCCTTGTATGTCTTCTCTCCTTTCCCATCTTTACTGACCAATATTGGATTTGTACACAATATTGCTTGTTCTGTAGATTGGTCAAGAATTCTTTTAAGATCTTCTACAGTTAATGGATTGATATTCTGACCAGAAGTATCAGGAACATCAGTAATAGTTATAGTGTCTGCAAGTGAGATGGATTCTTGAGGAGGGCTAGGGGTGAAAATTGTGTGTCTTGCACACTCTGATCTGGTTGCTGCTCTTGCTCAACTATTGCCATTATGTCCTATTTTTGTGTCTCTTCCTCCTCTCCATCTTTCTTTTCTTCATCTCTTTTCTTTTGTTCTTAATCTTTCCTCTCTTCTTCTCTTTTCTTTTCTTCTTCTTCTTTCCTTTTTCTCCTCTCCTCTATTGGTACAATAGCTTTTTCCTTGTATTCTTCCTCAAGAAAATCTTCAATTCTTTTGTACAAATTCTTCCATGATTTCATTGTTCTTTGAACAATCTCTTCCATTCTATTTTGAAGTATGAAGAATGCTCTGTACTTAGGTGTAAACCTATTATTATGCCTTTTGACTACCTTCCTAACTTGTTCTCTAGTCAAATCTGGAAATACACTAGCTAGGGTTGATTCCCTCATCTCCTTCTCCATTTTAAAAAAAAAATGCCATCTATCTTCTACAATTTTTGATAGTTCTTTTGGCAATTGTCCATCTAGTTCAAGTGGAGTGTACTTGAACTGTGCCATCATTCCATAAACTATTTCTTCTATTTTATTTTGTTCTTCTTTAGTAAATTTACTAAAATCAACTTTATTTAAATTACTCAAGTCACCATTTCCAATCTTTTTACATAAGGTATCAACTAATGAATTGCTTACCTTTCTAGATTGATCTTCTTCATCAGTGTTAGGTTGAGCCACATACCTTCTTCTTTTCCTCGGCTCTTCCTGTGTTTTCTTGACTTGTTTCTTCTTGGTAACTTCCTCTTTAGCCTTTTGAGTGGAGGCCCTTGTTGATGCTCGTGTTGTTAGCTTTTGAGGTGATGGCGTGGCAGCTTTCTTTGATCTGGGCTTAGTTGAAGGCTGTTCTGTAGCCTTTCTCTTCTTTGGCTTAGCTTCCATTGGTGCTTCCTTTTCTTCTTCTTCCTCTGCACCTTCCTCCTTGTCTTCTCCAAGACCTTGAGTTAGTTCGATTGGCCTTTGTTCTTGCTCATCTTCATCATCATTGTCATCTTCTTCTTCTTCTACCTCAGCCTCAATTTCTTTGCGAAACTTCTTCTTAATCTTCTTTATTAATTTGTCTTTCTTCTTCAATGTGGAAGAAATTTTTAATTCCATATTTATCTTTGATCTTACCACATCATAAGTGCCAAAATGTTGAGCACTTATATCTGCTTCTTTTACCAATAATGCAATTATTGCTGTAGATGCCTCATCAATATTGATTTCGTATCCAAATGGCCTTAGCCATCTTACCCTTGGTATTACTGCTTGAATATAGGTAAAATCTATGTCAACTAAGAAACATATATAATTAGTATGTTTTTCCACTAAAGAAGCTAGTATCCTTGATCTTTACTTCATGGATTTCTTGAAATCCTCAAAATAGCTTGTCATCAAGGTATCAAAATTTTCTCCCATTTATTTTATATATTCATTAATTTGACCAATGATGGTTTTGTCATTCCTCCATGCTACTTTTCCAAAAGAGGGAAATTCATTCTAAACATAAAAGAATATGCAAACTAGGATTGCTCCAAATTTGCATTGTGTGCCCTTTTTTCTTCTTATGGAAGCTAGGTTTTCATTAATCTGTTGCAGTTGTAGTTCTGCAAGATCATAAGTATGATCATTCTTCACCAATTTGTAGCCTACATCTACTACAATGCATGGTACACTTTTGAGTCTACTAGATTGATATAATTTATGGGCGATGACTCTAACAGAAAACTCAACTAGAGGATCCTGTATAGTATGAATTGGCATTCCTCTTTTGTTCCATTGTGCACCAGTATTCTTTCCAATGACCTCCTTTGATTCACTTCTCAGGGTTTTGTACCGATCTAGGGTTGGGTACCCTGTTACTCTATGTATAATTTCCTTTGTCAATTTAATGGGAATATCTTCTAACCACAAGTTTCCACCATGAATTCTACTCAATACAAGTCTAACCCATTCTGTTTTGAATACGATGGGAAAACTTAAAACTCAGGTCAAACCCTTTCTTTCAACGATTTTAAATTCTTCTTTCAAGACTCCATCTACACATAGTTTATCATATGCTTGTCTAATTTCCATGTCTCCTAGAGCTCCTATCTTGCAATTGTAACATTTCCTCACATCTTGAACCATTACAACTTTTGGGGGAATGTGGGAGAGAGCTTCGACTGGGTCATTTTTGTAGGCAACTATGGGAATAGGATGGAAATCAGGTTGCTTGACCTTATTTGAAACTAACTAAACTTCAAATGACTCTTTTGCCTCAATTTTCTTCAAACTCGACGCCATTTATGCAAACTAGGGTTTTCTCAACAAAAGGATATGAAACTATGTAGCTCGGCACAAATGAAAATACCTTAAGATCGATGAAAAGTGTGTTGAATGAGGTTGCAATCTGCTTGAAATGCTAGATTCTTGCTATGAAGTTGCTCAGCTCTCTTTCTTCTCCTTTGCTTCTTGATTGTGATGAGAAAAACTGATTGAAATTGCGATAATATACCCTAATTTCATCGCATTAAATGCTCAACTACCAACTCAACTTCTGAAGAAATTTTAACCTAACTTGACTTTCACTATATTTCACTTTACTCGGCTTCCATTGGAGTTATCTAACTTGGCATCAGTTATCAGCTCAATCGCTGTTGGGAGCTCAGCATGTATTTTAACTTAGCATCCAAAGACAGCTCGACAACAACATTTAGTTTTTGTCTTGACATCTTGTTTCATGTAGATTTATACCTTGCTTAGCTTCTTTGTCTTGGGACTAATGTGTGATATAGCTTTTTATATCAGTCCTATGTACTTCTCATGCTTAGTTTGATGAAGTGTGATCACTTGACCCATTGGGTGAAGTGATCCCTCCACTTGATGTGTTGTACTCATCTTTCTTTTTCCATGTTTTATTCATTTGCCCCCTTATCTTTTCGACATCAATCTTTTGTTTTCCTTTGTTTTCTTTAGTCTTGGGTGCCTTTGATCTTGTAGGACAGTTTCTACTGATATGACCAATTTTCAAACAACTGAAACATGTAGTTTGATTCAACCATCTTTTGTAGTTCCTTTTGAAATGTGTTCTTATGCAGTTATGTGGTATATGTCCATATTCTTGGCAATAGTGACAACTGTACCTAGTGTTGTAATCCCAATGATAATGACTTTCATTTCCTTCTATTTTTACTGGTTGATTTGATATCGACATAGGTTTTGATCTGCATTCAAATACCCTATGTCCATACTTTTTGTAATTATAACAATGTCCACCAAATCTTTGAGTCCTTGTGACATTGGATCTACAATTTTGTGTCATATGTCCTTGCATGTTGCACTTGTGCCAGAAACTTTTGGGTATGTTTGATTGATTGAATCTTCTACTCTTGCACACATTAGCTCTATGCCCCTTCTTATTATAGTAATGACAAGTGGGTTTTGAATTCTTACCTTTATCACTTCTTTGTTCAACACTTTTTGATGATTCCCCAACTTTAGTGCTATTATATCCTAGTCCTGATGTATCATGGGAAGATTTTGGGGATTTTAGCAACTGTAAAAAATACTTGATGGCTTCACTTGATTTATTGAGATTCTCTGCTATCTCTTTTTCTCTGTTTAATTCATTCTGCACTTGTTCATTCTGCATCTTCAAAGTAGAGATCTCAATATCTTTTACATTGATTTCATGATGAAGGTTCACCGTTTGGGCAAGTGTATCCATCTGCATGTTTGAGATCCTTGTCAATTCAGTACATTTTTCTTCAAGTCTATTTGCAAGATTTCTTTTGTCACTTTCCATCATGACCTTGTCATCAACTGCTCTTTTCTTTTGCTCAGTAATTTCACATATCATTATGACCTGTGATTCATGTTCCATCTTGAGAGATCTTATCTCCTCTGCTTGAATTTTTTTTTTCTCCATCAGTTCTGCTATTGCTGCATCAAACTCTTTAGTGTTCCACTAAAAAATATGTTTGTGGTATCAATCTCCTTGTAGTGTATATCATTTTCAGTTATGGCTAGATCCTTCCTTTTTTTTAATGAGTTTCTCAACTTGTTTCTGAATTCCTCCAAGCTATGCAGAGCAAGTTGCACATCTATCACCTGATTTTCAATGATCTTTCCAAGTTTGAAGGCTTCCATCTTTAGATCTTTTCCTCCAAGCTGTTAGGCTTTTCTTTGTGAGAACCTAGATTCGCTCTGATACCAATTCTTGGAATATTCAAATATGGAAAGAGCACTTATGAGAGGGGGGGTGAATCATAAGTATCACACTTTAGCCAATAAAAATTTTAACTGAAAGTAAATTGCATGCATGTAAATACGTCAAATAAACATGTAACTAAACACATGCATCAATAACTCATAACATTGGAATTTGGTAACCTAGAAACCCTCTAGGAATAAGAAGGTAAAACTGGGGTGGGGATGATACCCACAAAAATTACTGCAGCAATATTGTTTAACCACTTCTCATGGTCTAACCTGTTAAAGGCCTGCCCTATTAAAGGCTTTACACTATGTCAATAGTGACCTGATTAGAGGATTTCAAACAATTAACATGAAGTGTCACCCTATTAAAGGATTTAATCATCTAATTAAAGGATTTACAAAATAGTTGTTAAGCTAACCTATCACCATAGGATTTTCATTCTAATACAATTGCTAGAGAGTATTAGGTACAATGAACCTGACTGATTACAATCCCTAATTGTTGAATGCAGGCACCTGTTCTGCTTTTTCTGATCTTGATCCTTTTTGTTATCTGATAATCCTCGCTTCTGAAAATAGAATTCCTTGTGCACCCTTGTATGTCTTCTCTCATTTCTCATCTTTACAAAGAAACTTCATCTTCCTTATAAAGACACTTGAGAAGTTAGGGTTAGGTATGGATCTACGATCCATATTTAATTTCCATTTTCCACTCATTATTTGCATTTATTCTATTGGTTGCATGCCTTCATCATTTTTCTTATTGGTTGCATGTAAATTGCATAGGAAAAATAAAAGATTCAATCTCATCATTAAATCCTTTGAGATTTACCTTATGTCAGTTGTAAAAACTATTTGCATCATAGTTTGTGCAATTACAAACTCTTATGCTGATATACTGAGTTACTCGGCTCCTGAAGTATTGCTGATACTCGGCACATGATGTTTCCTGGATAGCTTGGCACCTTAACAAAACTATATCACTCGACACCTTATATTACTTGGCACTTGTTAACACTCGGTATCTTATCTTCACTCAGTACCTATTGTGACTCGGCATGCATGATGTACTCGGCTCCAATGTGGAATATGTTTAAGTGTATTGGCACTCAAGTGTCAAAAACCATTATGAGGTTAACAAAAAAGAGAGCATCTTGATTCTTAGATAGCCTTTAATAGGGGTATCACCCATAGTTTACCTATTAGATACTCACAAGTATCCTTAGGTAATTCTTTTGTGTTAACATATTCCATCTTCAATCAATCTCATTTTATGTAGGACAATCCGCATTATTCTTAGATAGCCTTTGATTCTCCTTCTCTTCTCTTCCATGCATCATGATACTGGATCACAGAGTGTGATCTGAAATGTTGATGTCTATTCACACAATCAAATCCAAAAATCAAATGCACAACACTGATGGATTGTGGAAATCCGATAGCTCTAATAGAATTTTTCTTAGAAAAAAAGCTAGTTACATGGACTAGCAAGAAAAAAAACTATATAGCTAAATCTACTACTAAAGCTAAATATGTTGTTGTTGCAATAAAGTGTACAAACATTGTATGAATCAAATAGCTACTCAAAGGTATGAAGTAGGAAATCACTAAACCTATGATACTTTATTGTGATATTACGAGTGTTATAAATATATAAAAAAAATCTTTTGATGCATACAGAGACTAGGAAAATTTCAATAAAGTATCATTACTTAAGAGAATTAGTTCAAGACAAAGAGTTGAAAATGGAATATGTTAACACAAAAGCATTACCTAAGGATACTCATGAGTATCTAATAGGTAAACTAGGGGTGATACCCCTATCAAAGTCTATCTAAGAATCATGAGGAGTGTCCTACATAAAACAAGATTGATTGAAATATGTTACACATTGATGTAGTGGATCTTACTTTATGTGGTACCTAAAGTAATCAAAGAGCTTGAATTACAAATCAGTCATAATCTAGGTGATTGAGGGAGAAACTGAGAAAGTTCATAACTACATATTAAAGATGACAAGTCTTTGACATTACTTTCAAAGAGGGATATAGTTTACCAAAGGAATATATTGCTGAGGGAGATGAGGGAGAAATCTTGATCCTCCTGAATATTGAAGTCCAAAAAGAGTGATAGAAGATACATATAAAATACACATGGAATATCTACTTAGAGGGAGTGTACCTACTGATTACATTTACCTAGTAAGAGGGAGTTAATGTCAAGGGAGATATTAGAAGTGATCAAGAGGGAGTTATAAGGATGAGTTGACTGATTATATTTTCATCAAAATAGAATTTTTGCAACCTATTTAGAAGAAGAAAGTTGAAAATAGAGGGAGAGATTTCAATACAAGAAATAATTTTCATTTTGGTATTTTCTTGCCTATACTGATTAAGTTTTGTTAGTTTGGTTTTCCATTAATGCCAAAAAGGGAGATTGTTGAAAATAGATTGCTACAAGTATAATAAATGTGTTTCAATAATTATTTTTGTCATTGATGTCAAACCTTCTATGTGTTGGTAAGACAATAGCTTATATGTTTTGAGTACTATCATATGTTTGATTGATGAGGAAGATTTGATCAAATGAGGTAACAATAGCACCTAGAGTAAAGGTTGAGTTATCATATGGAAAAGGAGTACAATGATCAGTTAAGACAATGATATTATAGTGCATTGATAATCTATTTGAGGTTGCAAAGGGTTGTTACACTAATTAAGTTTAGAAGAACAAGTTAAACAAAGTTTGTCTGCCATTCTTAACAATCTTTAAAGTAGGTAGTGAGAAATGCTAGTGTAAGCCAAGTAGAAAATCAGCTGGAGATGAACAAAGTTAATTTCAGTAAAAGCTAGGTAAAGTTTAGTTGATGTCAATCACTAGTAAACTTTAGTTTGTGTTGAGTGATTTTTAGTGGATGTTGAGAAACATAGTATGTGTTTAGCATCAAAATCTAGTTAATGATGAGTGTTAGCATTATGAGAAAGATCAAGAATTCAATGAATATGAGCTAACAAGTTTCATTTCTTGGATTTTCTAAATTGTGTAGAAGATAAGTTTGATGAGATGGTAGCATAGAATTCAAGATAAACCATTTTGAAGTGAATTCAAAGAGGATTGAAGGAGAAGTTTCTAGAAGGGGATAAAATGAAAAGAAGGGTAGATTCATTGAATCATACCTAATCTAATCTAACCCTAAAATAGAAAAAGGAGAATGAAGGACATTAGAGATGGTTGGTTAGAAGAAAAGGTTGTCAAGTGTGATAACCTAAGGAAGAAAAGGATTCTAGGGTATTGCTTCATTCAGTGGCTAAAGAGAAGTGTTTGCATTGGTAAGAAAAGAAAGAAGACTTAAGGGTAGGGATGCTTGAAGGGTAAACAAGTTGTTAGAGCTAAAGTGTGTAAAAGCCAAGAAAAATGGAGGAGTGAAATTGAGATCTATACTATGCAAGTCTATTGTAAGTTTTTATCAAATCAAGCCTTACTAGTACTTTCTAGTCATTTTACCAGTCTAGGGTAAATCCTTTAGATTATGGTTAGTCTAATAGTCATTTGTATATCCTTTAATTGGGTGACATTCCAAGTGAATGATCTAAAGTCCTCTAACAAGGCTCACTTCTAACAAGGTGGTTGAAATCCTTTAACTGGGTCACATTTAACAATGTGCATTGTAACCTTTAACAGGGTCAGCCTTTCACAAGGCATCACTTTAGAAGAGTGATAATTAGTAGCATGTTACTGGTAGTTTTTCCTAGATTGGGTTTCCATATTGAATCATTGTGTTGAATGTGTTATTGAATCTATTATATTTTATGTTTACATTTTTGCAAATTTTTTTGACAACAACCTAAAAGTTTAAGTGATTACATAATCTAATGGATGCATGCATGATGAAAATGTTTTATAATTTGTATGGTTTCACTAGGATATGAAAATTTTTAATTTTACATCTAGACCTTGGATAACTGATTCATTCCCCCTCTCAATTATTTTAAATAATTCTAACATTTTTCTTAATCTGTTCAATCTCTTCTTTTATGGCTTTACTCTAGTCCACATCTTCTAACACATCTTTCACTATTCTAGGTTCACGCATGCTAAGAAAACATTTATCATTTCTCAACTTGTTCCTTTTCATTGGTCTAGCATTTTTATCTCCAATAATTTGTGTAGTAGGATGATATTTCTTGACATACTTTGATAGTCTTGCTTTTGCTCTATTTTCCACATTTGGTCTCTTAACTTTAGAATCATTATGTACATCTCTACTAAGTATTTCAAGATCTCTTTTATGTACATTTATCTTAGAATTAGAATGCACCTCAACTTCATTCTATAACTCACACCTAAATGTAACTCAATTCCTAAATTCAACTCGACATTCATAGTATGTGACTCAACAGTCACTAAAAATTTCTATTAATTTGAAACTTGATTTACATCATCTTCATCCATATGCATACCTTCATAAAAATATATAAATGATTTGTATTCCTCTGGTCCCTTCATAGGTTCAACCTCATGTACTTTTGTATATTCATCAAATTTCAAATTTTTATTTTCCACAACTTTGATATTGTTAGAATTTAAACACTTATAAGCTCTACTTCTTGTGGAATAGCCTAGGAATATACCTTCTTCACTTTTTGCATCTAATTTACCATTCCTAAAACCCTTGAGAATATAACACTTGCTTCCAAATACCTTAAAATATTTTACATTGGGTGAGTATCCATACCATGGTTCTAAAGGTGTTGAATGAGTACCTTTCATGACTTGTACATTATTCAATGTATAAATAGCTATACTTACAACTTCTCTCCAGTATTTCAAAGAAACATTTTTCTCAATCATTACTGTCTTTGCACAATCTATTATAGATATATTCCTCAATTCAAAAATTCCATTTTGTGGAGGGGTCCTTGGAGAAGATTTTTTTCTTTTGATTCCTCCATCATTATAAAACATCTCAAACTCATTTGATGTAAATTCTCCTCCTCTATCAGATATCAAACATTTTAGATTTTTACCTATTTCCTTTTCAAATCTTGCTAAGTAGAACTTGAACATTTAGAAAGTATTAGATTTCTATTTTAGAAACATAACTGTCATCAATTTACAATAATCATCAACAAGCAACATTATTTACTTATCTCCTTTTATAGCTTTGCACTTCAATTGTTCCACACAAGTAAGTATGAACAATCTCTAGTATTCCTTTAAAGATATGAGTTTTAATCTTAAAACTTGACATTGTCATTTTTCCTTATTGACATTATTTCCACATTATATTATCAGGCTTCTTCAACTTGGGAAAACCTCTGACTCTTCTCATGTTACTAATAATAACCAAGTTATGAAAATTAACATCACATAACCTCTTGTGCCATAGAAACACATCATCAATTCTACAACTAAACTAGTAGCATTATCCATATCAAGGTAGAATATATTACCTCTAGTTTGATCATGTTTTCCAGTTAGTTTTCCATTAGTATCATATATCTTAGAAATCTTGTTTCAAACTCAACCTTATAACCTGAACTATTTAGTTGTGACACACTCAACAAATTATAGTTAAGTCCTTCAACATAATAATCATTATCACATAAAATATTTTCATTGAGTTTGATAAAAAAATTTCCTTTTATTAGACAAATTGCATCATTAAAAAACCTTACACTTTTCCATCATCATAATTCAAGGTAATGAACTTACTTTTATCTCTAGTCATGTGATATGAACACCCATTGTTAATGATCCATTTATCATTCTTGTTTACACAAGACATTTGTTCAGTTGCCTTATCCTCATAAAAAGCATCCTTCATTGCAGCATACACCACTTCATTATCATGATCATTAGATTCATCTTTGGTTTCCTCTTCACCAATGTAGTAAGACTTCTTTCCTTTATCTTTGTAATCTTTGTTGTCTTCATCTCTTCTACTTGTGTACTTGTCTCCGCCTCTATAATTCTTCTTCTCTAGACATCTAATAGTAATATGACCAACTTTATTGTAATTGAAACACAGGATGGGTAATTTACATTTGAATTTTCCTTTACCTCTATTAAATCTCCTTTCTAGTAGTGATTCAAGCTATTCTACATCCTCCTCATCTGCATTACTATCACTATACACATATTTTACCTTTTTCTTCTTCTTCTCATTAGGTTCCTTCAAAGACAGCTAGGCTTTGAAAGTAGATTCATAACTTTTAGGTTTGAAATTATAAAAATTAGATAGCTCAAAAGAAGTAAGCCTACCTACTAGACCTTCAAGAGTCAAATTAGAACTTGGTACACATCCTTGTTCTTGTCTTGCATAAACTCTAATGGTAGCAGTTTTCTAAAAACTTTTCTTAGTACAATATCATCATCTATCTTACCAATGGATCCCCTTTTTGTATTAACAACATCTTTAATCCTAGAGTAGTATTGAGTGACATTCTTACCTTCTTGCATTCTCATATCATCGAACTTACCTCTAAGGCTTTCAAATTTGGCTCTCAAAACATTTACATCACCTCCATAGATGGTGTGTATAGCATTACATTTTCTTTGCATAGTCTCAACCCTTGATATCATCAAACTCAACATAACTTGGGGCAGAGGAAATCTCCAACATTGTTTAGTTATGTTCATTCTTCTTCTTTAGATCTTTAGTAGTTTGGGCTCTGATAGGATCAACATGCTCTATGGTGATGGTATATTTTGCATGATCTCCAACACCTCCAAGGTGTAGCTTCATCAAACTTTTCCACATAGGAAATTTATCTCTATTAAGCTTCAGTACCTATCCTTTTGACATCTTGATCTTTTTCTTCGGGTACCTTCAAACTAGTCCTCTTAAGAAGATGGCTCAAATACCAATTATTGGAATTATTTAGAGTAACTCAGAGGTGGGTGAATCAACTATCGAAGGTCCATATGAATAAATAAAAAATTTCACAACTTAGTGAACGCATATCCATATAATAAATTCATCATGCTTGTATCCATTAAATCATACAATCACTTGAACTTGTAGGTCACTGTCAAATCAACTTTAAATAAATGTAGGCATGAAACATGATAGATTGAATAACATATTTGACACAATAATTTAATGTGGAAATAAAATTTGGTAAAAACCACTAGTAACATTGTACTAACTCTCACTGTTCTGAAGTGATGCCCTATTAAAAGGCCAATCTTATTAAAGGTTACAATGCACACTATTAAATGTGACCTAGTTAAAGGATTTAATTCACCCTATTAGTAGTGAGCCTTGTTAGAATATGTTAACTCATTCACTTGGAATGTCACATGGTTAAAGGATTTACAAATTCTTGTTAGGTCAACTTTAATCTAAAGGATTTATCCTAGACTAATAAAATGATTAGAGAGAAATAGTAAGGCTTGATCTGATACCAACTTAAAACTCACTTATATATTATAGATCTCCATTTTTAGTCCCTCATTCTACTTGTCTTTCACACATTTCATCTTTGATAGATTTTTCACCGTTCAAGCATTGATAACCTTAAGTCTTCTTACTTTACATGCCAATTGGAGACTCTATAGTTCGGTCACCATATGAAACAACACCCTAGACTCTTTGTCTTACTTGGGTTCTTGCACATGATAACTATTTTTTCATGCCTTGTATCCCCTTATAAAGAGAAATTAGGTCTTTTGCCATTCATCCTCAGCTGTCTATTTTAGGGTTAGGTTGGATTAGGTAGGATTCAATGAATTGGGCCATCTTTTCATTTTATTCCCTCCAACAAACTTCTCCTTCAATCCTCTTTGAATTCACCTCAAAATGCATTATCTTGAATTATGTGCCACTAGATCATCAAGATTATCTTTCAAATGGTTCACACAATCCAAGAAATCAAACTTGTTGGCTCAAATTCATTGAATTCACAATCTTTATCATAATGCTAATAGTCGGCATTAACTTTCTTTTGATGCTCAACACATACTATGTTTCTCGACATACACTCATCAAGAACTAAAGTTTACTAGAGTTTGGCATCAACTAAACTTTACTTAGATTACATTGTATCACTCAGCATAGACTGAACTTTTCTCAGCACCTTCTGTTTAAATTATTAATCTTGATAGACTCATGTCATTTTACTTTTTCTTGTAAACTTAATCAGTGTATCCATTCTTTGCAAGCTTAAGTAAATAATCAATGCATTATTAGATTATTGTCTTACTTGATCCTTGTAATCCTTTTCAATATAATAACTCAACCTTTCATCTAGGTGTTATTGTTACCTCATTTGATCAAATCCCTTTTCGTCAATAAAACAAATGATAGTACTCAAATCATCTAAGCAATTGTCTTACCAGCAAGTAGCAGGTTTGACATTAGTGACAAAATAATAATTAAAACACATTTTCATAGGTGTATCAATTTTTTTTCATCAAAGATATATAACATGTGCATATTTATATGCCATATTTTGTATAAAATTTTGTTAAGAGATGTCACATGTGCATATTTTGATGTTAGATTTTGTATACAAAACTAATAAGAGATATAAATTTTGTACATCATTATTGTAAATTAGGACATTGAGTTTAATGTTATGGTTATAAATTTGCCTCTTGAACTCTTTTTTGTAGATTTTATGATAATGTCTCCTTCAATAAAAAATCATGACATATTTTGTATATAAAACTGATAAGAGATATAAATTTTGTACATTGTTATATTTTTTTATTATAAATTTGTGCATTAAAGTTCTCTTGAATTCTTTTTCATGGGTTTTATGATAATCTCTCCTTAAAAAAATTCAATTATCTTAAACTTTTATTGATTTATAAATGAAATACAAAGTTCACCTAATAGGCCTAATTATGACACCTAGATGGTTGTCCTCTTGCATTTTCCTCCCAAATTTCCCAAAACATGAGGAAAATAAACTATTGATTTAGATACCCATTTGGATTCTCTACAAAATATAAAAATCTTTTATAGGGTTGTTTTGTGCAATGTCCTTTTTGTCACACTATGGCACCCCTTTTTAGGCTTAAAATATGCCACTTTTACAAAGCAACTATTATTTATCCTTAACACCTAATGTAAGGACAAGTCTTGCTCCTTAACTTTAAAGGCTCATAGTATCTTCTCTAGAAATTTTCTCTAGCCTCTTAGGGCTCTTGCAGTAACCCTAACTTAGGAAGATCACACTCCCAATCACTTCCTCTTTCAACTTGTCCACAACAATGTAAAGCTTAACTTTATCCAATCAACACTCATGAGATGCCTTACTATCTCATCAACACTAGACATCCATACATAGCCATAATCTACTCAACATGGAGAGGATTTTCACTAGGGTTTTCAGGAGATTCCAATGCTCATCCAATAAAAATCCACTAAAACCTTTATCAATTTCAAGAAATTGCTCCAAATTAGGCCTAAAAAAAAAAAAATTAGGCCTAGTAGGGCTAAAAAAAATTAGGCCTCAAAACTAATCTTTTTTCACTTAAATCAAAAAATATTCTTAATGAGGTGGAAAAATAACTTCACATCATGATACCTTTGAGATTCACTTAGTCTCAATTCCCCAACCTGTCCCGGTAGAGGGTTGCTGATTTTGAGCCTAAAATTAGGTCTTTTCAAATTTGCTAACAAGATAAACAAGGGTTTGATCAAATCCTTGTCCAATCATGTCACCAAGAGTTATCATTTAGAAAATGGATTTTGAAATCACATTTCCTTGCCTCCATCCACTTGAATTGAAGTATTAATTGCACTCAATCCCATTAAATGTTGTTTCAAACTCTGTGATCCCTAACTATGCTTACTTGGCTTTCTTAGGGTATCACTGCAAAAGGAACAAGATTTCTTTCCAAGGCCCAAGAACTTGCATGACTATATTACAAGGATTCTTCTAACACATTCCAAATGACCATACAATTTCCACATTGGAAAGGTGAGTTAAGACTCCATTTTCCCAATATGGCTAGTTTAGGCCAATGACTATGCAAAAAGAAAAATATTTACACAAAGAAAAGGAAATGAAAACAAAATACCTATCTAGCCACACATATTTTTTAAAAATCACATCTATCAACTCTCACATATGTCAAAATTCTTATTTCAAACCATACAATGACCCCAAGAACAAAAATTCTCTAACTATGCTGAAATTACATAGTAAAATTGTTTGTTCACTAATTCATCTTCCAAAAAAAATTCATCCAACCCTCATTATAGGTTGAGGGAGACCATATATAGGTCCATTACACCTAATCCAACTAATTTCCACCTTTGACAAGAATGGAAATAATTGCAACACACTTAGCAACTTTGGACAACTAAGTAATGGTGCATGTTCCTATTGAACTAATTAGACCTTCTAATGAAAAAGATACACTCTAGGACTCACTATCCCCTTTATTACACTAGTTTCTTGGCTAAGGCCACTACAGGTCAAAACTCAACTAAGAACCCTAGGTCACAAATTATCGCTACTTAGATGCTCCTACACCATGCTCCCAACAAGAGAAAATCATGTCACTCCGATAGATAATATGTCATCATTTATTCCCATCTTCTTGAAATCTATGGTTTCCACCCATGTTTCCTTTGACTCTGGTTCATCCTTCCTCTTGATGAGGTGTTCCATGTACACCTTGTGTCTGGTAGCATGTTCTCGACTCTTGAATGTAGGAATCTCTCTTCCTCTAGTTGTATCTTGGGAGGTAGGACATTAGATGCTACATCCTTCTTGACCTCTTGTATGTTCAAATTTGCTTTATTTATTGGTCCCTTAAACTTGGTTAGGTCTACTACACTAAAGACTAGTGAGATGTTCAAGTCACTAGGTCAATCCACCTTATAGACATTAGCTCTATATTTCACAATGATCTTGTAGGGTCCCACTATCTTTATTTTTAGTTTGGTAGGTACTTCTTTCTACAACATAGATTTGTCCAAATGTACCATGACATAGTCTCCTACTACAAACTAAACATCCTTCATTTTATCATCCACTTTAGCCTTCAACCTTTGTGTATTCTCTCATATACTCCTCTTCACCTATTATTGAATCTCCATTGTAGTTTGTGTAAAGTCCTCTAATTTTTCACTCCTATACTTCATAGTTCCAAGGTCTCTAAGTTCACACAGACCCCTTGGATGCACCCCATAATCAATCTCAAATGGGCTTCTATTTATGTTTATATTCACACTATAATTATATGCATATTCTTCTTGAGGAATAAACACATCCCATGTTTGACCATGCTCTTTAGTTAGGCATCTTAACAAGTTACCCAAAACCCTATTAACCACCTTAGTTTTACCATCACCCTAAGGGTGGTAAGTTGATCCAAAGGATAGGTTCGTTTGCAAACTACTCCATAAGTTTTCTAAAAATGGTTCATAAATTTGACATCCCTATCTAACACAATGTGTAGGGGTAGTCCATGGATCCTCACAACCTCCTTAAGCAATAGATGAGCTATATGGCTACCATCATGGGTAGTCTTGCAAGGTATAAAATGACCAATTTTATTAAATCAATCCACTAATACATAGATTCTATCACATCCATTTTTTTATCTTAGGTAACCCTACAATGAAGTCCATAATAATGCACTCCCATGACCTATTAGGGATTGATAAAGTTTGGTAGAAACTTGCACTAGTATCTCATCCTTTTTCCTTCATGTACACTACACATTGTTCCACATATCTTGTCACATCCCTTGACAATTTTGGCCAATAGTAGAACCTTTGAAAAAGTTCTAGGGTCTTGTTGATGCAAAAATATACACTTAACCTTCCATTATGCTTTTCTTAGATAATATTCTCTCTTATAGAACCCTTAGGAACACATAATTGGTTTCCTTTGAACAATAGTCCACTCTGTAAGCTATGATCAACAAAATAACTATGAAAATGATTTTGAAACTTAGTACATACCTTATAAGCTTCAGAAAAGTCTTTATCATTCGTGTAGAGGTCCTTGAAACTCTCTAGTTCAATGATATGAGTTAAACTTATTGAATGGTCAAAATCCTCCTTCATCTACAACCTTATTCAACTACCCCTTCTTGTGCTTGGCTACTAGCCTACATTTTTGACTCAACTCATGCTCTACTACCATCCACTTGCATCAAATTCTAGGCTAAACAATTTCTCAAAACTAGGTAGTTTAATGATAGGTTGTATGACTATTTATTCCTTAAAATTTTCAAATGCACTTATTTCTTCAAAAATCCACCTAAACTTGGTTTTCACTCCACCCTTAATGGTATCTAGAAATGGAGCACACACACCACTAAAATTCATAATGAATGTCCTATAAAATTAAGCTAGTCCATGGAAGCTCCTTACCTCTATTGATGTGGTATGTGGTGGCTAGTTTAGGTTAACTGTAACTTTTTTTTGGTCCATTTTAAAAGATCCTTTGGACACCAAAAATCTGAGGTATACAAGTTCCTGCTTCACAAATTCATATTTCTCCAAACTGATTGCTAACGTTTGCTCATGCAACTTCCTTAGTACCATCTCCACATGTTCAAGGTATTCTTCTCTTGTATTACTAAAAATGAGTATATCATCAAAATATACCACTACAAAACTTCTATTGTAGTCTTTCAACACTTTATTCATGACTCTCATGAATGTGCTAGGAGCATTTGAGAGCCCAAATGACATTACAAGCCACTCATACAATCCATCTTGCTTCTAAAATTTGTCTTCCATTCATCACCCTTCTTTATACTTATCTAATAGAAACCACTTTTGAGGTCAAACTTTGTGAAATATTGAGCTCCAAGACCTTGAATCTATACAAATCCTTCATTTTCCTCCTTTTTTGGATGTCAAAACCATTGGTACTACACAAGGATTGTTGCTCTTCTTTATCAAACCCTTTTCTAAGAGTTATTTCATTTTCCTAGCTACCTCTATGTTATGATCAAGAGTAATCTTATAGGTTTCCTTATTTTGCAATGAGGCACCAAGTACAAAGTCAATCTAGTGACTTATCACTCTCCTAGGAGGTAAAGTTGTAAGTGTCCCATGTTGCAGGGGCACGTAGGTAAGATCATGGAAAACCTATGATTCCTAGGTTATTTTGTCTGGTAGTAGATTCTATCCACACCACTAGGTTAATAATAGTTTTAACCTATTCCTAAGGTGTAGTATGTTAAGGTTAGGATGCCTTATGAGGCCTTAATTGCTCATAGTTGGATGACTAGGTTAAATAGGACATTTTTTTGTTTTGGAGGGTAGGATGGTCAAATAAGTGTTATAAAGTCCCTTTTACATGTATTAAGTCAATTTAAGTATTTTTATGATCTTTGGTAAACTTTGGAGCAAGTTTGATGGCCAAACACTAAAAGATGTAAAAGCTGGTAAAAAATTGTCAATGTTGTCATTGACAACATTGACAACCTTTTCTTTCATTTGAGAAACTTTATAGTTGGGACTTCATAACTATCTAAAATATTTACAATGGGACTTGCAATATTTATTTAAGGCCATCCTCAACCTTTTGAAAGAGTTGGAATTTTGAGTCATTTTGGTGTGTACGGTCTATCAGCAAGTTTATAGTTATAGATTGTATTTTTTGAGTATCATGGCATCTTTATTGATTTAATTTGGTTTTTTATTGATTATAAGTATTAGAGGAGTTTATTTCAAGATTATATAGATAATTAATTTGTGATTTTAGAAGTTTTTTGTTATTTTAAAAAAAAAATTGTGTTCTATCTGCCTATTGTTCTGAATCATGTCATTGAGCATCATGGAGTCATAACTCCTCTTCCCACCATAGGATCTATATGGAATCATGATATTTGTAAGATGAATCATTTGTACATATTTTATAGTGAAGGAGAGTATTAGAAAGAAAGGGAATTGTTTTTGTGGTGATTCCTTAGGCAATCCAGTGATGCATGGCTAGGGATCATAGTATGCAGTAGAGGATTTATGAGTGATTGAATGCTTGAAATGTTTCAATAAAAGTGTGGATTTTGAAAGGAGAATTTTTGAAGGAGCCTCCAAATATAGAGTGAAGCATTAATGAAGATTTTAAAGAGGGTGAAACTTCATTCGTTCTAGATTGTTTAATTTCTTGCAAAACCCTAATTTGTAGGCACTAATATATGTTGTAATGTATAAATGTTTTAAGATATTGAGACCTCAAAAATATTTTAGTAATATAAGAAGGGTTTATAAATTAAAGAATAGGTTACCCCCTCATTAAATAATTTTTCAATTTATTCCATGGTTTCATCATTAGGGAGGATAATTTCTTGTAGCCCTATTTGTGACTTTGGGAGGCAAATATTGTATTTTTGTGAACTTGAATAGGGTTCCAATATCCAAAGTGGTATTAGATATTGAAAGGTATTTAGAAGACCTTCAAAAGTCCCTAGGCTTATTAATCAAGGGTTTTTTTGATTTAGAGGAAGTATGATATTGGAGTAGTTGTTAAGAAAGAAAGAAGGATTAACAAGCCAAGGAAGTAGTGAAGATATGCTTGTTCTACCTAGTTGGTGTGCTCTAGTTGAATGGATTAGAATCTCATTATCAAGATCATAATGGGAGTAGGATAACTCTAAACCTAAGGAGACCCTAGAAGAAGTTAGGGCAGGAGAAAGACTAGTTATCACATCATCCCATCACTCACAATATCCTTATACATCACAAGGATCTCTTGGATCTCAGTGGGTAAGGGCTCTTGTTTAGTCTTTTCTTATTCCTTAGGCATTATAAGAATAGAATACCCTTCATTTTCTTCATGCTTAAGGGCATTAATAAACTCTTTCCCATTACTCAAAAACACTCCAATAGTTTTGGACTGTGATTCATCCTCCTTCAACAAGGACTAAATCTCTAAAGTTCTTCCATATTTATTGAAATAAATAAAATTATCCTTTCCATAATAGAAAATATTTCTATCATATTACCAAGGTCTTCAAAATAGTAGACAACATGAATCCATAGGCAATATTTTCACAAATTAATTGTTCCTTGTAGCCTACAATTGAAAACTCAACCCAATTTTTCTCATTCACCAACACACTCTGCCCTTTGTTTAACCATGCCACCTTTTATGGTTTATCATAAGGTACCCTTACCAACTTGAGATTATCGACTACTTCCTTTGATATTATGTTGTCTATGGAGCCTAAATCTATAATCACTTTGCACATCTTTCCAAAAATATTGCATCTAATTCTGAGCAAGGCTCTTCTATGCTTCTATTCATCCTTGGTTGGTTGTCTGATCAAAACTCTCGCAAATATTAGGTACTCTCCTCTATATAACTTAATATGATCCACCTTAGATACCTTACAACTCACTATGTCCTCATGAGCATACGTATCTCCCTTATCACCACTTGAAGAAGTAGGCTTGTAAGGATATCTATAGGTAGAGTGGCCCAACTATCCACAAGTATAAGACTTCATACTTGCAAAATATGAGTTATTTCTACATATGTCTCTCCCTCTATTTGAGCCTCCTTGAGTTCCTCTCTCTCTATTATAAACTCCCTTTGAAGTAGTTTCACTAACATGCTCAACATGTTTAGACTCACCTTGTTTTTTTTTATCATTACCTCTACCTTGATAGCCACCTCTATGTCCTCTCTGATCTCTTCCTCTTCCTCTACCTTTAAAATTTGAATCTTCCTTCTTCCTATTATTCTCTTCCATCTGAAGACACAATTTATTATACTTCTAGATAGTGGTAGGGTTCTATAGGATTACCTCTTCTTGTAGCTGCATTTTTGTCCACCCAAGTATCTTGCTACCTTAGCAAGTTCCTCTCCCTAAATCTTGAACCTGCGGCATAATTTTTGAAATTTATCTATGTAAAAGGCTACATCCAAGTCTTTCTTCTTCATAGCTTCCCTCTTTCTATGTAATTTTACCTCATAATCTTTTTTTAAATAGTTCTCCTTCACTTTGGCCACCATGGCATTCCAATTAGCTATAGGCCTTTTACCCATACTAACCCTTTCATCCTACATGTAATTCCACCATGTCAATGATGATCCTCTAAGTCCTAATTTGGTAACCTTTAATTTTTGTACCTCTATGGCACCTTCACATTTAAAATGATTCTCCATTCCCTCAATCCACTCCATCATTGTATCAGTGTCCATCTTTTCACTAAAAAATGGAATTCCTTCTATAACTTTTCATCCTAGTGCTCTAATGGTATTTAAGATTGGTTTCTCATCTATTGGAAGTTCTAGCTTAGGGATAATTTCTTCCTCAAAAATCTTTTATTTTCCTTTGTCTCTTCTTTCCCTTTATTTGTCTTTATTTATAGCTACCTCGACAACTTCTTCAATCTTTTTCTTCATTTCTTCTAGAGCATCTTCAAGGATTTGTAAGGGCATGTTTTTCTCCTTAACCCTAACTTCTCCTAGGGTCTTCTCTAGGCATCTTCTCTAGACTCTAAGGATTCTTGCATTAACCCTAACTTAGGAGGATAACACTCCCAATCCCTTGCTCTTTTAACTTGTCCACACCAATGTAAAACTTAACTTTATGATCCATTCAACACTTGTGAGATGCCTTCCTAGCTCATCTACACCAAATACCCACACATGGTCACAATCTACTTAGTATGAAGAGAGAGGATTTTCCCTAGGGTTTTGAGGCCATTCCAATTTTCATCCACAAAAAATCCATTGAAATCTCTCTCCATTTCAAGAAATTGCTCCAACTTAGGCCTATTAGGGCCATAAGGAATTAGGCCTCCAAACTCACCTTTTGGCACTTAACTCAAAAAATGGATTAATGAGGTGGAAAACTAACTACACATCCTAACACCATTTTTTCTAGACCTTTAATATTTACCTAGTCTAACTTCCCCAACCTATCCATACAGAGGAATGTTTATTTTAAGCCTAAAATTAGGGGTTTTCAAATTTGCTGAGAGGATTCATCAGGGTTTGATCAAATTCTTGTCCAAGAATATTGCTATAAGTTCTCTTTTGGAACAAGGTGTGTCCACTCTAATTTCCTTCTCTCAATCCTCTTGGACTAAAGTAAATTGAATGCACACAATCCCATTAAATGTTGTTTCAAACTCTATGATCTCTAACCATGCTCACTTGGCTTGCCTAGGGCATCATTGTAAAAAGGAAAAATAAACTTTCCAAGGACTAATAAATTTCATGCCTATAGTATAAGGAGTCTTCTCACACACTCCAAGAGACTGTACAATTTCCACAGTGGAAAGGTGAGTTAAGACTCCATTTTCCCAAACTGCCTGGTTGAGGCCATCAACTATGTAAAAACCAAAATATTTACACCAAGTAACGAAAATGAAAACAAAAGACTTATCTAACCACACATAGTATTTGGAAATAAATATATCAACTCACATAAAGTTTAACATGCTTATTTCAATCCATACAATGACCCCAAGAACATAAATGCTTTGACTATGGTAAAATTACACAATAAAACTATTTGCTCACTAATTCAACTTCCAACAAATATCAACCAAACCTTGGTATAGGTCAAGGGAGGAATTATATATGTCCATTAAATCTAATCCAACCTCTTTGGAGGTGGTTATTTCACTATCTCAATGAAATTTCTCTTTTTGCAACAAAATTTGGCATGACAACTTTCTAAATTTTGCAAAATTGTCATGCACCTTGACAATTTTTGCTCTAATTAGAACTGACTTGGTCCAAACTCTATAAAACTCTACCATGTGCTTGGATATTTCACTTATGAGATGAAATCATAAGTTTACCCCTTAGTTGACTAACCTAGCCCTCTAAATGCATAATTTTGACCTTTGACAAGAATGACAACAATTGCAACACTTAGTAACTTTGGACAATGAAGTAATTTTACACATTCTTAAGGACCTAATTAGAAATACTAATGGAAATGACACACTCTATGAATCACTAACCTCATTATTACACTAGTGGCTTGGCCAAGGCCACTATAAGCCAAAACTCAACTAGGAACCCTAGGTTACCAATTAGCCCAACCTATGTGCTCCTACACCAACACCTAAGCCCCCAAATTTGTGGAATACCTACTTAGGTGTCAAGACCATAGATTGAGTAGGTTTAAAGTCCCCATGGCCTTTTTTACATTTGCAACCATCAAATCCTCACAACTTACTCCTAAAAACTAGGGCCTTTTAAAATTCACTCTCCAATCACTTTCAATTTCAAAAGTGATTCTTTAAATGTACACATATAATTCAACATATATAATCAAAATCAACTCAAAAAATTACCCCTTGTTAAGGAATATCACTTGCTAGTATACCCTTGCATCAACTTTATTTCCTCCAACAATGACCTCTCATGGTGTACACCCCTTAATCCTTCTTTCCTACACCTTATTTGATTAATTATTATAATACATGTTATATTGGACTTGTAATCATATGTGTTATAGGATCACAATATCTAGGCCTATAATAACCTATCTAAGTTTTAATATATTTAACTTTGTTTTTATTTGGCATCCCTTTCTCACCTAATGCCAAAAGTTGCAGTGTTGCTCAATTCAAATGAGAAAAGTTATGTATTTTTCAAAGTATTGGTCCTAGGGTTAAATCATGTCCTCTGTTACCTCCACTTGGCTAGGTTTAGCCTATGAAAAACCTCATTGCAGCTACAATGTCCCTTATATATTGTTAACCATATTGAATGGTAGCATCCCTAAGGGTCTCTAAGAACCATTGGGTTGTGATCATCGAGTAGGAATATATCCAATCTCATGTGAGGTATTGACAAACTATCATGTGCTATAATATTTCATTGTCTAGGCCTATAGTAACCTATCTCAACTTTAAGAGATACAACTTTGTTTGGATTTGGCATCCCTTTCTTGCCTAATGCCAAAAGTTACAGTGTTGCTTAGTTCAAATGAGCAAGGTTGTGTATTTTTCTAACCATTGGTCCTAGGATTGAATCATCTATTCTATTAGCTCTAGTTAGTTAGGTTTAAGCTAGATCCAACCTTGTTTCATCTAGAACATCCCTTAGACACTATCAAACACACTAAATAGAAGCATCCTAAGGGTCTCTAAGCACCATCAAGCTGCAACTTTTGAGAAGTCACATCTCTGAGCTCATGTGAGGTATAGTTGAATTGCAAGGTTCTACAAGATGATGTTTTCCAGGGATATAATAACTTATATCAACTTTAAGATATTCAACTTTTTTTGGATTTGACATCCCTTTCTCACCTCAGGCAAAACGTTGTAGTGTTAGTTCAAATGATAAAGGTTGTGTATATTTTAAATTGTTGGTCCTAGAATCAAATCATATACTTTGTTAGCTTTGGTTGGTCAGGTTTAGTCTAGGACCAACCTTGTTTCAGCCAAAATATCCATCAAAAATTTTCAACCACACTGAATAGAAGTGTCCCTAAGTGTCTCTAAGCACGATTAGGCTATGATATTTGAGTGGGCATATATTTGAGCTCATAATAGGTATTGAAAAATTACCATGTGCTACAAAATTGCATTCTCTAGGTCTACAAAAACCTATATAAGTTTTAAGAGATTCTACTTTGCTTAGATTCGGCATTGCTTTCTCACCTAATGCCAAAAGTTGCAATGTTGTTCAGTTAAAATGAGTAAAGCTACATACTATTTCAAAGTATTGTTCCTACGATCAAATTATCTCCTTCATTAGCTCTAGTTGATGAGGTTTAGGCTAGGGCCAATGTAATCTGGGCCATAATGTCCCTCTATCACTATCAACCACACTGAAAGAAAGCATCCCTAAGGTTATCTAAGAACCATTGGGTTATGATCTTTGAGAAGGCATATCTCTGAGCTCATGCAAGGTATTAAAAAAATACTAGGTTCTATATAATTGTGTTATTTAGTACTACAACAACCTATATTACTTTTAAGAGATTTAGCTTTTTTTGGATTTGGCATCCCTTCCTCGCCTACTGCCAAAAGTTGCAGCGTTGCTCAATTCAAGTGAGAAAGGTTGTGCATATTTCAAACCATTGATCCGAGGATCAAATCATTTACTATGTTAGCTCCAATTAGCTAGGTTTAGGATAGGACCAACTAAATTTCAACCACAATGTCCCTCAAATGCTATCAACCACACTAAATAGAAGCATCCCCAAGGATCTCTAAGTACCATTGGGCTATTATCTTTGAGCTAGCATTAATCTAAGCTCATCCAAGGTATTACATGATCATTTTTTCTAGGCCTAAAACAACCTATCTTAGTTTCAAGAGATTCAACTTTGTTTGGATTTGGCATTCCTTTCTTGTCTAATGATACAATTTGTAGTGTTTCTTAGTTCAAGTGAGCAAGGTTGTGTATATTTCAAATCATTAGCACTATGATAAAATCATATACTTGGTTAGCTTCAGCTAGTTAGGTTTAGGCTAGGGAAAGCCTAATTTCATGCACAACTTCCCTCAAACACTATCGACCACACTAAATAGAAGTGTTCATAAGGGTGCCCAAGCAACATCAGACCATGATCTTTGAGCAAGCATATATTTGAGCTCGTGCAAGATATTGCTAAATTTCAAGTGCTACATGATCAAATTGTCTAGGCCTATAACTACTTATCTTAGTTTTTAGAGTTCAACTTTTTGAGGATTCGGTATCCCTTTGTGGCCCAATGCCAAAACTTATTGTGTATCTTAGTTCAAGTGAGCAAGGTTGTGTTTATTTCAAACTATTGGTCTTAGAATTTAATCATCTACTTTTCTAGCTCTAGTTGGGTAGGTTTAGGATAGGTCCAACCTTGTTTTTGTCACAATGTCCATCTCATGATATCGACCACATTGAATGGAAGCATCCCTATGGGTCTGTAACCACTATCAAGCTACAATATGTGACATAAATAGAAAAATCATGACATTTGTTTACTCTTTGTATCTTATTACCTAAAAATAAGTGACATGCAATTTTGATTACATATCATAATAAATTTGATAAAAAATTTACCTTTTCTATATAAAATAATGAACATTCGTGTGTTTTCTTAATTGTAAGAAAGCAAGATGAAATGCAAGTTTATATGTAGACACTGAACAAGTTTTATGGAAATTCAATTTTAAATTATATCAAAATGAATAATATATTGTACCATGTCAATCATATAGTTACA
Source organism: Cupressus sempervirens (assembly GCA_028749045.1). NCBI lineage: Eukaryota > Viridiplantae > Streptophyta > Pinopsida > Cupressales > Cupressaceae > Cupressus > Cupressus sempervirens. The sequence continues at coordinate 676,441,525 of CM053790.1, forward strand.
AAAATATTTTATGTCTCATCGGTACAATACTATAGTCAAATGTATACAAATGTTGAATGCATATTATAGAAATATTGAATGTGCAAATTATACATCTTGAATTAACCAAAGCTACATATGTATATCACTATAAATATCTAGAATTGTGTTGGATCCTCAAAATTGAGCCTCTTTTGTGCAATATGTGGCTTGCTAGGTTTCTATAGAAGAAAAAATAAAATACTATATCAAATATCTTATATAAGTAATATGAAAATGACTAGAAATTGGGTTCTAAATTGTGGATACTTGAGTTGTTCATTACTACATCCCTTTGTCCCATAATTGGATTAAATGATAAAAATAATGGGATCCTTCATTGGTGGGTGGGACTCCTAACAAAATGATGAGGCAGATTGATGATGAGAGAAACAACTACCAATGAATTGGCCCTCATGGGAGGCATAACCACTAATGAATCAATGCTAGTAGGAGGCAAAACCTATATGGTAAGCAATGAAATGTTAGAATTATAGAGTGACATCAAGGATTCCAAATAAAGTAAAAAAATGTAGTGTAGCTTGAGCTGGATCTCCCATGCTAGAAAGAGGCACAACCACTAATGAATTAGTGCTAGTATGAGAGACAACCTGTATGGTAAGTGGTAAAATGTTAAACTTATAGAGTGGAATTAGGGATCCCAAATAGAGTAAAAACAAAAATGTACTACAAACTAAGTTAGATATCTTGTGCTAGCAAGAGAAACAATCACTAATAAATCAATGCTAGTTTGAGGCATAACATGTATGGTAAGCAATAAAATGTTAGAATTATAGAGTGGAATCAGGGACTCTAAATAGACTAAGAAAAAAATGTGTACTATATCCTGAGCTAGATCTTTGGCGCTAGAAAGAGGTAGAATCACTAAAGAATAAATGTTGGTACGAGGCACAACATGTATGGTAAGCAATAAATTGTTAGATTTGTGGAGTAGGTGTTAGGAATTTCTATCACACCCAAGCAATCCAAATTGAGATCACAAGAGGGCTTCAACTAAGAATTTGCATGCATACATCTAGCCTCTATTATGTTTGACCCCATCTTTGACACTTGGGATTCCTAAAAAAAAAAAATGGGAAAGGATTTGTATGAAGTATCAAAAAGTGTTGTAATTGATGAAAGATAAATAACACATTTTAATAAGCTAAAAAATTGATAGTTACTATCAAAATGGAAAAAAAATCATGTTCTCATTGATCATTTTAATTGTTTAATGTGTATATAGAAAAAATGCATATTATTGCTTAAAATTATGAGAAGGATAATATGACATTTTATCTCTTCCATTGTGTCACCATTGAAAGTCTTAGGTTTATTCATCAACTATACAACACTCAATAGATTCTACCTATATTCAATAAATAAGCCAATACGTATTCATCAATATTTATTACATGTATATACATTCATTCATAATAAATTTTAAAATATAAACTTGACTTGTATTTAACACCTTTTTTTGCTTGGGTACTCTCGTCAATTTCCTTCCCTTTCCTCCAGACCTCAAGCTATGTGGGGTGCCCTAAAGTAGAAACACATATAACATAACTGGAATCAATAAGAAAAATTATGAGTTCAACTCAACTTATAAACTTGATAGGTGTGTAAGATATGATACTACATACTTCTCAAGGCCGAAGTTAATGAAAAAAAACATGGCATCATCAACCTGAGAAATTTCAGCCCCCTAACAAGCCCTATAGAATAGTAAAGAGTGTTGTTATAAATATGAGATAGTGTTTTAAATGGAAAGAAGGCACCATAAGAATAAGAATATTATCAGAGAAAAAGAGGACACAAGGACTTGAAGGACATGATTGGAAGGATAGTTAGAGGATAGGAAAATCTGGGGCTCAAAAAGGTTGTAAGGCCTAAATTGAAAACAAAGAGATCATGAAGGAAAAGAGGGATGTGAATGAAACTTTTCCACCTTGTTAATGTTGTGACGTGGAGCCTAATTAGAATCGAAGGTTTTTTCAATGCAGTTTTCCCCTAGATTATTTCTACAGGGGTTTTGGGCAGTGTCATCAAGATAAGTTCAATGGGAAGTAGCCCTCACTATTGTGAAAGGTGTTGACTACTATTTTATATTGGACAACTTACTATAGACATTATTTTATGTGGAAATTTCTTGTATAAAATGGAATAGAGTTAGGGATTTCATAATGCATGATGAGATTGTAACTTCTTGTAGTAGTATTGGGTTGTAAGTGATTGTGGGTTATAATCATTAGATAATAATAATATTGGAGTTCTTTTAAGTGGATGTAGGCTAGGGATTAGGTGAACCATGTTAAATATTTCTTTCATGTGTTCCTTTCTATGTGCTCTACTATTTTTTGATATTGGTTCTATTTGAAAGTAACTATTATTTCTATATGTGATTAATCCTAACAAGTGGTATCAAAGCGTGACTATTGTCACTTTTCTTAGCCATGACTATCATTGATTTTTTTTAGCTATCCTCTAAAAGAAGCTCTTGTGATTGAGTGGGAGCAATGGAAGATAAGGGTAAGCTAAAGGTTGAGAACTTTAACGCAAACAATTTTTAGTTATGGAAAATACAAATATAGGACTATCTTTATTAGAATTCTTTATGGAAACCATGGGAAGGAAAACCCAAGAAACAACAAACTATGACATATAAGGATTGGGAGATTCTAGACAAAAAGGAATTTGGAAGTATTTGATTACATATGTGTTAATCTCATATTAGTTTTGACATATGAGTAATAATACACTCAAGTCATTTATAGGAGAGAACTTAGTTTATGCCAAATAAGTAATGTATGCTAAGCATTGTTGTTTAGTGTGGAGCTTGATCAGTCCCCAAGTGGGAGATTGTTAGATTGTGGTGACTGATTAGGAAAGTACTATACATACTCCATAATTTTGTGGGGATTGAAGCATCACCCTGAAATCATTTTTTTTGGTACTATTCATAGATTTTCCATTCGTAGATTTGCCACTAAAGTTATGGCTAATTTATAGCTAAAATTTTATAACCCTAAAGTGGTTTAATACTTGTATAAAAGGGCTTAGGGTTACAGATTGTTTCATAGTGTGATGTGAAATTGGTTCTTGTGGCAGTGTTGAGCTGTAAGGGATTATGGACTATAATTAGGTTGTAATCACTAGATTGTAATAAGATTTGACTTGCCATTTGGTGGACGTAACCCAGGGATTGAGTGAACCATGTTAAAACTTGGTGCTTTGTGTTCATTTCTATGTGATCTATTATTTTTTGTTATTGGTTATATTTGCATGTAGTTTTCTTATATTTGTCTATGGTTTTATCTTAACAAGTGGCATCAGAGCCAAAGTTTTCTTTTAGTTAAATCATCTGTAGGAAAGTCTCACAGTTAAGTGGGAGTCTGATGGTTGAGTGGGAGCGATGGAAAATGAGGGTAAGTTGAGGTTTGATAGGTTTAATGGGTAGAACTTCTAGTTATAGAAGATGCAAATGGAAGATTATCTGTATTAGAAGGATTTATGGAAGCTGTTGGAAGGCAAAGCAAAGAATCAAGGAACTATGTCAAATGATGAATGGGATCTTTTGGATAGAAAAGCACTTGGAAGAATTTGATAATGCCTAATCTAGACACCTAAAAACCTTTAGAAAATAAAGTATTTTTATTTTCTAAAAAATTCTTGATGACATCATCATTTATTAATTTATTTATTATTATGCCATTAAATCCCTTTATCTTAATTAAAAATATTTAATTAAGAAATCCCTCCCAAAAATGTTTAAATCTTATTTAAACATTATTTCCTTATTTATTAATTATTTAATTAATAAATTGACCAAAAAACCCAAAATAAATAAAAAATTTATTTTTTGCCCAAAACTTGGCCAACTTCCTTAAGACCACTAACCTCTTCCAAAATCTTCTAATCCTTCTTTAATTTTGATTAAAGGCTAATCCCATCATTTCCTACCCCTAATCCCAACTCAAAATATTTAATTAAGATTGAATATTAATCCTCATGTTTATTAAAAATGTTTTAATAAATATCTCCTCAACCTAAACACTTGAAATAAATAAAACTTTATTTATTTCCTAAAAATCTAATTTATCCTCATCCTAAGAAGTTCTAGACTCTTCTAGAAAGTCTTCATCCTCATCCTAGGAAATTCTAAAATATTCTAAAAAGTCTTTATCCTCATCCAAAGTCTAGACTCTTCTAGAAGATGTCTTTAAACCTAATCCTAATCCCCTCCTAACCTTGTCACATTCTCTAAACATGGGTTAAGACTTACTAGCCCAAGCCAAAGTGAACAAATATCTCCTCCTTCACCCACCCTCATTAAATGCCATCCACTTGCCTATCCCTAAGCTAATCCTAAACCATCCTAATCCATCCTCTAATCATTTGCACAAGCCTAAGCAAGCTTAAAACCTTCCTAATCAAGCCCAAGTTGAAATTCCTCTCATCTCCCTCAAAATATCCCAACCATAAAACTTTATGAAGCCCACTAGGCCATAAATGACTCTTCCAAAGCCCTTTTATTGCTCTTACAAGCCATTATGAGGGTCTTTATGAAGATTTTATCCCTTGAGCCTCCTTTGTTGACTCATCCTTCCCCTTTCCTCCATCCTCTCACCCTGTGACATGTGTCACTCCCTGATTGGCTATAAAGAAGCACAATCCATTTGCTCTCCTCTCATGCAATCTGAGCCCTCCATGAGCTTTTTCCTATCCTTACATCTTAGCCTTCAATCCCTCAAGCCTCTTGCCTATAAATTGGATCCTTCCCCTTTGCAAAATAACACAATCCATGAAGTAAAGTCATAATGCCATTTTAAGAAGCCATTTTACATCAAAACCATACACTCACACCCAAATTCCAACTCCATTTGAAGCCCTTTTTGAAGCATAAGCTTGAGCATACATCCTATCTATTTAGACAAAGCCACTCAACAAGAGAGCTTCTCATTGAGAGAGTCCATTAATGGCTCATATTCTCAATTGAGAGTTCATCTTAGTCTATCTTGAATTTTATGAATTTTGTCTAGTTTGTAGAAGCTTTATTTAAATTTGGTTTCTATTAGCATACTAACATTGCTCATATACATTTTGGCATGCTCGGTGGGATCTCATAGTCCATTCTCTCCTCTTCTGCTCTAGCCTTGGGCATCTTATTTTCTTATCTTTGATGCCATGCCACTTGCAGCATCACATCAAAGAGGGGCAAAATGTAGACACCTAAAAACCTTTAGAAAATAAAGTATTTTTATTTTCTAAAAAATTCCTGATGACATCATCATTTATTAATTAATTATTTATTTAATTAATTTATTTATTATTATGCCATTAAATCCCTTTATTTTAATTAAAAATATTTAATTAAAGAATCCCTCCCAAAAATGTTTAAATCTTATTTAAACATTATTTCCTTATTTATTAATTATTTAATTAATAAATTGACCAAAACACTCAAAATAAATAAAAAATTTATTTTTTGCCCAAAACTTGGCCAATTTCCTTAAGACCACTAACCTCTTCCAAAATCTTCTAATCCTTCTTTAATTTTGATTAAAGGCTAATCCCATCATTTCCTACCCCTAATCCCAACTCAAAATATTTAATTAAGCTTAAATATTAATCCTCATGTTTATTCAAAAAGTTTTAATAAATATCTCCTCAACCCAAACCCTTAAACTAAATAAAACTTTATTTATTTCCTAAAAATCTAATTTATCCTCATCCTAAGAAGTTCTAGACTCTTCTAGAAAGTCTTCATCCTCATCCTAGGAAATTTTAGACTATTCTAGAAAGTCTTTATCCTAATCCAAAGTCTAGACTCTTCTAGAAGATGTCTTTAAACCTAATCCTAATCCCCTCCTAACCTTGTCACATTCTCTAAACATGGGTTAAGACTTACTAACCCAAGCCAAAGTTAACAAATATCTCCTCCTTCACCCACCCTCATTAAATGTCATCCACTTGCCTATCCCTAAGCTAATCCTAAACCATCCTAATCCATCCTCTAATCATTTGCACAAGCCTAAGCAAGCTTAAAACCTTCCTAATCAAGCCCAAGTCAAAATTCCTCTCATCTCTCTCAAAATATCCCAACCATAAAACTTTATGAAGTCCACTACGCCATAAATGACTCTTCCAAAGCCCTTTTATTGCTCTTACAAGCCATTATGAGGGTCTTTATGAAGATTTTATCCCTTGAGCCTCCTTTGTTGACTCATCCTTCCCCTTTCCTCCATCATCTCACCCTGTGACATGTGTCACTCTCTGATTGGCTGTAAGGAAGCACAATCCATGTGCTCTCCTCTCATGCAATCTGAGCCCTCCATGAGCTTTTTCCCATCCTTCCATCTTAGTCTTCAATCCCTCAAGCCTCTTTCCTATAAATTGGATCCTTCCCCTTTGCAAAATAACACAATCCATGAAGTAAAGTCATAATGCCATTTTAAGAAGCCATTTTACATCAAAACCATACACTCACACCCAAATTCCAACTCCATTTGACATCCTTTTTGAAGCATAAGTTTGAGCATACATCCTATCTATTTAGACAAAGCCACTCAACAAGAGAGCTTATCATTGAGAGAGTCCATTAATGGCTCATATTCTCAATTGAGAGTTCATCTTAGTCTATCTTGAAGTTTATGAGTTTTGTTTAGTTTGTGGAAGCTTTATTTAAATTTGGTTTCTATTAGCATACTAACATTGCTCATATACATTTTGGCACACCCGGTGGAACCCCGCATGGGTCATCTTCATTAGCTTTTTTAGTCAAGTTTTGTATGTCATTTGTTAATTTTGGCTAATTTTTCTTGTTTTTGTGATTGGTAGGATTGTATAAATTGGTTTTGTAGGTCCACATGAGCATGAAAAAGACAAAGAGACTCATAATCTATCTCATAGTATTTGCAGATTTTTTAAGCTTATAGGTGGATAAAGAACTTGGAATTCTTCTTCCTTTTCTTGTCTATATTCTTCTTATTCCATCTACTTCTTCTTCTTCTTGTGGGAGATCTTGGCCATTTTTTTTTTAAGGAAGCAAAATCATACACACTTCTTTTTAGTGCTTAAAATAAACCCCCAAATCATACTTAAATCCATTAAAAAATTAAAAATTTGCAAAAAAGAAAAAATCTTTTAACAAGTGAAACTAAACCAATCCAATCATTTGCATCCTTGCAACATCAAGGTTTTAGATGAATTAATGCAAAGTTAGGAACACTTCATTTTTGGAAATTTAAAAAGAACTTCAAGTTTCCATTTCAAAAGGTTCAAAATCAACACTAAGTGCACAATAAAATCTAAATCAAACTCAAAGCATCAATCAAGGATAAAATGAACCTCATTTGCAAATATTTTAAAGTTCTTTTAAAAATCTCATGAAAACTAAGAGTCCTAAATGGTTGCCAAGAATTGTCCTAAAAGCTTTGTTATTTGTTCCAAACAAATGTCTTGTTGCAAAATCTTGAATGTTTCTTAGGTTTTTCATGCATCAAAAGAATCTAAGAATATCATTTTTGGGCTTAAAATATGCAAACTAGAAAACAAAATCTTGAATGAAAACCAAAGTCCAAAGAGTCATTTTCACTTTTGAGTCCAAAACAATCTTGAATGATCTAAGGTTAAAACAAAGCACTTCAAAGTTCTTGAAACAACACACAAAATCTCAATCTTGAACACTCAAAGAAAAGAACTTGAATGTTTAATCACTTGTCTTTGAATGCATGTTGCTAAAATCACTCTTGAGTGCCATGGATTAAAATCAAGTTTGTTTGTTTTATGAATGCATGATTAAAACAACAAATCCAATATTGAATGCCATAGATCAAATAATCATCTTTCGGGGCATAAAAAGAATCCACATTTTTGAAATCTTCTAAGTTATAAAAACTAATAAAGACACTTTGAGTAAGTTTGTAGTTGGACTCACCCTCTTTAATCACCCATCAATTTAACCATTGGTTGCAATCTTAGCACCATCTATGGGGATGGGTCTACCTAAGAGTGTGTTAAGTGCTCCACAAAGATCAAACTCCACTCACTTGGGTCTTTATTGGTTTTTCTAAGTTAGACAATTCTTTGAATGCACATTAATCTTGCTCACACTTCATTTGGGCATAAAAATTGGACAAATCTTGACATGGAGGGCCTCTGGGCACGTGCTTGGCAATCGAGTTTCACACATCTTTGTTTTCAGATTAAAACAAACTCACACTCAATCTTGAATGCCTAATAATCAATGAGCATTGCATGGTTTGGACGCAATTTCAATGATGCTCGCATTTCTTATGTTGACGATCTCTTGATTTTCATTATGCTGACGATGCTGTCAAATTGGAATGAACATTGTATGCCATAATCACAAGTGTCTTCAATTATAGCTTACAAAATCTAAATCATCTATTGGAATAAAAGTGTGTCTTTTAAAGCCTAAGATCATGTATGTGGTCTTGTTTTACACTTTTTAGGAGGCCTGCTTGGGGATTTTATCACCCCTTGGGACGACCTCAACTCCAGTGTTCCGACAGAGTATAAAAATCGGGAGGTGAATCCAAAGACACCTCTCTTGGAATCAAGATTTTTTCACTCGGGCTAAGCCTCAAGGAACTTTATACCCTTTAGAAGTGAAAGAGGAGAAGTGGGTTACTGCTCCTCTCGGTTGTGTGACATCTTTTTCGTTTCATCTACGGATTTGGGCCTCACGTACATTGTGTATATCAAGGACTCCCTAGCTATAACAAATTTCATCCTTGTAGAAAGCTTCTGAGGATGTTTGTGTGTTTCACGTGCTTGTTCCAAAATTTTGTCTACTTGTTTGTTCATAGCTTTTGAATGAATGTTTGCCAACTTTGGTCAAAATCCCAAAAAAGCATAAATCTTCCAGCTCAAGGCATACTTAGCGTAGTCACTGCCTCATCAGAAAATCATCCAAGCTCCCCCACTGCAATCGAATCTATCTAGTTCCTTGCTTTAGAACAATCCCAAATCCAAAGTCCATCCAAATCATCCCCCCAGCCAGCTAGCAACCCAATCCGAAATCACACCCAAGCCTTTAGAGAGTTGTTGTCATTCTGCTAGAATTTTCTATCCAATCAATTCGACCAATCCACCAGCCTCACCAAGGTTATCCCTTTGACAAAGCTTTGTCTAGGGTAATCTAGCTTTGTGACTTGTTATCCCTCATCACCTTGAGCTAAAAGTTGGGATCCATAAGTGGACAATCTCATGTCATGCCCATAGGATCATTAGTCTATCCTTAAGTTGACACAATCTCCACCAATCCAACACATAGGAAAGGAAAACTCTCACTTTTTGACAGCATGCCCTTGAAGTCTTCCATCCACAGGAAAGCCAAAAATCTCCAACCAATCCTCCTTAGTTCTGTCATACAACTTTGACTCTCCCTAGGAAATCCTTCATCAGCCAATCCAAAATCTGTGCTTAATCCAAATCCAACCATGAGCTTTCATGTTCATCCATATGCAAGACCCCATCCCCATACGACTCATCATCAAAACATGAATTCCCAAACCTATCATGATGTGTTCAGTTGTATTGTCCTTGCTCCCACCACCTCCTATTTCAATGATGGTGAAAATCTTGTTGACTATGATGGGTATATTGAAAGACTTAGAAACATTCCCCCAAGCATCCCACAAAATCCATCCATTCTTCCAAACTATCTAGTCATGCCATCTGATATCCCAGCTTCTCCTCCATCACTCAATCAACCAAGCTTCCAATCTTCCACCCCCATTACAATAGCTATTTCTATCAATCCTCCTCCACCTCTGACACACGCGTCTCCAAGGAATCTCCTAGAGGAAATACAAGAAAGGTAGCCTCTAGCAGTCGATAAGCCATATCATCTAATCCAACCATGTGAAGTAGTTAGTAATGAAGCTTCCCCATCTATAATATCACCTCCATCTCCCATAGCTATCATCCACATACCATCCATCAAATTGCTTAAAATCCTTCCACTTCCTGCAAGCATCAAAATCCCACCATCTGTCAAAACCCTCCAAATCCTATCCACATCACCTCCAAGCATTTTCCAAATCTCCCATAATGACCCTTATGCATCCATCTTCTACTCACTTGTCTCCACTTCTAAATCTCCCATCTATCCATCCACTGCCTTTGAAGAGTCCATCCCTTCACCTCCTATCGCACCATCCACTCCAAACCAATCCTATCAAGATCCTACCCAAAAGCATATTGACATCTCTGAAAGCATAAACAAAGATATCATCGTACCATGTCTTCCATCTATAGTGCAATCACTATCCCCTCCACTCCAAAACCTCAAGCCATACCTCCTCTACTGTAGGATATCTTTTCATCCCATCAGCTAAATCAAGATCCTATCCTACCATCTCCTCCACTCCATGCTTCCATCTTACCACCTATCCAAGCTATTTCACCATCTATAATATACCATCTTGGTTCACTTACATTCATCCATAGTGGCCTCCTCTCAGCAAAAGAATTAAGAATAGTATCTCCCTTTTGTAGTACATCTGATAAAGTGCTTCCACCATTTTTTCCAAGCAAAAAGTATCCTCAGCTAGTTCAAATGCTCAATCGATGGCATTATCAAGGTCAAGGTTTAGGACCACAAGAGCAAGGAATCAGAAAGCCTATTATTGCACAAAAAAATCTAGGATTTCATGGTCTTGGATATGTATCCAAAGGCTCACCATCTAAAAGTGTTGGTACACCACACCCCCAAACCAAGCCTATCTCCAAACCCCCCATGCTAGCCTCCCATCACTCCTTCAAGAAATCTTATGTCATCCCCCCTCCACCATCTTTGCAACCTAAAACAACCTACCATATCCCCCCTTCATCTGCTAAATCTATTTTGGGTCCCTATGTCCCAAAATCTACCATCCTCCATCCTCCTATCAGCCATCATTCAAATCCTATTCCCTCCATTCCTATGCAAGATCAGCAAAGGCACATATCGAGGCACATCATCCATTATCATCCCCCTACACGCTCTCCCATATCCTTTCCATCTCACAAAGCTTCTCCTAACCATCTTCCCAAAGCTTACCACAACAATGTAAATGACTACTTCAAAATGCATAAAGCTAAAAATCCTCATCCTAGGCAATCATATGTCTATTCTAAAAGACATACTCCAAAAAGAAAAATCCAATCAAAGAATGTAAAATAATGCAAAAGCCTATGATAAGAAAATCCAAAACCATGTGGATCCCAAAGAAAAGAGTTGAAATCCAATGCATAATGGCATCCACCATCGCTAATCCTCCATCCAATGACTCATGCCCCCCATCTCCTAACTCCATCTTGGGTGCCTATATCCCCAAGCATGCTTCCACAAATCCTCCATCACGCTCGCATCTATCATATATCCCCCATATGCTCTTCTCACACCCGTCCCAACATGTGCCAATATTGCTATTGCAAGCATCCCCATCTCATGCTCATTTCCAACGTTTTCATCCCTCCATCTCCTACCATCAATCCCATCTAATCCAATCTATTGCATAAATCACACATCTGGTGTACCAACAGCTAGCAACAAAATTGAACATTCCAACAGCCAGTGAAAAATCCCAAAAAAGCCAAAATAGTTGAAGAAAGCCAAAATCATTCCAACTAAGTCCAAAGTCAAAAAGTCAAAAAAAATAAAGAAAAATAAAGCATCCACTGGTCAAACTTGGAAATTCAAGAGCCTTGGACAAGTACCATGATGAAAACTTGGCAAACAAGCATCATGTGTAATCCCACCATCCCCAGCTTAGCCTATCACCCTCATGCTTTTGGGCATCTCTTGACATCCAACTCCATCTTCCAATCTATCCACCTATCCTCCACCCTCCATCTTCCATCTCACACCATCCACTTATCTCCTGCAGCTTCAGCCAACCATCCCAGCTATCACCCATCTCCCTAGCCCCTTCAGCTTTTTCCATCCTAGCTTCAATCCTAACACATCCATCATAAGACCTCCTTCTGAATGTTATCTTTTGATTGGGGGCACTATATTCCTTGGAGATCTTGTCTTGTCCATCCTCCCTTGTCATTGGTATCTAGGTCAAGCCTATCCTCATGCAAACCCAATGTCATCTCTTTATATCCATCATAATCCTAGCTATCTACCATCCTATCCAGCCATCTCATCCTACTCCTCTAGCTATCCTTGGTGACAAAATCTCTCATCATCATTGGATGTATCCTGCCAAATCCATATCTTTCACTATCACCCCATCCTTAGCTTTCACATCTTGCACAACATCGAACCATCCCACTATCCTATCATCCTAAGCTTTTGCCTGCTTGTAACTATCTTGGTCAACTTCAGCTTGTAAATATCTTGGTCCATCAGCTTGTACATCCTCTTTAGCTTAGTACCATTGTATCTATCCAACTTTTGTGTCAATTCCTCCTTGATCAGCATCTTGCACACATCGCACATCTTCGTTAGCTATTCCAATGCATCCTTTCGCTAGATCTCCTGTCACCAAAGTGTTATCCTTCTTAGTTCAGCTTGCCAGACGCGTCACTCACCTAGATCCATCGGCTTAGGTGCTCTCTGATAGATCCTTGTAGGATATAGCTTTCCTCATGTATGATCTTGGTCTATTAATACCTCATCCTAACCATCTCGTTGGCAAATGGTTCTCTTTTGAATTTTTACTTTCTTTTGGTTTGGAATCTTGACTTTTGGGTCTTGAAGTATCTTTTCCAAGCAATCTTTTTGTTCCCTCCTCAAGGTTGCCACGATCTTCCATATGATGGTATGCTATGAATGGGGAACTCTAAGTGTACGATTTTGATCAAGTCTTTCATTTGTTTCTTTTTTGCTTGTGGGTTACCCAGTGTCGGTTCCACATTGTTTCTTCCAAGTTTCATGTGTGATGCTGGGGCAATCCTTGTGTGTTTGTTTTGAGTCAGTCTGTCAGTCCTCTGGATGGTTGGTGACATGGCCTTGATGTTCTTGGTAACCTTGGTAATCAACCAACAGTCCTATAGCAAATGTAGTGCTCAACTACATGGTGGTACTTCTCTTTGAAGTATCCCCCTGCTCAAAAAAGCTTCAATGGTTTCCCTTCATCTCCATTATCCCCCATCCATATCCAACATCTTTCTCTCCTACCCCAACTTATGCATCAGTATCTGTTTGAATCACTCCTCACCTTTAGCTTTACTGATCCACAATCCTAGTCTTAGGGATCCACCAATCCAAATCAATCCACCAAGCCTCATCTTTCAAGATCCACAATCCTAGTCCTAGGGATCTCTGAAACCCATCTTCAACCAATTTGAGTCTTTGGAATCCTATTGCATCAGCTTTATAATCCCCTCATCCATCTCCCTATCCTGGATTCTTTTTTATAGTACTCCGCTCCTTCATCCTCCACCTTCCCTAAAGTCTTAAGCTTGCTTCCTCTTGTGCATCTGATTCTCCTTTATCATTCTCCCATAGTCAGAGTTTGAGCTAATTCAACCCCTTCTCTTTTCCAATTTGACTTTCCTTTCTCATCCGAGATTCTTGTACTTTTCAAGAAGCCATCGAGCCTTGCTTTCTCTCCCTGCCACCTTCTTGAGGGGGCATCTCACAGTCCATTCTCTCCTCTTCTGCTCTAGCCTTGGGCATCTTATTTTCTTATCTTTGATGCCATGCCACTTGCAGCATCACATCAAAGAGGGGCAAAATGTAGACACCTAAAAACCTTTAGAAAATAAAGTATTTTTATTTTTTGAAAAAATTTTGATGACATCATCATTTATTAATTAATTAATTATTTAATTAATTAATTTATTTTTATGCCATTAAATCCCTTTATCTTAATTTAAAATATTTAATTAAGGAATCCCTCCCAAAAATGTTTAAATCTTATTTAAACCTTATTTTCTTATTTATTAATTATTTAATTAATAAATTGACCAAAAAACTCAAAATAAATAAAAAATTTATTTTTTGCCCAAAACTTGGCCAATTTCCTTAAGACCACTAACCTCTTCCAAAATCTTATAATCCTTCTTTAATTTTGATTAAAGGCTAATCCCATCATTTCCTACCCCTAATCCCAACTCAAAATATTTAATTAAGATTAAATATTAATCCTCATGTTTATTAAAAAAGTTTTAATAAATATCTCCTCAACCCAAACCCTTGAAATAAATAAAACTTTATTTATTTCCTAAAAATCTAATTTATCCTCATCCTAAGAAGTTGTAGACTCTTCTAGAAAGTCTTCATCCTCATCTTAGGAAATTCTAGACTATTCTAGAAAGTCTTTATCCTCATCCAAAGTCTAGACTCTTCTAGAAGATGTCTTTAAACCTAATCCTAATCCCCTCCTAACCTTGTCACATTCTCTAAACATGGCTTAAGACTTACTAACCCAAGCCAAAGTTAACAAATATCTCCTCCTTCACCCACCCTCATTAAATGTCATCCACTTGCCTATCCCTAAGCTAATCCTAAACCATCCTAATCCATCCTCTAATCATTTGCACAAGCCTAAGCAAGCTTCAAACCTTCCTAATCAAGCCCAAGTCAAAATTCCTCTCATCAACCTCAAAATATCCCATCCATAAAACTTTATGAAGCCCACTAGGCCATAAATGACTCTTCCAAAGCCCTTTTAATGCTCTTACAAGCCATTATGAGGGTCTTTATGAAGATTTTATCCCTTGAGCCTCCTTTTTTGACTCATCATTCCCCTTTCCTCCATCCTCTCACCCTGTGACATGTGTCACTCCCTGATTGGCTGTAAGGATGCACAATCCATGTGCTCTCCTCTCATGCAATCTGAACCCTCCATGAGCTTTTTCCCATCCTTGCATCTTAGCCTTCAATCCCTCAAGCCTCTTGCCTATAAATTGGGTCCTAACCCTTTGCAAAATAACAGAGTCCACTAAGTGAAGTCATAATGCCATTTTAAGAAGCCATTTTACATCAAAACCATACACTCACACCGAAATTTCAACTATAATCAGGTTGTAATCACTAGATTGTAACAAGATTGGACTTGCTATTTGGTGAACGTAGCCCAAGGATTAGGTGAACCATGTTAAATCTTGGTGCCTTGTGTTCATTTCTATGTGATCTATTATTGGTTATATTTGGATGTAGTTTTTTTATTTTTGTCTGTGGTTTTATCTTAACAAATGTTATGAGAGAAAAAGTTGTCTTTCAATTATCCTTTGCAGAAAAGTCTCACGATTAAGTGGGAGTTTGACAATTGAGTGGGAGCTATGGCAAATGAGGGTAAGTTGTGGGTTCATAGGTTTAATGGGTAGAACTTCCAGTTATGGAAGATGCAAATCAGAGACTATCTGTATCAGAAGGATTTATGGAAGCTATTGGAAGGCAGAGCCAAGAATCAAGGAACTGTATCAAATGACGAATGGGATCTTTTGGATAGAAAGGAACTTGGAAGAATTTGATTATGCCTAGCACCATCGGTGGCATTTAATATTACAAAAGAAAAGATGATAGAAGAATTGATGAAAACCCTAGTGACACTGTATGAAAAGCCCTCCACTTCAAACAAGGTATTTCTCATGAAACATTTATTTAATATGAAAATATTAGAAGGTGGATCTATTTCAGATCATTTAAATGTGTTTAATACTATTACTAGTCAGTTATCTTTTGTGGTTATCAATTTTGATGAAGAAATTAAGGCTCTCTTGATTTTGTGTTCTTTGCCTAAAATTTGGAATGGCTTGGTAATGGCTATGAGTAATTATATTCCTGGATTTAGTACCCTAAAATATGAAGATGTGATCGATGTTGTTTTGAGTGAGGAAACTTGAAGGAAATCCTCAGGTGGATCGACATCACAAAGTGCTTTGAATGCACAAAGCAGGGGCAGAACAACTAAGAGAGGAAGTAACTTTGAAAATCATGGGAAATCAAGAGGAAAGTCAAAGGGGAAGAGGTCTCAATTGAGAGGACCGAATGACTAACTATACTGTGGGAAACTAGGTCATAAAAAGAAAGATTGTTGGAATCGAAAGAAAAATGAAGGAGATAAATGAAATGGAGACAAGGAGGCAAATGTGGTAAGTAACAAATCTGAAGAGGATGCTTTTCTTCTGTCTTTAGAAAGTGTTGGTGATTCATGGGTTTTAGATTCTAGTGCTTCATTTCATGCTACACCTCATAGAGGTTATTTCATTGATTGTGTCAAAGGGGATTTTGGGCTTATTTATTTGGGGGATAATGAACCCTGTCAAATTGTTGGAAAGGTAAAAATTAAGATTAAGTTGCAGAATGGGAATCATTGGCTACTACATGAGGTAAGACATATTCCAATCACGAACTAAATGGAAAGGATATTGAGATCACAATACTAAATTTGTAGAATGAACTAATAAGAAATCATCTAAAAAGAGAAAAATAATTTCTTTAAAGTTTCAATAGACCTAGTGAAGCCATCAAGAATTTTGAGCAATTAATGAGATCTCCTAGATCTAACAATAATACTACTAGATTGGGTTAGACCAGTACTGAAGAAGGAGAATCATCTAAAAGTGGTGAACAAAGAAGCAAAAAAGGTAAGAACTAAAAACCTACTTATCATAATTGTGGAAAGATAGGTCATAAAAAAATGTTTTCAAGAGAAAGAATGCAAATCTAAACCCTAAGAAGAAATTCATGGGTAGGTGTCACAAGTAAAATAATCAAGGACATCAGGCACATGAATGCAAGACCAAGACATCAAGCACACAAATATTTTAAGGTTATTGCTACAACTATAAGAAGAATGGAAATAGATCATATGAGTGTAGATCAAATCCTAACTAGTCATCAAACAAGTAAGCCAAGGTAAACCATACTGACAAATCCTACAATTTGGATTACAATACAAGGTATAGTTTTCACTATTGTCAAGAGTGGGTAAGTGCACCAAGTTGTGGTGCCAAAAAGATGACACATTTTTTCTAGTTTTGGAAAGCGCATATTTGCTATAGTGCACACACACTATGGCTTGGGATGCCAAAGCCATAGTGCGTATGTGCTATCCACATATGCACTTTTCAAAATAATTTTTTTAAATAAATGGGCTACAAACCCACAACCCATTTTATTTTAACTTCATTTTGCAAGATTTCCTCCTCACAACACATACGTGAGTTGAAGAAATTGAAGATTTTCACCACCTGCCTCCTCAAAATGCCTCCTCATCACTGAAGTTTGAGATTGAGATCACGCCATATGTTTTCTACCATTGTTTTTGCATTGTTTTATATGCTTTTGCATTCTTTCGTACATTTTTTTTCAAATTTTCTTTAAATTTTTTTATTTATTTAGATTGCAATTAGTTTCTTATTAGGAAATGTGAATAATGAACCAAAAAATTCTCAACAAGATCAAAAGAAAAACTCTCCACAAGATCCAAATGAAAAACCTCCACAAGATGAGAATCAAAACCATCCACAACAAGAACAAGAAATTTTGCAACCTACGCCAATTTGAAGACCTCCTCCTGGCACACAAGACAACATAATAAATGAAATAGAAAGAGGGAAAAATGAATTAGAGGCACTCATTGCTAGTTTGAAATCTTGTGGACAAACCAATCCAATGAGAGCACAATTGGTATCCTCCCTCAAGTCCATTATGACCGATGTATCTTCTGTTAGTGGTTAGTTAGATATTTAGCATGTTAAGAGGGAGGAACAAAAAAGATATTATGCAAACAAATTATCATATCAAGATGTAAAAAGAAAAAGATATACCAAAAGGTAGCATTTTTGCATTGCTTAGAAAGTATGGTGAACAAAATACTATTAGAGAGACAACTAAATGGTTCCCCATCCATTGGTGCATACACAATGGTATTAGACATAATTTTTGGGATAGAAGGTGAATGGTCTTTGATGCCCCCCCTGCAATAATCAAGAGGTCCTAATGTATTTCGTAAGGAAATTGTATTGTGAATTTGTCCTTGGGGAGATCCCCAATTATTTTGATTTATTAGAATCTTAGAGTAGAGGTGGGGGATCACCATTTGAGAGACCAGAGGCATGTCATGACCCTAACGTAGTTAGGGCACCTATTGTCAAGCCATAGGGTGAGCATGTGATTATTCCTTTAGTTGTGAAGGAACATGTAGAGGCCAGCACTCTAGGGACTAGTAATGCTTTGATAGAAACCCTCATTCATTGTATGAGTCCATTAGTTGAGGAGGAGCCTTCTGGCATCACAGTCACATGTGCACATCATGTGGATCCTTATGCACATTTGGCAGTCATGCTAGAGATAGTATGGATGATGGGCTAGTCACTAATCAGTTCGTAAATGAGATATTTGACATTGACACATAGGTAAATTACAATTATAATAAAATAATTTGCTCACATTTCATATGTATGGTGAATGACTATTAATTAGCATGTATTGACATTGTTCAAAATTCAGGATTAGAGTGTTGCTGACCCTAATAGAGATCCCTTGGCCTCATTTTTCATCCCGTCGATGAGTCCAGAGGTATGTATCAATTTAATCATTTAAATTAATATATATATATATATTAATTAATCATATGAAAGAATGACATGAAAAATTATGCATGTGCATCAATTCTTTGCTAGGCCATTGACATTCACTAGGGAGTCTGAGCCTAGACATGATACAAGATTTGTAGAGGTACATTTGTTTCATGTTAATTTAATTCATTTTATTATATTTCTTTTATGTTTCATGTTACATGTAATGTGTATTGTATGACATACAGCTCTTGACATCTAAGCTCCTCTTCATCTTTGGTAGTCCATCGATCATGGAGTGGCTACAACTATGGCTAGTTTAGAGCCATTAATTAAGGTATGAAAGAATTTTGTTGGTTTTATTTGTTGTTTATAATAGTTAGTATCAAAATTTCTAATGTTATTTATAAGTGATTATATTGATTGAATTGTTGAAGGGTCTTGTTACACCTAATTGTCTACAAGCCTGTGAGGTGGACTTGCAGAGTGACTATTTGATGACGGTAAGAAAATAATAAGTTTTGTGTGTAAATTTATTTGATTTCAATGTATAATAATTATTGGTTCATATCTACTTTTTTTTTTATTAGCTCAAGTTAGAAAAGAGCCTAAACAAAAGGACAAGTGAGCATGTGAGGAAGACCCCATCATCCCCATCATATCCCTCCACATGATGACCGAAGACCTCTAGATATTTGTTTCCTTTCCTTCGTAAGAAGGAGAATATATAGTTGATAGACACACATGTGTAGGCATCAGTGGGCATAAATGTTGGATTTTATGTCAGTGGATATATTCGATATACATTTGATGTATATGTGACATTTTATATTTGATGTGTGACATATATTTGATGCATGACATTATTATACTTATGACATTATTGATTAATATATGATATGTTTGTTCATGTACAACATAATTGGTTATCATAATACATTATGTGTTTGTTAATGTATGACATTATTGGTTATCATTATATATTATATGTTTGTTCATATATGACATTATTGGTTATCATAATATATTATATGTTCATTCATGTATGACATTATTGGTTACCATAATATATTATATGTTCATTCATGTATGACATTATTGGTTATCATAATATATTAAATGTTCATTCATGTATGACATTATTGGTTATCAAAATATATTATGAGGTTGCATGGGTACTTGTACCCACACCCCTGGTACTTGGTACCCAATTAATGGGTACACATATCCCAAGTATCAGGTACTCGATGAAGAGCATCATAGCTAAGGACTTTGATTGAGATTTGTGATTATTATTTTTTGTTTTCTATTTGTGTATTAGCTCATTGTTTATCAAGCTTAATTCAATACCTAATCAGTTTTAAGCTTTGATACAATATTGATTAACCATAAACTTTATCATTGTTCAATAATAATTTTATCATTTCCAATATGTCATCATCATATGATTTATGAGCTTGTTCATGTTTAAATTTTTCTTTCTCTGTTATTTGTTTATCAAGCTTAATTCAATACCTAATTAGTTTAAAACTTTGATATAATATTGATCAACAATAAACTTTATCAGTGTTAAAGCTAGAATTTATCATTTGCAATATGTCATTGTCATATGATTTATGATCTTCTTGTTCATGTTCAAAGTCTTCCTTCTATTTTATGCATCTAAACATTTATCATAAATTATTATTATGAACATATAAAAAATCTAAAACTAAAAACAATACATTACATTTGCAAACTTTATCACTGTTCTTGATGTGAAAAATCATTGTCATGACTCATAAATTCAGGTTTCCATGATGTGCTAAGGTGTTATTAGAACACTTTTTCTATGCTTGAATGGAAAACAACAATGGGTTTGTACACGATTTCTTCACAAGAGGGCTACAAGGAGAGCCCCTAATTAGGCCTCCACCCAGATTTCTAGGGCCAATAGCTCCTCTGTCTTCGAGTTTCAACACCTCTAGCCTTAAGAAAAATTGATACATAGGAACCATTCTCAAGTATTTTTAGGGTCTCAGGGTGCCTACAGGCTGTACAACAAAAATAGAAAAATTGAGGGTTTGGTAGGGTTTTCATGGCTACTTGTTTTCCCCACTTTTAAGACACCTTCCACACTTTAGCAAGACTCTTGATCCACAAGTTAAAACCTCCTCATACCCCTCTTCAATCCATCACAAGGGAATGTCTTCATTCTTCAAGCTTTTCTCTTGAGAGCTCTTTCTTTCCTTACATTCATTAGCCAGGCATTGCCTCGCTCGCCTAGCGCTTGGTCAAAGATTTCTTTGTAGTCACTTCCAAGGTCCTTGCTTGCATAATATAATACATTAGGATCTATATCCTTTAAATCTATAAGACCATATAATTTCCATGGTTGACATAAGACTTGCAACCCTTTCATGATATACAACTCCAAAACTAGCAGCAAATAGGTATCTTTGGAGAAATTTACAAAACCTTTCAAAACTTGGTCACAACCTTTAACTAATGCATGGAAAAAGAAAAATAAAAAAATAGTAAAACTAAAAAATGAAACAAAATTATAATAGACTTGTGATTTTCCTCCAAACAAGATTAAAAACTAGTAAAATATGTGCTAAAACAGTCACAGTATATTGCATACATTCCAACAGTACAAATTCATACAAGAAATGAGTTGCCAACCCTTGTTTAGGGTTCCTCCAAGAATAAATAGGTTTCTCCTCATGTTAGAGATAATTTTTATGGCTTTTTCAAATCTTCTTTAAAAAGTAGGTCTTATAGCAACAATTGGAAAAAGTTGCTCAACAACTTTCAAAAATTGCAAGCAATTTTGGGGCAATTTTTATTGCTTAGGTAGTCTTGTTTTAACTCACATTTCAAGACCATGCTATGCCTTCCCAAAATATCCTTGGGAGTGAAAATTTCACTATCTTCCTTCACCTAATAATCTCCAAACTCATATTAACATCTCTTCTATAAGGTGGCAGATTTACATAACATTGCACTGTTCATGCACTTTGGTCTTCTAAACAAGTAGTCCACCTTGGAAAGTTCTTTTAATGCACACCCATGCCTAAAATGAAATAAAAAATACTAAATCAACCTCCCACCAAAAAAGAGCTAAGAAGGATACCAACCCAAAGTCAAGGTACCATTCTTAATAGAGACCAAAGAGGAAACTTGAATTCCTATCCTAGCTTAGACACACAAGCATGAGCTAAATGCCCTTACTGTATTCACATACTTCTTCAGAGAAGTTCATCACACCAAAAATGATATGGTGGGATCTTTGAAAGGATACTCTTGCACCACCTTCCAAGATATTCTTCAACATCCTATGAGCGAGAAAAATCTTCCAACATGCTATGACTATTTTTTCTTTGCAACAACATGTAATTTATTGAGATTTAGACAACTCTTCACAAAGAGAAGTGGTTATGTTTCAAACCCATGAAATGACTATTGAGACAACCAAGAAGATAATTAAAATCTTCCACTAACTCCATTTAGTGATAACATGCAACTATATAAGGTGTAGTAACTCTCAAAACACTTATTGCGTCAACTTATTAACCAAAACAACAAAAAAAGGAAAATTGTTAGGACTAAGGCAATTTGGGTTTATAGGTGACCTCAAGTTCCTTGACCTTACAAAAAAGGATTTCCTTATTACCATAAAAAAATAACATGTTCAAAATGATCTGTATGATCAACCCTTTACCTTCTATCATGAGTCTCCATCATTGGATGAGATGACATATCAAGTTGCCACAGTCAAAGAGCGCTACCCTATGGCATTCTTTGACTCTTAGGGATGATTCAATTTGGCATGCCTGAGAATGTTTGAGCACTCAATGAGATGGGACAAGGTTGGGGCTAGTGTTTACCTAGCCACTCAGTGCTAATGGAAAAAATAGTTTCATCCCATGATGAAAGGTGAGAGAGATTTGGCAGTTGGCAACTTTGTACTAGCCAACATTACAAGTTTTAGCATCACCCGAGATGGCATCACAAAATAAAAATGGAGTAGGATCACCAAAAAGTGAGAGAGGTTATTGTAAATTTCTGCAACATAGTCCTATAGCACTTGGAATCATATCCATACCACACAAGAGATCCGAGATATACCCCATCAAAGATCACTGCCCAATGGCAATAAGTGACCCTTAGGGGTGTTTTGGTTTGGAATGTTGGAGAACATTCGGGCACTCAATGGGATAGAATGAGCTTGGGGATAGGATTTATCCAACCACCTAGAGCTAACAATGTAGATAGTTTGATTCCATGACAAATGGTAAGGGATATTTGGTAATTGTCAACTTTGTAATGGCCAACACTATGAGTTTCAACATTACCCAACATGGCATCACAAAATTAAAATGGAGTAAGATCTCTAGAAAGTGAGAGAGGTTATTGTACATCTCCATAACATAGTCCTAGAGCACCTAGAAATGTATCTATTCCTTGCATGAGCTCTAATATATGCCCCATCAAAGATCACTATCCTATGGCATTTAGTGACCCTTAGGAATGTTCCAGTTTGCCATGCTTGAGAATGTTCAAGTACTCAATAGAACGGGACAAGCTTGGGTGTAGGGTTTACCTAACCACCTAGAGCTAATAGAATAGATAGTTTAATCTCATGAAAAATGGTGAGGGAGATTTGGTAGTTGGAAAATTTTTACTAGCCAACACTACGAGTTTCAGCATCACCCGAGATGACATCGCAAAATCAAAATGGAGTAAGTTCTCCAAAAGCAAGAGAGATTATTAGAAATCTCCACAACATGGTCCTATAGCACATAGAATCACATCCATACATCACACGAGCTTCAAGATATACTCAATCAAAGATTGTTTCCTTATGTCATTTAGTGACGCTAGGGGATGTTTTGGTTTGGCATGCCCAAGAATGATCAAGCACTCAACAGGATGAGACAAACTTTGGGCTCGGGTATACTTGGCCACTCAGAGCTAATGGAATAGATAGTTTAATCCCATGATGAATGGTGAGGGAGATTTGGTAGTTGGCAACTTTGTACTAGCCAACACTACGAGTTTCAACATCACCTGAGATGGCATCACAAAATCAAAATAGAGTAATATCTCCAAAAAGTGAGAGAGGTTATTGTAGATCTATGCAACATAGTCCTTTAGGACCTAGAATCACATCCATACCTCATACAACCTCTGACATATGCCCTGTCAAAGGTTGCTGCTTTGTGGCATTTAGTGACCCTTAGGGATGTTTCAATTCAGCATGCTCATGAATACTAAAGCACTAAATGGGACTAGATGAGCTTGGGGATAGGGTTTACCTATCCACCTAGAGCTAATAGAATAGACTGTTTGATCCCATGACGAATGGTGAGGGAGATTTGGCAATTGGCAACTTTGTACTGGAAAACACTATGAGTTTTAGCATCACCAAAGATGGTGTCTCAAAATTAAAATAGACTAATATCTCCAAAAACTGAGAGAGGTTATTGTAGTTCTCCACAACATGGTCCGATAGCACCTAGAATATCATCCATAAATTTCATGAGCTTCGAGATATGCCCTATCAAAGATTGCTACCCTATGGCATTTAGTGACCCTTAGGGATGTTTCAGTTCATTGTGTCAAGAGGATGGGATGAGCTTGGGGTTAGGTTTTGCCTAGCTACCCAGAGCCTATAGAATAGATAGTTTGATCCCACGATGAATAGTGAGGGAGATTTTGCAATTGGAAACTTTGTATTGGCCAACACTATGAGTTTTAGCATCACCAAAGATGGCATCACAAAATCAAAATGGAGTAAGATCTTTGAAAAGTGAGAGAGGTTTTCTAGTTCCCCACAACACGATCCTATAGCACCTAGAATTGCAACCATATCTCATACAAACCCCAAGATATGCCCTATCAAAGATCGATGCCATATGACATTTAGTGACCCTTAAGGATATTTTAGTTCGGCATGCCCAAGAATGTTCAAGTGCTCAACAGGATGGGATGAGCTTGGGGCTAGGGTTTACCTAGCCACCTAAAGCTAATGGAATAGATAGTTTTATCCCAAAACAAATAGAGAGGGAGATTTGGCACTTGGCAACTTTGTACTAGCCAACACTATGAGTTTCAACATCACCGAAGATGGTATCGCAAAATTAAAAAAAATTAAGATCTCCAAAAAGAGAGAGAGGTTATTGTAGGTCTCTACAACATAGTCCTATAGCACCTAGAATTGCATCCATACCTCACACAAGCTCTAAGATATGCCCCATCAAATATTGCTACCCTACGACATTTAGTGACCTTTAGAGACATTATGGTTCAGTATGGCCAAGAATGTTCAAGTGCTCAACATAATAGGATGAGTTCTTCGCTATGGTTTACCCAATCACCTAGAGCTAATAGAATAGATAGTTCAATCCCATAACAAATGGTGATGGAGATTCGACAGTTGGCAACTTTGTACTAGCCAACACTACGAGTTTTAGCATCACTCAAGATGGCATCACAAAATCAAAATAGAGTAAGATCTCCAAAAAATGATAGAGGTTAGGGCCCATTTGGATGCTGGAATACAAATAGAAAAGTTGGAATATGTTTTCTATTTTTTGTTTGCTTTGTCACTTGGAATAGGGAATAGGAGTATGTATTCCCATTTTACCTCTAAAATGAGCTTTTAACCATTCCAAAAAATAGTTATTATTGGGACAACCATTCCTATTCCCAATATTACATGTCTATTCTCCATTCCTATGCCTGTAGCCAAATAGGCCCTTATTGTAGGTCTCACCAACATGGTCCTATAGGACCTAAAATTGCATCCATACCTCAAATTAGCTCTAAGATATGCCCTACCAAAGATCACTACCCTATGGTCATTTAATGACCCTTAGGGACATTTTAGTTTTGCATGCCCAAGAACATCTGAGTGTTCAATGGGATTGTATGAGCTTGGGTCTATGGTTTACCTGGCTACTCAGAGCTAACAGAATAGATAGTTCAATCTCATGATGAATGGTGAGGGAGATTTGGTAGTTAGCAACTTTGTACTTGCCAACACTACAAGTTTTAGCATCACCCAAGATGGCATCACAAAATCAAAATAGAGTAAGATCTCTAAAAAGTCAGAGAGGTTATTGTAGGTCTCCACAACACAATCCTATAACACCTAGAATCGCATCCATATCTCACACAAGATCCAAGATATGACCCATCAAAGATCGCTTCCCTATGGCATTTAGTGACTCTTAAGGATGTTTTGGTTCAGCATGCCCAAGAATATTTGAGTGCTCAACAAGAGTGGACAAGCTTGGGGCTAGGGATTACCTAGCCACCAGGAGCTAACAGAATAGACACTTTGATCCCATGACAAACAATTAGGGAGATTTGGTAGTTGGCAACTTTGTACCAACCAACACTATGAGTTTCAACATCATTTGAGATGGTGTCGCAAAATCAAAACCAAGTAAAATCTCCAAAAAGTGAGAAACATTATCATAGGTCTCTACAACACAGTCCTATAGGACCTAGAATTGCATCCATACCTCACATGAGCTTTGAGATATGCCTCATCAAATGTTGTTGCCTTATGGCATTTAGTGACCCTTAGGGACATTTTGCTTCGGCGTACCCAAGAATGTTTAAGCACTCAATAGGATGGGTTGAGCTTGGGGCTAAGGTTTATCTAGCCACCCAAAGCTAACAAAATAGACAATTTGATCCCATGATGAATGGTGAGAGAGATATGAGCATGATATGTATACGTAAGCCACTTTGTGCAAGATATGAGTAAATGTTACTAATGAGACCAAATTGAGTATTTTTGAGTTTTTCATCAAGATGGCCTATGATTAGGTGTTTTTAGTTATTTTTTAATAGTTCAAAACATTTTCCAAGTCCTACAAGTGAAATCTAGTGAGTTTTCCATTAGTTGCACTTTTTGTGCAAAGTTGCAAAAGTTGTAAAAGTTGCTAAAAAATGCAAATCTGACTGGAAACCTTCTAACCTTCAAAAAAATATTTCCCATGCTTGTATACCCAAGCATGGATAGTTACAACTTCCCAAACTTCCAATTGCAAAAGTTTCTCAAGCAACTTTTTGAGCAACATTGCAACTTTGCATCTATAGGACTTGG
The DNA here is from genome assembly GCA_028749045.1 of Cupressus sempervirens. NCBI lineage: Eukaryota > Viridiplantae > Streptophyta > Pinopsida > Cupressales > Cupressaceae > Cupressus > Cupressus sempervirens. The sequence continues at coordinate 676,468,139 of CM053790.1, forward strand.
GAAGCTAGGATACTGAAGTTTGGCATGAATCCTCAAAGTTCTCATTGAAATATGTTAATGATCTTAACAGAACAACAAAAAGCTCACTGCCACCTTTAAATGGAGACTTTGACTTAAATGGAGATTGTCTGTTGCCAAACATGTCCCAATAAAGTAGATGATTGGTTCACAAAGAAACTAGTAGGAAATAGGATTGCAAAAATGAACTCAATGCTTAAGAAGGTTTGGAAACACTAAAATAAATTATTTGCAAATTCTCAGCCCTTCACCAAATTTCCAAACTCCTTCCATTCACAAATCAACATGCTATAAGAGGTCAAATCCTTCATGGTACTTGACCTAGGGCTTGATTGGAAAAATTACAAAACACATCCTCCAATCTTGAAACCCTAGAATCTTAAAAAGCACCCTACTAACTACCATTTAACAAGTGGGCATGAAATTTCAACCAACAAAATTGTAGTTAGAGGCCCATTTTTGCTATGTGCACCAAAATGTTATCCTAAGGACCTAGTTTTACTAAAAATGCAATAACTTGAGCTAGGAAACACGTAGAATGATGAGACAAGAAGAAACATAAACATAATTTAAAGCTCTATCTCAAAAAACTATCACATCTATTCAAAAATTGAAAACTAAATTTTTTTCTTTGCAACTTCTTCCAATCCAAATATTAATGCCCTCCAAACCTCACAAATGAGGCATATATATCTCATATGTATACTTTAATGGTTAGAGATAATATTTTAATAGTTATAGCTCTTTTCCCACTAAGTTGCAAATTTGAGCAACTTTTACAATTTTCAACAATGCAACTTTGCACAAAAAGTGCAATTTTTTACATTTCTCACTTGATTCCACTTCTAGGACTTGGAAAAGGTTCCAATAGACCTAAAACCAACTAAAAACAACTCAATCCTAGGATTTATTTATTAAAAAAATTAAAATTTCCAAATTTGACTAATGAGCAACTTTTGCTTATAAATTACGTAAAGTTCCTTAAGCATACAAAATTGTGTCTTTCTTTGACAACCATGGACTTCTCAGCCAAGGGTTGTTTATTCTAGCCTAAGTAGGTAAAAAAACATGAAAACCAAAATATAAACCAAGTTTCTTGGTGCTCTACACCAGGAACATACCCCCAAACATGAATGAAAAGAGAACAATGACCATGGACACAATGAGATTGTTGAAATGCAACAATAAAACTCTTCGTGTTAGCAAGTTTGCAATAAATGGAATTCAATACCCATACTACCACACCTAGCTCCAATTTGAAGTTTTCATTTATTTAGACGAAGTTTTGTAGATAGTCATTTTCACGCTGTTTTTGATGTAGAGCTTACAACCTTCTTTCACCAAAAGCTTCCTAAGTGCCTAGTAGCACCCAACCCACTACAATATGCCAATTAGGCTTACTAGCCTTTATCCAATGCTGGCCACTATCTCTCCAAGTGGACTCCACTTTTCTAAGGTCTTTTCCCTTCTCTAGGGCTCTTAGCAAACTTAGGTCAATTATAGGTTTTAGAGACACCAGCCCTCAACTAAGCCAAATAAGGAAAAATGTGAAATCTGATTTCCAAACTCCAAAGGATCAACATCACTAGGCTCATACCATAGATATTCATGCACTTTTAGGGTTCTAACACCCCCAAAAGACAAAATTCCCCAAATCAGGCCTAAAAATCCTAGTAGGTCAATTTTCAATTTTTTATGGCTAACCTCTAAAATTTCCAAATGAGGTATCAAAAAAATTACCTTTTTAAATACCTTTTACCAGGTTCTTGAAGACACCAAAATATCTTGGGCTAAACCTACTCTAGCATGTCCTAACTCCCACTTGGTTCATAGACTTAATTGGTCTAATTAGGTTGGCTTTCCAAAGAAAGTGTTAGGATATGGGTTCATAAAACCATCACAACTACATGGAATTCTTCCTTCCCATCCAACATCTCCATTTCACCCTTTTCCTAGGTTAGGTCTGTTGGTTTGGAAGTCTAATCACCACCTCTACAAATTTGCATTGAACACATAGGGATGTTCATTCTAGGGTCAGCTAGTAAAAATATGAAACCTTCTCCTCTAGGCCTAAAACTCTACCATATCAAAGGACGCTCCCTTAACTTTCATCCCTCCAAGTGGCATTAAATTCCAATTATGGGATTGCAAGTTAGACGCACATGTTTGCCAAAACCCTCGAATTCAGCCTCAAACAAGCAACCTGAACAAAAAATGCAATATCTTGAACAAATGGAAAGATAAATCATTCAAACAAAAAGAAAAAGAAGTCTAGTTCATTAGGCTATTCAACCTTGTCATCCAATCCCTTCTCCCAATCTGTACAGTTCTATACAACATAGAAATATTTTGAAAATGGCAAAAAATTAGAGTTTTATTCATGCAAATGTTCACCAGTCTATACCATCATGTTGTCCTCTCCATGTACAACATATTTAAACATTTCCTCTACATCCTCAATGTTCATAACCATATTTCAAATGGTTATTCCAACATGAAACCATTTTTTCAACCATATTGCGAAGTTGTCAGCATTTTTGCATGACAATTTTTACAATTTTTGACAACTAACTTCCTATACACCTAGGACTTGACCAAATGACCCTAAGGACCATTAAAACCTTCTAAGAATCACCAAAATTACTTATTTTTGATTCATTCGTACAATTTGTCACTTTGGCTTATAATGGCACCTAGAGCCCGATTGACCTTTCATTTTGGTCTTATTACAACACTCATATTAATGTTCCAAATCCAAAACTAGGACCACTATCCATTTTCCTTGGTGCCCTACACTAGTTTCCTTCAAGAAAAATGATGTAACCATCCCCATTCTATTCTAAATCCAACTTGGCGATGTATTATAACATGAATCATATGTAATTATGCTTACTAATGTAGGGAACAATCAGAGTATGTAGATGATCATCCAACTGGACAAGTTCACTTGGGTGCATGAAAATGCATTAAATTTGATGCCATATTTATAGAAGTGGGAGATATACCTAAAGGAGGCCATGGTTTTATGTAAAACAATCAAATTAATCAGCATAAATATGGTGTGGGATCAACTAACATGTCCTATAAGTGACTTCTTGGCTAGATTTGAAGAGGCCAAAGTTTTTAGCCTTGTTTGGTGAGGGTTTCATAAAAAGCACATATAGAGATTTGATGGGTTAAATCCAATTGAATAATCATCACTTTAAAATCATATAAGATACTTTATCAAGTTTTATGGTTGGGGGATAATTATTCCATATAGTTCCTTTGTAAATGGAGGGGTTTTTATGCCTAAAAAGTGGCCCATAGTGTAACAACAGAGACTTGGTCCAAAATAACCATACCTCATCTTTTGATACTTTATAGAGAAGCCAAATGGGTATCCTAATATTCAATTTATTTTCTTGATGTTATGGGAAAATGTTGATAAAATTAAAGAGGACAACATTTGAGGGCTAATTGGGGCTTGTAGGCCTAGTAGGTAGGGATGATTGGTTTACCTTAGATATAGGCTCTTGGTATTTGGTAAACTAGTTATTTAGGGTGTATTAGGGTATTCAAAACCATTATATTACTAAGAATTCTTTGGATAATTCATTTACTTGATTTGGGAAACTTAAGCCTTAAGGTTGCATTCAAAAACCTTTGGGAAAACACATTGTTCAGAGTATTTTCTCATAGAACTTGGATGGGCCCATCTTGATTTGTATCACTTTACCTACAAGTGTCTATATAGAAGATATGTAATCATATCATAAAGACTTAATTGTAAGTGTAGAAGAGATGCACTATGTAATTGGGTCCTAGAGCTACATTACAAGTTGTAAGTTCAATACACATTGATATGTAGTCAAGTCTCAAGTACTTAACTCTGATTGTGTTAAGAGGGTGACATGCAATTAGGTCTTCAAGACTACATTGTAGGGATGCAAGAATTAGCTCAATGACATATGAAGATTCTTAAAGAGCTTGTAATCAATTCCTAGAGACTTGATTACAATATGTACCTATCAACATAGAAGGATGAATTATTAGTTGGGTCTTAAGGCCTTCCAACCACTTAGGCATGAGAAAACTTGCAATCAAGTTTATGAGACCCAATTACATTTTGTTAATGCATGTAACTTATGACTTGTAATTGATATCAAGGACCTTGACTACATATAATAACTAAGACAAACTATTCACATGATGACATTCAAATATCGACCTATACACTACTAACTATAAGGATAATGCAAGGGAATACAAAGACATAAGAAAAGGGCCTAAGTGATGCAAGTGGCATGGTACTAACAAGGTAGATTGGGAGAGTATAACCTATAAGAAAAACCTAACAAGTTTTGACAATCTAAACAAGGCTCAAGACCCCACACTTGCACCTTGACAACCTATAATAGACATGGAACAAAGAAATTAGACTCAAGAAATGATGTTCTTACATTAGAATAGGCATATCGACTGGAATTAAAGATTCCAAACTGAGAAAAGGACATAGTTCCTTAATTAACCTCTTGGATTCCTAGTAGCCCAAGGAATGAGACTTAGGTTTGCAACTTGTACACTTAGCATGAAAATAAAAGACTAACACCAAGATTACTTCCTATTTCTTATGTACTATCAGATTCAAAAGTGGAGAGATCCCATTAGCAAGAAAATTGTCAAAACTCATGGGGACAACATATAGACAAAAGGGCTAATTAAGCCACATTTATAAAGGATGTACCATTTAAACATGTGCTAAAAACATGATACCAATTGGAGATGTTGAGGAATCATCCAAATATGCTAATTACCAAGTTTATAGAGTTTTGAGGCCTTAAAATGCTAGGACAATAGGTCTATGTATTGATGCATACATGGTATATTCATCTAGGGCATCATGCTTCTTCCTTCTCGCTACATATTATCACCTAAAACCAAAAGAATCTTAAAGTGAATTAAATGTACAAGGATTCCACCAAAGGCCATAATTTTCCTATGGTGGAATCTCACATTACATCTTGATTTCAATCAAAACCCTTGAAACCCTTGAATTTTGGGCTATTAACACTAAAATAGGAATAACTTGAATTCTATAGCATTTGAAGACCTCAAACCAATTAAATTAGAAAGGCGATTCAAATATCTATCCAACCATACCAAGAATAGATCCCTAGGAATTTATACACAACCATACCATGCAAAAAAATAGCCTAATGCAAAAAACAAGGTACTGTCTATTGATTTCAATACCAACAACGTACATAGTACCTTCCACCTACCTAAAAGGGCTATATGAAGGTCTTCCCCAACTGATCCAACCATATTTGAAAAGTTGTGACCATTGGAGAAAAGATTAGAAGAATTTTTTCTTAGTTATGCAAAAAGTTGCAAAGTTGCATAGCAACTTTTGCACGTTTAATGCAAATTTTACATTTTAGTGCCTAAAAGGCATTTTAACCATTCAAATTAGTCTAGATTGACCCAACACAACTACTAGACCCTAGATTATAATTATATACATTCAAATTACATAAATTGTGCCCTCGTGACCTAATTGAGCAACAAGTTCATAATATACCCAAATTGCTAATGGGCCACACAAAAGGGTTAAAGGTGAACATAAGAGGCCCAAACACCCTTATTTCATCATTCCATGTGAAATCACTCCTGCACCACTAAGAGACATGAGCCACAATGCAAATAAATTTTTGTGTAAATTTATACTTAATTCTTACCAAGCAAAAATCAAGAGCAACATATTGAAAGGTTATGTTAAACAAAAATAATGTTGATGATGACCTTAAATCTACCTTTGAACCTTTTTAAAGAAAGTCAAATCTTAATATAATTCATTATTTAAGATGAAAAAATATGTTCTTTACTCTTTTCTATTCCCGCCTATATAATTCAAACTTCTACTACAATGCAAAATACTTTCTAACACTTCCAACTTGCTAAATGGGCTATCCCTTAGCAATACCATGCTAAGGACCCTTCCCTAATCTAGAGACTTATCCCTTAAGTTTCCCATTGCCATATGGTAAGGTATGCCTTGACTTTTAGGCCAATGAGTGACTCTTCCAAATACATTGTGACTTCCTACACCCTAGCTATCACACCTAGGTCTACTAACCCTTATTGATGCAGAGCACACAACCTACTTTTGCCACTTGGTTCTTAAACCTCTAAGGGTACCCAAACCCACTTTGGGATGATGTCTTGGTTACTAGACTTTTCCAAATGATGACCTTTACTTATCCAAGTGGACTCCACTGTCCTAAGGTCCTTCCCTTTTTCTAGGGCTCTTGGCAAACTTGGCCTCAACTAGCCCAATTAAGGAAAGACAAGTAAAAAGGTTTCAAGACTTCAAACTTACACTTGACTTAGCATTTCTAGGACTAAACCACTAGGATTCATGCACTTTCAAGGCCCCAACACCTTCAAATGATCAATATCCCTAACTTATGCCTAGAAATCCTAGTAGGTCAAAATTTAGTTTTCCTTGGCAAACTTCCAAACTTTCCAAAGGACAAGGCCAACTTATCATATTTTCAAATACCTTTTACCTGGTCCTTGAAGAATCCAAAGGATCAAGGGCTAGCTCCATTCCAGCATACCCAAACTCCACTTTAGTCTGCAAACCTAATAGGCCTAATTAGGCTAGGTTTCCGAAGCAAGTACTTGAAGATGGGTTCATAGAATCAACTCAACCCCATGGAACTCTTCCTCTCCTTCCTAGAACTCCATTTACAACTATGTTATGCCAATATACAACTATGTTGGCCTCTCCATGTACAACATTTTTAACCACGTATTCCTTGCCTCCAATAATCATAACCATCATTCAAATGGTTATGCTGATGTTCAACTTCCTTTTCAATTATTTAGCAAGAAAAGTTGTCATTTTGCATTTTTTTTGCATGATAACATTGACATTTTTGCTTTAATAACCTCCTAGACACCTAAATCTTTTCCCAAAGACCCCAAGGCATTTAAATCTATCTAAAGAAATACAAAATCCTTATTGGATTAAAAATAACTCAAATTCCTCAAATTTGATCTTTGGTTCAATTGGGTATCCTAGCTAATAATGACACCAAGGATCCAATTCACCACTCTTTCTCTCTCTCCCTCTCTTCCTATTTAATCTAATGAACCAACTAGATCTACTCTACATTTTAATGTCTCAAGTATTGCCTCATAGTAAGACTCGCAAACTTTCCAAAGAATCTTATTATGTGGCTTTCCACCATATTTTATCAAGTGGACATTTAATGTGACAAGGTTCAAATAATGAAGAACCTTCCTCTCTATTTGCCAATCCTTGAATAACCGCAAGTTAGTGTTCTTCATAAAATATTATCTAAGCAATGTGTCGGTTACAACCACCGCACTCATATGGTACTCTAAACATTCACCATCTATAACCAAATGATCCAATTTTTGTTTGCCTAGGACACTATGACACAAATAATAATCCATCCCTTCTTCATTTTCTTTAGGTGCAATAACAACAAAAACATGGCTTGGAATGATAAATGTACAAAATGCAGTCATTAATTCAAAAAATACTTAAGTAAAAGTTATAAAGTTACATATTCAAATTATAAGGGTATATATATATATTACCAAGTTGCACTTGTAGACACCTAAATTTTATTACACTATTTTAGTAATCCTATTTAGTTATCTAAAAAGGGCATTATTAATTAAATTTCTATTTAATTAATCCTTTGTCATCCCCTAGTTGATTAATTTAATTAATCATCTATAGTCCTAATTGATAAATCAAATAATCTATTATTTATCAATTAAATCCTATTCTTCTATCTAATTCCAAAAATCCCCATTTATTAAATAAATCTATTTGATAAATGAAATCCTCAAATTCAAAAACCCCTAACCTATCTCTAATCCTCCATTTAGCCTAATCCACCCCATCCACCCATACTAACCAACCTTAGCCACTAACTCACCCACCCTCATTAATGCCATCCACTTGCACATCTCTAACATCTCTAATCTAATCCTAAAACCAAGCCTAATCCACCCCCTAATGTTGTCACATTCCTTAAACAAGTTTAAGACTTTCCTAATCCAAACCAAAGTCTCCCCTCAAAAAGCCCAACCACTAAGTCATGAGTTCTCTTACAAAACATAAAAGACTCTTTCAAGCCCACTCATGACTCTTACACCCATCTTCCACACTCTTTCCTCTTCCACACTCATTCCTCTTACATCCCTCTTACATACTCAACCCCACTCATCATGCCTTTAACCAACCATTTACCCTACCCTCTCACACTCATCCTCCTTGTGACAAGTGTCACCTTCCCATTGGTGCTAAACAAGCACAATCCATGTGCTCTCCTTTGAGTGCATCCTAGCCCTCCTTAAGCTTTCATCCATCCTTGCATCTAAGCCCTCCATCCCTCTACCCCTTAGCCTATAAATTGAATCCCATCCCAAGTCATTTCATCAACAATCTTTGAGCTAAAGTTACCATGCTATTTTGAGAACCAAAGCCATAAATCTTACCCTCATAATGCCAAATTGAGACCTCACAAAGCTACCAATTCGCCATTACCCATCTCCATTGAAGCAGCTTTTGAGCATCTTGAGCATACATCCACAGCAAAAGGACACATCTACAGAATCAAGAAAGCATGGAGTGTTTTCTCTTGTGAAGTTTGCACTTCTTGTTTTCTTTCTTTGTCTAAGCATATATGTGAATTTAGTTTTTGGTTTGTGAATGTTTACTTTATTTGTTAATGTTCTTTGCATACTAAATCTTGTTCTACATTTTGGCACACCTGGTGGGACCCCACTATGGGTCATTTAATCATCTATTTTCATCTATATGTCATTTTTTTTAACCATCTAATATTTGTTTTTGTTTGAGTGTGTTGTGAGGGTGTTTTTCTTGTTTTTGCAGGTTAAAGAACGCACTTAGGAAGAAGAAATACCATCTAAAAAAAAATTTGCATTTTTTAACTTTTTTCGTGCAGTGTCGTCTCTGCAGTTTTGGCGTCTGCAACCTGTTCTGTCGTCTTCGCCGCTGCCAATCCAAATCATCGTCTGCGAAAATCCGTGTCTGCGCAAATCGACGTCTCCACCACTGCCAATCCAAATCATCATCTACGAAAATCTGCATCTGCGCAAATCGGCGTCTCTGCTTGTCACCTATTTTCTGCGCCGCAAATCTGTTCTGTCATCTCCAAATACTAGCGTCTTTGTATTTCAGCATCTTCGTATTTTGGCGTCTCTGCTTGATAGACTATCGTCTCTGCCTGCTTATTTTGCATTTCTGTTTTAAAATATTTATTTCTGCACTTTGTAGCTAAAAAAAAAAAAAAAAGGAGTATAAATCAAAATTTGACTTTTAGTGGTTCTGTAGGATTTAGACCATTTTAAGCATTTTTACGCACAGAAAAAACAACAAAAAAAGTTTTAAAAAAATTTCCCATAGTTAAGCTCTCATTTTTGAAGATTTTGGCTAACTAACTAAATTGTTTTTTTTTTTTTTGTCTCATTGCAGGTTGGAGCACATATGGAACCACTAACCATGTTTCTTGCAGATTTTCATGTTGCTAAAAAATGAACTTGAATGTTTAACCATTTGTCTTTGAATGCATGTTGCTAAAAAAATGAACTTGAATGGTTAAACACATTTTCCATTGAATGAATGTTGCTCAAAACACACTCTTGAATGTCATGGATTAAAATCAACTTTCCTTGGAATGCATGCTTAAAATAACAAATCCAATCTTGAATGCCAAGGATCAATTAACCATTGCAATATCAAACACTTCATTTGGAGCTTCTAAAATTGAACAAAACAAATCTCTTTTCCACATGCAATCTAGGTAAAGTTTGATTTTTGGACATTTAAGAAACTTTGTTAAGTTAAAATACAAATTTAAAAAAATCAATTTGAGTAGTTCCTTGGACTCACCTCTTTTCTAATCACCCATCAAATATTAACCATTGGTTGCAATCTCAGCGCCATTTATGGGGATGGGTCTACTTGAAAAAGGTGTTAAATGTTCCACAATCTAACTCACTCACTTGGTCTTTGAACGTTTGCTTTAACTTTATCAAAATTATTAAATGGCCAAAACTCTAGATTAAATCGATCACACTTCAAGTTTGGGCACTAAAATTGAACAACAACTGACGCGGAGAGCCTCCGGGCATGCGCTTGAAATCGAATCTCACACACTTTTGTTTTGGGCTTAAAACAAACTCACACTCAATCTTGAATGCCTTAAAGAAAATTAATCGATACTTGACGTAGAGGGCCTCCGGGCACACAAGTTTTCTTTTGTTGACCCTAACTCTTCTTATTGTTTGCATTCTTCGATCGATTTACTTTTGTTGGCACTTCAAGTTGGAATTGAACGTTGTCTCTTAAACATGAGTGCTTTCAAAGTCTAGATTAGCACACATAAGAGTCAGTTGGTAAAAGAACAAGCATGTTTTTTAGCCCAAGGTCATCCAAGTCTTCTCTCCCCTTGTCGTCTTTCGAGGCCATCTTGGGTGCATAAGATTAAGATCCAAAACCTTGTTTCTTTTTAGGAGGCCTGCTTGGGGATTTCATCACCCCTTGAACAACCTCAACTCCAGCATTTTGGCGAAGTATAAGAATCGGGAGGTGAATCGAAAGACACCTCTCTTGGGATCAAGATTTTGTCATTCGGGCTAAGCCTCAAGGAACTTTATACCCTTGAGAAGTGAAAGAGGAGAAGTGGGTTACTGCTCCTCTCGGCTGTGTGACATCTTTTTGGTCTCATCTACGGATTTGGGCCTCACATACCTTGCGTATATCGAGGACTCCCTAGCTAAACCAACTGTCAGCCTTGCAAAAAACCATTTAGGATGTTAATGTGTTTGGAGTGATTGATCGAAACATTTGTAGAACATACACACTCCTTGGTGCAAGTATCACATTCTGAGAACCACAAACTTCTATCTAGGTGTTCCTATCTATTGCTTGTTTTTATTTTACTTGTTGAATGAATGTTTGCCAAACTTGGTCAAATCCTAGCTTAGGGCACACTTAGCGTAGTCACTGCCTATTTTAGAAGATTGAACAAGTTGAAGCAAAACAACTGAGATTTTTCCCAAAGCCAAGCAAATTTAGGAATTTATGTCAGAACAACCCAAACCCAAATAGAAGTTTCACAAGGTCAAACTCAAGCCATCTCTAGCATACCAAGAACTTTCAGCCAAGAGAAAATAAATAACACCAAGCCCACGAATTGCCAAACTCCACAAAGCAGAGGACAAAGCTACCAACGAAGCACTTCAAGAGGCCTGGTTAGAGCGCACCATCAAATTTAGCCAACATCTAGGATTTAATCCTGCTTATGCCTTACCAACTAGGCATGATTTCTATGATTAGACACCCTTGTTTCTCCACATCTTCTTGGATAAGCTTCACTTTAGAGTCATCTTTGTAGAAAAGCCAGCCATCTTAGGTTATCCCCTTAAGCATTATTAGCTCATCCATCTCATTAAGAATCAAACCATCTAGCCAGCAATCGAAAATCTGCACATCTAAGCTTTCAAAATTGTTGTCACCTTGCTAAAAATTTGCCATTCCTAAAATCTTCCAAATCCACCAATCTCACCAAGGTTATCCCTTTGACAGAGCTTTTTCTAGGGTAATCTAGCTTTGTCACTTGTTATCCCTCATCGCCTTGAGCTAAAGGTTGGGATTTGCAAGTGGTCAATCTCATGTTCTTCCTAAAGGTTCATCAGTCTATCCTTAAGTTGACACAATCACCACCAAGCTTGCACATAGGAAAGCAGACCTTTTGTGCTTTGACAACATATATTTGAAGTTAGAATCCCCAACCCAATCCTCCTTAGGTTTTGTCATATAGCTTTGCCTCAACCTAGGAAATCATTTGCAGAGAAAAGGCGTCCCCCTTTTGCATCCATCAGCATTATTGCATCTCATCCCTACGAGCATTTTTCATGCCACCCGTCACTCACTTAGCCAAGAAGAAAGAAACAATGGAGCCCTATCATTTGGATCGAATAGCCTCACCCCCCTTGAGCACTCAGCCATCCTTTAGCCCAGAGCAAGCTATGCCATCACCTATTGACATTGAAGCTTTCATGAACCAACCAGGAAATGCAGTATTTGTAAATGTCATTATAGACAAAAACAAAGAGACAATCATGGCTAATTTTCAAAGGGACAATGTAGGAACCTTTGACTTTGGAAGACCCCCTCCATTATCAGATCCATCTCACCTATTGTTTGGGTAGCTGCCACCACCCATAGGCTCTTATGATCCAAATTATCCTCAATATATGCCAAAAGAAGAGCCTCCAGCCAATCCATATGACCCAACAGACTCAAACATACCATCATCCACCCAAGTTGAAATCTCCATGCCGCAAGCCAACCCAGCCACCACCACTCCATCCTTGGTTCATACCTCTCCACTCCAAACCCCCTTTACCCAAAACACCTCACCATTCACCCCCTTCACTATTGTTGCTACTGCTCCCCAACCCAGCCTTCCAAATCAACCCATTTCCCAAATCAGTGCTAGCATCTTTGGCCAACCTTAGCAACATACAACAGGGATGCCACCTATGGGGCCAAGTAATCTACCTTTCATCACCCCCATCTTGTTCACCATAGCCCAAAGCATAATCCCATCATTTCCATTAGGTCTTGGGAGCTCAATACCACTAGCCACAAATCCACAAGCTACTACCTTCACTCCATAAAGCTATCAAATCCCACAAGCTACTGCCAATCTTCTACCAAGCTCCCAAGTGACCCCATCTCTCGCCACCACTCTACCAAGCTTCCAAATCCAGCCACCAAGCTATCAAACCCCATCAATTCCATTCCCAAGCTTTCAATTCACACCACCTCCACCCTCAACTAATCCATTACCTCCTATTACCAACTACTTTTCAATGCCACTTCTAGGAGGTAATCCACCACCCCAGCCAACCACCAATTATTTGCAAATACCATCCCAAATGGGGGCACAACCCACATATATTGGCCAAACCCCACAAGCCCCCCGATCCTTTCCCCAAGCCTCACAACCATCTTATACCTTACCCCCACAAAGCAATCCATTTACCCTATAGCCAGCTTATGTTCCTCAAAACCAACCTCAAATCCCATATCAACAGCAAGCCTCGCAGCACATGCAGCAATATGTGCCACCTCCCCCTCAACAATCCATCATCCACCATGCAGCTACCCAAACAATGTACAATCCCTATCAACAAATCCCTCACAGCCATCCATAGTCAATGGCCCCATCTAGCACATACCTACCTCAAGGCACTCCTACATTAGGGGCACCCCAGCCATCACCTATCAATTCAGAATGGGAGCAAATGAAGACAACTCTGAAAGCCATCCAAGAAGGGAATGATCCAAAGACATTCAATTTTGAGAATGTGTGTCCTTACCCATTTGATAGAGCCATTACCACGACACCATTTCCCAAACACTTTGTGGTACCCAAATTTGACAAATTCAGAGGAAAAGGAGACCCTGTCACACATATCAAAGAATTTTACATGCATTGCCAGGACGTGGCATAATATGATGTCTTCCACTTGCGCCTTTTTCCCAAAACCTTGGCTGGACCAGCTCTTGAATGGTTTTATAGAATCCCCTATGGCACAATTAAAAACTTTGCTGAATTATCTGAGGCATTTGTAGCCCAATATGCCCATCTTGTTGAAATAGAGCTATCAATAGTTGATCTTGTCCACACCAAGCAAAAAGGTGGAGAAAGCCTTGCCGAATACCTGTAAAGATGGCAAACCCTTACCATCCGCATATCCTGCACCTTGCCAGAACACCATGTGGTGAAAATGTTTATTGATAATGCACATCCCAGCTTGGCTCACCACATGACCATGAACTGTTTGCAGACCTATAAGGATATCAAAGAGAAAGGAATGATCCTTGAGTAAGGACTCATCAAAGATGGTGTGGTCAAGATTTACAAAGAGGCCAACCAAAATCAATCACATTCCAATGACAGGTCTAGGTATTAGAACAAAAACAAGCATGTTGCAACAGATGGGGTTACTGACACCAGACATGTGAATATTGTTGGTCCTTCTCAAAACCAGTCTAACCCACCATATCAAACAAACAACCAACAAGCTATCAATTACCAACAACAAAATAACCAAAGCTATCAAAACCACAATACAAGACCCAACTTTCAAGGGTCTAACAATCAAGCTAATGCCATCAATGTAGCTGCAGGGCAAAAGCCCAGATTCCAACCTGCACCTAGAAACTATACACCCCTTGGTGAGCCATTGGATGTTATTTTTGAGAAATTGGCTAAGGAAAACCTCATCAAATTTCCTCCTACCTAGCAAATTGATCCAAGCCAATCCAAAGCTGCATGGTACAAGGAAAATGAGTATTGCAAGTTCCATAGGGCAAACAGTCACACCACCCTCAGATGCATGAAACTGAAAGACTATGTGCAGGACCTCATTGATCGGAAGGAAATCACTGTTGGTGCCCAAACCTCTCCCAATGCAGGCTTATAGATTTATCAAAATGCTTTTCCTCTACACAACAACCAAAATCCTGAAAAAGCACCTATCCAAAACAACACCAACAACCGCCAGCCAAACCAACAGCATGGGAAGAACAATGACCACACTTCATCCTATATAGACTATGGTAGCCTTATAGGTTGTATATCTGAGAAAGAGCCTTCTGTGAATGTTATCAATATCCGAGGACCAGACAATGAGTGTGTGGTCACCACTCGAAGAGCGCAATTTAACATCATAGGCCCACTAGTTTCATTAGCACCATCAGCTCCATCAAAAAGCTGGTACAATATCTTGGAACACCTTGGGAACATGCCAGCCCAAATCTCCATTTTAGACCTTCTCCGCACTAGTCCTGTGTACAAAGACATCCTTGACAGTGCTCTCATAGAATCCTGTGTCCCTTCTGATATCAATACTACTGATTTTCATAATCTTGTTGGACACCTCTCATCCTCATGTGCCCTATCTTTCAAACCCACCGACATACCCACGGTTGAGCCAGATCACACCCTTCTGCTTCGCATAGCCATCATGGTATCCAATTTCATTGTGAAAAGAGTAATGATAGATAATGGATCAGCCTTGAGCATTTGCACCCTGAAATTCATAAAACAAGCTGGGTATACTAAGGCAGATATGATCAGTGAAGTTATCACCATCAAAGCTTATGACAACTTGGAAAGAACCACAGAAGGGACTATTTTGCTACCAATCAAGGTTGGGCTAGTCATCCAAGAGATATTTTTCCATGTTGTTGATCTAAACCTACCATTTAACATCCTCCTTGATCGCCCATGGATTCATGCTATCAAGGCCATTCCATCCACCTACCATAAGTGCATCAAATTTCTGCATCAGGGCACTTAGGTAACCATCCATGCCGATCCAGAACCCTTTTCTTACTGCAATGCGGTTGAAGCTTCATATACAAACCATTACCCTAGAATAGACATCAGCACATCCATCGCCAGCTCATCCCACACTTGTAATAACGCAGAAACCATCCTTGCCTTCACCCTATCTACCATTAAGATCAACAACAAAGGTTCTGGAGAATATAGTCTGTCAGATGCATTTGTTGTCAGAGCAATCCCACTTGATCCACATACCCATGGACGACCGACATATCACAAAGCTAGGGAGATTCCACCTCCTTGATACAAATAGTTTTGCCCAACCACCTTTGTGTCCTCAAAAACCCCTCTTCATGAAGAGCTCACTCCAGATATCAACAATTGGTTACATAAGGATGCACCTCCAAAAAATCAAGCGCGCCTTGATCACTTCAGCCAAAAGTATCCCCAACAACATAAGCTCATCACTAAAAAATGGAACTATCAAGGAGGTGGACTAGGACCAGAAGAAAGGGGCATGCAATGTCCCATCGAAGCACATAATTGGGAGACAAAGTTGGGACTTGGCTTTGGCATACCCACAACTGGAGGCACCAACGAGAACGGTCACGCTTTTTTGAATATCCACCACGACCTTGTCGAAATCGAAGACATTCCTAAGGAAGTTGAAAAGAGAGCCTACGACGATATCCCAGACCAAATCTTCCTACGAGACTCTGTTCTCCGAGAACTATCCATCCATCTCATTGACCTACCACTTGCTTATCCACAACTCATAGATTGGGACCAACCAAGTGTCATACATATTGATGAGTTCACATCAAAGGAAGTGCTTCTAAGATTCATGGGAGCCAAAACTCCTCATAAGAAGACAAAGCCAGATTCTGCCTACATCTACAAGCTAGATCCCAAGGGGTATTTTGGAGAAAATCCCCAACCTAGTTTCGATACACCCAAAACTAGAACTAAAGTAAATCTGGGACTAGCTAAGGCAGCGAAGAGAACCCCTCAGCAAGAAAATCTAGAGCCACAAGCAGAACATGAGGATTTAGTATTGCCTCCTCAAGATAATCGACCAGAGGTGTCTTCTATTCTAATAGAGGATACTAGAGAAGTCAACATTGGTTCTTCAGAGATCCCTAGAATTGTTCACATTGCTGCATCCCTATCACAAGACCAAGCTGACCTCCTCTTTGAGGTTTTATGAGAGAACATTGGCTGATTTGCATGGTCATATCAGGACATGCCAGGACTTGATCCAAAGCTTGTAGTTCATCATCTTGCAGTCAATCCAAAGATCAAGCCCATAAGACAAAAGCTTAGAAAAATGCACCCCAAGGTGGCCTTACTAGTCAAAGCTAAACTAGAAAGAATGTTAGTTGCTAAGGTTATCTGACCTATCGACTACTCAGAATGGATCTCCAACATGGTTCCTATCACTAAGCCTTCTGGCGACATCAGAATCTGCACTAATTTTAGAGATCTTAACAAAGCTTGTCCAAAGGATGATTTTCCCTTGCCCAACATAGATATGATTGTAGATCTTACAACTGGACATGAAATTCTGTCCCTTATGGATGGATTTTCCGGGTATAATCAGATCAAGATTGCAAAAGAGGACCAGCATAAGACAGCATTCACTACCCCTTGGGGAAACTTTTCCTACACCATGATACCTTTTGGCCTAAAGAATGTTGGGGCTACCTATCAAAGAGCTATGACAACCATTTTCCATGATCTTATCCATAGCAGTTTGGAAGATTATGTGGACGATATCCTAGTCAAATCTCACACCTTCATGGATCATCTTGCTGACCTAGAAAAAGTCTTTGATAGGTTGGCCCAATATCATCTCATGCTAAATCCCAAGAAGTGTGTCTTTGGGGTCACATCTGGCAAGCTTCTAGGCTTCATAGTTTCTAAACGAGGTATAGAGATCGACCCCAAAAAGGTCAAGGCTATCTTAGACATGCCTCCTCCCCAGACACTGCGACAGCTTCGCTCTCTTCAGGGGAAACTTCAATCTGTTCAACGCTTCATCTCCCAACTTGCAGATAAGTGTACACCATTTTCATAGTTGCTAAAGAAGAATGAGAACTTCAAGTGGGATCTTTTATGTCAGTGCAGCTTCGATCAGCTCAAGTAGTATCTCACCAATCCCCCTATCTTGGTTCCACCAGTTCCTGGTCGTCCCTTGATCTTGTATATATCAGCAACACCTACTGCTCTAGGGGCACTTCTAGCACAACTTGATGATTATAGAAGAGAGAGAGCCATCTACTATATCAGTAGAACCCTAGTTGGTTATGAACTCAATTACACTCCTATGGAAAAAGCTTGTCTGGTTGTTTTTTTCTCAACTCAAAAGCTTCGCCACTACATGCTAAGTCATACCATCCAACTAGTCTCTAAGATTGATCCTCTCAAGTATATGCTCTCTAGAACAGCACTCACAGGTCGGCTAGCAAAGTGGATTATGCTACTAAGTGAGTTTGACATCCAGTATGTGGACAGAAAGGCAATCAAAGGGCAAGCTATAGCAGATCACCTAGCTGACGCACCTCTAGTAGATGCATATCCTTTGCTCACAAAATTTCTAGATGAGCATATCTGCCTAATTGAAGAACAACCCCCATGGAAGCTTTAGTTTGATGGCTCATACACCTCTCATGGATCAGGGGCAGGAATATTATTAGTTACACCTCAAGGAGATTACATTCCAAAAGCCTTCAAGCTACAATTCCCTAGCACCAACAATATAGCAGAATATGAAGCTCTTGTAGCAGGATTCAAGATAGCTGTAGAATGGAATATTACTGAGTTAGAAATCTTTGGCGATTCCCAGCTCATCATCAAACAAGTCTTAAATGAATATCAAACCAAAGATGAAAAGCTATTACCCTACAAAGAGCTAGTTGATCAGCTGACCCAACATTTTACAAAGCTTCAGTTTACACAAGTGCCTCGAATGCAGAATAAGGCAGCAGATGCCATGGCCACTATCAGCTCACTCTTGGAAATTCCCCAAGAAGCTACGCAGTATGAATTTTTAGTTGAGTAGCTCCTCACACCCGCTTATGCGAATGAGGATTCAAACCATGCTTTTATCTTGGTTGGTCCCCAATCCCCTTGGTACCATGAAATTCATGCTTATCTTAATGATGGTATCATATCCCCTCACCTCACACGCACCCAATGCCAAAACCTTTTTTGAAAATCATCCTGCTATGTTATCATAGCCAATACCCTATATCGTCGGGGTTATCATGATACCCTCTCTCGATGTTTAGATGAAAATGAGGCCACGATGGCATTAAAAGAAGTACATTCTGGACTTTGTGGTGCCCACATGAGTGGTATTGTCCTAGCACGAAAAATCCTTAGAGCAGGCTACTATTGGCCTACCATTGAAGAATACTCTTATGACTTTGTCAGAAAGTGTCTCCCATGTCAGTAGCATGCAAATCTTGTGCACGCTCCAGCACAAGATCTACAGCCTATTGCACCTTGGCCTTTTGCTTGTTGGGGCCTTGATCTAGTTGGAACTATCACACCTCTCTCATCTGATGGACATAAATGGATAATAATAGCTACAGACTATTTCACTAAGTGGGTGGAAGCAGTCCCCCTAGTCTCAGCTACAAGAGTTCAAGTCTCCAAGTTCATCTTGTACCATATTGTTTGCCGCTTCGGCATCCCATCCACCATCTTCACTGACCACGGAGGTAATTTTAAAAATCTCAACATGGAAGAATTATGCACTTCCCTCCACATCCATCACCGCTTTTCTAGCCCATATTTCCCACAAGGTAAAAGCTAGGCAGAGGCAGCTAATAAAACCCTCCTCAAAATCCTAAAGAAAGTTGTCAATGATTCTGGCCCTGATTGGCACCTCCAAATAAATCCAGCCCTATGGGCCTATCGAACTTCCTTCCATACATCCACAGGCACAACTCTATACTCCCTAGTCTATGGTGCCAAAGTGGTATTACCTATAGAAGTTGAACTTCCCTCACTACGCATATCTTTGCGAGGGCAAATCTCAGATGAAGAATACAGAGTAGCTCGACTCACCCAGCTAGATCTCTTAGACGAGAATAGACAACAAGCCTATGACCATCTCACAGTCTATCAAACTCATCTCAAAAGGAATTTCAACAAGAAGGTGCTCCCATGACACTTTCAGCCAGGTGACATGGTCCTCAAAGAAAATATGAAAGTCCAAGCAGATCAAGAAAAGAAAGGCAAGTTTGAACCTACATGGCTTGGTCCCTATGTGGTTACTGCCTCCTTTGGCTCCGGAGCCTATCAATTATCTACACCAGAAGGAGAACTCTTGAATGATCCCACTAACATCATTCATCTCAAGAAGTTCTATGCTTGAAGATCCTTGGTATACCCAGCTTTTGAAAAATACAAAAAAAAAAAAGCAAACAAGAAGTGCAAACTTCACAAGAGAAAACACTCCATGCTTTCTTGATTCTGTAGATGTCTCCTTTTGCTGTGGATGTATGCTCAAGATGATCAAAAGCTGCTTCAATGGAGATGGGTAATGGCAAATTGGTAGCTTTGTGAGCTCTCAATTTGGCATTATGAGGGTAAGATTGATTGCTTTGGTTCTCAAAATAGCATGGTAACTTTAGCTCAAAGATTGTTGATGAAATGGCTTGGGATGGGATTCAATTTATAGGCTAAGGGGTAGAGGGATGGAGGGCTCAGATGCAAGGATGGATGAAGGCTTAAGGAGGGCTAGGATGCACTCAAAGGAGAGCACATGGATTGTGCTTGTTTAGCACCAATGGGAAGGTGACACTTGTCATAAGGAGGATGAGTGTGAGAGGGTAGGGTAAAGGGTTGATTAAAGGCATGATGAGTGGGGTTGAGTATGTAAGAGGGATGTAAGAGGAATGAGATCAGACAAGTAGTCAAAGTCAATAGACGAATCCATATCTACCATTTCTAGTGCTTGTGGGGGATAATAGGTGTCAGTTGGGTCCAAAACCCATATATCCCATTTGTCCACCCATTTAGTCAACTCATAGTCATCCCAATTTTCCTCTACACATGATGGACAATAGCATGCCATTTTTTGTGTGTGGATACTCCATGAACCTACATCAGAGCTTCTAAAAGAGTACAACTCACTTGATCTTGTTAGTGTGCAAAAATCCTCATATCAAAAAATGTTAGTATTATCTATTAACCAAAAAAATCTATGAACCATAGACTCACCTTCCTTACCTAGAACCATTGTAGCATTACACCACTAGACAATGGATTTTGCACTTGTCAATATTGCTCCATCTTTTTACTTTAGTTCTTCACAACCTAAGGCTCTTTTGATGCATGTGCCTACACCATCATGCTCTCCCTTTCCATGACCAGCCTCTATGAAATTCCACATATATTGAATTCTACACAACCTGTGAATCCTGCTCAACTAATAGAGCATCTATGCATTCTTGAATTGAGATGTGCAATTGCCTGACCAAATAATGTGTTGATGATATGTGATGCCCCTATTAGCCAAATCTCCATAAAATAGTTGAAAACAACCATGTACAAACCCCATATAATTTAATCGATCATCATTGATGTAAAAATGGAACTCCCTCAAAATCTTTCTATCATCCTTTGTACTTGTAGGTGAATGCATGAATGTTGTGTGAGAAAATATGGAAACCTATTGAGAAGTATAATACTTTTCTTGCACCTCATTTTTTGGTTGTGATGTGTAGTTCTCTATGAAGTCTACAATTGAAACAATGGTATCTAGTGGAAACGTATCCTTGCACAATTTGAATTGCAAATCTAGCCATCGAGCTCTATGTGTATGCCTTGCATACTCATAAATAATCTTTTACAAAAAAATCTTCATGAACTCATAGACTGGAATCTTTTCAATGACTAAATCACATCCTTTACCTTTCTTCCCATCTTTTAGTGCATATGTCACTGTCTTAAATTTTTCATAAACTACTATTTCATTTCCAATTACATGTGTACTATCCCTACTCTCTCTTGCTCTCCCTCTCCCACCATGTACTCTCTCTCTCCCATCCCTAACTCTCTCTCCCCTCTCCCATCCCTTAATCTCTCTCCTCTCCCATCCCCTACTCTCTCTCCTCTCCCATCCCCTACTCTCTCTCCTCTCCCATCCCCTACTCTCTCTCGCTCTCTCTCCTCTCTCATCCCCTACTCTCTCTCGATCTCCCTCTCCTACTCCCTCTTCCCCTGCCTACTCTCTCTCACTCTCTCTCCCATCCCCCACTCTCTCTCACACTCTCTCCTCTTGCATCCCCTACTCCCTCTCACAGTCTTTCTCACACACTCTCATCCTACTCTCTCCCATCCCCTATTCTCTCTCTTACACACACTTCTATCCCCATCTCTCTCTCCCTCTCCACTCCCTCTCCCACAACCAACTCTCTCTAACATATGCTTCTCTCTCTCTCTCAAGTTACTCTTTCTCTCCCCTCTCCCATCCACTACTCTCTCTTTCACACACACACTCTCTCTCACCCCCCTCTCTCTCCTCTCCCATACCCTACTCTCTAGATCCCTCACACACACTCCCATCCCACCCCTTTATCTCTCCCTCTCCCATTGCCTACTATCTCTCTCACTCTCTCTCCACCTCTCTACTCTCTCTCTCCCATCCCCTACTCTTATTCTCTATCTCCCATCCCCTACTCTCTCACACACTCTCTCATATCCCCTACTCTCACTCTCTCTCTCTCTCCCATCTTGTACTATCTCTCTGTCATCCCTACTGTCTCTCACACTCTCTCCCATCCCCTACTCTCTCTCCTACACAGATTCCCATCCCTCCTCTATCTCTCTCCCATCCCCTACTCTCTCTCCTACACTCTCTCCCATCCCCTATTCTCTCTCTTAAGCTACTCTCTCTCCCCCCCTCTCCCATCCCCTACTCTCTCTCTTTCACACACCCACACACTACCATACCCCCTCTCTCTCTCCTCTCCCATCTCCTACTCTCTAGATCTCTCACACACACTCTGATCCTCCCTCTCTCTGTCCCTCTCCCACTCCCTCTCGCACCGCTTACTATCTCTCTCTCACTCTGTCCCTCTCTACTCTCTCTCTCCCATCCCCTACTCTCTCTCTTACACACTCCCATCCCCCCTCTCTCTTTCCATCTCCCACTCCCTCTCTCACTACCTAATCTCTCTCCCCTCTCTCATCCCCTACTCTCTCTCTTTCACACAAACACACACACCCATCCCCCCTCTCTCTCTCTCCTCTCCCATCCCCTACTCTCTCTCTCTCTCACTCACTCTCCCTCTCCCACTCCCTCTCCCACCACCTACTCTCTCTCTCTCTCTCTCTCTCTCTCTCTCTCTCTCTCTCTCTCTCTCTCTCACACACACACACACACACACACAGATTTTGATCCTGCCTCTCTCTCCCTCTCCCACTCCCTCTCCTACTATTTACTCTCTCTCTCCCATCCCCTATTCTCTCTTGGGCTACTCTCTCTCTCTTTCACACACACACACACACACACACACACACACCCATCCCCCCTGTCTCCTCTACCATTCCCTACTCTCTCTCCCCTCTCCCATTCCTTACTCTCTTTCTCACTCACACACTCTCATCCTCCTCTCTCTCTCTCTCGCTCTCCCTCTCCTACTCCCTCTCCCACCACCTACTTTCTCTCTCTCATCCCCTACTCTCACTTTCTCTCCCATCCCCTACTCTCTCTACCACCGCTACTCTCTCTCTCACTCTCACACTCTCTCCCATCCCCTACTCTCACTCTCTCTATCTCCCATACCATACTCTCTCTCTACAACCCCTACTCTCTCTCTCATCCCCTACTCTCTCTTACAGACACTCCTATCCCACCTCTCTCTCTCTCTCTCTCTCTCCCTCTCCCTCTCCCACCACCTACTCTCTCTCATTCTCTCTCCTATCCCCTACTCTCTCTCTCCCCTCTCCCATCCTCTACTCTCTCTCTTTCATAGACACACACGCCCATCCCCCACCCTCTCTCTCTCTCCCCAATCTCCTACTCTCTAGATCTCTCACACACATTCCCATCACCTCTCTCTCTCCCCCTCTCCCACTCCCTCTCCCACCACCTACTCTATCTCACTCTCTCTCCCTCTGTACTCTCTCTCTCTCCCATCCCATACTCTCTCTCTATCACCCCTATTCTCTCTCACACTCTCTCTCATGCCCTACTCTCTCTCTTACACATACTCTCATCCCCCCTCTCTCTCCCTCTCCCACTCCCTCTCCCACTACCTACTTTCTCTCTGTCTAAGGCTACTCTCTCTCCCCTCTCCTATCCCCTACTCTCTCTCTTTCACACACACACTCTCATCCCCCTCTCTCTCTCTCCCCTCTCCCATCCCCTACTCTCTCTCTCTTAGACACACTCCCATCCTCCTCTCTCTCTCTCACTCTCTCTCTCTCCCACTCTATCTCCCACTGACTACTCTCCCCCATCCCCTACTCTCAATCTATTTCTCTGTTAGGAACCTGTGTGTTCCTTCTATTTATTTTGTTAGAGTAGAGTTGTTGGACGCATATGCTTTGTAAGTCGTCCCGTGAGTTTATTTTATTATCCCACATGCATAGGTAGTATTACTTTTCTAGATCGTACCCAGTATATAAGAATAGGTTGAGGCCCTTGATGGGTAGGGACGAATTTATTGTATTGAGCTTGCTCAAAGGAGGTTACCCCCTCGAAGTGGCCTGCGATCAGTAGATTTATTCTGAGTTCTGCTATCACTTTGTTTTCTGTTATTTCGAGCATTCTCACGATATTGCTATAAGGAGGTTCTTCTCATCTGGTATCAGAGCACTCTCTTGGGCTCGCTGGGTGGAAATTACATCAAATTTTTTTCTGTCGTGGCCTTCAGGTTCCTCTCACTTCTAATATCTCTTGTTATTGCAATAACTCTTTTCAGTTGTTCTGTCTGTGAGTGAGTAAAATTTTTTCTGTTTTTTAGTCGTAGCTTCCTTGTTTGCTTTCTGTTTCTGCTCATACTTCCGCAGAACGTCTGCAATATCATTTTGCATACTTCCTTCCTTGGCGACCCAACCCCAAATTTTACATATCAAAGCCCTAAATCCCTCATTTATCTAATTTTAGGGTTTGCCCTATCTTTTTCACCTCTCATCCACTCGCCACCAAACTGAGCCACAAGATTCAATTCCTCATTTTGCTCCCTTATCCCTCTTGGACTGTTCGCCTCATTTCGCCTCCCTACCCTTGAAACCCTCATTTTTCTTTTTCCCTTGTCCCCAGATAGTCTCCCACCACCCGTCGAACACCCATTTCCTATATGAGTTTTACCCAAATCCAAGTTTGCCGTAACTAAAAAAGTTTTTGTTTCTCATCTTCTACCCATTTCAAAAAAAAAAAAAAAAAAAAAAAAAAAAAAAAAAAAAAAACCTTGTTTTATGGTTGTTACGCGTACAGGAGCAAAAATCATGGAAGAGGAAATTGCATCCCTCAAAACCAGACTTCAAGATCTGGATGACAAAATTCTGGGTCTTAACTTTCAGCAGTCAGCCATGAGCCGAAACCATTCAGGAGATACTGGGTCCTCTTCTGGCAATTTCCGTGGACCAAAGCTTGATTTTCCACGCTTCGATGGTTCTGATCCGACTGGATGGATCTATAGGGCAGAGCAGTATTTCAGCTTGCATAATACTTTGGATAACCACAAAGTCTCCCTTGCATCTTTTCATTTGGAACATGACACTCTTCAATGGTTTCGTTGGTACATCAAGGCTAATGTAGGCCCAACGTGGAGCGAATTGTGCACCCTCATTTTGGAGCGCTTTGGCCCTAGTTCCTTTGATGATTTCACAGGAGCACTCACTAAACTGCGTCAAACAGGCACTGTAAGAGAATACCAGACAGAGTTTGAAAAATTAGCTAATCACACAGAGGGCTTGTCTGATGAATTCTTTCGTAGTTGTTTTGTCAGTGGTCTGAAGGATGCACTTCGCTCAGAAGTCAAAATGTTTCGACCTACTACAATGATGGAAGCCCTTGGGTTGGCTAAGTTAGCGGAAGACAAGATTAGTGCTCTACAACGCTCCAGATCTAATTTTGTTCCATTCAGAAATATAGGTTCTCACAACCCTCCAATCATACCAGCTCCCAGAACTACTCCGATCAAGCACTTGTCTGAAACAGAGATGCGAGTTAGGCGAGACAAAGGGCTTTGTTATAATTGTGATGAGAAATGGTCTCGGGGCCATAGATGTGTTCAGCAAAAGCTCTATCTCTTGGATGTGAATTCTCCACCGGAACTGGAAGAATATGTAGATGCTCAGGAAACAGTGGATGCTGAGGTTGAGCCTCACCAGCCTGAACCTCCTTCCCCAGAAGCTCCACCAGAGATATCTGTCCATGCTTTGGCAAGAGTCACTACTCCACAAACCATGCGGGTCCAGGGTTTCTTCAAGAAGATCCCTCTTACTATACTCATTGATTCTGGTAGCACTCATAACTTCATTGATCCACGCATAGCCAAACAGGCTGATTGCTTTATCCATCCCTGCTCTAGCTTTGAAGTCATGATTGCCAATGGGGGCACTTTACCTTGTAAAGGGAAATGTCGCAATGTGCGTCTCTCTATTGGAGATTATAACATGCGCTCTGACATGTTTGCCTTACCCTTAGGTGGCTGTGATGTGGTTTTGGGTGCCCAATGGTTACGCACTCTTGGCCCCATTCTCTGGGATTTTGCTAAACTTTGGATGTAGTTTTCAGCCGAGGGGCACCAACACACTTTGAAAGGCTTACAACCAGGGTCTCTCAGCATCATCAGTTCACACCGTATGGAAAAACTTCTTAAGAAGAATTCACATGGTGTCATCGCTCAGCTCCATTCCATTCAGATGCAGCCATCAGCAGTCTCTAGCACTCCTGCCGATCTCCAACATATTTTGGACAAGTATTCTGGTATATTTGCTGAACCTGTGGGATTACCTCCTTCTTGTCCAGAGGACCACCGTATTCAGCTCCTTCCTGGCAGTGTTCCGCCCAACATCAGGCCCTACCACTACCCATTTCATCAGAAGACCGAAATCGAGATACTTGTCCGTGACTTACTGAAGCAAGGTATTATTCGCCCTAGTACCAGTTCCTTTTCTTCTCCAGTTCTGCTTGTTCGCAAAAAAGATGGGTCATGGCGACTCTGCATTGATTTCCGAGCACTTAATCATCTCACTATAAAGGACAAGTTTCCCATTCCAGTTGTTGATGAACTTCTTGATGAACTTCATGGGGCTCATTTTTTCTCCAAGTTAGATCTTCGTTCTGGGTATCATCAAATTCGGGTTAATGAGGAGGATATACCTAAAACTGCCTTCCGCACACATGATGGTCACTATGAATTTTTAGTCATGCCCTTTGGCCTCACGAATGCTCCTTCAACATTTCAAGCAGTGATGAATAACATATTTCGACCATACCTCCGAAAATTCATTCTGGTCTTCTTTGATGATATCCTCATATATAGCAAAACTTGGGCTGAGCATCTCCATCATCTGGAGCTTGTCTTGCAACTTCTCTCTGATCATCAACTCTGTGCAAAACTATCTAAATGTGTGTTTGGCCAGGAGGAAGTGGAGTATCTCGGGCATATTGTTGCACACCATGGAGTGCGGGTGGATCCTACAAAAATCGATGCCATGAAAACTTGGCCGCATCCTAAAACTCTCAAGAGCCTTCGGGGTTTTTTGGGGTTGACTGGCTACTACCGCAAGTTTGTCAAAGATTACGGGAAAATTGCAGCACCATTGACAGCTCTGTTAAAAAAGGATGCCTTCTCCTGGACCCCTGTTGCTGAGACTGCATTTGAACAACTGAAACAGGCTATGTGCAGTACACCTGTTCTCGCGATGCCAAATTTTTCCAAACCCTTCACTATTGAGAGTGATGCTTGCGGCAATGGATTGGGTGCTGTTCTCCTGCAAGATGACCATCCTATTGCGTTCACTAGCAAAGCCCTCTCTGGTAAGAATCTAGCCCTCTCTACTTATGAAAAAGAAATGATGGCTATTTTGCATGCTGTACAGAAGTGGCGGCCATACCTCTTAGGGAGTCATTTTTGCATCAGAACCGATCACCAAAGTCTGAAATACTTCCTGGAACAACGGGTATCCTCTCCTACACAACAGAAATGGGTCAGCAAACTCATGGGGTATGATTATGAGATCACCTACAAGAAGGGTAAGGAGAATATTGTGGCAGATGCTCTTTCTCGCACATTTGATAATCAAGCTTCCCTTTCCGCTATTTCTAAGCCCATTCCCAATTGGTTAGCGTCTGTTCAGCAGGGCTATGACAGTGACTCTTCTTTATCTCAAATCATTCACCAGCTAGCCAATAATCCTTCTGCTATACCACATTACTCTTGGGATGGTGCTTCTCTTCGATACAAGGGTCGGCTAGTGCTTCCTCAGAACCCAGCTCTACATCAGGCTATTTTTTATGAACTCCATGCTTCTCCTTCAGCAGGGCACTCAGGCTTCCTCAAAACTTATGAGCGAGCAAGGAGAAACTTCTTTTGGAAAGGAATGAAACAGACGATTCAACAGATGGTGGCTGAATGTGATACTTGCCAACGCCACAAGGGTGAAACGACCCTCCTTCCTGGCTTGCTCGAACCATTGCCCATCCCTACACGGATTTGGACTGATATTTCTATGGATTTCATTGAAGGGCTTCCTAAATCCGGTGGCAAGACAGTGATCTTGGTTGTGGTTGATCGTCTCTCGAAATATAGTCATTTTTGTGCCCTCAGCCACCCCTATACTGCCTCCTCTGTTGCACAAATCTTCATGGACCAGATATTTCATCTTCATGGACTCCCTTCTTCCATTGTCTCTGATCGTGATGCAACTTTTACCAGTCATTTTTGGACTGAACTGTTTCAGAAAACTGGCACCAAACTGAAGATGAGTTCAGGCTATCACCCACAAACTGATGGTCAAACGGAAATTGTCAATAAATGCTTGGAAACTTATCTTCATTGCTTCACTTCCGAACAGCAACATCAGTGGGCCAAGTGGCTCCCTTTAGCTGAATGGTGGTACAATACCTCTTACCACACTGCCTCTAAAATGACTCCATATGAAGCAGTCTATGGTCAGGCACCTCTAGTGCTCCTTCCCTACACTCCCAACAGCTCACCAGTCCAGGCAGTTGACATAGTTCTCCGCAGCAGGGATCAGATTCTTCGTACCTTACAGGATAATCTTCACATGGCCCGTAATCGGATGAAACAGCAAGCAGATCAACACCGTTCTGAGCGCTCATTTCAAGTTGGGGATATGGTTTTTCTTCGTCTACAGCCATACAAACAATCCTCCCTAAAGCTGAAAGGGCGTCATAAGCTGGCCCCAAAATTTTATGGGCCTTATCAGGTTCTGCAGAAGATTGGTTCAGTTGCTTATAAACTGGAACTTCCTCCTTCTTCCCGCATTCATCCAGTTTTTCATGTTTCTTGTCTAAAGAAAGTTCTGGGTACCACTGTCAGAGCACAAACTACTCTCCCTGAAATGGATACGGAAGGATCCATTATCCTGGAGCCGGTGGCAATCATTGACCAGCGCACTCGCCAGCTTCGCTCTCGCTCCATCTCTGAGGTCTTGATTCAGTGGCATGGCATGCAACCAGAGGATGCTACCTGGGAACCCCTTCTTCAGATTCAACAACAATTTCCACACCTTAAGCTTTGAGGACAAAGCTTTTTTCTAAGGGAGAGGGGATGTTAGGAACCTGTGTGTTCCTTCTGTTTATTTTGTTAGAGTAGAGTTGTTGGACGCATATGCTTTGTAAGTCGTCCTGTGAGTTTATTTTATTATCCCACATGCATAGGTAGTATTACTTTTCTAGATCGTACCCAGTATATAAGAATAGGTTGAGGCCCTTGATGGGTAGGGACGAATTTATTGTATTGAGCTTGCTCAAAGGAGGTTACCCCCTCGAAGTGGCCTGCGATCAGTAGATTTATTCTGAGTTCTGCTATCACTTTGTATTCTGTTATTTCGAGCATTCTCACGATATTGCTATAAGGAGGTTCTTCTCATTCTCCCATCCCGTACTCTCTCTACCACCACTACTCTCTCTCACACTTCCTCTCTCTCCCATCCCCTACTCTCTTTCTCCCCTCTTCCATCCTCTTCTTTCTCTCTCTATCACCCCTACTCTCTCTCACACTCTATCCCATTCCCTACTCTCTCTCTCTCTCTTTCACTCCCATCCTCCTCTCTCTCTCCCTCTCCCACTACCTACTCTCTCTGCCATCTACTACTCTCAATCTCTATCTCCCATCTTGTACTCTCTCTGTGCCATTCCTACTCTCTCTCTTACACTTCCTCTCTCTCCCATCCCCTATTCTCAATCTCTCTCTCCCATCCTATAATCTCTCTCTGCCACCCCTACTCTCTCTCTCTCTCTCACTTCCTCTCTCTCCCATCTTGTACTCTCTCTCTACCAACCACTCCTACTCTCTCTTTCTCACTTCTTCTCTCTCCCATCCTCTACTCTCTCTCTCCTCTCTCCCATCCCCTACTCTCTCTCTCTCTCTAGCTTTGCCTCTCTCCTTCCCTCTCTATGCACTATTTAGGTCTCAATAATGCATGCACACTAAAGCATGCATACACTATTAAGACTTAAATTTAAAATCTTTAAATACCATGTGTGCATGCACTATAGGGTGCATGCCCTATTCAAAATTTTGTATTCTACGAAGCCTAAGGTTTGGTTTTTCCATGGGGATCCAACCCAAAGGTTTGGAGTCTATAAACTGGTTTCAGATGTGTTTTGCTATAAATATACAAAAAATGATTTATTTTTCTTGTGTGCTCTCCTTCAAGTTTCCTCATGGTTGAGCATCTATAATTAGGTTACATGACATTGTATGTCTTTGTGTTAGATATATAACCATATAATTTATTTTTTATTTGAACTGTTTGAAGCCTTTCATAGATAATTCTTTTGAATGTATGTCCATTTTTTGTGAAAAACCAATATGTACTAATTGGGCTATAGATTTTAGCTCATTCATCAAATTTTTTAACAACTTAGTTTTTCATAAACTAGACTCCATTCTACACACTTTAAAAAAAAGAAGTTTTGATTTTAGATTAGTTTTCAATCATTTCTATGGGAGGACATAGATAATTCATATTTTTGGGATGTTTCTAATTTAAAAATTCATTAAGAAAAATATACATTATAAAATTACCCAAAAAATCTAGGATAAACTACATAGTGTTAGGTAACTTTTAACTAGAGTAATTAAAGAATTTCAAAAAACAAAGTTAAAATTTTAGGGGTCCACACTTTGTACTATGTTATGTTTTTTGGAATAAATAGTACCACTTTTTGCCACCCCTTTTTTGAGGACCTAAAACTAAACCATTTTGAAAAAAAAAATCGCAGTTCAGAAACTAGATTTAAAGGACTACTAATTTTATTTTTGTCATATCTTAAAATTTTGAGTGTAACTATCTTCAAATTCTTGTTGAAGTTTAGAAATTGCTGATTTCAGAGAAAACATGTCCACTTATACTCCCCTTTGGCACCACAACTTGGTGCACTTACCCTAGGCTTATACCACCAAAATAGAAAAATAATCTCGAAATTATCCCCTTTGCCATTTTTCAAATATGGCATTATTTAATTTTTGGGGGCTATCTTAACAAAATAAACCTTTTTTAAGTAAGGTTGGTAGTTAAAATAACTTTCAAATAGCATATGCACCACTCGATATCATATTGCTATAAATGGCTCAAAAACAATCCCCCATCTTGGGAGGTCGATGGTCGAGTGTTCAACCCCTGCCAACCTCTATGACTTTGTTTGGTAGTTTGTTGTAATTTAAAATGAAACTCCCTCCTAAGTTTAGGAAATTTTGTTTGTGGTGTGGCTGTTGTTCAGGAAAACCATTTGGAAAGTGGTTGTGGGTTCAAATCTAACGATGTACTTTTTGAAAACAAACTTTCCTTCCAAATGCCACGTGTCAAATTTTCATAGCTTGAAACTACCATGTTGCTTTGTTGATGTCATGATGATGTCACCAATATTTGTATTTTTCTTTCAAATTCAAATGTCCATAACTTCAACATATGAGTTCCTTTTTTTGACTAAATGAACATCATTAGAAAGCTCTTAACAAGCTCTTTAATTAGAAATTCATTCTTGACCACTTTTCAGATGATTAATTTTTCACCTTTTTATGACCTTTAGTCCTAGTTTGACCAAACTTTGATTGGTCATAACTTGTTCATCTAGACTCTGATTTTGCCTATTCAAGTTGTGTTGAAGTCATAATTTTGAACACTTTGTAATGATGTTCATTCTTGGAGCATTGTGCAGATTTTATTTTTTACTGACTTTTATCCCTCAGATCAATGAATTCTTATTTCTACGAATAACCTATTTTTATTTGGGTCAATTTAAGGTTTAACTAGGTTGGTTGGTTAATTTCTTTAATTGATTATTCACTAAAAAAGTGAATAAGTATCCAAAAAGGAATTTAATTCCTCACTTCTCACTTTTGATTTAGCAAGTTGGAAAGTAAAACCCAAAATCCTCTTCATGAGGATTTATTGTTTTGTTCATTATGGGAGCTACAGGGATGGTATTGTCAAGATGTTGATCTTGTTGAATCTAGCTCAGGAAGACCTTGGATTGCCATAGTTTTTAGCTACTTCTATAGTCTTTTTATTTTATGGTTCAGATTCTCCTTTTCTCCTTTTGGTTGTGAGGTAGGGCTATCCTGTTTTATCATTTTAGCTTCATTTTTTCTTCTATTTTTGGTATCCATTTGTTAAGAGGTTGAGAACTAGCCTTACCCTCTATTTCTATTTGTTAATTTTACCCAATTGGTTGGCTATGAGGATTTCTCTATTTTTTCGGGATGAGGGTTTGGGTTTTTGTGCTGTTATGCTAGCCATTTTTGCATATGGTGTCTAAACTCGTTTACTTTTGAATTTTTGGAGTTTTTGTAACCAAAGGCCAAATGGGTTTTAATTTTGGAATTTTTTCCAAAATTTGGATTTTTTACCTCGTTTTGTGTGTCACCTTGTTTTCTTAGGTTTTCTTGGCATGAGATTGATCATGGACTTGGATCATCCATTTGGATGTCATCTTTGATTGAGTGATTTTATACTTGGTGTTATGGTTTCTCTTGGAGCTTGTTTTTGTTTTGTGTATACTAGGATTCATGTAGAATCCATACTCCTAGATTGAGGCCAGTTGAGTGAGTTCATGATGTTTGGTCTTGTTGCATCATTGGGATTTGTGTAGAATCCATACGTTTGGATTAAGGCCAATTGAGTGATTTTATGTTGTATGGTTTTATTATTCTTCGGATTCATGTAGAATCCATCCTCCCAAGACCATTTTTAGTTGAGTGATATTTTTCTTGTGTTCTCATCTAGTCCTTGTGTTATGATCTTCATGATGGTGGTACGCTACACGCGAATACATGCATATATATATTTTTTGGGTGACTTGTGAGGCTTGCCCTTCTATGGACTTGTCATAAGTTGTGATCATTGGGGTTGGGTGGGAAATTTACATGCCTATAGGCACTCATCACTGGATGAGTATGGTTAGGTTGGGGTTACATATGGAGGGGGCTTTTATCTCATAGCTTGGCGATCATGGTGCCAGAGGTTGATAGAGGAAGCTTTATATAAGTGATAACTAAATAAAATACTAGGTGGTAATAAAACTTAAGATAAGAATATGTGTGAGAACTTGATTAAGTTTGATGACACAATGTGTGAGAACCCATTTAAGTTTGAGGACACATGATCTAAGCTTGGGCTTGTCAATGCCAAGAAAGTCTCCATGATGTCAACCCCTACTTTGTAGCCTTTAATTTTTCTAACCAAGACCTATATTTTATGCATTTTCTTTGTTCTAGGTTTCAATCATCATACTACCTAGCATGTTTGTGTTTGTGGTTGGATCATTATCTCCATTAGGATGATGAGTGTGGACCTATGACTGCCACATGGTTGCGAGGCATAGCTACCTATGCCACTATTGGGGACCAATGTACAAAGATAGTCTATTGTCCTAGTGTGACTATTGCTGGATGTTTTCACTTGATACTTCAAGTTTTGAAGTATGCTTTCTTGTGATTTATGCTTTCATTGAAATGCTTGGATACCATGTTTAGATGATGCTAGTTTATTTGATGCATTCCTATATTATTATGTTTAGCATATGATTAGATGATGTGAATTTCTCCATTGGTGTATCTACTGCTTATTGGTTTTGCATGTTAGATTTCCTATTCATATGATGTTTAGCATATGATAGATGATGTGGTTAACTTATTAGATTATCTAATGCTTTACTATTAGCATGTTAGATTTCCTTAATCTTATGTTGTAGCAGATTTTAGTAGTGACATCCTCATAAGATATCATTGATGATCTAGTTGGTAGTTTGGGATGTTATGCACGGGGGATGGCTAAGACGCATGATGGTCTTATGATGCTATTGACGATTGGGAGGAACTGTGTACTTAGTTTGGTTGTTCAATTATTGTGATGTTATTTCTATACTTGTGAAGTTGCTTTTGTTCACTAGGATGTTTCTTTTAGTACATTCTTTTACTACTATGGTTTATATGGATAGATGTTCCTCTTTCTTGTTTCATGGCATCTTGTTGTTCATGCGCTTGAGTGTTTGTTCCTTGATCTATATGGATCCTATACCCCCTAGTGTGGAGGAAACTTATTTGCTTAACCTTTTACCTTTATGTTTTCTGGTTTGCTAATTTATATCCTCATGCAAAATTGTGCTTTCTCATGTGATAATGCAATTGTTGGAATGGTGTGATGGGTTTCTTCACATAGCTTGGTGAATCCTCATACGAAACCCCACACCAATTTGGTTGTTTTGGATACTAAACCAAGCATGTCCTTGAAAAATTCTCACATGGTTCCCTATACTTTCCTCACCCAAAGAGGTACTTCCTTCCATGAGGCTATCAATTGTTATTCTCTCACATGAAAAATAGGGGGCTTCTTTGTTGTCTTTTGAAGAATGCAATTTGGACTTTTGAGTACCCTTTTGGATTACTAGTGGGTCCATGATTTTTTCTAATGTTATCTTTGGTTTTCATTCTTGATTTTGTGTCTGTCAGTTCAGTAGTGGCATCTGGAGATTCGTTAGTTGCTCAGATTGTTGGTGAAGTCTTCCATTGTGATCTTTGTGATCCATGTATGATGTTGTCATGTACATTCATACTCAAAAAAAAATTTAATCTCTGCTTGAATTGAATCCTTTTTCCAAGGATCTTTGGGTGGGGAGCATTACAAGTACTTGAGAGGCATGTAATCTCCAATTTTCCTCAATATGTCTCCCTATTATTTCATCGATTGTGCAATATGTATTAAAATTTCCCTCCTAGTTTAGAGATTATTTTCTTTCTAGAACTCATCATCAAATCTTTCCATGTCACTAGGGAATTCCATAGGTCCCTCTAAGCTGAAAGCCTAAATGAAATTCTCCTTGTCTAATGTGTAGAGTATACTTCTACCCTTTTTGTGTAATTCATGACTAACAAGATTGTATGCTTTAATTAGTGCCTTTAGAAAATCAACATCAAAGACTACCTTACAAATAATCAACTTGCCCAAATTTCTATTCCAATGGTTTGATATAGGGACCTTACACGCTTGGGTGTTATAAAAGAACCAAAACAATTCATTTTCATTCCTATTTAGCACCTCTCCATCTCTACATAAACTATATGGATCTGTGAAAGTGTAAGCATTTGCAAATTGAAGATTTGATGAACCTAGAAAAATGTGTAACCACTCATCAATAAAAGGGCTAGGACTCTTGGCCTTCAAAGAACTTGATGAAATATCTTAAATTTGAAATTGTGTAATCAACTCTCCCTCCTTTTGCACCATTATTTTAATCTTTTACAATATTACCAAATGAATTTTTCTCTACAACTAAATTCTATTCTACAATTTAGAGTGTGGCATTAATGGCATTAAAAATAGCATGCATGAAATTATTTCAATGTTTCAAAAGATACCTTACATTCAAATTTTGTGTTGCTCGTACTTCCAACTCATCATTAAGTGTCAACTTGGAAATATACTTTTCTTATAGTTTTTACCTTCAAAACTTAAGGTAGATATGTGGTGATTAACCCTTT
This sequence comes from Cupressus sempervirens, assembly GCA_028749045.1. Classification (NCBI taxonomy): domain Eukaryota; kingdom Viridiplantae; phylum Streptophyta; class Pinopsida; order Cupressales; family Cupressaceae; genus Cupressus; species Cupressus sempervirens. The sequence continues at coordinate 676,503,774 of CM053790.1, forward strand.
TCTCCACTTCTCTATAGCTCCATAATCTTCATCAATTTTCTCCATGACAACATGAATATGGTTATTGTAGCCTTGTCTTTGCTTTGTTGCTCACCTAATAAACTACCAACTTCACCTTGAGATATCACATTACTCATTCATCTCTACCTTTCCACCATACAATTATATTCACCATGGAGACCCACAAGGTAGCAAGATGCACTTCATAACCTTCTATGTGACATCACCTGAATTAAGTTCTTAATATTTAACATCATGGAGATGTAGCATTAACCATTGAATCATGCCTTATTGCCTCATCATAACTCAAATTTATGTTGTTTGCAAGTAACCCATGATATAGAAAAATTGGTCACTAAAACCATTTTCTATCTTCACAACCATTCAACTAACCATGTCACTAACTGTAATGATCCAACAATTTATAACCATGAACAACTAGCCAGCCTTCATCTCCACATCTCTCCTTTAAAACTTTACTAAAACTTGAACCTTGCGAAGGTGTGATGACCGATTATCTCTTCATCACTACATTTTATTCTTTATTTACCTTTTAACCTGTGAAGCAATAAAACCCTTTTTTATGCACATCTCTAGATCTCTGCAGTTTATAACCTAATATCTATAATGTTGGTGATGTCACAAAACCTTTATCTTAACTACTTCACAACAATCAACAACCTTTCATCCTTAACCCTCACGATGAAGAAAGAACTACTTTTGAGCTAACCATTATTTCCTTTGCGGCTTCACATCCAAATATCTTAACTTACAACTTAACCTTGCAATGTCATTAACAATTCTTTTCTCTATTTCTCCACTCTCAACTTACCCCACCTTTGACTATAGGAGATGTAGTGACTAACTAGTTGAATCCAACCGTCACAGTTACATTTTGCATCCTTGCAACTTAAAGATCACCTTGCAAACTAAAAGTAGAGTTGTTATGATTCAAATCTTTTCTCCATTTTGTAGCCTCAACTTAATCAATATCCTTACTACTTGAGATGTAGAGCGAACCTTTTGATTAAGTGCTTCACAACATCACTACCATGAAATGGGTTAGAAAACATAATGCAGAGAGACATTGATTAAAAGGTTTTTGCAACTTTGTAACTTAAAACGAGTCATCAAAATAACCTTATAGCACATGAATTTAAAATCTTAACCTAGGGATAAAGACATTTTTACGTATACCAAAAGTTTTAGCATGTTCTTTTTCAAATTTGCAAACCAAAACCCTAATGACCTTGGAAAAACCTATGGTCTGAGTATAATAAAATTAGGGTTTTCTCTTGGAAACTAACAGCAACTTATGAAACGCTAATCATGAAAACAAGCATCTTCCTAATTTTCACAAGTGATCAAAAATTTAAGTTTAGCGAAACTACAAGCCATCATCTTGCATGGTACAAATATGGCATACTTGGAGAATTTTTCTACCACAACCATGATTCTTGTAAACCCATCCACTTCTAGAAATATGATGTAGAATAATCCTAGCTTGTGTTGTCATCCAACAAGTTTTCTTGTTCTTTTTGCCAAGTTGCAGTCATTTTCAAGTGATCCTATTGGTGCCAAGTGTTTCAATTAGAACTAGTTGAGTCTTCTTGTTGGTGTTTAGTGTTTGTTATATGCCAAGAAATGTTGAGTGCTAGTATTTTCCTTTGTCCTTCTTTGAATGAGTTGTATGTGTGTGGTTCTAGTTTTAGTCGACCTTACACATTAATTTCATCAATTGTATTTAATATTTGTTGAGAGATGACTTTTGGCTTGGTTATGGATTTAATGTATGGTTTTTTTTTTTTTGGTAATTTGAAATAGGTCAACTTGTGGCCATGCAAGTATTTAAAGAGGTTTTGGGTAGACTCTTAGGCATTATGAAGTAGGAAGTTCAAGAAGAGTAGGTAGGAATTAGAATGCAAAGATCATCATTAAAGCCTAAATTGTAATGTTGATCATAACCTAGAAGGCCTTATAGCTAGGCATGTATATTGATTGGATGAAACGATCAACATTTTGTTTCTCTTTCTCCTTGGTTGTTGTTCTCTATTTTTTTGGTTTTCCACTATGTTTACTCTTGCATAGTGGTGTGAAAATCTAGGAGTACCTTTGGCCCTAGTTCTTTATCTCTCCCTACATTAGGTGGTATTACAGAAGTTTACCTTCCTATCAAAAAGATGTTGAGTTTGTTGAAGGATAAAATTTATTGGCTACAAATGTATTATGATGTTTAGAAATTTGTAAGGAGTTGTGGAGTTTGTCAAGTTTCAAAAGGAGTGAGTAAGAACACTAAATTGTGTACACCTATTTTTGTTCCTAAGAAACCATGGAATGACATTAGTATGTATATTGTTCTTGGATTACCTAAGACAAAAAAGGGGTATAATTCTATATTTGTTGTTGTGGATAGATTTATTTAGATGGCTCATTTTATACTATGTAAGAAGATATTAGATGTTGAGTATGTTGCTGAACTTTTCTTCAAAGAGATTATTAGATTGCATGGATTACCTAGAAGTATTATTTTTGATAGAATCAGTAAGTTTCTTTATTATTTTTGGAGAACTTTGTGGAAGAACATGGGTACTAAATTGAGATTTATTTCTACATTCCATCCACAGAAAGATGGGCATATAGAAGTTGTGAATAGAGTCTTAGGTAATTTGCTAAGATTATTAATTGGAGATGAACCTCATGATTGGGAAATTGTATTGGTACAAGCTGAGTTTGCATATAATAATTATGTGAATAGAAGTAGAAGGAAGACACCTTTTGAGATTGTTACTGGAATGTATCCTAGAGGAGTATTAGATTCAAGGAATGTTGCCTATGAAGAGAAGAGAAGTGTTGTAAGGGAAGAATTTGCTGATTTTATGGAGTCTTTGTATAAGGAAGTTAAGTTGATGTTGGAACATAGTAATTAGAAGTACAAGGAGAATGTTGATATGTCTAGGAAACATCAAGTTTTTGAAGTTGGTGAAGAGGTGATGGTCCATTTGAACAAAAGTATATTACCTATTGGGACATATAGTAAGCTAGAGATGAAGATGTTTGGACATTGTAAGATCTTGAGGAAGTTTGAAAGTGGTGACGTTTATGAAGTTGAGTTACCTAATGACATGGATATATCTCAAATATTCAATGTTGGTGATTTATATAAATATCATGAGTTAGATGATGAAGCTTTTGTATCAGATGATTATCATAAGAAACAAATTAAATAGATTGAATAGATATTGGATCAGAGAGTTAGAGCACAAGAGGAAAATATTACCATGAGTATTTGGTGAAATGGAAGAATAGACCAATGGAAGATGCTACATGGGTTTCTCAATCTGAGTTGGATTCAACTCAGGCGGTGACACTTGCATGATTCAGGAGAATCATTTCTTTCAACCTTAGTTGTCTAATGTAGGAGCATCCTGGGTTGAATTTCCATCCTACAAGTTTTTTTTTTTTTTTGTGGAGATGTAGTCATTGTCGAGTGATCCTGTTGGCATTGAGAATTTATGTTAGTACCAAGTGATCTTGTTGGTGTTGAGTGTTTCTATTAGTGTTGAGTGTTCCTGTTGGTGTTGAGTGTCCCTATTGGTGTTGAGTGTTTGGTATGTGCCAAGCAATGTTGAGTGCCAATATTTTCCTTGGTCCTTCTTTGATTGAGTTGTATGTGTTTGGTTCTAATTTGAATCAACCTCGTGCATTAATTTCATGGTTTGTATTTATGTTTGTTTAGAGCTGACATCTAACTTGGTTATGTATTTAATGTAAGGGCTTATTTTAGTTGGTAATTTGCAATAGGCCTACTTGTGATCATGAAAATATTTAAAGGGTTCTTAGGTAGAGCCTTAGGAATTATGAAGTACAAATTTTAATAAGGAAGAGTCAATAGGAAGTGGAATGTGAAGATCATCATTAAATCTTGAATTGTAATGTTGGTTGTAACCCAGAAGGCCTCGCAGCCAGGCATGTGTATTGATTGGATGAAACTATAAGCATTATGTCTCCCTATCTCCTTGGTTGTTGTTCTCTATGTTTTTGGTTTTTTGTTATGTTTACTCTTGCAAGGTGGTGTGAATAGTTGGGAGTGTCTTTGGCCCTAGTTCTTCATCTCTCCCTACATCAAAATCTAGCGATAAATTCCATGCTTACACTTTCCGATGGTCTTAAAGGAATGACTAGACACAAAAAAAAGCCTCCTTGAGACTTCATTACCACCTTCTAATGCTGATAAATGTGACAGCCCATAACATACTCATCTACATCCTTTATAATGTTCTACAAGTATAAGCCTCTTTCCAAAAATGCAAGGGTCCTTTTTGATCCTAGGTACCCTTCCAAAAGACTATCATTGAACTCATGTAGGACATTGTTACTCACATTATTCCACTTAGGAAGGTAGACTCAATTCTAGGTGAAAACCAACAACCCATCCCAGATACTAAACTTGCGAGTCTTACCCTATTATGCTTTCTTGAGCAGTTTTACAACTTGAGGATTCATATCATATCCCTCTTTAATAGTATCCAAGACCTCATCCCATAATGTCACTTGGATAGCCCCTAGCTAAACCACCTAATCCTCCTCTACTGTAGCTAACCTTTTTGACTTAAGGAAACCACCACCATTTTTCTTTCTAGGATTGTATAGGATCTCAATGTAAAAATCTAGCAAGAACTCTTTCTCCTGGCTTTTTAGTATTGACTTGGCTAGATTCTTGAAGTAAGTTGAGGACACATTGTCTATCTTTGAAATGAACTATTTCCCCAAGACATAATGCCTCCAAGTTCTGAGACAATGTATGATCCTATCATTTCCTTCTCATGTGAAGGGTGGTTGTTTTCCATGACCTGCAACTTCCTAGACACATATGCAACTAGATGTTGATCTTGCATCAATACTCCCCTAATTGAAAAATCCAAAGCATCACTTTCAACCTCAAATAGCCTTGTGAAATAAGGCAATGCTAGCACAAGCAAAAATTTAAGTTTCTCCTTCACTCCTTCAAATATTGTCTGACACTTATTTGACCACTTTTTCTTTATTTCCTTTTTCAAGGAATATGTCAACTAGGTAGCAAGGTTTTAATACCCCTAAAAAAAAACCCTATAGAATTTTTCCAAACTGAGAAATTGCCTCACTTTATGCACATTCTTTAGAGGCTCCCACTTCCTGATTACTTACAATTTCTCTAGATCTAGAAGTATCAAACCTTTACCAATGATGAGACCCAAGAAGTGCACCTTTAATTAAGTAAAGGAATAATTTTCCTTTTCCACAAATAACTTTTTGTCCCTAAGAAATTCATATACCTCTTCCAAGTGTTTTTTATGTTCCTCCATGTTTTTTTTGTAGACCAAGATGTCATCCAAATACACTACCAAAGACTTATCCAATAGAAGATGGAACGCATCGTTCATGAGTGTGAAATTTATTTATAATACATTAAATAGCCCAAATGAAATCACCATGAATTAATATGACCCATATCTTTCCATGCATGCAATTTTCTCTTCATCTCTAGCAATAATCCTCACTTGATAGTAGTCATACTTTAGATCAATTTTGTTAAAAAATCTCACTCCTGATAAGTGATAAAAATATGTAATGAGATGTAAGGGATACTAGTTCTTGATGGTTAACTTTTCTATAGCCTTTAAGTAGATGCATAACCTCAATGTTCCATCTTTCTTCTTTAGAAACAACACTAGAGCTACATAGGAAGAACAAGATACTCTGATATATCCCACTTTAAGAAATCTCTCCAATTGCTTCTTAAGATCAACCATCTCAAGTCCAAATAATTGATATGGTGGTTGAGTTGGAGGCCTTACCCTAGGTATTAACTCAATTTTATGATTGATGGTACTTCTTTGTGGGAGTTTAGTGGGAAGCTTGATAGGCATTAGATACTCAAATTCTAATGTGAACTCTTCTACTTCTATTACGATCCATGTCTCATTAACTCCTTCTATCTCATCCCAACCTCCAAGTAGTGTTACCAATAAATTAGGTTCCTTATCTTTCTTCCTATTAAGCTTCTTCATTCTTAATTTTGAGATTATTGGAGCTTTTCTATAAAAAATCTTCTCGCATGTCTTCACCATACATGAGTTGTGCAGATCTAAGAACAACAATGACTCCAAATGAGGCATCATTATGTCCTTGACTAATCTCAAGAACTCATAGATAGTATCAACTCAAAGTCATCTATTTCAATTTTCATCAAGTCCATGTGGCATTTCCAAGTTCCTACTTTCAATAGTGCACCCTTCACTACAATAATTACTCTCTTGCCACGTGAGTTCACTATATTAGAGAAAATTGTTCCTAATTGCACCTTAAGTCCCAATTTTATAGCTCTTCTAGATGAAATATAGTTGTTTCTGGATCTATAATCTACCATTTCTATGGTGATCTATATTATTCATCACTACCTCCACATAGCACAACCTATTCAGACCCTCTAGTCTAGCCACTATAGCCTTTTGTTGTTGTTGTTATGGGATCTTCACTACACTCAAACCTTGAAACACACCCATCATTGTTATTGACCCATCCTTCTTGACATTCTCATTTTCTATAGAAGACTACCTTTATTTCTCTAGAAACTCCTCCTAATGGTTTTGGTTCCCACATATGAAGTACCCATGTTTCTTTGATTTCTAGGACTCCTCCTTTGAGTTAGACTTTCCCAAGTCCTTTTTGCATGTTGGTATTGACGATCTGGTAAATTTTGTACTTGAAGAAGCTCTAAAAGACTTGCTACTACCTTTAGCCTTACTATCACCCTTCTCTTGGAACTACTTCTTTCCATGTTTATGATGAGATTCATTATTATTTTTCTCCTTGGACCCAAACTTGTTGTCATCCAATACATCTAAATTGGCAATGACATCCTTCATAGTTTTTGGTCTACTCTTATTTACTTCATCCATTGCACTAGATTTCAAGCTAGTTTTTAAGAAGTGCATCTTCTCATGCTCATCCTAGTTTGGCATCTATAGTATGCAAGTTCACAAGTCTTGGATGTAATACCTTACCAAGATCGCTTATCTCATGAGCCTGAACTTATACCTCAACTCTAGTATGACACACACAAGATTAAATTGTAGCTCTAGCTATGTACACAAATTATCCTAGGTGTCCATACTTGACGCTATCCTTCTTATATTTTAGTCTTCCAACCTTGTTCTCCACTACAACTTGGCTCTGCTTGATAGACAACAAACCACCTCATCAAGCTTCTTCTCATCAGAAAACCCTCTTAGAGATTTAAAATATCTGTCCATGTTAACTATGAAATTTCTTACCACCTTGTCATCCCTTTTTCCATATTAGATATTTGGGGACTTCTATTTATCTACAATCTTGACAGCTCCTCCTTGAGTGAAGACTGCCTTTAGGAAATCAAGCTCCTTGGTCAACCTTTGGACCTTTTTTTCAATGTACGACAATTTTTAATCATAGTATTATGCAATCCAACTAAGGTCTAGTAATCTACCGAGAATGTGGAATGATCATCTCTCAACTTCTTATGAGCTTCTCCTAAAAGAGAATAATCATCATAATGTTAATTATGCTCCTACATAAATGTTTGAAACTATGTATTCACCCACCTAGTGTCATACATTAAATCCTTAACATTTGTATGTTGCAGCCATGTCTTCCAATCACTCCATTCAAATCTCCGAGTTGTTGATCTTATCATCTATTCTTATTGTATTCCTAGACTCTATGTTGATATTAGACCTCTTAACTCCATCCTACCATAGCCTCTATAGAAGGACCCTCATACGATGCCTCTTATGACATTTCTACATTCTACTAAATTGTGTCAATATTGGATTATCGGTACTATGCTCTAACCCTAACTGTTACAAGGTTAGGTTTTTACCTTGCACAGTATTGGCAATCTTGGATTATGACTACCACCAAAGTTCCAAGTTTAACACCCATGCACATACTGGTCAGCACAAACATAATATGGTATTTCATAGTGGAATGTATTAACACAATATTTTGGGGAAAATTAGTAGCTTTATTGATTTTAGCAAATGGCCTCTAGACTGGTCTTCATCAAACTCAACTATGTTGTTTATCACTACCCAAGTACTTTCCAAGCAATTTGTACAAGTTCCCACCCCTAGATATGAATCCACTCTTTGAACATTGGTACACACCTCATGCACCTAACCTCCTAGATTATAGTTCTTCACATAGACTCCATACCCCCAACACCCTGTGTCATTAGAACTTTTCAAGTAAACTGAAATTTCACTTTACTGGTTTTGTATGATATTCCATGCCTCTAATCAGATTTTCAAGATCAAACAACTAATATCTCAAAGTTCCACAAATTTCTCAAGAAACCTCAAATCGGGTATGCTGAAAATAGTGCCAAAAGCTTCACAACTTCAAAAATTATTAATAAATCTGAAAATGGACATTTTTAAAGAAATCTCAGCAGCATAATAGCCTACAAAATGATATTTCCAGATCCATATAGCCTTTACACAATAGTTAACAAATGTAGGACAAAAACTATGCTCATCGGGCTCCCGAAATTAACACAAAAATGCCCGGAAACAACACAAAAACACTAATAATCTATCTCAGAAGTTTAATCACATCCCAATACATATATTCAGCTCTATTTTAACATCTTAAAGTCTGAAATACAGAATCAACCCAAACTGATATGAAATACTCAACTGGAAACACCAAACTCATACCAAAAACACACCCGAAAACCCACAAATCTGCACTGTTCGGCATAAAGGCAAACTCTGTATGAGCATGCACATGGAATGGCTTCAAAATCCCATCCTTAGCCTTCCTAAAAACCTACAAACTCCCGTTCTTGGGTCTCCCTAGAAACCTGCAAACTCCCATTCTTGGGTCTCCTTCTACACAGGTTTGGCAGCCTCTGAAGAATAACAAAGAAATGAGCAAAATCAAGTTCGGGAATCCACCCAAAATGCCTCCAAACCCCTTAAAAGAGGGAATAACCGTAACTCACATCCAAGAGAGGTTAATGAAACATATTTTATTAAATAATTTTCATTTATTAGTCCAACGGTTTCCAAAGATTAACCCCCTTTTTCCGAAACTTCACTTTCTTGGGCCTGCCTGCATTAGCAAAGATTATTATTTTTTAATTATTTGAAAAGGGGACATGAAAAGTCCTCCCCTCCCAAAAATTTCTTTTCCTCAAGCAATGGCTAAACAATAAACCAATCAATCCACCTAGATCCCAAATGTAGTCATGAACTATACTACTGTTGGGTGATGCGACGCGCTCCCCTGTCCACAGGTGGTTAATTATGTGGTGTTCCATGTTCACTAACAGTCATGGCTTTTGGTGTAACGGAAAATGGGCCCTACAATTGGTATCAGAGCCTGGTTTTGGCTTGGTCATGGGTTCAAATCTCCCTGGTGCCTTCTCGATCTGCGTAAGCACCTGGTATGCGCATCGAGGGGGAGATTGTTGGGTGATGCGACGCGCTCCCCTGCCCATAGGTGGTTAATTATGTGGTGTTCCATGTTCACTAACAGTCATGGGTTTTGGTGTAATGGCAAATGGTCCCTACAACTACTACCAATTAACATAGGCTCTTGTAATATCCTTTGCAATATGACCAAGAGGAATCCATAATCAAACTAACAATTATAGCTCAACCAAACTCCAAAATCACCAGTCAAAAATCCATGAGACACAAACTCTTAGAACATCATAACCCAAGTAAAGTGAACAAATCAAACTACCAACACAGTAAATACCACCAACGCATCCCACTAGCCTAAATGGAATGTACAATCCAACTCTGCAACAATGGTGAACGCTCTCGAATGAAACTGTACCAAGTATGGAGAATCCACACACTATAAAACTCTTGTAGTCAACACAACTCTACAAATCACTGGCTACTATCTCATAACCATAACTCCCATGCACTACTGATGGTGAAAAGACATTACAAGATAAAGAGTAAGAAATGGAATCCAAACCAAATTTGTCTGCCATCAACTCCTCAAAACAAGGATCAAATGCTAACTGATGTACATACCCTACAATATAATGTTGATTTAAAAAACCAACCTCAGTCAACAGCTCACCATGAACAAGTGATACAACCCATTGTGACTGATCACTAGCTAAGTCAGGAGATGTCATAGCCAAAGGAGTAGAATCAATAACAACACCCACTGAAGCATCACTTCCAAACTCCTACTCTAAGTCACATATTATCAAGCTATCACCTGTAGAACCTATCACCATGTCATGCCCATCACAACTCTCATCTTGAAGCATCAAACTATCCCATAACTAATGATAAGCACTAGGAACCAAAGTACATCTCTGTATCATCATCTCATCAACATGGTCATCAAAGGTAAATTTATGAGCGTACCTCATAGTGTAATGCCGATAGAATTTTCCAATCTCAATCAGTGGCTCAGACTGTAATCTAGCTAAAACTAACCGCAATTGATCATTAACCATGTTGGAACTGACTACTATCTCCAAAGATATCACCAAGGGAGTAGTATTACTAGCCAGAACCATGCCAACTGCCGACTCGCCAACATCACACATGATCTTTGATACATCTCTAGTCTCCATGCCATCAGTACTAGAGGCCACCACCATGTCAAGCATACAATAATCTGCTACAACACCCAACTCAACTGAACCTGACTCTAGTGGGAATGAACCTGATATGCCAATGTTAGTATCAAGGATGGATGCATCCTTGTCTCCATTGTCTCTAAAAATCTTGGCCATGGACATCCTCGAATCACCAAACACCATAGCTTGTGACTATATAGAATCAGGTAAAGACTGTAGTCGCTCTAACTCCATGGTCACCTTAGCCAAATGAAACTGTGACTCTTTGAAATCCAACAGTGTACTCTCAAGAATCTCAGAAGTCACCTCAAGCTGCTCAGTAAGCTCACTCACCTCATCTTCCTTGGCCAACAATGCATCATATGTTGTACTACCCCAATCCATAAGATAATCTCTGTCGGCTACCAACTGCATATAATTCTGTCTCAAAATCGGAATAGCCTCCCATAAACAGTGGATCTCTATCAAGGAAAGATAACTGCCTTCCTGCTCATCACTAGTAGGAGAACGCCATCCATAAACTGCTAAAAACTGAGGAGCAGCATCAAAATGCTGGCAAGTGACAACAATGTCTCGGTCACTAACTCTCAACTGATTAGACACATGATGGCACTGGCTTGACTGTCTCCTATAAACCTCCTCTGATGCACTGTCTAAAGGAGTATCCTCAAAGTTACTAGTCTCTAGAGTATTACCATCCATATCCTGTGAATCAAATCTAAAGGTCATATCAACATACGGAGTATCAAAAACATTAGCACTATTGTCCAACTCCTCTGTACCAAAGGAAACTAAGTCTTCAAAACTGCCCATTGCATCCTTCTAGATGTCATCAATGCCAATATGATCCTAGGACCACCTGTACACACTACCAAATATGAAATATCATCAACACATTCCAGCAAGTATGGTTGACTGGATATATGAACAAAGCCCAAAATCGGTGTATAAAAACTAATACCAACATTGGATAAGCTCCCGACACAAGAAAAGACAACACCCTGCAATCTGCTAATCAAATCCATGATAGCACCCAAACAATCACTACTACCAAAAAGTGTTAAAGATTTCCAGTCAACTGAATCCCAAATGCCAATATAACAATCTTGATTCCATATCTGTAAACTATAATTAGCTAGTAACTCAAGAAAAATATTCACTTGAGTAATATGACCAATACCAACTAATTTCACATACCTGTCATGATGAGATAATGTAGTCACAATATTGTCTTCACTCACCTTTAGCTGGTGGGATAAATCATGTGAAGTACTACTAGCCTCAACCTCATGTGATGAAACATCTAATTGTGCCTGGTACTCTCTCTCATAAAAGTCATGAATTCTCAATGTCTGCTCATCTCTACCAAGTATCTCACCATCATGCACAACAGCATCCTCATAATCATCATCCTTGAGGTCAAATCTATCTATCACTCTTTGACTAAAATCATCAAATGTAGTTACCTGATCATGAACTTGAGTAGTCATTCCATGATACCACCAATCATAGGCTACATCTTCCAAGTGTATACTTGCAATTTGAATAGCATCACTCTTCTTCATGGGATTAAGTGTGAAGAAGGTCAGTAATTTTTGTAGCCATGCTCTAGCTGAAATTTTATTTGTTCCATCAAAAGTAGGTGTTGTAAACTTGCTTATTTTATTTTTGAGCTCTCTTCCACTTATGTCATGCTCCCTTCTGTACTCTTTCTTGGGCATCAAAGTGTTCATCATATCCACATATTCTCTAAAAGGAACCGAACTATGAAAGTCATCATCTAAGCCATTGTAAGTAGCTCTTAATGTAATCAAGTTACATGTAACCTCTTCCACAGGATTAATGGCTGGATTTGGTACTAGTGGCTCATCTGCAGGCAAGAAAATAGTTTTCGTTGATTTAGATGGTGTGGATTTCAGATTTCTTGGCTCCTCTGAAGTGCTCCCTTTCTCATTAATAGATGCAACTCCTTGTAGTTTTTCTGTCAATATTCGCAAAGGCTCTCTAGTTTTTGCCAAACTATCCATTGTTTACTTCTGAGTATTTTGGATGTCTTGGAAGAATTTCTTTGCCATCTCATCTGGATCAGCCATACTTTTCCCTTCCTTGGATTTTGTACTTTTACTTTCAATTGGAGGTTTGATCAAATTTTCTTTATTCTTCTCTCGCTGCAAATATCTTTTTTCTCTTTCACTTAGTTGCATGCAACCATAAATTTTGACATGTAGCTAATTAGAAGTAACATGCAACCACCAAATTCACCAAGAACTAACATGCAAATGATTAAAAGTAGAATGCAACCATAAATTTTGACATCCAGCTGATTGGAAGCAACATGCAACCATAAATTATGACATGCAAGATCTGGGTAGTTGTCAAAACTGACATGCAAGATCTGGGTAGTTGTCAAAACTGACATGCAAGATTTGGATAGTTGTCAAAACCGACATGCAAGAGCTGGGTAGTTTTCATAACTGACATGCAAACTTCTACAACCACCAAATTCACCAAGAACTAACATGCAAGTGATTAGAAGTAGCATGCAACGATAAATTTTGACATGCAGCTGATTAGAAGCAACATGCAACCATAAATTATGACATGCAAGATTTGGGTAGTTCTCAAAACTGACATGCAAACTTCTACAAACCCTTAGGCTGGAAAGATCATGGCTTTGATACCACTGAAATGTCCCTTTACTGGTTTTGTATGATATTTCATGCCTCTGATCAGATTTTCAAAATCAAACAACTAATATCTCAAAGTTCCACCAAATTTCTCAAGAAACCTCAAATCGGGTATGCTGAAAATAGTGCCAAAAGCTTCACAACTTCACAAATTATTAATAAATCTGAAAATGGCAATTTTTACAGAAATTTCAGCAGCAAAATGATATTCCTAGATTCATATAGCCTTTACACAACAGTTCACAAATGTAGGACAAAAACTATGCTCATCGGGCTCCCGAAATTAACACAAAAATGCCCGAAAACACCACAAAAACACTAATAATCTATCTCAAAAGTTTAATCATGTCCCAATACATATATTCAACTCTATTTTAACATCTTAAAGTCTGAAATACAGTAGCAACCCAAATTGATATGAAATGCTCAACTGGAAACACCAAACTCATACCAAAAACACACCCGAAAATCCACAAATCTGCATTGTTCAGCACAAAGGAAAACTCTATATGAGCATGCACATGGAATGGCTTCAAACTCCCATCCTTAGCCTTCCTAGAAACCTACAAACTCCCATTCTTGGGTCTCCCTAGAAACCTAAAAACTCTCGTTCTTGGGTCTCCTTCTCCACGGGTTTGGCAGCCTCTGAAGAATAACAAAGAAATGAGCAAAATCAAGTTCTAGAATCCGCCCAAAATGCCTCCAAACCCCTTAAAAGAGGGCATAACCATAACTCATGTCCAAGAGAGGTTAATGAAACATATTTTAATAATTATTTTCATTTATTAGTCCAACGGTTTCCAAAGATTAACCCCCTTTTTCCGAAACTTCACTTTCTTGGGCTTGCCTGCATTAGCAAAGATTATTATTTTTTAATTATTTGAAAAGGGGACATGACAGAAACCTTGGCTCAATGTGAACCCAGATGACTTATCCAGATAAGCTCCAAGCCCCTCCCTAAATAGGGAACCTCTTCTCTCTTCACTCTTCTATGCACTCCTCCTAAACACCCTACTTACTAAATGTTGTTGTGTTCCTCCTTAAATTTCTCCACCATGACACTTTTCCTTGTCAAGAAAATAAATCATTGTGAAGGTTCATCTTTGAATGGATGGGTTACTCTTATCCACCCATATTATCTTGTGGGATGAGGCTAACTTTGCAATCAAATCACTTGTGCATCAAACAATTCCTTGAGAACCATTTATAATGCCCAAGAGAATCACTTCCCCTTATGAAAAATCAACCACTCCTTAATATAAGATTTCAAAGTATACAATTTCAATAAAAATAAAATTGAGTGCTCAAATTGCCAAATTAAAGAAAAAAAGTTATTTAGTTCAAGCCTTTGAAAATTATTAGATGATGGGCTAGGACTATGAAAATGGGTTAGGGTATATAACATCACATGGAACATATGAGGGAATGTGTAGTTTAGCAAGAAAGAGAGTAGGTTTTGAAATATTTTTCTTTCAAAAAGGTTATTTGAAATAATTGTAATATATAGTATGTGAATTTACTACACACCCTATAATCAGTAAATTGATAGAGGCCACATAACCTCATTTTGGAGGTGTGAATATGAATGAAAATACACATTTATGGGAGGTTAGTATTTTTTAATAATAAATTTTCTTATCAATGATTTTGACATAACCCACATGATGAATCAACAAAATAAGTACTCAGAATCTACATGTGAGAGCACCCACAAAAATATGATGCAATATGTACTCTAGCACAACCCTCACTCATTAAGAAAAAAATAAGCCTCCAAAAGCATCCATATATTATTAAAAAAATGTAATATCTACGATACATCCATGAAACATTTTGAAGCCCCATTCATATATAATACTCATGAAAAAACAAGCAACCAAATAGTCTATGTTATTCTTTCAATGTCCATAAATCTTAAAATTAGCTTCACTCAAAAATTACTTTTATTCTTTATTTGATGGAAAAAAATTCTAACAAAACCACCAAGTTGTATTATATAAGATGTGTCCTAATGTTGTGTACTATAGTACCCTTGACCCCACATTTAATTTTAATTACTTTATTATTTTATTTCCTTAATAATGAATAAATACATCAAATAATATTATAAGAGAACTCATCTAGAGGCTCCAAGAATATTCAATTGAAATCACTCCAAACTACATTTACACTATAAAAAATTATTTAATTATATACATTATTTTGCAAGGTGTACATAATAAACAATATCTTTGTACAACGAAATTCTCATAAAATTACAACTACTACCTATCTCAATCATCTTGTTGGAATAATTTATGATTTCCAATCATACCTATATCACTAGCAACATTTTCTAAGAACTTTTCTTACTTCAATGCCATTGTAAAGAAAACTACATAGCCATACTAAAAATAGTCTCTACACAATTTTTGTGTGTGTTAGATGGCCACAACGCGTGAGTGAGGAGTGAATTCCTCATATGGAATTGATTCTATACACTACCTTATAATTAGGAATAGAGGTATACGTATAGATGCATTTAACTAAATAATTTAGATAGGACTTATTGTTGTTTATTAGTTTTCAAAAGTTTGGTCTATAGTACTAGTCTAATTTATTAAATTAAAGTACTCTACTTTACTATCTTAATTATTGAAAATTTTAAAAAGATGTACAGATAATTTATTGAAAAGAAATATTGTATATTATTATATATTGGTGAATTTGAATGGCTCGCAAAGAGCTTTTTAGAGATGAAGTCTTGTTGAATGCAAGGTCCTTGATATGAAAAAGGGTATGAGAATGAATACCCCTCAATCCTTGGTTCTTAACCAAAGAGGCCAACCATAAGACTAAACCTTCAACAACAACAAAAGTTATAAACTCCTATTTTTTATATAAGAGAGATTTTGAAAATAATAGAAAAACAAGCATACTTCTAAAAGGAAAGACTAGAAACAATGTTTGAAGAGGAGGGAGGGTCTTTGTCTTCTAGTTTATCCTATGCATTAGCAAGGTGTGGAGTGATACTAAAGGGTGTTTAATCATGATAACCATCATCATCTTTATTTTCTTTATTAGGAAACTAAGTGGTATGAGAAAGTAGTTTAGTCATATGATGAAAGAGGTAAAGAGGTCGTAGTAATTTTGAGTTCACTATCACTAAGATAGGTCCTTTGGCTCTTTTTACAAAAATTTTATAAGGTATGGAAATGAGTATCTTGTTCTTCATAAGAAGATTGACATTTTCCTTAACAATGATTATGATGTAGATAAATAGTATTGGTTAGTGGTAGACATTAAAGACACTTTAGCAATAATGCAATTGAAATTTTCATGGTGATCAAAGGAACTTGAAGATGTGACACCTTCTTTTCAATCTTAATGGATTATACTTGGATTTTAATTATCTATTTACTAATCAGTTTTAAAATCTAAACTATAACAACTACTTTATGTTAGATAATAAAAAACAAAATGAAAAACAAAACAACATATAACTAGAAATCTACCACAAATTAAATACATAAAAATATCTTATTTTTAATTCCATAAGTGAATCAAAGAAAATAGAATTTGAAGTGCACTCTTGTAATGAAGGAATGAAAAAAAAACGTTCCTCCAATAGTTTTCTTTTTCTTTTTTGTAGAGTTTGATTTCATTCTTGTTTCTACAAATATTGAAGTGTCTATAGAAGTCCTATGTAAATGTCAACACAGCTCTACTTTTAATATCAGCATTGAAAGCAACTTAGTCTTGAAATTAGGACTACTCTATATGCAAACAATCAAAAGTTGGCATGGCAGAAAAGTAGTTTCCATAATCTATGGAGCCTTAGAAGTTAATGAGTAATGTTGAATGTTGAATTGAATGCACTGTAATTGTGTTATCATTGGCAATTGCAATATTCGTTTATAATTATGGATGATGGGACATATCTAATTAATTAAACCAGCTGACTCGTCACATGTTTTGTGCTGATTCAATAAATGATACAACGAAATATTAAAGATAAGATTCGCATTAGGTAATATGTTTAGTATTTTATTATCAAATTAAATAAAAAAGGGCCTGTCAATAGAAGATAAATTTGCATTTATGTAAGGAGAGTTTTGAATATTTATTTTAACCTTCATCATGATTTTAAGCAATCAATTGTTTTTATACATTTTTAGGTGAAAATTTAAAAATAAGGACTAAAATATCTTAATTAAAACGGAAGATCCTTTTACACTATATCACTTTTTAATGTCGTTTTCTTCCTAAAATTCATGTAGAAAAAATAAAATTGATAGCAATTGATGTAAAATTGGTATGAAATATTTATGTGTGTAATATTCAAAATATTTACAATACAATTCACAATAATGTTAAATGTCACTTGTTAGTTCAAGTTTTCATTTTCATGAAATGTAGATTTTCTTCATTTCGGATTATTTAGTTAAATTTATAGGTAAAAGCACAAACTTTCTCTTACTTTCATTAGAGGTTAATTTCCTAGTAAGGCTTTGGTATAAATGGTTTATGCCCAACCTTTACAGCATAATATACTATTGATTCACTATCTCTGAAAACTTAATTAATTTTCACCAATTACAAACAATTATTTTTTACTAATTTGAATATCTCCAAAGTTCTAATATTAATTAACAAATTTTATTTACTATGCAAATTATATGATCGGCTACAAATTATATGATGGGCTAGATTATTTAAGTGTTATAGGAGCCTTTTTTGGAGGGTTCTCCATATTCCAATTTTTTTGGACTAGATTATAGAATATATTATGTAAACACGTTTCATAATGTTGACTATTTTAAAACAAATATCTTTTTAATTTATTTAATAAACACTTGCATCCTTTAGAAAATAAAGAAAATTATATAAATGATTGAAAAGGTAAATATTAAAGTCACAAAACTTATAAAAATGTTGGTTTCAATAAAAAAATCAAATTTAAAAAAATAATAATATACTTTTGTAACATTTATGCTTCACTTTTGCTTAATATAAATTAAAAATTAGATAAAATTAGATTTTTAATTAATATACAAGCAAAATACTCACCCAATAAGAGATATATATATATATATATATATATATATATATATATATATATATATATATATATATATATATATATATATATATATATATATATATATATATTTGTATTACTGTTGCATAATTTTAAAATTTTATAGCTATTTCACAATTGCATATTTATATAACAAATTTTGATTTTTGAAGCTCTTTTATTTAGAAATTCTCATGTGTTTCACTTAGTTTAAATTTACTATTTTCTCATTCAATATAGAATTTTTAGTCCAATTAAACTTTAAATTTGTAGATTTTTATTTTCAATTGAACCATTATATATTCAATGAATTAGAATTAACTATTTTATTATATTCTATTTTTTTAAAAGATGAAATATTATAATAAAAGTTTTAAATTTATTATTTAAATTTTTATTTATAATTACTATAAAATCTATTGGCAAATACATGTCATTATTCCTTTGTAACTATTCATCTAGTTTACCTGTTCATTTTATAGTCTACCAATAAGACATAGTTTACAGATAAGATTCCAGGTGCAATTGTAAGGCTAGAACTAATACTAGTAATGCTGATTTGGATTGGACATATGAAAGGATGATGCATAATTTAAGGAGTGGATGAGAAAAATATCATGATAATATGTTTGAGGAAGATTCATTGAGAAATTTTGACAAGATCAAAATAGCTAACGGAGCTCAAACAAGTTTGAAGGTAATGATCGAATGCAAGCCAACATGGATGGAGGAAAATAAAGAATAGATAGATAGATTTATTATACTATATTAGTGTCATTGGATTTAGGTTTAGGATTTTTTATTAAACAAAAAATCTACTCAAGGTAAAGAACTAAAGAACTATTGTGTAGTTGAAAGAAGAATGCAAAGTTGGAGAAGGTTGTGATCATAGAGGAAGATATAGTGTTGAGTATGATTGATAAAAACTATCAAGTATGGTATGGTGATGTGTTACAGAGATCTATTGGATATAATCTAGAAAAGGTAGTACAAATTATAGATCATTTATCACTTTTTACTCTATAGGCATTGCAACAAAAAAAATCACTTAATTAGGTGATCTAATAGATATTTGTAAAGTCATCTAGCTAGATGTCATTCTTAAAAGATTTTTTAAAATCCTTTAAAAAAGTTACTTCTAATGGGTCTCCATGGAAATCTCTTGAACAGGTAGTACCTAATAGTAATTTCATCATGCTTAGTTGGAAAGGCTCATAACAGGTGTCTTTTTTAGAAGAGTAAAAATGTTTGTGAGAACCATTCTCATACTGTGGTTTATACCCTAGCTATATTTCGACAAGATATATTTGGTTTTTTATTATATGAATATTTTTCATATGTTGTATGTTACTTTAAAGTTATAATTTCTCTATTGTGTAATAGAAAGTTTAAGAGATTAAAGGTTAATTAAACAAAAAAAAAATATTGGGCCTGAAGTTTTATTTGGTTTGCGATTATTGACCCACCCCCACACCCCCCCCCAACCCTAATTTCTTAATCTTATACAAAGAATTGGTATCAATCAATCTTTGGTTCCCTAATTTAGGAATCTTAACAGCTATGGGAAAATATATCAAAATGTATAGAAAGGATGCATCCGAGTTATAAAAGATAGGCATCACAACTTTGACACATTGGTGAGCAGGATGAAGCTACACCTATCAAGAATCTAAGATATTATTGTTGGCTATCTTAATGTTAGAAATTCTTTAGAATAACTAAGAGGTGGGGTGAATCAATTATTCAAGGTCCAAATTTCCAATTAAAACTTTTTCATCAAGTAAAGTGAGCCTATTAAACTGTTCATTCATCCAAGCTTAAACTTTCCTACTTAGCAAGTTACTATAAATCAACATGTAAGCATAACAAATGAAAGATCAATAGATAACATAGTGATTTATGTGGAAACCCAATTTGGGAAAAACCACCAGTAACATGCTACTCAATTCTGACTCTTCTAAAGTGATACCCTGTGAAAGGCCTTCCGTATTAAAGTCTACAACACACTACTAAATGTGACCTTGTTAAAGGATTTAACCACCTTGCTAGAAGTGGGCCTACTTAGAGGACTTTAGACCATTCACTTGGAATGCCATCCTATTAAAGGATTTACAAATGGTTGTTAAACCAACCTAAGTCCATAGGATTTTACCCTAGCTTGCACAATTGTTAGAGAGTAACAACAAGGGCTTTTGACCTGATACAACTCACAACTTAACTTGCAAATTTTAGATCACTATTCAACTCATAATGTTGTTGTGCTTTCAATCTCTATAGCTCTAACAGCTTGTCTTCCTTTCAAGTTTTGTCTCATTGAGTCTTCATGTTTGATATACCAGTGCAATCTCCTCTATGACCACTTATGGAAGTAGATTCTCTATGATCTATTCTTTCTTATGCTCTTGATGTCTTCTCCTTGACACCCTTCAACCACTTCACAATTTTGGCACACCAACAACTCTTCCTTCTTGGCTTGTGACTCCTTAAATAAAAGTCTAGAATTGTTTTTCCCACTTGATTCTTCCCTCCTTTAATTTTAGTTTGAATAGATTAGGTAGGATTCATTGAATCTAATCCATATCTTGTTCCTTCTAGAAACATCATGAAGAATCCTCTTGAATTCGCTCAAAAATAGTTTACATAAAATTCTATGCCACTAGCTCATCATCCTTATCCTCCAACTAGTTCACAAAATTCAAGGTAACAAATTTGTTGGCTTAGCTTTGGAAAATCTTTGAATTTTCCAATAATTTAGTACATTGGCACTATTGAAATTTTTGTGCTCAACACATACTATGTTACTCAGCATCAACTACATTTTACTAATGCTTGGCACCTACTGTTGATTTACTTAGCATCCACAAAGTTTACTGATGCTCAACACCTATTGCTTTGCTTGGCACTTGAAAATGCTCGGCTCCTTCTATATCACTTAGCACACACTAGACTTTTCATTTACTCTGCACTAACTAAAAATCTACTCAGCTTGTACTAGCTTGCTCGACACTCACTAATGAACTTAGTTAAGCTTTGCAATCAACCTTGTTTCAACTTATTCCTCCAGTGTTTCTAAGTGTAGCTAGCCTCTGTTTCTTCAAGTATATTATCAATACATCATTTTACCATTATCTTAACTAATCATTTTACTTCATTACAAAGCCACAACTCAACCTTTCCCTTAGGTACTCTTGTTACATCTTTGTTGATTAAATCCTCTTCATCAATCAACTAATTGATAGTACTTGGATCTTATAAGCAATTGTCATTCTAGCAAATAGTAGGTTTGACATCAATGACATAACAATGATTGAAAAAATTCTTCATCAACCATCTTCCTTCTTTGCAACAATCTCCATCATTCTTCAACAATGATCTTTTCAATCAAATTTCCAACAATCTCCCTCTTTGGCATTGATGGCAAACCAAACTAATAAACTAATTTATCAAAATGCTAACTAGGTTAAAATAGTAAATCAAATGCCAAAAAGAATTTTTTTTTAAAACTATTCATGCATCAGCAGTATAAGTTAACTTATGACTCCCTCTGAATTCTTTTGATGATAAACTGTCTTTTCCCTCTTTGTTCTGCTATTCCTCTAATTGATTCTTGTCTAGACTATTTTCTCCCTCTTTTCTATGGCTTACCACCACTCACTTTGATCTCTTCCTACTCCCGACTCCTTACATTATTTCTCGCTCTGCATGCATTGATCATGTTCTAGTATTAGCTACTTCTCTCTCTATCCAATTGAATGTTGTTGATCAATTTCCTGTTACTTCTCCCTCTTTGACAACAATGCCAGAGACTTACTATCACAGCATTTTAACATGCAAGTGTAGAATTTTTAAGTACTTCCAATTTCTCCCTCTATCACCTTCCTTTATGACTAATTTGGAACTTTAGTACTTTGATTTCTTCAGGCATGATCCTATAGTAAACATCCTCTGCATCAATTTGTAACATTCCAACAATAAACTCATTTGATGTATGGTAGTCTTGCTTTTGCTTTAGACAACCTTAGATAGGGGTATCACCCCTAATTTACCTCTAAGATACTCAAAAACATCTTTAGGTAGTGCTTTAGTAAAGATGTCAGTAATCTACTCTTTTGAACTAACATATTCCATCCTTATTTGCTTGTCTTCCACCAATTCTCTTGCATAATGATACATAATTGCAATATGCTTTATTTTGGCATGCATCATAGGATTATTAGATATTTTTATGGCACTTGTGTTATCATAATAGAGTATCACAAGTTTAGTTACCTCTTCCTTCATAACTTGTAACACATTTTTGATCCATACAATATTAGTTCAGTTGATAGCAGTAGTAACATATTCAACTTCTACTCTGGACTGGGAGGTACAACTTTTCTTTTTGCTGGTCCAAGTAATCAATCTTTTTCCTAAGAAAAGTGCTCCTCCATTGGTACTTTTTTCTGTCATCAATATTGCCTCCCCAATTTGCATCAGCGTAGGCTTTCAACTCAAACTTTTCACTCCTCTTTTAGTATAAACCAAAGTCATAAGTTCCTTTTAAGTACCTCAGTATTCTCTTCACTGCCATCAAATGATTTTCTCTTGGGCTAGCAAAAAAGCTTTCCATTATTCCAATAGTTAATGCAATGTCTAGTCTACTATGTACAACATACTACAACTTTCCAATCATTGATCTATACAATGTCTTATTCACTTTAGCTAACTCATCATTTTTGGATAACTTATGTCCTATTACCATTGGTGTATTGATTGGTTTTGAGTCTTCTAATCCAAATTTCTTAAGTATCTCTTTGATGTATTTTGATTGGGTCACAAATATGCCATGCTTCAATTGATGTACTTGCAATCCAACAAATAATGTGATTTCTTTAAACATTGACATTTCAAACTCATGCTTCATTTAATCAGCAAAATCTTTGCATAGGACATATTTTCCTCCAAATATTATATCATCAACAAAGATTTTAGATATCAAAATATATTTATCTTTTTCTACCTTGATGTACAAAATTTTAATATCAAACTACTTTTAATATTAGGATTGAAAGCAACTTAGTCTTTAAATTAGGACTACTCTATGTGCAAACAATCAAAAGTTGGCATGGCAGAAAAGTAGTTTCCATAATCTATTGAGCCTTAAAAGTTAATGAGTAGTGTAGAATGTTGAATTGAATGCACCATAATTGTGTTATCATTGGAAATTGCAATATTCATTTATAATTATGGATGATGGGATATATCTAATTAATTAAACCAGCTAACTTGTCAGATGTTTTGTGCTAATTCAATAAATGTTACAATGAAAAATGAAAGATAAGATTCGCATTAGGTAATATGATTAGTATTTTATTATCAAATTAAATAAAAAAGGGCCTATCAATAGAAGATAAATTTGCATTTATGTAAGAAGAGTTTTAAATATTTATTTTAACCTTATCATTGTTTTAAGCATTCAATTGTTTTTATACATTTTTAGTTGAAAATTTGAAAAAAGAAATAAAATATCTTATTCAATTAAAACGAAAGACCCTTTTACACAATATCATTTTTTAATGTCACTTTTTTCTAAAATTCATGTAGAACAAAAAAATTGATAGTAATTGATGTAAAATTGGTATGAAATATTTATGTGTGTAATATTAAAAATATTTACAATACAATTCACAATAATGTTAAATGTCACTTGTTAGTTCAAGTTTTCACCACTATTAACAAGTGCCACATAGTGGCTAGTACTTGCCGTAATAAAAATTAATTGATTAGTTAAAAAAATATTTTTTTTAAAGAATAATTAAGAATAACATTAATAACTATAAATGTATTCACA
This sequence comes from Cupressus sempervirens, assembly GCA_028749045.1. Lineage (NCBI taxonomy): Eukaryota > Viridiplantae > Streptophyta > Pinopsida > Cupressales > Cupressaceae > Cupressus > Cupressus sempervirens. Next base: position 676,527,983 of record CM053790.1, read on the forward strand.
TAATAATAAATCAAAATTTACATATTAATAAAATAAAATAATTTATTTTAAAGTGATAAATGTTGTAATCAAGTAATTAGAAACAATGACTATTTTATAATAATAAAATACAAGTTTGATTGAGATATCACTATGGAAAGAAGAGAGTTTATTCTAAAACATATTTAAAAATATTCTAAAAAATAATTAATTAAGAATAGCAATAACGATTAGAAATGTATTCATATAATAATAAATTAAAATTTAAATATTAATAAAATAAAATAATTTATTACAAAGTGATCATTGTTGAAGAAAGAGAGTTTAGTCATAGCATTTTCTAATTTATCTAATAAAATTTAATGATTTTTTGAAATATAATATTTGATAATAAAACACCAACTTTAATAATTTTAAACATTCTTAATACAAAATAAATATTTCTTATATAACTTTATTCTTACATTTGAAATATTAAATTACAAATATTTGATACTTATTTTTAATTCATTAATTCTTATTAAAATAGAATCTTATTTGTTATCAAAATTAAAGTAATACAATTTATTTGCTATAAGTTGTTATTGAGCATTATTAAAGAAAATTGTTATTTATTATTTATTTTTAGCTTATTAATGATTAAATTTTTTTTGGTGGTTGAATTTATAAGTGCAAAGATTAAATTATACTATATTAAAAACTTCAACAATTGTAGTAATTATATTTGTTTTAGAATTAAATTATATTTTATCTACTTAATCATCTATCATTTATTTTTATTATATTACATATGCATCTTCGAAAATATTGTTCAAAAAATAGAATTATGAGTATTTCCGCAAAAGGGGTCCAGAATTATGGAGTATTTCCACAAAAGGGGTCCTATAAGACCAAATGAAATTGGCCAATGGAATTTGAGAAAAATAATTTTTGTCATATATAAAATTCATAAGTAAATACACAAACTTTAGAAAAATTGAAGTTATAGAAAAATAGTTAGTGTTCATTGGTTGACAACAAATTCACTATTGTCATAATTGCACAAACTAAATGCAATAGTATTGCCTTACCGCAAGTACAATAATGTGGTGCTTTTTTCATGAAATGTAGATTTTCTTCATTTTGGATTATTTAGTTAAATTTATAGGTAAAAGTACAAACTTTCTCTCACGTTCATTAGAGGTTAATTTCCTAGTAAGGCTTTGGTATAAACCTTTACGACATCATATACTATTGATTCACTACCTCTGAAAACTTAATTAATTTTCACCAATTACAAAAAAATGTCTTTTACTAACTTGAATATCTCTGAAGTTCTAATAGTAATTAATGAATTTTATATACTATACAAATTATATGATTGGCTAGATTATTTAAGTGTTGTAGGAGCTTTTTTTTGGAGGGTTCTCCATATTCCAATTTTTTGGGCTAGATTATAGAATATATTATGTAAACACATTTCATAATGTTGATTATTTTAAAACAAATATCTTTTTAATTTATTTAATAAACACTTGCATCCTCTAGAAAATAAAGAAAATAATATAAATGATTGAAAAAGTAAATATTAAAGTCACAACTCTCATAAAAAATGTTGGTTTCAATAAAAAATATATCAAATTTTTAAAAGTAATAATATACGTTTGTAACATATATGCTTCACTTTTGCTTAATATAAATAAAAAATTAGATAAAATTAGATTTTCCATTAGTATACAAGCAAAATACTCACCCAATAAGGGGAAAAAAAAATTTAAGTCATTTGTATTACTATTACATTATTTTAAAATTTTATAGGTATTTCACAATTGCATATTTATATAACAAATTCTGATTTTTGAAGCTCTTTTATTTAGAAATTCTCATGTGTTTCACTTAGTTTAAATTTACTATTTTCTCATTCAATATAGAATTTAGTCCAATTAAACTTTAAATTTGTAGATTTTTATTTTTAATTGAACCATTATATATTCAATGAATTAGAATTTAACTATTTTATTATATTCTATTTTTATCAGAAGATAAAATATTATAATAAAAGTTTTAAATTTATTATTTAAATTTTTATTTATAATTACTATAAAATCTATTGGCAAATACATGTCATTATTCCTTTGTAACTATTCATCTAGTTTACTTGTTCACTTTATAGTCTACCAATAAAACATAGTTTACTGATAAGATTCAAGGTGCAATTGTAAGGCTAGAACTACTACTAGCAATGGTGATTTGGATTGGACATATGAAAGGATGATGCATAATTTAAGGAGTAGATGAGAAAAATATCATGATAATATGTTTGAGGAAGATTCATTGAGAAATTTTGACAAGATCAAAATACCTAACGGAGCTCAAACAAGTTTGAAGATAATGATCGAATGGAAGCCAACATAGATGGAGGAAAATAAAGAATAGACAGATAGATTTATTGTTCTATATTAGTGTCATTGGATTTAGGTTTAGGGTTTTTTTTTAAAGAAAATTCTACTCAAGGTAAAGAATTAAAGAACTATTGTGCAGTTGAAAGAAGAATGTAAAGTTGGAGAAGGTTGTGATCATAGAGGAAGATATAGTGTTGAGTGTGATTGATAAAAACTATCAAGTATGGTATGGTGATGTGTTATAGAGATCTATTGGATATAATCTAGTAAAGGTAGTACAAATTATAGATCATTTATCACTTTTTACTCTATAGCCATTGCAACAGAAAAAACACTTAATTGGGTGATCTTAATAGATATTTGTAAAATCATCTAGCTAGGTGTCAGTCTTAAAAGATTGTTTAAAATCCTTTTAAAAAGTTACTTCTAATGGGTCTCCATGGAAATCTCTTAAATAGGTAGTACCTAATAGTGTTTTCATCATGCTTAGTTGGAAAGGTTCCTAATAGGGTGTATTTTTTAGAAGTGTACAAATGTTTGTGAACACCATTCTCAAACTATAGTATATACCCTAGCTATATTTCTAGAAGATATATCTATTTTTTTATTATATGAATATTTTTCATATGTTGTATGTTACTTTAAAGTTATAATTTCTCTATTGTGTGATAGGAAGTTTAAGAGATTAATGGTTAATTGGAAAATTAATTTTTATTGGGCCTAAAGTTTTATTTGGTTGGCAATTATTGACCCCCCCACCCCACCCCACACACCCTCATTTATTAATCTTATATAAAGAATTGGTATCAATTAATCTTTGATTCCCCAATTTAGCAATCTTAACAACTAAGGGAAAATATCTCAAAATGTATAGAAAGCATGCATCAGAGTTATAAAAGAAAGGCATCACAATTTTGACACATTGGTGAGTAGGATGAAGCTACACCTATCAAGACTCTAAGATATTATTGTTGGCCATCTTAATGTTAGAAATACTTTAGAATAACTGAGAGGGGGGGTGGGGGGGGGGGGGGGGGGGGTGGGTGGGGTGAATCAATTATTCAAGGTCCAAATGTTTGATTCAAACTTTTTCATCAAGTAAAATGAGCCTATTAAACTATTCATTCAACCAAGCTTAAACTTTCCTACTTAGCAAGTTACTGTAAATCAACATGTAAGCATAACACATGAAAGATCAACACATAACATAGTGATTTATGTGGAAACCCAATTTGGGAAAAACCACCAGTAACATGCTACTCAATTCTCACTCTTCTGAAGTGATACCTTTTGAAAGGCCCTTGCCCTATTAAAAGCTACAAAACACTATTAAATGTGACCTGGTTAAAGGATTTAACCACCTTTTTAGAAGTGGGCCTGCTTAGAGGACTTTAGAACATTCACTTGGAATGCCACTCTATTAAAAGATTTACAAATGGCTGTTAAACCAACCTAATTCCATAGAATTTTACCCTAGCCTGCACAATTGTTACAGAGTGACAACAAGGGCTTGTGACTTGATAAAACTCACAACTTAACTTGTATATTTTAGATCTCTATTCAACTCATAATGTTTCTTGGCTTTAAGTCTCTGTAGCTCTAACAACTTGTCCTCCTTTCAAGCTTTGTCTCCTTCAATCTTCATGCTTGATATACCAATGCAATCTCCTCTATGACCACTTATCAAAGTCGAGTCTTTGAGCTCTGTTCTTCCTTCTCCTCTTGATATCTTCTCCTTGACACCATTCAACCACTTCACAATCTCCATCATTCTTCAACAATGATCTTTTCAATAAGATTTCCAACAATCTCCCTCTTTGGGATTGATGGAAAACCAAATTGATCAACCAAGTTATCAAAATGCTAACTAGGTTAAAATAGTAAATCAAATGACAAAAAGAAAACTTTTTTAAAACTATTCATTCATCAATAATATAAGTTGACTTATGAATCCCCCTGAATTCTTTTGTTGATAAACTATCTTCTCCCTCTTTGTTCTGCCTTTCCTCTGATTGATTCTTGTCTGCACTATTTTCTCCCTCTTTTCTTTGGCTTACCACTACTCACTTTGATCTCTTGCTACTCCTAAATCCTTCTTACATTATTTATCCCTCTGCATGCATTGATCATGTTCTAGTATTAGCTACTTCTCTCTTTTTCCAATTTAATGTTGCTGATCGGTTTCTTGTTACTTCTCCCTCTTTGACAACAATGCCAGAGACTTACTATCTCAAAAATTTAACATGCAAGTGTAGCACTTTTAGGTACTTCCAATTTCTCCCTCTATCACCTTGGTTTGTGACTGATCTAGAAATTTAGTACTTTGATTACTTCAGGCATGATCCTAAAGTAAACATCCTCTGCATCAATTTGTAACATCCCAACAATAAACTCATTTGATGCAGGACAGTCTTTCTTTTGCTTCAAACAACCTTATATAGGGGTATCACCCCTAATTTACCTCTAAGATGCTCAAAAGAATATTTAGGTAGTGCTTTTGTAAAGATGTTAGTAATTTTTTCCTTTGAACTTACATATTCAATCATTATTTGCTTGTCTTCTACCAATTCTCTTACATAATGATACGTAATTGTAATATGCTTTATTTTGGCATGCATCACAGGAGTATTTGATATGTTGATGGCACTTGTGTTATCACAATAGAGTATCATAGGTTTAGTTACCTCTTCTTTCATACCTTGCAATAGATGTTTGATCCATACAATATTAGTTCAATTGTTAACACTAGCAACATATTCAACTTCTACTGTGGACTATGAGGTACAACTTTGCTTTTTACTTGTCCAAGTAATCAATCTTTTTCCTAAGAAAAGTGCTCCTCCACTGATGCTTTTTCTGTCATCAATATTACCTCACCAATTTGCATGAGTGTAGGCTTTCAACTCAAACTTTTCATTTCTCTTGTAGTATAAACCAAAGTCATCAATTCCTTTTAGATACCTTAGTATTCTCTTCACTGCCATTAGATGATTTTCTCTTGGGCTAGTAGAAAATCTTTCCATTATTCCAATAGCTAATGTAATGTCTAGCCTACTATATACAACATACTGCAACATTCCAATCATTGATCTATACAATGTTTGATTCACTTCAGTTGACTCATCATTTTTGGATAACTTATGTCGTGTTACCATTGGTGTACTGACTAGTTTTTAGTCTTCTAATCCAAATTTCTATAGTATCTCCTTGATGTACTTTGATTGGGTCACAAATATGCCATGGTTTAGTTGATGTACTTGCAATCCAACAAAGAACTTGATTTTTCCAAACATTGACATTTCAAACTCATGCTTCATTTGATCAACAAAATCTTTGCATAGGACATCTTTTCCTCCAAATATTCTATCGTCAACAAAGATTTTAGATATCAAAATATCTTTATCTTTTTCTACCTTGATGTACAAATTTTTTTTATCATCTATTCTCTCAAATCCTATCTTCATAAGGTATTTATGCAATCTCTCATACCATACTCTAGGTGCTTGCTTCAAACCATAGAGTGCTTTATTCAATTTGCAAACCATATCCTTGTTGTTGCCATCAAGAAATCCCTTTGGTTGTTCTATGTAGACTTCCTCTTTTAGTATACCATTCAGAAAAAAAATCTTTACATCCATCTAATAAACTTTGAAACATTTATAAGTAGCATATGCAAGTAGTGTTCTTACTCCTTCCATTCTTGCAAAAGGGGAAAATGTTTCCCAATAGTCCAATCCTTCTTCTTATGCATAACCTTTGCAGACTAGTCTGGCCTTGTTTCTTGTTATCTCACCATTCTCATCAAGTTTGTTTGTAAAGATCCATTTGGTACCAATTACATTCTTATCGGCTAGTCTAGGAACTAGGGTCCAAGTTTTGTTCTTCCAATCTGATCTATTTCATCTTCCATAACTTTATGCCAATTATCATCTTGTAGTGCATCTTTCACTATTTTGGGTTCAATTTTTCTCAGCATACATGATTCATTCCATAGTCTTTTCCTTGTCATTGGTCTTACATCGTTGTCTCCAATGATTTGTTCTACAAGGTAATGTCTTCTCACATAGCTAGATAGTCTTGGTTCTGTCCTTCTTTCCAATTTTAGTCCTTCATCTTCAGAGTCACTTTGTACATCACTATTTGGTATTTCATTATCCCTTCATTGTGTACTATTTTCAAAATCAAAATGTGCATTTTCGTCATTCTACAACTTGGATTCTAAATGTAGCTCAACATTCACTAGCTATGACTAAGTTGATACTAAATTTTTTTGTTGATTCCAAACTTGAATTGCAACTTCATCCTCAATAGACATTACTTCATAGAAGAATACAAAAGATCTATAATATTTTGGTTTCTTGAATTCATCAACTTGGACTTCTGCATGCTCATCAAAACTTACATTTGCACTCTCCACAATCTTGTTAGTGTTAGTATTCAAACACTTATATGCGTTACTTCTAGTGGAGTATCCAAGGAATACGCCTTCATCACTCTTTCAATCAAACTTGCCATTTCTAATATCTTTAAGAATATAACATTTGCAACCAAAAACTTTGAAATGTTTTACATTAGGTGAGTGACCATACCATAATTCAAAAGGTGTTGCATTTGTACCTTTCTTGACTTGTATTTGATTTAGGGTGTAAACAATAGTACTTATAGTTTCTCTCTAGTACTTCAAAGTAACATTTTTCTCCACCATTAATGTTCTTCCACAACCTATTACTAATCTATTTTTTCTTTTTGCAATCCCATTCTATGGTAGAGTTCTAGGTGCTGATGTTTGTCTTTTAATTCCTTTATCATTGCAAAATATCTCAAATTCTTTTGATGTAAACTCTCCTCCTCTATCTGATCTTAGGCACTTTAGAATTTTTCCTATTTCCTTCTCAACCCTGGCCAAATACTACTTTAAAAATTGAAATGCATCAAATTTTTGCTTCAAGAACATGGCAGTCATCATCCTAGAGTAGTCTTCCACAAATAGCATTATGTATCTATCTCCTTGGTAGCTTTGTACTTCTATGTGGCCAAATAAGTTAGTATGCACTAACTCTAGTACTTCTTTGGAAGTGTAGACTTTACTTTTGAAACTTGACTTGGTCATCGTTCCTAGTTGACATTGTTTACACATTGTGTTTTTAGGCTTTTTTAGCTTAGGCAAACCTCTTACTTTCTTCTTTTTGCTTATGCTAATCAGATTGCCAAAGATAACATGACATAACCTTTTATGCCATAACCAAACATCATCAAATTTAAAAATAAGATAGGTTACATCTTCCATATCTAGGTAGAAAAAATTACTCCTAGTTTGTTCACCTTTTCCTATTAGATTTCCATCAATGTCATAGATTTTAGCAGTTTTGCTTCCAAATTATACTTTGCAACATATCTTGCCTAATTGTGACACACTCAGCAAATTGTAGTTCAATTCTTCAACATAGTATGCATTATCACATGAAATTTTCTCTCTAAGTTTAATAGAACCTTCTGCTTTGATTTGGCATGGAGCATCAATTCCAAATCTAACACTATTTCCATCATATTGAGTAAAGGTAATAAACTTACTTATGTCTCCTATCATGTGATTTGAGCATCCACTATCTATGACCCATTTTTCATTCTTGTTCACATAGGTTACCAATGTTGTTGCCTCATCTTCATCTAATTCATCCTTCATAGCTACATAGACTACCTCATCATCATTCTCATCAGAATCTTCTTCAATAATGTAGCATCTTTTACCTTTGTAATTGCAATCTCTATTATCATCTTCTCTTTTATTCTTGTACTTGTTTCCTTCTTTGTAGTACTTCTTTTGTGTACACCTTGCAGCAATACATCCTACTTCATTACAATTGAAAAAATTGATAGTCAACTTACCTTTGAATTTATGTTTGCCTCTATGAAATCTTCTAGCCAATAATGCTTCCAATTGTTCCACATCTTCCTCATCTTTGCTGTTATCACTAGATGCATGTTTTCCTTCTCTACTCTTCTTCTTTGATTTCATCTCCTCAGTGTCTTTAAATGATAGCTTAGCCTTGAAAGTAGCTTCAAGATTCTTAGGTCTGTAGTTATCATAATTGGACAATTTAAAAGTAGTGAGTCTCCCTACTATTCCTTCAAAAGTTAGCTGATTTCTTGGGACACATCTTAACTCTTGGATGGCTAAAACTCTAATAGTGTAAATGGGGAGAAGAGTTCTTAAGTATTTGCTATTGACATGTCATCTTCCAAATGACCACCCAAACTTCTTATTGCACTTACCACTTCTTTCATTCTAGAGGCATATTGAGTAGCATTCTCACCTTCCTTCATTTTCATATTATCAAACTTTCCTCTGAGGCTTTCTCTTTTTGCTCTTTGAACATTTTGATCTCCTTAATAGATATCAGATAGGTCTTTTCACATCTTGAATGTAGAATCACATCCTTTGATGTCATCAAATTCAACATAGTTGAGTGCAGAGGCAATCTCTAACATTATTTGATTATCCTCCTTCATTTTGTTTAAATCATCTGTAGTAAGGGTTCCAGCTAGATCTACATGTTCCACTCCAATTGAGGTTTTTTCATAATCACCTATTGATCCAAGGTGTAGTTTCATTAGGCTTTTCCATGGAGTGAAGTTATCTCTGTTGAGCTTGGGAACTTCTCTTATAGACATCTTGATCTTCCTACTTCTAGTACCTTTAAACTAAATCAACAGATGGCTTTAATACCAATTATTACAAATGCTTTAGAATAATTGAGAGTAGGGGGCTAGGGTAAATTAGTTATTCAAGGTCCAAATGTCCAATTAAAACTTTTTCATCAAGTAAAGTGAGCCTATTAAACTGTTCATTCATCCAAGCTTAAACTTTCCTACTTAGAAAATTACTATAAATCAACATGTAAGCATAACACATGAAAGATCAACATGTAACATAGTGATTTATGTGGAAACCCAATTTGGAAAAAACTACCAGTAACATGCTACTCAATTCTCACTCTTTTGAAGTGATGCCCTATGAAAGACCTACCTTGTTAAAGGCTATAACACACTATTAAATGTGACCTAGTTAAATGATTTAACCACCTTATTAGAAGTGGGCCTATTTAGAGGACTTTAAAACATTCACTTAGAATGCCAACCTGTTAAAGGATTTACAAATGGTTATTAAATCATCCTAAGTCCATAGGATTTTACCCTAGCTTGCACAATTGTTAGAGAGTAGAAACAAAGGCTTTTGACCTAATATAACTCACAACTTAACTTGTAGATTCTAGATCTCTATTGAGCTCAACTTCTAGATTTGAGATCTCTATTTAGCTCATAACATTACCTGGCTTTCAGTCTCTGCAGCTCTAACAACTTATCTTCCTTTCAAGCTTTGTCTCCTTGAGTCTTCATGCTCAATATACTAGTGCAATCTCCTCTATGACAACTTATCAAAGCAGAGTCTATGTGCTCTATTCTTCCTTCTCCTCTTGATGACTTCTCTTTAAAACCCTTCAACCACTTCGCAATTTTGGCACACCAGCAACTCTTGCTTCTTGGCTTATGACTCCTTAAATAGCAGTCTGAAATTGCTTTTCCCACTCGATTCTTCCCTCCTTTAATTTCAATTTGAATGGATTAGGTAGGATTCACTGAATCTAACCCATATCTTGTTCCTTCTAGAAACATCATGAAGAATCCTCCTGAATTTTCTCAAAAATGGTTTACATAAAATTCTATGCCACTAGCTCATCATTCTTCTCCTCCAACTAGTTCACAAAATTCAAGGTAACAAATTTGTTGGCTTGTATTTGGGGAATCTTTGAATTTTCCAATAATGTAGTAGCTCAACACTATTGAAATTCTAGTGCTCAGAACATACTATGTTACTTAGAATCAACTACATTTTACTAATGCCTAGCACCTATTGTTGATTCATTTGGCATCCAATAAGTTTTACTGATCCTCAGCACCTATTACTTTGCTTTGCACCTTAAAAGCTCAGCTCCTTCTATATCACTCAACACACACTAGATTTTTTATTTTCTCAACACTAACTGAAAATCTGATTGGCTTGAACTAGCTTGCTTGGCACTCACTAATGAACTTAGTTAAGCTTTGCAATCAACCTTGTTTCAACTTATTCCTCAAGTTTTTCTAAGTGTGACCAGCCTCTGTTTCTTCAATTACATTATCAATACATCATTTTACCATTGTCTTAACTAATCCTTGTACTTCATTACAAAACCATAATTCAACCTTTCCCTTAGGTACTCTTGTTACATCTTGTTGGTTAAATCCTCTTCATCAATCAACTAAGTGATAGTACTTGGATCTTATAAGAAATTGTCATTCCAAAAAATAGTAGGTTTGACATTAATGACAAAATAATGATTGAAAACATTCTTCATCAACCATCTTCCTTCTTTGCAACAATCTCCTTCATTCTTCAACAATGATCTTTTCAATCAGATTTCCAACACTTAATACAAAGTGTATATACACAACCTACTATAACTCTTATTGCAAATGATAGGAGAGAAGTATTAATTCATAACTCATTAATGATAGAGATGGTAAGTGCTTTACAAGATTAAAAATATAGTTTGATATTGAAGGCTTGGACAATGTTAAGTCCATGTGGGATAAAATATTGAAGGTACATAGATGTTATGAACATGTTTTGAGAAAGAGGGTAAAAATTTCATAGGAAAATACTATGAGATAAGGATACATGATAGAGAAAATATTTCTCAGTACAATACAAGGATAAAAGAGATTTTTTTTGTCTCAAAGGAGCTAGAGGAAAACTTGAAGATGATAAATTTATCGATAAAGTTATCAATAAAGTTATTATAACCCTTACACCCAAGTATGCAATTAGAATTTCTTAATTCAAGATTTAAGGTGTGTTGACCTTGATAAAGTTACAATGGATTTACTAGTTGGAAAGTTCTTTGTGTATGAATTGAGTAATTATGATAATAGTTCATCTACATTAGAAACTACTTTTCAAGCTACTCTAAAAATTAGTTCATCTAGAAAATGAAATTTTGATGTTTATAGTCCAAATAATTATGATTTCCTATTGGCTAGAGAGAAAGTGCTTGAAGGACTTCAATATTTATTATTTAAGAGGTTTCCTAAAGGCAAATGAAGATTAAAAGAAAAAATCCTATTTCTTATTAAAGTTGTAGAAAAATAGGTCATGTTCCTTACAAGTGTCCTAACAAAGCCAAGAAACAGAGTAAAGATGAAATTAAAGACATATTCAAGAAATTCAACAACTACAAGGATAAAATAAAGAAGCAATTATACATAGTTGATGATGAGGACAGTTATGATATTAATTCTAATGGAAACAAAAAATTGGCAAACAAGTAGTATTTTTTGTTGTGTAAGAAAGATCCCTCTACTATTAATGTTGAAGATAGTGAATAAAAATAATCAATTTCAAGCATTAATAGAAATAATGATTAGATCATTAATAGTGGATGCACATACTATAGGACTAGAGACATGAAACAATTCATTGCAATAGAAGAATGTAATGGGGGCATACTGAAATTTGGAAATGGTTTTCCTTGTATTATCAAAGGTAAAGGTTCTATTGTTCTCAATAATAATATTAAAAATCATGATGCCTATTGGGAAGATGGTTTAAAGCATAACCTATTGAGTGTATCTCAGTTAAATAATCAATGTTTTAGGTTTGAATCTAGTAACTGGAAATGCAACATATTAGGAAGATATGATGAATTGATCACTAGCAGCAAATAGACAAAGGGTTATCTTTTCAAATTAAAAAGTTCTCTTGGACATTGTTTAATTGTAAAAGTAGAAAAATGTTTTCTATGGCACAAATGGTTCTGTAGTGTAAACTTTGATAATCTAGTTAAAGTTAGTAAGAGGAAATGCGTTGCAGTAGTTCCTATAATGGTTAAACTAGATAATGCAATGTGCAAGGAATATCAGTTAGGAAAGATGGATAGCTTAAGCATTACTAGTAAAGAATATTCTACAAATAATATTCTATATTTTCTAAATAAACATTTATGTGATACAATTGGTCATGCACAATATTATGTTGATAAATATTTTGTACTATTTGTCAATGACTCTACAAGGATTGTGTATGTAATATGTTTGAAAGTTAAATGTAATGCATTGATATGTTTCAAATGTATAAAGAAATATTTGAGAAAGAAACATGTAAACCTTTAAATTATTTTAGATCTAATATATTACATGAAATTACTTCACAATAATTTAATAAATATTATGAAAAACATGGAATCAAGACACAATTAACAACACCAAGGTCACCATAGGAAAATGGAATTACATAGAAGAGTAATTGGTTCATTGTTGTAGAATATGAAAAAAAATATTGAAATGAAAAAGAGTGGCACAAATATTCTGGAAATAGGTTGTAAATATTGTTGCCTACATATTGAATCAAGTACAACTCAAGAAAGGCACAAATTAGACACCCTATGAGCTCTAATATAGACATAATCCCAATGTCAATTATTTTAATGTATATGGTAGTAAGTTTTATATCAAGAAAGATCAAATGAGTGGTGAGTTTGATACTAAAGGTGATGAAGGAATATTTATTAGTTACTCTACTAAAATAAAACCTTACAAGTTCTTAAATAAGAGAACTGATAAGAAAATTGAACGTGCAAAAGTGAAAGTTTATAAATTCTTAAAAAGAATGAAGAAGACAACATGTTTAGAAACTTGATAGATACAATGAAATTGTATACTATAAGCTAGTTGAACCTAAAATTACACCATAAATGAATACATGAGAAAAAAATGCTCAACCAATAAATGAAAATAATATTGGAGCTAATGATTCAAATGAAACAATTCATAAATGTAGAACTACTAATCCCAAGACATATAATAATCAATCATTTCTTATAAGGTATAATTAATGATACGAATGAAGGAATATTTACTAGAAGGTGATTGAGAGCTAGAGATTTTACATGTTTACTATCAGAGCTTAAATCTAAGATAGTGAAGGATGCTTTAAAAGATAATGCCCAAATCAAGGAAATGAAAGAAGAGATAAATTAGATAGAGAAGAACAAGGCACTGTCATTGGTACCTAAAGCTAGTGATATAAATTTGAGAGGTACCAAATGGGTTTTTTGGAATAAGTTGAATGAGAATAAAGAAGTAATAAGAAATAAGGAAAATGTAGTCTGCAAAGGACATGCTCATTTTAGGAAGGTATAGATTATGCTAAAACTTTTACACCTGCTTCTAGATTAGAAGGATTCAAAAAAAAATTGTATATGGAACATACAAAGGATTTAAGGTCTATCAAATTTATGTGAAATTTTATTTTCTAAATAGAGTACTAGAAGAAAAGGTATATGCAAAAAAATCTAAAGGGTTTGATGTTGGAAAAGGTAATAATTTATGGTTTGAAGCAAGCACTATGAGCATGGTATCAAAGGTAGCATTCCTATTTGATCAAGATTGGATTTTCAAGAACAAGTGATAATAGTAATGTATATCAAAGAGCTAAAAATGATCATAGGATTTTAATATCTAAAATATTTGTTGATGATATAATATTTGGTGGAAATAAATTGATGAGTAGATCATTTACAAATGAAATGGTGAAAGAATTTGAGATGGTTACAATAGGAGAGATCAATTTTATTTATTGGCACTAATACATTTGGTGTTGCTTTCTAACATTCATTTTGTTGGATACAATTGTTAATTGTGTATTATTTTTGATGTTACACAAATGTCATATCAGCCATCAAGACAGAGTCTACCGAGCTCAAATGGTTAGCAAAGCAATTTATAGTGACTACCGAGCATTCCTGAACATTTCACAGGAAAGTTAGCTTTTACTGAGCTCACTCGGTAATCAAAGGCAAGTTATCTTTTACCAAGCTCACTCGATAAGCAAAGGCAAGTTAGCTTTTACCGAGCTCACTTGATAAGCAAAGGCAAGTTAACTTTTACTGAGCTCACTCAGTATGCGAAGAAATGTTATCTTTTATTGAGCTCACTTGATAAACAAAGGAAGGTTAGTATTTACCGAATTAACTCGGTCTTTGAAGGAAGTTGCAAGGTTTGCAGTTTTTATCGAGCTTCACTTGGTTAACACAGGGAAACCATTTTGAAGCAGTGGTCACCAAGCTGGGTTGAGCAGCAAAGAATTTTATGATTCCAAAGAATTAAATTTAGTTGTTTTGTGCAGCCGAGTGATTTATTTATTTTTTGTTGTTGTAAACTTGTAATTGAGCCGACTTGACAATCTATAAGGTATATATGAAAGGTCAAGTTGTGAATTCAAAAGTAAGGAAGTGTATGGATGCATAAAAGTGTGAATCTATGAGTAAGAAAATATATGAGTGAATGTTGAGGAAGAATTTGTCATCCCTATGAAGCTGCAAAGTTGCATTCGATCAATGAGGATTTAATGAAGTAGAACAAAGATCTGTATTCAGCAAAGATAAGTTGCATATATCTTAGATCACTTCATTGTTGCTTTCTAATCATTGTAATAGTGATTCAAAATCTCTTAACAGAGTTGGTTTGACAGCCATTTTGTAAATCCTCTAACAAGATGACAATTTAGTTGAATTGTTTTAAAGACCTCTCACAAGGCCACTTCTAACAAGGTGATCAAATCTTCTAATAGGGTCACACCTAACAATGTGTTTTGTAACCTTTAACAGGGTTGGCTCCTAACAGGGCTCACTTCAAAACAGTTAAAATTGGTAACTAGTTACTTGGTGGTTTTTCCCAAAATTGGGTTTCCACATTAAATCTGGTGTCTCTTGTGTTCATGTTATTTCTTTATGCATGCATGTTAATCACTTTAAATGCTTAATAAAGTTAACAGAACATCTATCTAGTTTCAGCATTTATTTATGTGGTTACCTAGTATCAGCAGCAGCTGTATTTTAAGACATCTAAGGATCTATAAGAAAAATTTTGTGGTAATTGATTCACCCCTCCCCTTTCAGTTACTCCATCTCTATTTCCAACAATTGGTATCAGATCTTTTGATACTTGCATTATAAGATTTCAAGGATCTAAGCCAAAGATCAGGATGTCTTACAAAAGGGAAATCCCAATACTTAACAGAAATAACTTCTCAGCATGGCAAGGACTAATGAGACTTCACCTAGCATCCATTCGTGATACACGACTGAAGTACCTTGATGAAAAATATGCAAAACCAACTGGTACACTATCTGTCAATGATATTGCTAAACAGAAAACTCACAACATTATGATGTTAGATATAGCATCTTCTCTGAGTTATGAAGAATTTGATGATATGAAGAGGTATATGGAGGAGATGATAATGTTAGAAGAGCCAAAGTAGAAAGTCTGAGAGGAAAATTTGATCAAATGAGGATGAGAGAGGATGAAAACATTGCAAAATATGTTGAAAGAGTTAAAGCATGTGTCAGTGCAATCAAAGCTTCTGGAGGAGATATCAGTGAAGAGACAGTTATAAGAAAAGTTCTCAGAACTGTACTTCCCATTTATGCAATCAGAGTCTCTACAATTCAGGAAAGAAGATGTGAAGTAAATCATAAGATAAATCTAGAGGCTATAGTTGGAAGATTGACTGCATTCGAACTGGACAACTTTGATAACTATATTCCAGCTTCTAAAAACATTGAATCAACATTTGAAGCTAAACTTTCACTCAAGGAGAAAGGCAAAAAGAAATCTCAGTCAAAAAGTCAAGATGAATCAATCCAAAGTTTAGACAGCGATCTTGAAGTAATTGAAGCCCTTCTAGCAAGGAAATATTCTAGAGGCAGAGGAAAATACAAAGGTAAAGTACCCCTAATCTATTTTTCATGTGAAGAAGTTGGTCATGTTGCTGCTAGATGTCCAAACAAGCAGAATAAAGATGAAAAGAAAGATAAAAAATGGAATGGCAAGAAAGATTTCAAATCATTCAAGGACAAAGGTAAGAAAACATGTTTTATGGCTAAAAATTCTAATGACTCTAATGATGAAGAAGAAGATGAGATTGTCTATATTGCTGTAAAAGATGAATTGTATAATGATTAAGAAGTGGCACTCATTTCTCATATGAGAAAAAATGATACATGGATCATAGATAGTGGTTGTTCTCATCACATGACTGGTGACAAAACTAAGTTTGAATACTTTGAAGACTATGATGGTGGCGGTGTAAGATTTGGTAACAATGAACCTTGTTGTATAAAAGGAAGAGGAAGAATTCCCCTAACCAAAGAACTTATATGTGATAATGCCTATTGGGTAGAATTATTAAAGCATAATCTGTTAAGTGTGGCACAACTACTCAATAATGGAATCAAAGTAGAATTCATGCATGGTAAAACAAGACTGCAGGATGCAAAATGAAAGCTGATTGGATCAGGCACTCAAACTAAAGGTAACTTGTTCTATCTTGAACTAGGTGAATGTTCATGTTTCATTTCTCAACTTGAAGAAAGTTGGTTATGGCATAAAAGGTTGTTTCATGTAAACTTTGATAATCTAGTAAAGATAAGCAAATTCAGAAAAGTAAAAGGCATTCCCAACATAAAGAAACCTGAGGTCGATTATGCAAAAATTGTCAAATTGGAAAGATGGGAAAGACTAGTTTTAAAAGTAAAAACTATCAGTCTGAAGACATATTAGAAATTTTGCATACTGATTTATGTGGACCCATTGGAATTGAAAGCTATACTAGAAAAAAGTTCTTCATTCTTTTTGTTGATGATTACTCAAGAATGATGACAGTCATGTATCTAAGAAATAAATTAGAAGCATTTGAAAAATTCAAATGGTATTTGGCCAGAGTAGAAAGGGAAATAGGAAAAAGATTAAAATTCTTGAGGTCAGATAGAGGTGGAGAATTCATTTCACATGAATTCAATAACTTTTGCATTGAAAGAGGAATCAAAAGACCAGTATCAGCACCTGGAACACCCTAGCAAAATGGAATAGCTGAAAGCAGAAATAGATCCATCATGGATTGTGCAAGAACATTAATGATTGAAAAGAGCATTGCTATCAAATACTGGAAGGAAGCAATCAGCACTGCAGTCTATACCTTGAATCGGGTATAGCTGAAGAAAGACTCATTCAAAACCCCCTATGAGTTATGGTATGGCTATAAACCTAATGTAAGTTATCTTAAAGTATTTGGAAGTAAATGTTACATTTTGAAAGAATCTAGAAAAGGAAAATTTGATGTAAAAAGTGATGAAGGTATATTCCTTGGATACTCATACACAAGTAAGGCATATAGATGTTTGAACTTGTCTACTCACAAAGTCATAGAAAGTGCACATGTGAAAGTTGATGAGTTTATAGAAAGGATTGAAGAAAAAGCAAAAGGGAACTAGAAGATTATAAAAAGTTTGTCTTCAGTGAACCTAATACAGTACCAGTTACATCAGAGAATCAGGAAAATTCTACTCCCGAGTCATTTGTAACCGAGTTACAGGAAGTTCAAACCAAGCCACAGCAAACCGAGTTAAATTCAGTATCTACCGAGCAAATATTTACCGAGCAAACATCTACCAAGCAAATATCTATTGAGCCAGAATAGAAAGAGCCTGAAGTTGAAATCCAAAATGATAATAATGAAATCCATTCAAAAGGAAAGGAACATGTATTAGCTAAGTATGTCAGGAGACATCATTCAGCAGATCAAATCATTGGAGATAAATTTGAAGGAACAATGAAAAGAAATAAGCTGAAAGGTACTTGTTTACTTGCTGATTTTGAACCAAGAAATGTCAAAGATGCATTGGAAAATGATAGTTGGATTGAGGCTATGAATGAAGAAATAGAGAAAATAGAGAAAAACAAGACATGGACTCTTGTACCCAGACCTAAAGACAAAAATGTGATTAGAACTAAGTGGGTATTCAGAAACAAGTTGGATGAAGATGGTAAGGTATCAAGAAACAAAGCTAGACTAGCATGCAAAGGATATGCTCAAGAAGAAGGAATAGACTATGGAGAAACTTTTGCTCCTATTGCAAGATTGGAAGGAGTTAGAGCCTTACTAGCATATGTTGCTCACAAGGGATTCAAAGTTTATCAGATGGATGTCAAATCAGCATTCCTCAATGGTATACTAGATGAAGAAGTCTACATTGAACAACCTAAATGTTTTGTTAATCCAGATAAGAAGAACATGGTCTACAAATTACACAAGGCATTGTACGGTCTAAAACAAGCCCCTAGAGCATGGTATGAAAGATTGCATAAATATCTTATTCAGATTGGTTTTCAAAGAACTAATGATAACAGTAGCTTGTATATTAAAGAAGGACCAAATAATAAGATTGTCTTGGTAGAAATATTTGTAGATGATACTATTTTCACAGGGAATGATGATCTGTGCAAAGAATTCTCAGAACAAATGAACAAGGAATTTTAAATGTCTATGTTTGGTGAGATCAAATTCTTTGTTGGTCTTCAAATTCAGCAGAATAAAAATGGTATCTACATTACTCAATCAAAGTACATCAAAGAGATATTGAAAAAGGTTGGAATGCAAGATTGTAAACCAGTTGGAACTCCTATGTGTACTGGATTAAAACTTACCAAAGAAGATGAATCAAAGGAAGTAGATCAAACACTATATAGATCTATGATTGGAAAATTGCAGTATGTAGTTCATACTAGACCAGATATTGCCCTTGCAGTTGGTATTGTAGCAAGATTTTCAACAAAACCAAGAGAAAACCACTTGATGGCAATCAAAAGAATAATGAGATATTTGAAAGGAATTGAAGAGTATGATTTATGGTATAAGTTTGGAGGAAATTTGAATTTGAAAGTATTTACTGATGCTGATTGGGCAGGAAACCTTGATGAAAAAAAAGTACAAGTGGAGATGCATTCTTTCTTTGAAAAAGGTTGGTTTCTTGGACAAGCAAAAAGCAAAATTGTACATCTCAATCAATAGCAAAGGCAGAGTATGTTGTTGCAGCAGTAAACTGTTCTAACATTGTTTGGTTTAAATAGTTGTTGGAAGGCATGAAGATGGAAATCAAAGAACCAGTTGTTATGTTCTGTGATAGTACAAGTGCAATCAACATATCTAAGAATCTAGTGATGCATTCCAAAACAAAGCATATTGCAATAAAATATCATTTTGTCAGAGAATTGGTGCAAGATAAGGAGATTAGATTGGAATATATTCATATAAAGGACCAAATTGCTGACATATTCACAAAACCATTACCTAAGGATGCATTCTTGTATCTAAGAGGTAAGTTAGGGGTCACTTCCCTATCTGAAGTTCACTAAAATAAAGTTTTAATGATGCATCAACTCATACCAGATTGAAGATCTATCAGTTGATGCAACATAATTAGGAAACATTGCATATGAATCCATACTAAAGGTACACTGAAATTCATTTGAGTTTGAGTTATCTTTGGCATGTGTTGTCAAAGAGGGAGAGTTTACTACTATCATATCTCTCTGAAATTTGTTCAAAAGATTTTTCTATCTTAGAGGGAGAATATTTATATTGACATGTTGTGTTGCCATATAAGTGAAAGACTTGTTTTCAAATTTCATTTCTGCTATGACATGTTGTGTTGCCATCAATGCCAAAGAGGGAGATTGTTGGATACAATTGTTAATTGTGTATTGTCTTTGATGTTACACAAATATCATATCAGCCATCAAAATAGAGCCTACCGAGCTCAGATGGTTAACAAAGCAATTTATAGTGACTACTGAGCATTTCTGAACATTTCATAGGAAAGTTAGCTTTTATCGAGCTCACTCGGTAAACAAAGGCAAGTTAGCTTTTACCGAGCTGACTTGGTAAGCAAAGGCAAGTTAACTTTTACCGAGCTCACTCGGTAAGCGAAGAAATGTTATCTTTTACCGAGCTCACTTGGTAAACAAAGGAAGGTTAGTATTTACCGAATTAACTCGATCTCTGAAGGAAGTTGTAATCTTTGTAGTGTTTACTGAGCTTCACTTGGTTAACACGGGGAAACCATTTTGAAGTAGTGGTCACCAAGCTGGGTCGGTCAGCAAAGAATTTTATGATTCCAAAGAATTAAGTTTAATTGTTTTGTGTAGTCGAGTGATTTATTTTTTTTGTGTTGTTGTAAACTTGTAATTGAGCCAACTTGACAATCTATAAGGCATATATGAAAGGTCAAGTTGTGAATTCAAAAGTAAGGAAGTGTATGGATGCATAAAAGTGTGAATCTATGAATAAGCAAATACATGAGTGAATGTTGAGGAAGAATTTTTCATCCCTATGAAGCTGCAAAGTTGCATTCGATCAGTGAGGATTTAATGAAGCAGAGTAGAGATCTGTATTCAGCAAAGATAAGTTGCATATATCTTAGATCACTTCATTGTTGCTTTCTAATCATTGTAACAATGATTCAAAATCTCTTAACAGAGTTGGTTTGATAGCCATTTTTTAAATCCTCTAACAAGGTGACAATTCAGTTGAATTGTTTTAAAGACCTCTCACAAGTCCACTTCTAACAAGGTGATCAAATCCTCTAATAGGGTCATGCCTAACAGTGTGTTTTGTAACCTTTAACAGGGTTGGCTCCTAACATGGCTCACTTCAGAAGAGTGAAAATTGGTAACTAGTTACTTGGTGGTTTTTCCCAAAATTGGGTTTCCACATTAAATCTGGTGTCTCTTGTGTTCATGTTATTTTTTTATGCATGCATGTTAATCACTTTAAATGCTTAATAAAGTTAACAGAACATCTATCTAGTTTCAGCATTTATTTGTGTGGTTACCTAATATCAGTAGCAACAGTCTTTTAAGACATCTAAGGATCTGTAAGAAAAATTTTGTGGTAACTGATTCACCCCTCCCCTCTCAGTTACTCCATCTCTATTTCTAACACATTTATGATAGTTGATACTTTTTCTTGTGATTTTCACTCTTTTTTTGTTTATATCCTAACAACATCAAAATTGTGATGCCACTTAAGTTAATAAATACAATTTTGATGTTATCAAGATATGAACAAAAAAATAATAAAAATTAAATCATTATCATTTTGATCATGATCATGGGTAGGAGGAAAGGAGTTGTGTGTCTACAACACAAAGAAGTGGCAAGTCAACCCTTACCAAATCAATGCTAATGGAAGCTCTGTAAATCATATTCTAAGAGAATGTGTGCATGTGTGAATATGTGTGTTGTTAGTAATGGTAAAATTTTTACACAGAATGTGTTTGTGCATGAATTTGTGTTGTTAGTAATCGTAAAAAGTAATTGAATGTAACATTAGGTCATAGGGGAATAGAACAATATTTATGTGACTATAGCTAAGATTGATAAAGGATAATTTGGATTGTCTATAGTATGATCATATATATGATGCATGTATACAAGAACCTTACTTTTCCTTTTCCCTTTCTTCCTTATCCACCTAAAAAATTCACTACAGAGACAGATCATAAGGGAACAACAAGAGACAAATTGTATATTCACTCCTTAATCCTAAATGAATGATTGAATGGAAAAAATAGGTGGGGGCATAAGTAAGTGAATGCAAAATTAGGTCATAGGGGAATAAAAAGGAGTTTGTGGAGTTGTAGCTAAGATTGATAAAGGATTATTTGGATTGCATGTTGCATGATCATTTGATGGGAATCTATACAAGTCGCTTACTTTTCCTTTTTTGTTTCTTCCTTCTCCGCTAAAAATGATCTCTGTATAGACATATATCATAAGGCCACAACAAGAGAAAAAATACATATTCACCCCAAAATCCTAAATGAATGATTAAATGGAAAAAATAAGTGGAGGTGTAAGTTATAACACAATCAATGAAAATTTAATGACTTTTAATGAATCCGGTAAGTGATGGAATTCCTAATACCTAGAGAACTATATCTATTTTTAATTTTGCTTCTAGAACTAAAAAAAATATTCATGGTGTACTTTTGTAAGAGAATTTTGACATTGAGAGAGTTTATTATCTAACTACTATCATTGCAAACTGTCTTTTATTAATGTCCTTGGTATACATTTAAAATTTTGTATTTGTAATATGTCATGCAAAATTAGGACTTTACAAAAGAAAATTTTCATTTCATGCAGTTGTAGTGAGAACATAGGTTGTTGGATCATTGGAAATTAAACTTTTCTATGGATACATTAGATGTAACAATTTGTAAATATTTATAGATGTTCTTTCTTGTGCTTATATGGAATCCCTTATATATATTTCTAGTGTTATGCAAGTTACAAAATTTGTTAATTTCAATCAGATTGAATTTCAACATGTTTCATTTAATATTGTAGTTGGCTGGTAATATGTATTTCTTGTTTATCCCTCAAATGTCACTAGAATAACATCATTGAAGTTAATGCCATACTAATGCAACATGTGGTTGACTCTACAATTTTTTTGTCTCCAAATGAGATATGTAGGAAACATTGAATGGGGTATGGTTTGGTAAGTGGTTGCTTACTAGTTATTTTATCAGAATCTAAAATTAAAATATCACACATGGCACAACTTACTATTCTTTAGTGCTTAGATTTTTTTGAGTGAATTATACCTTATGGATTATGGTTTTATTTAAATTTAATGTCTTATTTTCTTCTTATGCTCCCAATTTCCCATGAAATATAATTATTTGAAAGAAAGAGAGTAGAATTTGTGTCATTGTTGTTTGTAACCATTCTTATTCAACTATCAATTCTCTTTTAAGATTTATACATCCAAATTTTATGAACCATATCTAGTTGATTAAGGGATTTCTTTCTATGTGTTTTGTGTGGGAGGTTCCCAAATATGTAGAAGTTAATCACATTTTATTTTCACACCATTACCACTATATTAGTATATATCTCTTGCTCATAAGTTTGCATTGATTTTTATATTGGGAAATATCTAAGTTCTTAATTAGTTCTAAATTTATTTCAATTTCTTTAGTTTCTCCAAATTATTTATGAGATTATTGAGGGTAAAATGAAGCATATTAGGACATAAGCATAATTTCAATCATGTTCAAACTGGAAAATATCATTCTTCATTAAGTTTTCAGATTTATGAATACATATTGTGCTTGGAAAAAGCTTCATTAATAAACCATCCTTAAACTCTTCATTTTCAAGTTCTAACTACAAAAACTATCTATAGTTAATGACTTTTAAACTCTCACTAGATGCTCATACTCACTTGCAACCTTTATGCTTCTCTAATATAATTCTTCTCAATTATAATAGTATTGATCTCTAATTTGCATTCAAATTTTGTAGTGCATTAAATATTAGTTTTATTTATTTGGAATGATAATCTAACTTACTTTTTCTTGTTTTCTTTATACAAACATCATCTAGATCTTAGCAAGACTAGGAGTGATAATATTTCTAAATAATTTTCAAGGTTTACATCTTGGCTCACAAGTTTATATTTGTCTTTATATAGGTAATGATTGTTATGGTATAGAGTCAAGTAAACAACTATTTTATTGAACCATTTGAAAGTATTGCACTTATATGAAGATTTTATGTTATTTTGTCGATGGCTATAGCATGATAAAATAAAATAAACTATAGAATCCATCTATTCAACAAAGGATGATTGTAGATCTTGTTACAACTACAATATAAGGTAGAGGAACATTTCATAGTTTAATGTAAGATCAAACTTCTCAAGAAAGAGCAGAGGTTTCAGTCTACCAAAAAAAATTAGATACGTTTTTATTAAGAAATAGAATTACAAAGATCAGAGTGTGTATAATAAACAACCAACAGTAGTTATGTTACAATCTATTATTTCAAAAATAAAAAATTTCATCTTTTCTATCCTTTTTTCATTTTTAGGCTTTGTGACCACATCCTAAGACCTATCACAAATCCAAATGGATTATTCAATATAATATACATGCTTCTCATGCTTTTGAGGGTTGTTTCGTAACTTTTTAACAATTAGGAATAGGATCTAATACGGAAATTTTGACAACTTTGCATTAGAAAGCATTGCAAATTGAGCCATGGGAGATCTATTACATATGAATTACTAAATCACATTACATTGTAAACAAATTTGAACTATTGTTAATGAATCCCCTATTCTTCTTAAGCTTGGGTGCTCCTACACCATGTCACTAAGAAGCTAACATTCCTACATGGCTTAAGAAAGTTGAAGATATGCTTTGTTCATGTTATAAGGGAATAGTTAACACCATTTGTAAGATTCCTAACTCTCATGCAAGTCAGAGCTCATTTGAGCACTAGTGAGCTATTAGAGACTCACAACCATCCTTGAGTGTATGTTTCTTATTTATACATTTGGATTTAGAGATTGGTTCAGCATGGTTTTAGACCTTTACATTAGGATGAAGGTCCCTTGGACATGGGAAAATGAATTATTAATTGATTTCTTTGATTTCTTATATCTTTAGTTTTTTCTTACTATAACAATGATACTTGTAATAATTTTGTGCATATTTGATACCATATTCAAAGTAGATGTTGAAATTTTTATATATATTTTTGGTACACTATAGTTATTAATATAAAAATAGTCAAAATTTTGAGTGACTAACCCAAAGAATACAAACTTAGTGATAGAGTCACTATCAGTGGACACATAGCTTAAAGGACCATAGCTAGAGAACTATACACCCATAGATAATATCAAAAATATCATAGTGAACCATGAACACACTATTAGAATAGGTCTTGCGGATATAAAAAAAGAAAAACCATCCACTCTAAACTAGCAACTAAACTAACATAGTATTAGGAAGTTCATAATAGAAACAATGAAAACTAATATTTTTCCAAAGCCAACCACACAGGGCTTAAGAGTTAAAGCATAGTAAAATAACATAACATAAATAAAAATAAAGACATAGAATGAGGATAAATTGTCAATATTTTATCTCCTCTAGGTTGGCTTAGACAACAACATATCCATCAAGTCATTGACCAATAGTGGATATAGCTTCCCTACATCATCATCATCTTTATGGTCCCCCTTCTCCTTCTCCTATTATAGGAGCTAGAGGATAGGAGAAGTAATATACATGACCTTGAACTCAAAGTTAGGCAAGGTCATTAAATGAGACTCCAAATCAATCATTTTGGCCTTCTATTTCTCCATATTGATCCATGTTTTCTTCATCTCTACTTCCACATACAAGAAATAACTCCTATCTAGACTAACGTAGGGTGAGGATTTTGGACAAGACATTATTATTGGGAGACAGTCATGGGAAGGATGACAGGAATGTGGTGGGGGGAGGGGGAAGGGTAACGAATCACATAGGTAGGTGGGAGATTGGAGCTAACAAGGGGTTCAAGATTATATTTCCTCAAGGGGGACGTAGAAGTTAAAGGGGAGTCCATAGTTTCATTCCTAGTAGTCAAGTCCATAATACCCATGCTACAAGTGGCAAAGACATTGGAAGACTTGTAAGAGGTTTCTCCAATGTTAGCAAGAGAATTAGTCAAATTATTATCATCCTCCTCTATGTAGTTAATCCTCCTGCCCTTTTTTATTATAAGGTTATTTCATTTTTCCTTACTTTCACTCTACTCAAATTCCAAATCAACCTCCTTTATGCTTTGATGTTTATCCATCTATTTATTTTTTCCTAGGTTATTAATAAAGTAGTAGATCTCCTCCTACCTCTCATAGACTTGGTAATAATATTTCCATGTCCCACTTTTATCTTAAGGTTAGATTTAGATAAAGACACCATTTGAGGTTCCTCAATTTTCCTCTCACTAAACATAGGAGAATCTTGACACATAGAAAGAAAACTAGGTATGAAGATAGCAATAGTTAGAGGAGAAGTCCTAGGTACAAGGGGTTGAATTAGCATAATGTTCCTAGGGGATGCATTTCTTCATATTTTATTGCACTTTATGTGTAATTAAACTAGTCAAATTTTCCTTTTTTGTTGGTGATGTCAAGATAAAATTTTATATTTGTGAATGAAATTTTTGATTCTTCAATCAAATATCACATTCTAATATTCACCCCAAAACTCTTGATAATATAGATTAGGTGTGTACAAAGGAATAATGGTACCTAAACAATTTCTCAATTGCAATAATTGATTTTCAAGTTCTTAGTAATGATCCAATACACATTGTCAACGATTACCCATAGGAAACTAACCTTCAACCATTATTTTCCTCATATAGACTACAAGATTCATGGGGATGCAATCTTATTGTCAAAATAAAGTGGGCGTTAAAAATTTCCTCTATGTATCAGTTTCTCTAGATTGGAGTTATATTTGGACTTTATTCTTTATGTGCTCTTACTTTTACCAGAGTGCTATTTTTTCTATACATGACAATATAAATCTACATGCCAACTGATTCCCTTAATATGAATCACACACAAATAATTTTGATTAGAAGAGATTATGTAGGTGCATAATGCACTTGGATCCAAGTCATGAAGTCACTTCCCTTATTTTGGACAGAGGAACTGCAATGGAACTATGATAATATAACTAACCCTTCACTTTGGTATTCAAGTATAAATAATATAGTTCCCTTTTAATTTGTTTCACTTCAACAAATATATATTATTTAGAAAAACTCAAAAACCTAGAAAAATTAAATAAATAAAAAGAACTAAGTCATTTCCTTGTTGTTTATAATGCTCAATGTCAAAGTTATACAATTAATAATATTACATTTCCACAATCCATTTGGAATGAAAGCAATGTTTCTAGATTAGATTGTGCAAATTTTTTTATCATCAATGTTTTGGATCACATTACATGATCCATCATCAAGATGAGAGAGTGCAAGAATGTAAAGGATGTAATTTTTATTAATAGTATGAAAGAGAAATACATTTTATCATGATAACAAATATGATTTAGTAGAAGTAAGTGATAGTAATATCATACTTTGTGTCTCCCTTCTAAAGTGAGGTATTTCATAATCAGGAAGCAAACCCCACCTCAATAATTTCTCTCTATTAAATATATCATGGACCTGAAATGGCTCCTCATCTTCTTTAAAGAACCAATTCATATTGGTCTCATCTACTTGCTTAGTGACCCCTACATTATATTCCCTTCATGAATAACCCTTTAGCTTGAGCTATGAATTCCTCATTAATCTTTAATGTAATATTGCTAATGGTGACACATCATTCCTAGCAAGTTTTTACTAGGTGCATCGAAACCATCTAGTCAAATCCTTCCATGGACTCCATAAATTGAAGTAGGACACCCTCAATTATGTACATCCATGCATATACCATATCATACCACTCCTATTTGATATGACTAGGCTTAATTTTGTCCAAATCATCGCCTATGTTGAATAGGACCTCAGGTTTCTTGAGACACTCTATCTTTCAATTTTGTACAATACCTTTGTTAATGGTGGTTTTGGTTTTACAGAATAAACTAGCCTTAGACAATAAATCCTTTTCCGGTATATAGATATAGATCTTCTAGAAAGGTCAATTACCAAAATTATGATTTCAGCCATTACACAAGGGATATTATGTCATTGCATGAAAAATAAAGAACAATTAGCCTTTTTCATAAATGCATCAATGTTGGGAGTTGACACAATCATGTCATGGTAAGTTTTTGATCTTTTTATGATGATTTTTGGGAAATTTTTATAAATCTTGCAAGTGATGTGATGTTTTCCCCTCATATTTATCAACTATTTGAATTTATCACCGTTGATGTGTTCCAAAAGGGTTTTGTACCACAAGTTCTAGAGATTGATTAAAATCATGTTCTTTAAGTCATGATGTATCCTTCATCGTTAATGAGAGTGATGATGTGAGCAGGGATTCATGCCAACTATCTCCAACTCCTAAGGCCCATCATTCCCAAATCCATACCAATCAACATGTCAGCCACATAGTTTCCCCCGCAAAAGTTCTGTTGAGATGTTTGCACCACCATTCTATCAAGCTACATCCTGACATCTAATAAAATACCTACTAGGAACTAGCCCATCTTTGACCAAAGTTTTTTATTTTCTTTATGAAGGCATATGAGCCCCTATAAAAAGGCTCCCAAACAACTCTTCTTTTTGTTGTACTATTTTTTGTGAACTTCATTTTTGGGAAACTTTTATAAATCTTGCAAGTGATGTGATGTTTTCCCCGCATATTTATGAACTAGTTGAATTTATCACCCTTGATGTGATCCAAAAGGGTTTTGTACCACAAGTTCTAGAGATTGATTAAAATCATGTTCTTTTAGTCATGATGTATCCTTCATCATTAATGAGAGTGGTGATGTGAGTAGGGAACGATGCCAACTATCTCCAACTCCTAAGACCCATCATTCCCAAATCCATACTAGTCAGCATGTCAGCCACATAGTTTCCCCCCAAAAGTTGTGTTGAGATGTTTCCACCACCATTCTATCAAGCTACATCCTGACATCTAATAAAATACCTACTAGGGA
Source organism: Cupressus sempervirens (assembly GCA_028749045.1). NCBI lineage: Eukaryota > Viridiplantae > Streptophyta > Pinopsida > Cupressales > Cupressaceae > Cupressus > Cupressus sempervirens. The sequence goes on from CM053790.1 coordinate 676,556,751, forward strand.
CCAGCCCATCTTTGACCAAAGTTTTTTATTTTCTTTATGAAGGCATATGAGCCCCTATAAAAAGGCTCCCAAACAACTCTTCTTTTTGTTGTACTATTTTTTGTGAACTTCATTTTTGGGAAATTTTTATAAATCGTGCAAGTGATGTGATTTTTTCCCCTCATATTTATCAACTAGTTGAATTTATCACCCTTGATTTGATCCAAAATGGTTTTGTACCACAAGTTCTAGAGATTGATTAAAATCATGTTCTTTTAGTTTTGATGTATCCTTCATCATTAATGAAAGTGGTGATGTGAGCAGGGATCGATGCCAACTATCTCCAACTCCTAAGGTCCATCATTCCCAAATCCATACCAGTCAACATGTCAGCCACATAGTTTCTCCCCCAAAAGTTGTGTTGAGATGTTTGCACCATCATTCTATCAAGCTACATCCTGACATCTAATAAAATACCTACTAGGGACCAGCCCATCTTTGACCATAGTTTTTTCTTTTCTTTATGAAGGCATATGAGCCCCTATAAAAAGGCTCCCAAAAAACTCTTCTTTTTGTTGTACTATTTTTTGTGAACTTCAAGTTTATGAATGGTTCATCCAATGTAACAATCTCATGTATGTTAAGGTATGCCATTATTATAATCTTCCATGTTATTGTATTGTCATTATTATTATTTAAGTTAATGAATTATATTTTTTATATAGGTTGATAGGTGAGTGTTTGTTACCACTATCAAACATTCTACCTTTCTCATACCTTGAATTATCTTCCATTGTGAAATATATTAGAATGAAGTATTAAGCAATACATGTATGTCCCAATTATCATATTATATATCATAACTAACATGAATTCATAACAAAATGACATGATTTTTATATTAGTAGATTTTGATCATATCAAATTAAGAAAAAGTGCCTCACAAGGTGATGGAGCTTTGAATTTTTTTTTCCTTTAAACAGATCATTCCTAATGTTCCCAAATAAAAGCTCTAATTTTGTGATTTTGCAAGGAGGCAATAATCAAAGTTCTGATTTTCCAATCATGCTAAGAGATAAAGGTTACTCCTCCAATTTTGAGATTTCAAAAAATGAGTTAAAGGATGCCTCTAACTTCATAATTTTAGGAAAGGAATTTTGAGACTATTGTGATTTTGCGATTTGGCAACTTGATGAATCTATGGATTTTGTCTTCACAATTTTTCTCTATGATGAATATGTGGATTCCAACTTTGTGATTTTTCTTCATGGTGAATCCATGGATTTTGACTTCATGATTCTACATCAAGTATGGTTTTCTCTATCTGATGTTCTCAATATACAGATTGAGTTTTTTTGGCATCCCAATTTCAGGATTGTGCATTATGAGTTATCTATTGAGGCTGGATTTGTGAAGACTTACATTCTCAAGAAAATATTTTAGTACTAATGAAAAGAAAAGTGCATTAAAAGCTAATTATATTTCCATTCAGACTTAAGTTAGGAAAAAAATAAATCTGACAATTTCTTTGCATTTGCATGTATGAACCATAGGTTGAAGTTTAATGCATTTATTGATTGTTGTTCAAAAAGGACATTACAAGGTAAATTCACTTGGAACATTCTTATATTGTAAGATTTTGGTTGTTATGTGTTTGTGTGGGTTTTTGAGACTCTCTACCATGGAGCTACCAATTCAAGCTTATAATGAGAAAGATGATTAGAGGCCAATTATGTAACCACATTTCTTACTAGTAGAGGATGACTAGCTATATTTTCTCAAAAGCATGTACATGGTAGCTTAGGAATTACAAAAGAATTATTCTAGTGAAGTTATTCACACTTTTGAATTGGACTAAGAGGAAGATAGAGCTGAAGTTAGATCCATCATGGCTAATTTTGTTTATCTTCATGGGAACCAACATTTTGAACAAATTCTTAATATGTTTCAAGAATTGTAGTTTTTTTTTTAAAACTTCTTAAAAGACTTATTATTGTAAGCTTTAGTGAATCATTGCAATTAGTTAATAGTTAACTTATTATGTAAAGGTATATATCTTTTTGGCACCCTTAAATTTTCTATAAGAACTTGTAACAAGACCTTATAGGATATAGAGAGATGAACAAGCAAACAGTACATAGAAAAAAGTATATATGTGTAGCATAGGGTATATATTGCAACCAATCATAGTCCAATTTTAATTATTTTTCTGAATCAATTAAAATAATCTATTTCTCCTCTAAATTTTGGGAATGGATCATATCAATCATTATAATTTTAAAGTTGTTTCCTTGGATTTAAATTGTTCTTTATGGATTAAAATTGAAGAAAATATGTGATGAATAGAAGTCACATGGGGGTTTTGCATAATTGGTCTTCATTTCCTTTGAAGTTAAATTTAATTAACTAGGGTTTCACAACTTTGAGTTCTCTATCAAGCAATTGATAAAAGCACACCTATCTCCAAGTAATTTGATGATTGTGATAAACATTGTTATTGACACTATTCTCCCACTAGAAAAGGACTAGCTTTTTATTTTTTCTAAGGAAAAGTACAATTTTGTGGAGAAGGTGATATTCTTCATCTTACTCTTTTGCATACACATTTTATCCCATATTTCAAAATCTACTTCCAAAGTATTACAACTTGATTTCTCCTTGAGAAAGTGTTTTCCCACTCAAGAGTATCAGTTTCAAGTCTGCATTGGTGATTTTTCTCCTTTATGAGAATTGAGATATAACGTACAACCACCTAATTCTTGTAAAGCTTGAAGTGTGGAAATTGAGTTATTATATTCCAACCTTATTTGTTGACCAAAATTGTGTTGATTTCCTAGTATCAAGTAGGCAAAGCTTGTAGGTTTTCAACCAAAATTTTTAGAACCAATAAATTGGTGAATCTAGTTAGGACACTTTCTCACAATTTTGAATGTGGAGTTACCAAGAAAATTTTAGTTTCACTTACTAGAGAATAAGTAATACCTCATTCAAAGTGCACTCTAGTAGTGGAAAGAGACTGAAAAAATCATTAATTAAATCCTTAGAGAGGTGGTGACTCTATAATTCATGAATACATGTATTCATGAATGACCAACTATTAGTGCTTGAAAACAAAAAAACTACTAGACATTTATCCCTTCAATCTATGTTAGGAAGAAGGTTGGTTCACATGAGTACATAGTACCATGAATATACTCCCAAGAAAAGGAATGGGAAGGAAAAACAAGTCGTTGGCATGCCATTTATAGGATGCAAGAGTTTTTCTAATAGGGAGAGGGAATTTTATGAACAAGATAACAATGAATAGGGAGAAGAAAACACTTTTCACAATGTTGGTTTATTCCTTGCCCGAGAGCATCCTAAAACCCATCATGTAGATGAGGAGATAGATGAAAAAGGAGATGATGAAGATGAAGATTCACAAAATCTCAATGAGGCACTCTAATTTTTTTTATGCCCAAATAAAGCACCAAAGCTTTAAGGAATTTTCCTAGAAAATTATTGTAAAAGGTAGGACTCAAAAAGGATGAAATTGTGGACCCAAAGTGAAGAAAAGAAAAGGTTGAGTCATCAAAATATACCACTTCTAATAAAAATAAGATTCCTTCATATAATACTAAGTGAAGGAATCCTCTATATAATAAAAATGGAGAAACACGACATGCTCCTAATCAAAATAAGATTCAAAGGAGTAGGACTGATGGAGATTGGAGAAAAAATAATAATAACTGTCAAAACAATATGATGAATAATTAGAGGGGAAATTTTTGTCATCATCAGGGAGTAAGAGCCCCAATGATAATTTAGAGATATAAAAAAATGGATTAACTAGGATAGTTGGATATTTAAACACTACATCAAATGAAAAATTGTTATACCTAAATTTTATGGAGAATAAAATCAATCTATTGAAATACATGTGATCAACTTGAAAAATATTATTGAAGAATTTTAGTAGCATAAAAAAGATGTTTTAATGAAGTTGTTTGTTCAATCCTTAACCAATGATGTTGTTGAATGGTATAGAGGACTCCTTGATGGGTCCATATCTAGTGTTTGATAAAAGGATGATTTGTTTCCAAAGAGTTTGGAGATCATATAGACACTTATTTTGCTTCACGTGAGTTGCCCAACATAAAGAAAAATCCTAATGAATCTATTTTTTAATTTAACAAAAGATTTAATAAGGTGATGAATAGGATACCACAAGATATCACCCTTATTGATTCATTCTTGATAAAAAATTATTTAAGTTCTTTCAAAATTAAAAAATGTTATGAAATTGGATCACATAGAACAAGTACTTTTCAATAATCTTTTAAGGTTGCAATGACAATTGAGAATGATAGAAAGGTTGTTGCTAGAATTGGTAAGAGAGATGACCCAAGGTTATTTGATCCCAAAAAAATAAAAATAGAACAAGGATGAGGATAAGATTGATAAAGTTTTGGGCATGATCAAGGATCGTCATGTTAAATATAATAATAAAAAGCTATATTATATATTTGATAGATATAGATTGCAATACATGCCATTTAATACATCTTGGAAAGATGTTAAACTAGTAGAGATGATGAGGCCCTTGTGTTGATTGATGGAGTAATAAAGAGGCTAAACAAGATACTAAGAGGGGGGTAAATCAAAATCTCTAACACTTTAAAATTTTCACCACTTCATTAACATCTATCAATAAACTTGTGCATGTAAAACTTTTAATGATAACTTACTATAGCACGTAAATCTAATCTATAAAATGCATGAAAATAAAACACATAACACAATTTTTTTTACATAGAAACCCTCCAAGGTAAAGGTAAAGCTTGGGTGGGGATGACACCCACAAATCTTCACTACTATAGTAATAAAGTTAACATGTGATGTTTACAATGTTTGATCATAAGATATGGTCTACCCTATGAGGATTTTTCTATGTTAAAGGCTTAAGAGAGTGTTAGGTCACAAAAAAGTAAGGACTCTATTAGGAGATTTACAAAGATCTATTAAGACCACTCTATTAAGACATTCGTCCTAATTAAATTTGGTTAAAATTAATTTAGTATTTGACTCATCGAATGCTCTCTAAGCTAATTTTGAGTCTTCTCCTTGCTAACTGATCCTCTCCTCTGATCTGATATGACTTGTCTTTCCATTTCATTTCACTACTTATGAATAGGTTACTTTCTCTATTAAGTGATAATAGAACCCTTTACTGACTTCTGATCTATTCTCAATTGATGAAGGGTGCTCCCCTTAATACAATAAACACATAACAAAACAAAGAAACAACAACAAATGTGAGAACAAAAAAAGGATTTCTTATTATCACTACAAATGAAAAATTATAGAATTCACAAGTACAATATTCTAACCCACATGGGTACCTACGTTTCATAATTTGCAAGACTAAGCTATGAACTACCATCCAAAACTATCCTAGTCAATGTTCCAATCATTTCTTAAATAGACAATTTTATGAAACTTGGAAAGGTTCTAGATATTCAAACTTAATACCTAGGACCAATAGACCCTAACAATACATATAGATTTTTCCAAATACATCTTTGACATTTATTTTAGAAATTTTGGGTAGCCCAACTTTGGAAGACCATAACTCTCAAACTGTTGCTCTGATTGGCTATTATAATCACTTTTCAAAAATTCTAGCTCCTGATCTACATGATCAAAACCTCTCAAGCACCCCTCCATCAAGTTTTTGGACCTTATCCAAGGCCTCTAAGGCCTTCAAACTAAGTTCAAATATTTTTCTCCAAAATTTTCCATCAAAAATCTCCCATAACTTCTCTAATACATAATCTGGAGCAATGAGATTTTTATTGTAGGGTTATAATTCTAAAATAAACCTTCATGTAGAAAATTAGAACATTCCAAGCTCATATGAAAAACTCACTAAAAATAGTAAGCTCCCAGAAATAGTAACCACCTATCTACTAGTCCTTGTTAAAATAGAAAAGATCGAAAATAAATATTTTTTTGGGTGATGCAAGATTTCCCTCACACCGGGATGCTCCTACATCATCAATCCTTCACTTTACTTATCATATTCCTCTCTTTATTTCACTTAATGTTGATTCACACTCTCACTGACCACATGATCTAGGTTAAGATCATTGCTATTTAAAGAGTTTCATCAAGAGGTTTCTAGACAATTCCATGTTTTTCCTCTTTATCTTGATTGTTGAACACACAACATAGGGATCTGTGATCTACATCATGTAAATGTTTTGTAACAACCTCTGTAAGTATTAAATGTTCTATAACAACCTCTACAAAAGTTAAACATTCCTACAAAATTATAAAAACCTCTATTAAGTTCAAACTATGTTCCATTCCTAACTTATATGTAAACTCTACATTGCTCAATCTTTACTATTTCTTGATACTCGACATTGTTGTTGCTTGGTCTATCTTACTCTTTTTATGCTCTACACATATTTCTCTCTCCACACACTATGTAACTCAACACTTGTATGGTTGATACTTTCTCAGTTGATGTTGAGCTCAGCTCATATAGAAATTATTTGGTGACCATAAATTACTTAGCTCCTATAGAACTTGGTATATTTTTTTTTTTATGTACATGAATCGGCCTATATAGAGTAGCTTGGTCATAGTCATGACCATTTGACTCTGCCTAGTAAATGACTAAGTGATTGACATTAATAGACAACAATTATAAAGATATGAACACCTTGATCCTTTAAGAAAAAAATAATTGTGTAGAAATTTGTCCCTGGTGTGAGGTTTCCAAAATTCCTCACATGTAAAAATAGTTTCTTGTAGAAAGGAGTATATTACAAGGAGGAAATCACCTAGGTGATGATCATTAGAGTGTAAATACATTATCATCTAAACCATTTTGGGGGGAGGATGATTCCTTAGAGGAAGAATATATTCCTAATATTTATGTGAGAACAATGAGACACTAATATGCTCAATAGATTTTCCCTGATAATGATGAAATACCTTCATTAAGTATATCATCTAAAGAAGAAAGAAGAGCTTAGACTATTGCAATAATTGAATAGGCTAGGAGCAATTATAGGCTAAGAAATAGGACCATTAATTTGGATGAAACAAAGAAAATGGAAGCAACTACTCTACATAAGAATGATACAAGGAATAAGATGTTTAATGATCAACAACAGAAAAAAAAGATAGGTTTATCATCCTACAGCAAGTATACAATTTGTGAGTAAAAATTAATTCATTTCTGATTCTTTATCTCAATTAAAAAAATTGTTCCTCTTATAGAAGTTGTTAAGGTTCCAGAATATGGAAAAAAATGTCTTAAACATTTTGTCTAAAACTAACAAAGAGGGATGTGTTATTCTTGATGAGACCCATGATGTCTATCTAGGGATACATTGTAATGATAATTCCCCACAAGTAGACCCCTTTTTCTTTTACTTCATTGATAAAAAATAAATTAGTAAGGAATTGTATGGTGGATTCAAAAGCAACTGTGAACATAATGTCTCCCAAAGTTATGAAGGAATTAGGATTAAAATTGACATCCCTTATGGGAAGTGCTATGATGTCGATAACATATATGTACTCGTGGTGGGAGTTGTTAAAAATGTTGACTTCATATTTCCTGTATGTCCTAATATTTCCTAGAAAACATATATTATTGTACTTGAAGTTCCTTCCTATTGTGGCATGTTGCTTTCAAGGAAATGGTCAAATTTGGTTGGGGGCATATACAATTGGAATTGTCTTATGTAACTATTCCAATTATTGGCCATAACATCAAGATTGATAAGGAGCCAAGGTATGAGTATCTTGTTGAAAAATTTCAGCCTCATAACAAAAAAAATTTTGTCAAACAAATATTTATAAACATTTTAGGTAACTATAATTAAGCCTATTCAAGTTACATAAAAGAAAAAAAAGATTCGCATGTCAAAAACTATAATAGGAACAATTTTTTGTATTTTTATTGATGTCAAACCTATTGGTGAGATAGTTTTCTATCTAATCTATGTGTCATATCTAATTTATTGATGAAGAGGATTTGAGATGTTGTTCATAACAAAAGAATCTAGAGGAAAGGTTAAGTTGTGAAGATGAAACTACAAATCAACACTTGATTATTTGGAATTTGACAAGATAAATTGCTTTTTGATATAATTTTACAAAAGGAAAAGACAACAATGCTCTAGTCTTGAAAGTGTGAATAAAGATAGATCAAATACGTAGGCTTGACCACATAATAGATCAGAAGGCTAAAGAATTTTTAAGTACATGCCAAGTGATGCTAGTGTTGACCAAGGTCTAGAACAAACCAAGTAAAATTAGTGTTGACTAAGCATCAATATTGATTGAGTGATAGTGTATGTGGAGAGCAAGAAATTTACTAGTGATCCAAATAACCTAGTGAAGACCAAGTTTCTAAATACAGTGTTGGTCGAGGAACAACATTTTAAATGTTTATGAAAAATTGAAATTTTTCAGCCAACTAAGTTGATTTTTTGGCATTTGGAAAGCATTTCAATGATAAGGATCGATGAGTTGGATCATTTAATATCAAGAGAGGATTAGGTAAATGACCTAAGGATTGGATTCCAAGAGAAATTACTAGAAAAGAAGAGGAAAAGTGAAATGGCAATTAGATTCAATGCATGTGACAAATCTAATGGTAAACCCTAGGATCTATGGTAATAATTAAGACTTAAAATTACCAATTTTAAGGATGTACAAGGAAAAACTTTAAAGATGTTCCAAACTAATGTTCTAGAGAGTTTTAAAGTTGGATCAGTGATTGATGTTATTGAGTAGTGAATCTAAGCAAAAGGATGAGAAGAGTTGAGAAGAAGAGTAATTTCTTGAAGGGTTACTAGGAGAGTTAGAGATAGAGATGACAATTGAGGCCAAACAGTGAATTAGTGGATGAAGAGATGAATAGAGATCTATACAAGAAAAGTGAGTTTTACTTGACATACCAAAACCTATTGTTACTTTCTAACTACTATAAACAATATTTGAAATCCTTTAATCAAGGTTGACCTAATAGTCATATTGACCTAAGACTCATATGTAAATCCTTAAATAGTGTGACATACTGATGGAATGTTCTAAAGTCCTCTAACAAGGCCACTCCTAACAGGGTTATTAAATCTTTTAGAAAGGTCATATTTAATAGTGTGTTTTGTAATCATTAACAAGGTTGGCTCCTAATAGAGCTCACTTCAAAAGAGTAAAAATTAGTGACATGTTGTTGGTGGTTTTTCCAAATTAGGTTTCCATGTTAAATAAGAATGGAAAGATATTGTACATCAAGTGTACCCTATCTTATAAGTTGACCAAGGATCTTGATAGTTAGATTGAAGGTAAGATAAGTGAGCTTGAGGCTCTATCAAGCCAGCTGCAACAACCTTCTAGTAAAATTGATGACTTTGAAGGACAAGTGGCCAATATTCATAGTAATATTAGGAAACTAGAACTTTGGAAAGAAAAAATTTTGAAGAGAGTGTTAGATTTTAGAGAGTCTATTGCTCTGAGAATATCTATTGTTGAGAGATAGTTGTAGGAGTGTGTCAAAGGCAAGGACACCTACTCAAAATTTTAATACTCTGATCTTAATGCAGTTGAGATTGCATCATATGCCCTATGTGAAATTATCACCTCTATTGAATGAACCAAGGATACATGGATAAAAGGTTTAACCAACCTTAAGGAAATTTTTAATCAGCACATGAAGATACTACCAGTTTAAGGTAGAAGAACAAAGTTTTTGATAGCAATTTTTTGACAATTTTTGAAATTCTAATCTTTGTCATTGATTTCAAAGGGGGAGAATATGCATAAGAAAATTATAAATCAAGAAAAGAGGAGAAGATAAAATTGTAAGTTATGAAATCATAGTGTAAGGGGGAGCATATGTAAGATGGATAAGTTGTAAAATGTAATTAGTATAAGTTACTATATTATTTCTGACAAGTTTTTGATACTTAGCCAATTTTCCCTATTATGTTGCCATCAATGTCAAAGGGGGAGATTGTTGACAATTGGCTAATGAAGATATGTAATTATTGTCATTTATGGAAACACATGATGTACATGCTTACAAGAAACCTCATAAATAATGATACTTAGCTTTTGGTACTTAGAAAATTGTCTAAGTATGAAATTGGTTTACATCAGTGTATTATTTTATATGTAACTTATGCCATATTATGATTAGTGAAGTTATATGGAGATAGTATACATGTTGATGATGATGTGTATAAACGTGGACATTAATAACACTATATGGAAAAGAGATTCATTTTTTACTAATGAAATAGGACAAGGGAATTAAAAGAAAGGAATTATTTTGTTTGCAAAATAATTAATTGACCAATTAGGGCTGACATCCTATATGTTTACTCTTAGTTGAAAAAGTATATTGTGGTCTTAGCTAATCCAACAAAAATTTGTGAAAAGGCATGTTATTTATGCAAAGGACATCTTGTGATGAGAGTAGTAGAATTTTCTAATGTATTGTGATATATGAACTTTCTATGAAAGCGATATATGCAAGGTTTTGTAAAGCTATTTTTGTGATCCAAGATTGAGCCAAAGATCAAAGATCAATCAAGAAAGAATTTATAGTACTTATATTCTAGAAGTTTAATTACTTGTTTGGGCAGTGAGCTCTTCTTGTAGTTGGAAGTGCATGTTTGGGTAGTGGGTTCATCTTGCATCTACTATACTACAACTCCTAACATGGTTGATATCTCCTAATAGGGATTCAAAGTCTCCTAATAGGGACTCTCTACACTAAATTTTCTCATTGACTCCTAACAGGGTACATCTTCTAACAAGGAACATATATATCAGTATACTATCTAGCGGGTATCATCCCCACTGGGGTTTTCCCTTGGCAAGGATTTCCCTAGTTAACAAAATATGGTGTTATGAGTTATCTTTGTGTAGGTTACTATTACTATTCAACATTACTTTTTTACTTTCTTATGTATGGTTCAAAGTAATTAATAATATCTAGTTGGCAACTATAGTTTATAAATTACTAATTCACCACCCCTCGCCCCCCCAGTAATTCCTATTTCTAATAGGTACATCATGAAGAGTAGCAATGCATGAAGATAAAAATAAATAAGGAGCATAATGAAGAAAAATCTATTCAATATTTTGTTCTACAATTTTTGACAGTACAATTTTTGTAGTTGTGTATTGATGTAATAATGATGAAACACATGAGATATATTAAATTTAAACTTTTTGATTTAATGTAGGAAACAAGGATGCTTTTACTTAATTTAATTAATATGTAGGGACATAAAAAATAATTTTGTTACTTAATGCTAAAACAAAACTTGCATTGTGCCCAATGCAAAAATTGATGGAGCTAAAAAATAATGTTTTTACTTAATACTAACCAGAGTGACACCCTTGTTCTAGCTATAGAGAGCCTCCAACATTCGTCGAAACCGCATACCAAAGAGTCTCAAAGATGCTCTAAGTGTGTTTGGAGGTTGATACTTCAAGGGTCATAACTCAGAGCTTGTGGGGGCTATTAGTGAAACATCAAATTCTATAGGATGGTGATGTTGAGGTCAACAATAAACTATCTCATTTCAGATAGATCACATTCCACTTGGATTTGGCACAATGATTTTTATCAATGCAAAAACTTGTAGTGTGCCTTAGTTCATTGGTGCACTACTGTGTAACCTTAACATCACTAATCTTTGCATTAAATCCTTAGTGTCATTACTCTAATGGGTAGGTGAGCGCTAGTGACACCCTTGCTCCAACTATAGAGAGTCTCCAATGTTTGTGGCCACCCCATACTGAAGAGTCTCCAAGATGTATTAAGTGCATTTGGACATCGATATTCTAAGGGTCATAACTTAGAGCTTATCGGCGATATTGGTAAAATGTCAAATTTTATAAGATAGTGATGTCAAGGTCTATAATAACCTATCTCATTTCAAAGAGATCACATTTTGTTTGGATTCGACACATTGATCTCACTCAATGCCAAAAATTACAATGTGCCTCAGTTCATTGGTGCATCACTACATAACTTTTAAAACTACTAATCTTGGCATAAAATCATTAGCACAATTATCTCTAGATGGGTGGGTAAACCCTAGTGACACCCTTCTTCTATTCATAGAGAGCCTACAACATTCATAGCCACCCCATACCAAAGAGTCTCCAAAATGCTCTGAGTGCATTTAGAGGTTGATATTTTGTGGGTCATCGCTTAGAGCTCATGGGGGAAATTAGTGAAATTACAAATAATACAATATGGTGATGTTGAGGTTTACAATTTCCTATCTCATTTTGGAGAGATCACATTCTATTTGGATTTAGCACAACAATCTCACTCAATGCCAAAACTTGTAGTGTGCTTTAGTTCATTGGTGCATCATTGCATAACTTTGAAACCACTATTCTTGGCATTAAATTGTTAGCACCATTAGCTCTATATGGGTGGGTGCACCCTAGTAAAACCCTTGTTCTAGTCATGGAGAGCCTACAAACTTCACGGCCACCCCATACTGAAGAGTCTCCAAGATGTTCTAAGTGCATTTGGAGGTCAATCTTTTGAGGTCATAACTTAGAGCTTGTGGGGGCTATTGGTTAAATGTCAAATACTACAATATAGTGATTTTGAGGTATACAATGACCTATCTTATTTTAGATAGATCACATTCTATTTGAATTCGACACAATGATCTTGTTCGATGCCAAAAGTGGCATTATGCCTCAATTCATTGGTGCATCACTATGTAAATTTGAAACCACTAATATTGGTATCAAATCATTTGTTCCATTAGCTCTAGATGGGTAGGTGAACCCTAGTGACACCCTTTTTTTGGCAGTAGATAGCCTACATCATTCACGGTCACCCAATACCAAAGAGTCTCTAAGATGCTCTAAGTGTGTTTGGAGATTGATCTTCTGAGGGTTGTAACTTATAGCTCATGGGGAATATTGGTGAGACATAAAATTCTATAGGACAGTGATGTTGAGGTTTACAATAACTTATCTCATTTTGGAGAGATCACATTCCATTTGAATTTGACACATTGATCATGTTTGATGCCAAAACTTGTAGTGTGCCTCAGTTCATGGGTTCATTATTGCATAACTTTGAAATTGCTCATCTTCTCATCAAATGATTAAGGCCATTAGCTATAGATGGGTGGGTGAAACCTAGTAACACCCTTGTTTCATCTGTAGAGAGCCTATAATGTTTACATCCACCCCATACCAAAGAGTCTCCAAGATGCTCTAAGTATGTCTGGAGGTCAATCTTTGAGGGGTCATAACTCAGAGATTGTGGGGGATATTGGTGAAATGTTGAATGATATAGGATGGTGATGATGAGGTTTAAAATAACCTATCTCATTCTAAAGAGATCACATTGATTTTGGATTCAGCACAATGATCTTGCTTGATGCCAAAACTTGTAGTGTACCCAGTTTATTGGTGCATTAATATGTAACTTTGAAACCAATGATAATAGCATTGAATCATTAGTTTCATTAGCTCTAGATGGGTGAGTAAACCCTAGTGACAACCTTGTTCCAACTGTGAAGAACCTACAATGTTTTTGGCCACCCCATATAGAAGAGTCTTGAAGATGCTCTGAGTGCATTTCGAGGTCAATCTTCCAAGGATCATAACTCAAAGCTCATGGGGGCTATCAATGAAATATAGAATGCTATAGGATGGTCATGTTGAGGTCTAAAAAACCTAGTGACACCCCTATTTTGACCACATATGCCCTATAACATTTGTGACCATTACATACTGAAACATCTCATAAGACCAAAGATGGGATCCTAAAATCAAATTTGCCATGGATTTGGCTAATTGTAGACATCTTAAGGGATTGTAGGGATTATTTGAAATTAAACATATATAGAATAATTTCAAATTAAAAATTGAATCAAATTTTGATAATAATGGTTGTTAAAATGTTCTTCACAAATTGTCAAATTTGAATTGAATATAAAAACCATGATCAAAATGAATGATATTCCATAAACATGAAGCTTAAACATGATCCATGATAAATCAAATAATACTATATTATATTAATATGTATATCCTTGTGCACATAAATGAAAAAAATATATATATCAAAATACATGTATCCATAGACAAATCGGGAAAATATATATCGAATATCATGTGTCAATAGATAAATTACACAAGTATATATCAAATTACATGGATCTATATACAAAATGTGGCTGGTCATGCCATTGAAATATGTATAATATAAATGTTTTTTTATACAATGTGGCATATGCCATCTCAAAATGTCTGATGATGCATCCTATGACAACTATACTATAGTATGATGCTAGTGAATCATCAAAATGTAGCCTCTTCGCTAAACTAGGTGGATCAAATGCCTCCTACATAAACAAAAAAGGAAAACCCAAAGTTAGACTACTAAATTTATATATGTATCTAACATTGAATAACTCAAATGCATAATGATCCATTTTTTAATGAACATTTATATTTTTAAACTTTCATCATAAATACCTCGCTCGTCTACCTCTTGTGACAACCATGAGTCCTCTCATATGTCCTTGGAAATTCTTGAACCTCATTGATTATGGTTTGTATATGTTCAAGTATGGTTATCATATGGATGTACAACTTAAAATATAACATTATAATTCAAAACATACTAAATTTATAACATATAATCAATAATTAAAACTAAAACTTACCTCTATCAACTCCTCCTCTAGATATAATGGTTACGTGAGCAATGATACAAAACTCTGATGTCCAGCCACCTATGCACTAGGTGTTTCCTGTGAGATACAAGAGTCTAGTTGTTAATATCATGGAAATTAGTTTTAAATTTTTTTATGAAAAAAATTAAAATAACAAATAAATGATACTTTTATATATTATTGGGCTCTCACTAGGAATAGAAATCCCAGATGGTCTGAGATGCCAAATCTACCTGGACTCATCAATAGTAGCCATGCATTTTACAATAAATAATGCAATTAAATTTAATTAGCACAAACATTTTACAAGAATGCATCAATATTGAATTAGCTTGAAAACTCCTAATTACCTTTCCCTTGTAAATGGGTTGTTCATCATTATCTGCACTCTGCCTCCCATTGATAGGTGATACCTGCAAGAGAAAAGAAAGATTAGAAACCATATGTGTTACAATATCAAACAGAGAAATAAGGAAAACATAACATAATGTATCATACATATCTCAAGGACAAATGAAATAGCTAAGAGCATGACATTAGCAACCTGTTTAAGCTCCTCCTCAATCATCAACTAATAATGAATGAGGATCACATACATGTATAAGTCAATATGGGATGAAATAACGCTATGATGGTGTATAAGCTCCTCTTCTCTCACGTTAGGGTGTCTAGTCTCTGTAGGTGTTTCTGGTGTATCATCCTCATCAAATAGAAACTAATACTTAGAAAGATCACCTATGGGACCTAGAAAAATATTCTTGTAGGCTATGCAAGTATGGGGCACACAAACATATGATGAACTCATTGATGATGAACTTGTGCCAACATCATCAACATGGGGAGGAAACACTAACCTAGCCTAGGATATCAATAGGCTACTCAATCTATGGATGACTATAATAGTCTGAGAGCTAGCCTCTACAATGACACTAGGATGTTGCACTAGAGGAGGTGGGGAGACATCAATATGGTGGACAAAAGTACTAGTTTTCTTTTACTAGGAAAAGGGTCTATCTTGAGGAGCTCATTTTTCTACACCCATGTTGGGCCTCATGCTCCAGTAGTTCACCTTGAGGCCCAACACAAATTTTGCATACAATTTTCTAAAGAAATAGAATGACACCTCTAAATTCCTATGTGGAGATTTGTCAAAAACCATCCACCAACAATTGCAAAAGTTCACACACATAGCCTCATTTGTGCACTATTTAATATATAATTTGGGCTTTTTACTAGTTTTTTGGTCCATGAGAAGTTTAACCATATCATCTTTAGTTATGTTTAGGGTCACAACCTCATCATAGTCCAACCCATCGTTAAACATGTCATGCATTTGTTCATGCTAGTGAAGAGTAGCATTTTGTTCATCGGTAAGTGTTTGACTATTAGCCACTATGGTGCTTAAAGTGGATAACATAGGTGACAATGTAGGTATGGTGTTTTATGTGGTTTGAAGACCCCTCAATTCAGTAAGATTTTCTTATGTCAAATCTTCAACTTGAGGAGGGCTTTGAGGGGGTAGGGGATCAATTGGTGGATGGTTTTGAGGGGATACTGGATTGTTTGGTGGAAGGTTTTCTGAACCATTATTTTGTGGCTTAGTATCATCAATATCATTTGGGTCACCCATAACTATTAAATTGCAAAACAACATTTTATGTTTTGGATTAAAATAAAAAAAATAAACAATTTGTATTGCATAAAATGTAATAAAGAAAATAAACATAAGGAACTAAGTTTATTCGTACATATCTATGCAAACCAAAAATTTGAAATACATGCAGAAAGCATGCACATGTATTGAAATAAAACAAGAGATAAACTTAATCCACTCAATAAAACACATACAAACCTTCCAAAAATGAAGAAGTGTCAATTTTGAGGGTATGTGGTTTCTCACAAATCTTGCATCATAAAAATGGATTGAATCTTGCTTATGGAAATGAGGAGATGGTTCTTCTTTTATAGGAAATAAGATGAAATGTTCAATTGAGATTCAAAATGAGATGAAGGGATAGGATTCCTTACAATAAATGAGGATTCCTTAAGGTGGAGGCTGAGTGGACTCCATGTGGATTAGGGTTTTGACCATTCAAAATGGAAACAGTGCTCACACATATGAGAAACCTTTGATGTGATGGGTTGATGGCATGTGTAAGAGGTTGGAAGCTCAAGAATTCTCACACATGTGTGAGAAACTTTTATTCACATGTGAAGGGGGGCAAATGTGTAAGTGTGTAAGAGCCACATGTCACATGTGACTAGGGATTGGTAATCCTTTGATTAGTATTGTAAAAATGATTAAGGATATGATTATATGGGAAACTAGGATTAATTAATCAATAAGTTGATTAACATAGCTTAGAAGGATGAGTTAGGTTAGGAAAGTAAGGTTTGGTGAAGGTTAAAGTTAGAAACCATGTTCTCAAATAGAATTAAATATAATATTTAATTTCAAGTGGAATGAAAAGGGATTAATTAAGTAAAATAAGTTATTTACTTAATTAAAGTGCAGGATTAAGATGCAAGTGGGATGAGGGGAAATAGGCTAGGATTAAATAAATGTAAATTTATTTAAATCAAGGATAGGGGATAAAGATGAATGTAATTTGTTAGAATTTTAGGTGACTCTGCAACACACCTAGCATCAAATGAAAGACTAAGATAACTTTCATCAGAGATTGGAAAGACAATTGCATGAAGATGCAAGAATGCTATTATTGATAATGGACTTGATTGACATCCAATTGATTGATTTGAAATGTACATAATAAGCATCCTTATATAGGAGAGGTGATAAGAGACAATGATAAGGAGAAGATAAGCTATCACCCACACAAGTTGGAATCACATGTCCATGAAAGGTGGATCATCCTCCATTATACAATGAAGTATGTGCAATTGTGAGGATGATAATGTGATATGTGCAATAAAGGTGGAATAAGATAACAACTATGACCACCTAGAGTGGAATTCTCCTACACCATATGTTTAATTGACTTGCAAACTCCTAAGTGTCTCAATCACAAATTACTATGAAATGTATTATCCTAACTAAGCTTAAGTAAGTGTAATTAGTGAACATTTAATTACACCAACACCCCCCCTTAAGTGCAACTTAGGGGAATTTACTTAAACTCACAATGCAAGAGGCTACAAGGCCATTTTAGGTACTTGTGTTCAATATGAAAAGCAATAAATAAAATGTAATCTCTTGTAAAGTGGAGAAAGAGAGAAAACCTCATGGGAAAAACCCACCTCCAACAAGAGAGATGAAAACAAGATGCATGGATGGATGGATTACTCAAGACCCCCCAAAAATTGCATACATCATGTATATACAAAGAATTATCCCCCCATAGGAATGAAGTAAGAATACATGATATCCCCCCATAATGAAGAAGCTCCAATCTATATAAAGAGTACGTGCAAAAAAAATATAATCCAATGCCTACACGAAACATGTCCCTCCTTAGGAAGAGATAAATACACCAAATAATGGAGAAACCACTCCATGTAAAAAGTAAGGAAGGAGGAAGAATATCTCCATTTATGCATCTCTAAAGACTGAATAGGTGTCTCCAAGCTCAAAGATCCTATCACACCATCAAGCTAACTTATGAGATTTGAAAAGCAAAGAGAACATGAAGAGTTGGGAAATAAAATCTCCAAAGAAGGTGAAGAAGTATCTCAAAGAGAAACCCCCTTAGATGTATTAACCAAATCTGCATTATGAGACTCATCTAAAAAAACTTCTAGGAATTTATTCCACACTACAAGATCTGAAGCATAAAGATCATCCCACTGAATAGTAGAGCTTATGTCTAAATAAGTAGGAGGTGGAGGAGTAGGAAGTTCAACACTTTTCTCAAGAGGAAAATGATTCAAGTGTCCAATCTTATCCTCACATGAATTATTCACCTTTGATAAAGGGTTAGGTACATCATGAATATCATCATCATTATCAAAAATATATGCAAAAGAATACAAGTGTGATGCATGATCAACAAATCCATTAGCTATGACATCTCTAGTCTCTATATCCCTAATATAAACATAATCATGAGTGAACTCAACAATTTTACCTTGTTCCCCACGAGTAATTTCATAAATAGAAAGGATAGTACTGGTTAAGAATGGTACACAAAGAACATCATTAAATGTACCATATTGCATAGGAATAGAACCTTTCCCACAAACCTTCATATATGTATTATTACCCATCAATATAGATGGAGAAGTACAAGGCTCAATAGAAAAATATATATACCCATAGAAGATGTCATATTATGTCATACAACTGAATCAAGAAGCCATTTACCTTACTCACAATGTGTGGAAGCAATTAGTGCTTGTACTTTGCCTCTAGATGATAATATAGATGTAGAAGCTGCATGATGTGTAGAAGAAAGAGAAAACATTGATGAGGGCATCTGGATATTGTTCTTTTTTAAGAATATGAGTGAGTTCATCAATCTTCTTATGGAAACATTTATGCTCATCATGTCCTAACTTTTTGCAATAAGCACATTTATCTCTCTTCCTTCTAGATGTTTCCCCTCTTGAAGAGGACTTGGATTCAATATTATGTTGTGAAGGAGAGTCATTTCCTTTTGCATGTTGCTTAGTATCCTTGTGTTATTTGTTTCCCTTTCCTTTGGGAGCCTTTGGGGAGGAGTCATTTGTAACCAATGCTTAATACTTGGAAGGTTTCAATTGATCCATGTGTGCTAGATTTTCTTGTTCCCTTGTGAGTTTAACTTCAAATTCATCAAGAGAAGGCATTTTGTATGCACTACCAAGAGCATCCATAGTAGCATAAAATATGGAAACAAAGATTGAATATTCAAGACCTAGCTTGGAAAGAATAGATAATATCAATTTCTCATCATCTTTAGTAATACCACAATTAGAAATCCCCAATCTAATAGAATTAAACTTAGAGAAAAAGTCTTGAATATTGTTAAATTCACACAAACTTAAACCTATAAGTTCATTCTCCAATTTGAATTTTCTTATTCTGTCAAGTTGATCAAAGATTCCTTCCAATGTAGTTCAGGCATCATGAGGATGTGTGCAATATAAACTATGATATAAAAAATAATTGGAGATGGTAGGTCTAAGAGATCCAAGTGCTTTATCCATTCTATCAAACCATTTCCTTCTTTCTACAACACCTGTAGCTAGTTCTAGATCGTGTCCAAGAATCATTCTAAGCAATCCAATGCTCATCAACTAATTAGAAACAACTTGTTTCCATTTATGACAATTATATGGTGTTTGTAATGAAACTTTTGAAAAGTCCATGATGAATCAAAGAATGAATTAAATCAAATAATAACTCCTTGACGTTATTGACTCAATTATGAAAATTGGAATCCATGTATTCACCAAGTGTAAATATAGCCAAAAATTACCTCTTTCTAAAAGTGATATGCCCACTCCAAATCACTAAAATCTAATTATAGATCTGGAAAGTAAAGGAAAAATCATGTACTTTCTAAAATAATTTCACCTGAAAATGTTACCAAATTTGCGCAAATAGAGCCTTAAAGGTTGTGAAAAAATGAGGTTTGCAATTTTTTTTAAAATTAGAGATAGAGATCTAAAATCACCTGTACCACTATGTAGATTGTGAAATTCTACCTCAAAACAAAAGAATTTTTCAAAAAAAGGAGTCTATATGAGGGAGATATTGCTTTTTGAAAATTTCCTCTAAATTTTTTTTTTTTGAATTGTTGCCAGCACACCTACAAAAATCAAATGGCTCTAGATTTGGCTTCAGATGTGTGCTTTGGATGAAACAAAATTTGATTTAGGAATTTTTGGACCTCCTCTATGCCTACATCTGATTTGCACCAATAAGCTCTAATTTTTGCTTGCAATAGAAGGTCACAAAATATGAATTTGAAAATCTCCTCCAAATTGTGATGTCCAAATTGCCGAATGCTACACCAACAATGAGTCAAGCCAAGATTGCACTTCTTGAGAAGAGGTCTTCACACCATGAGATCTTTGATACCATGTTAGAATTTTAGGTGACTCTACAACACCCCTAAGATCAAATGAAAGACCAAGATAAATTCCATAAGAGAGTAGCAAGATAATTGAATGAAGATGCAAGAATTCCATTATTGATAATGGACTTGATTTACATCCAATGGATTGATATGAAATTTTCATAATAGGCCTCCTTATATAGGGTAGGCAATAAGAGACAATGATAAGGAGAAGATAAGCTATCACCCACACATGGTGGAATCACGTATCCATGCAAGGTGGATCATCCTCCATTATGCAGTGAAGTATGTTTTTGATGAGGATGATAATATGATATGTGCATTAAAAGTGGAATGAGATAACAACTATGACCACCTAGAGTGGAATTATCCTATACCATGTGTTTAATTGAGGTGCAAACTCCTAAGTGTCTCAATCACAAACTACTATGAAATGTATTATCCTAAATAAGATTAATTATGTGTAATTATTAAATATTTAATTACATCAACATAATTAAATAAATGTAAATTTAGTTGATTAAAGGTAAGATAAGGCTAAAATTAAATGAATAATAAGTATCTATTTAATTGGTTAAGATAAGTGTATTTGGGTTCAATTGCACAATGTTAGGTGTCTACATTTTGCCCCTATTTGATATAGCATTAGTGATGTTATATCAAAGAAAAATAAATATAGTGGATGGAAGGATTGGACTAGTAGCATAATGCCTTAGTCATGGAAGGATGACAAGGGCTAAATGGTATGCCCCCTTGAGAGAACATACTGGTGTGGAGAACACAAATGCTATCTTGAAATGGATAGGAGTATGAAAGAGAATGGAAAATGATAAGATTGATAAAGTTATCCTACAACACTATGAAAAACCTATGTTTGATATTGTATTCAACACTATGCATAAGGTATGAGGAACCAAGATGAGAATGTGTCCAATACATGATAAAAAGGGGTCCAATACAACCACATGCCTTATGAAACAATGATATGAAAACCATAATTCCTTGGGACAATAGGATGCAAAGACCATGATAAATGAAAAAAAATACTAATACATACAAGGGACAAGAAATCATGCACAATAAACCAAACGAAAACAATTTTTTTACCCCTAGTCAAGCTAAAAACCAATTAATGGATTGATTGACGATTATTGATCAAGGATGACATAGTTTAAGATAAGAACAATGTGCATCAAAGGAGTGGGTAGGAAACATCCCATGATGATGTTAAAATTTGGTCAATAGATTATTAGCTCATTGGGCTAAATTAATGAATTGATTAAGGATCAACATGCTAGATTTCAAGATTGGATTGATTGGATTAGTATTGATTGTACTTGATTTGGGATTTTTTTGATTTTATGGAGAGTTTGATGAATAGATTGAATTAAAATGAAATTGGCAGAATGAACTTGAATGAGATTGGAAGAATGATTTTGAGAGGATGAAAATTGATTAGAGTAGAAGATAATTTGATTTGATGTGAAAGAATTAGAAGAAGCAAAAATTGATTGAATTAGAGGATAGATGAATTTGATCGAATTGATAAAAAGGACTAGATTGGGACCATTGGCAAGGAAGATCCAAGGAATGGTAAATGGATTAGAAGGGCAGGGATATTAGAATGGTGAAAGAATATGGGGGACCAAAGGATTTGGTATAGGAAAATGGGGAGCCAAGGACCATGTTTCAAAGGAGTTAAAAAATAATTCCCCATACAAGGGATAGGAAAATGGAAATGGATAGATGGTGTGTACAAGATACTCATGGAGGAAATGGAGGTTCATGAATTATTTCCAAAGCATACATGGATATTTTTTATTTGTTATTTTTTTTTTTCTATTATTTTTGCTTCCTCTAGTTTCAATCTCAAGCAAAGGGATGGAAGTGGAAGAGATACAAATACAAGAAACAAGACGGAGGGTATGAATATGAAATGAAGGAAATGCATGGGATAATCAAGATGAAGGATATATGAAAGGAGGATGGGATTATATAGGACTATGGATGGATAATGGAGGAAAATGAATCTAGCAAGGATGAGGGATAAAAGATATTGATAGGATATCAAGATTAAATATGTGAAAGATGAATATTTATAGCATAATATGTTGATATGAAAGTGAGCATGAATGGATGAAAGGAATATGATATTCAAGATCAAAGATGGAAAGGATGATTACTGATAGATAGAAATATGGAAGATATTTAAGGCACTATGCTATGGATGGAGCTTTCCCTTGGTCTAGAGTGAAAGTGGAAGAGGAAAAGTGAATGAATGGATATGTGGAATTGGAAGAACTTGATACATGATAGGAAAACAAAGGGAGGATTCAAGCATTGAAATACATGGATGGTATACCTCGATATTTATTTCTCTTTCTTTGTAATTTTAAAGGAATTTTTACTATTTTCTCACAAATGTTGGTAGGATAGTGAAAAGAAGGATGAAATGGGTTGGGAAATTGAGGTCAAGAACTTATGAAAAAGTTTTGATTAAGGGGGTGGAGTGGTTGGGAGGAGGACATGGTTGATGGATGCTAGGTTGGAAGACCTGTGAATGAGTGCATGCAGGAGATGGAAAGATCATTATTGACATACACTTTGAAAGGTGATGGAAATGAGGAAATTTTGGAGGATATGTAGGAGAAATTTTGAATTTTGGGATATAGGGACACAAAATGGATGAAAGAGATGATGGATTTAGGGTGGTGGATTTGGATACATAACGACCCAGAATAGAGTTGGTAAATGGAAGTTTTGAGGATTTATGGATGAATGAAGTCTTTGGATAAACAAAATTGGATGCCATTTTGAACTTTTCTCTGAGGAGAATTGCTTCATTAAGTAGTTTTGGAATCCACATAATTGCACTTTTTATTTTCAGCCTTTGTGGCTTTTGGATTTTATTTTGGATCATATTTTTTTTTCTTGAACATGTCTTTTAGAGGGGACATGTTAATCCTTGGATTTTTGCAAATTTTTTCCTTCATTTACTTTATATTTGGCATCCAAGTTGATTCCATTGGCCATGGTATGTGTGTATGAGGATAAATGGTATGGAAAGGTTATGGATGAGATTATGGATGGTGAATATTGGAAGGAATTAAAGGATGTGTTCCTTTGTTGATCTTTATTAGGAGCACGAGGGGATAAAGTGGAAGAATTGGCTATAGTGGGTATCCAAAATGGATGGAAAGGATTAATGGTTTTTCTTTGAAGCATAAGGACCCAAAATGGACTTGGAATATGGATGATGGGAACATTTAGGTTTGGATGGAGGAAATTTTGATTTGGAAGGAGTGGAATGTATACCAACATCTTGAGACATTATTTCTTCAATAGGATACATATCATTGTCAATACAAGATGTGAGTCCATGTATAGTGGGTTGATGAGTGGATTGGATAGGGGTGATAGGATCATGTTGAGGTTTAGGATCATGAGGGTGATTATGAGGGATAATAGGATCTTGAGATGGATTTGGATCATAAAATTCAAATAAAGGGGTACTTTGATCTTAACTTATAAGAAGATTATGTAGTAGAATGATTGGTTCATGAGGTGGAGTAGGATCATATAATGGATTGGAAGAAATGGAACCATGAAATAGAGTGATTTGATCTTGACATAGAGGAGTATCAATGGATGGAGTGGAAGGAATATCTTCATGAAGTGGAGGATCAATGGATGTTACCTCTTGATATGGAAGGGAATTTGTAATGGATGTAATGTCATGATCTTGATTAGGAAGGGGATCATGAGATTGATCAAGAGGGATAAATGGATTTTGAGGGACAAGGGAATTATGGGATGGAGAATTTATTGGATCTAAAAGAGAGTATGAATCCATAATGCCATGCTTTCTAACAAGTTCTTGACATGGCATTGGGTTTATGAGTTTGGGTGATTGGATCACTTCATTTTTTGTTTGGTACTTAGATAAGCTTTATACTAATGATTATGGGACAAAGACATACTTATTACAAGGTGGGGTGATGTTGATTAAGGAGGACAAGGATTGTGTGGAGGTTGAGGCATGGGTAGCAGATTGGAATGATGGTTTTGGGAATTAAATTCAAAGAATGAGGAATTAAATGGAGGATTTGGGTTGGAGGGAACATGAGGATTATGGACTTGGAAGCATGAGGGAAAAAAACATATTTTTTGGAAGTTAGATTTTTTCTTTTGAACCCCATTTCATAGACTAAAGACACAATTCTTGAGTTCCTAAAATTCTTGGGCAATGGAATATATGTTTGAGAAATTATGCAGGCTATGATTAGAATCATAATGAGGTGTTTTTCCCTTATTAAAGGTAGAACAATAAGGAATGTGAGATGGATTAGGATTGGGTGTGCAATTTTGAGGATTGATCTACTATGTAGGTAGAATGGAAAGTATAACTCCAAATTACCTTTGAAGATCTTCAACCATTTCGATAAGCCAATTCCTATCCATGGAGCTTAGATGAAGAGTGATGAAAGATTTGGTGATGGATAAAATATGACCATAGGACTAGGAGCAATTTTTTTTTTTTTTTTGATATGGATTGGATTGGATTTGATTTGATTTGATACTGGATGAAAGTTTGAGATAACCTTGATGTAGAGAAAGACCTTATGATATTACAAAAAATTGGATACTGGATTTGGATGATGATATATTTTTGTACTTGGTGTTGGAAAAATGATCCCAAGTGAGAGAATGTAGTTGTGAAAATGTTTTCTTAAGGATCACTTAGGTCTAATATCACACTTTGAAAAGATCTTTCTACCTAAAGATAGGATTGAATCTCAATGAAGGAGAAAGATGATTGATGATATTGATTTGAGTCAATTAAGATATCAAGGATTAAAGTCCAAGGTTTATGATGGTGCTCCTATGTCCAAAGTGTAAAAATTTATGAAAACTTGAATTATAAGAGGATTTAAATATATGAGGTTCGAAAGATAGATTTTGGGTGAAGATTGTAAATCGATTAAATTAGGAATTGATTATAAAGGAATGAATTTGACAAGAGATTGGATTGGAATGATGATGGTTTGAAGGATTGGATTAAGGATGAATGATGAGATTGAATGAGAAAATTAGATCTTGATATGGATAATGAAACATGACTAGAATGAAGATAAGGAATTTGATTGAATGATTAAAAATATGAGGAAATGATTAGGATGATTAGAGATGATTAAGATTTTGAAGAATGATTTGAATGAGAAAGACAAGAGATGCATGATGGTGATGAATTTGATGGATAGAAGAAGTGATTTGGAATTGATGTGGACAACTTGACTAAGAGCACTTAAAACACGATCTTGTTTTTTATTTTTTATTTTTTGTTTTTTGAATTTTAAACATTTATTGATTTTTTTGGATTTTTGAAGTTTGACAATGTTTTTTGAGTTTTGAATTTTTTTTATTTTTTGGATTTTAAAAGCTTTATGGTGTTTGTTTCGAATTTTTAATTTTACAACATTTTTGAATTTTCAAATTTGGAATACAAAATAAAAAAATGAAATATCTACAAGACAAATTTCTCAAGTTCAATTTGTATAGTGTGTTCCCTTTTGGCTAAAAATTGTGAAGGTTTTAAACACTCAAGCACATCAAATAGACCAACAATCCTAATAAGGCTTCGACTAGGGTGTACAAAGATCAACTAGAGGGTATCCTTGATATACACAAGGTAAGTAAGGCCCAAATCTATAGATAAAAGAAAATAGTGCCACACAACTGGGAAGAGACACTAACCCAAATCTCCACCTTCACTTATTAAAGGTATAAAGTTCTTTGGGGCTTAGTCAAGAGTGAAAAAAATTTACTTCCAAGAAAGGTATCTTTGGATTCATGTCCTAATATTTATACTCTAACATAACACTAGAGTTAAGGTTGTCCCAATGTGTGATGAAATCCCCAGGCAAGCCTCCTATAAATAAAAACAAGACCACTTATTTCTTATGCACTCAAGATCACCTAAAGGCATGAGAGGAGAGAATATGTAAGTGGCCTTGGGGTTCAAAAAACACTTGTTCTTTTCTAATGGATCTTTATATTGTGCAATATAGTCTTGAAAACACTCGTGTTTATAACATACAATGTTCTTTCCAACTTAACAACATCGTTAATATAAGAAATCAAGAGTTTGCCAACAAAAACAAATTGATCAACATCAACATAAAAAATTAAATGGGGATAGAGAAAATTCCTTTATTGCATTCAAGATTGAGTTAGTTTTCATTTTAAACACAAAATCCAAATGTTCACTGCAAAGTTCTCTGATCCTTTAAGCATTTAAGATTGTGTTTTAACATGCATTCAGATGAAAGGCTTTGTTACATTTATTATGCATTAAAGATTGGATTTTCTTGTTTTAATTTTAGCCATTCAAGAGTGTGTTTGATTTATCCCATTAAGTGTAACATGCATTCAAAGACAAGTATTTAAGCATTCAAGTTCATTTCCCAAGAGCAATAAAAATACAAGGAAAACCTACAAGACACATGATTAGTTATTTCTATAATGCTCCAATCCATAGTACAGGTATGTGTAGGATCATGGTGTGCCAAAAAGTGGCAACATAAAAATTATGTAGTTCTAAAATGCCTCAAAGCATTTCAAAATCTATTCCAACTTTTTTCTCACCCATCATGATATAGAAAAAATAATTAATACTTTTATAAGGCTTATTTTATCTTTGGATAACAACCCTACATGGCCAATTTTTGAAATATCTTGAAAATGTATTTTTTAACTATTGTTTTGTGTTTTTGACTTCAAAGATGTACCTAACAACCTTTTCTCACCCAAATTTTATGAAATGAAAAGGGTTTCTTAAGAATGTTCTTAGCTTTCACTAAATGTAATGTCTATCAAATGCAAGGAAAGGTTGAGTTTTTATTATGTAATGATGTGCAAGGATCAATTAAGAGTGGTATGACATGATGTTTTGATGATTTACTTAAGGTTACAAAATGGTTGGTTACACTTAGAAAGTTTAGAAGAATAAGTTAATAAAGTTTGTCTACTAAGCTTGACTGAGTGGATAGTAGGTGTCGAGAAAAGTTAGTGCAAGCTAAGCAGAAAGTTAGTTGGACCCAAGTAAAAGAAAATTTTAGTGGACTCCAAGCTAGATAGTTGATGCCAAGTAAATTCTAGTTGATGCTAAGCACCAATAAAATCTAGTTGATGCCGAGTAATGTAGTATGTGCCAAGCATCAAAAGATTGATAATGTTGAGCTATTGCATTATGATAAAGATCAAAGATTTTCCAAATCTAAGCTAAAAAAATTATTTTCTTGGAACTTGTGAACTAGGAGAAAGATAAGATTGATGAGCTGATTGCATAGAATTTGATATAAACCATTTTTAGGCAAATTCAAAAACGAATTCTAGGAGAAGTTTCTAGAATAGACAAGATATGGGGTAGATACATTATATCCTACCTAATCCATCGAGAACCCTAATATAGAAAAAAGATAATGAGTGGGAAAATATTATAATTTCCTGTATATAGGAATGTCTAGTCATGAAGAAAAAGAGTTAGAGAGGTTGGTGTAATGTGCAAGAACCTAAGGAGGGGAATGAATTAAGGGTTTTGCTTCATCAAGTGACCTAAGAGAAGAGTCTACAATGGCATATGAGGCAAGAAGGCTTATAGAGATGAATCCTTGAAGGGTGAACAAGCTGTCAGAGCTATAAAGTATGAAAGCCAAGTAGAATTAAGGGCTGAATAGAGATCTGTAATCAACAAAAGAAGTTGTAAGTTGTATCAGATCAAAGCTCTACTAGTACTCTCTAACAATTGTATCAGTCTAGGGTAAATCCTTTGGATTAAGGTTGACCTAATAGTATCAATCTAGGGTAAATAATTGTGTCAAGTGTTCTAATGAATGTGTTGTGTTTCATGCTTTAGATTTCTACAAGTTGATTTGACAGTAACATACAAGTCTTAGTAAATACACTATGAATGCATGCATGGGTATGAATGTTTTATGGGTTCACTAAATTGTGAAAAAGTTTTATTTTGTAAATTTGGACCTTGAATAATTGATTGAAGCCCCTCCTATTTATTCTAAACTAATTCTAACAAATCATAGACAATAAAACTAGAAGTGGCTGATAAATCAAAGACACCGAAAAAATAGCAAATACGGCGACAAATTGAGGCCTCAGAACTATAGTTGCCCACAACATAGATGACATAACTTAGGATTTGCAAAGGTAGAGACAACATTTCATTGGCAAAGATGACATTCTACAAGCAAAGAAACAAGTTAAAATGTGGAGATGTGAGTTAAAAGGTTGAGATGATAGAATGCAAGCAGTGACACTAGTTCAATAGCGAAGATGAAAAAACTCAGAACCATTAGAAAAATGTAGATGTTAGAACATAGAGATGACAACATAGAGATGGAAAAATGATGTAAATAATAGTCTAGAGATGACAAAAAATTAGAGACAATGGTGCATTTGTGCGGATGATACTGCATGAAAACAAAATAGACAACCCATTAGTTTTCCATAAAATTAAAAATTTGGGGGTATGTAAGGATATCTCTTCCTCCCAAATGTGTCCTTCAACTTGCATAAATAAAAAAAATCCTTGCAACACACTCAAACAACAAAAAACATTAGATTGTTAGTGCAAAATAATTTGAAAAGGATGAACGAATGACCCAAAGTGGGTCCCACCAAGAGTGCCAAAATGTATTGCATAAAATGTAATAAAAGAAATAAACAGAAGTAACTAAATTTATTCCTACATATTTATGCAAACCTCAAATATGAAATACATTGAGAATGTATGCAAATGTATTGAAATAAAAACAAGAAATAAACTTAATCTACTCAATACAACACATGCAAACTTCCCCAAAATGAACAAGAGTTGATGTTGTTATTGTTGAGGGTAATGTGGTTTCTTACAAATCCCGTAACATAATAATGGATTGAATCTTACTTATGGAAATTAGGAGATAGTTCTCCTTTTATAGGAAATAAGATAAAATGGATGGTTGAGATTCAAAATAAGATGAAGGAATAAAATTCCTTAGGATCAATGAGGTATCCCTGACATGGAGGCCAAGTGGACTGCATGTGGATTATGGTTTTTACCATTTAGAGGGTGATAGATGCTCTCACACATGTGATCACCCTTTAATGTGATGGGTCAATGACATGTGTAAGAAGTTGGAAGCTCAAGGTTTCTCACATATGTGTGAGCAACTTTGGTTCACATGTAAAGGGGGACAAATGTGTAAGTGTGTAAGATCCACATGTCACATGTGACTAGGGTCTGCTAATCCACTGATTAGGATTGGAAAAATGATTAAGGATATGATTATATTGAAAACTAGGATTAATTAGTGGACAAGTGGATTGACCTAGGTTAGGAAGATGGGATAGGTTAGGAAAGTGAGGTTAGGTGAAGGTTAAAGTTAGAAGTCATATGCTCAAATAGAATTACATATAATATTTAATTCCAAGTGGAACAAAAAGGTATCAATTAAGTAAAATAAGTCATTTACTTAATTAAAGTGAAGGATTATGATGCAAGTGGGATGAGGGGAAATAGGCTAAGATTAAATAACTATAAATTTATTTATATCAAGGATAGTGGATAAAAATGAATGCAATTAAATAAATGTAAATTTATTTAATTAAAGGCATGATAAGGCTAAAATTAAATAAATAATAAATATATATTTAATTGGTCAAGATAAAGGTATTTGTGCTCAATTGGACAATTTTAGGTGTCTACACAATTTCTATTAAAAAAACCTAATTTTCAACAATTTCAATAAAAAAAACTTAATTTTCAACAATTTCTATTAAAAGAAACCTATTTTCAACAATTTCTATTTAAAAAACCTTATTTTAAATAAAAATCATTCAAAATCATAAACAAAAATAAAAATTATTTACCCCAATCATATACTCATTCTTGGATCTGATACTGAAAATGGAAGTAAGAAAAACTACAACCACAAATGATTATTTTTCTCTCAATTTTTTAAAAAACAACTTCGAGTCCCATGTTTTGGGTATTTGGTCTCATATTCAATACCCGATATGATATCAAATACCTGATAATGGATCAAATACTCAATAAGGTTTGGCCCAATCTTTTTTCCTTAGTATAAGGATGGGTGGAAAAAAGTCAAAGCAGATTTTGAAACTCTTTTCAACATTTTAAAACTCCACTTTTTTCACATTGCCACTTTCTGGCACACCATGATCCTACACATACCCACCAACTATATGTAGCCTCATCAAGATTTTCCATGGAGGAAAATTCTCTTTGTTCAACTTTGGTTCCTCCTTTTTTTGTACATCATGATCTTTAGCTTTGAGTACCTTGAAAATTCTCTCTACAATTACATATAGATTTGATATCAATTGTCATAATTTTAGAATATCTAAGAGGGAGTTGAATTAGTTATCCAAAGTCCAAATTTACTAATTAAATAAACAAACACTTACTCAACATCAGATCTTATCATTCCATTGCTTAGTCTCTATTGTAAACTTTAGTAACATCAACTAGTTGTCCACTATTCTAAATAACAAACTTTTAGAATGTAAACATTAATCAGTAAAACATCACAATAATGTCCACACAAGTTTAGCAAATCATTCTTGATATTCTAACAAATGGTGCTAAATAAATTAGCATTATGTGAAACATGTGCCTTTGATTCTGCAACATTCAACAAATTTGTAAATTCTTCATGCTTGTGCCCTTTGTTCAAGATCTACCTCTCTATGTTGTCCTACCAAAGTACTATGTAATTTTCCAATAACCTCCATCAAGATTCCTTGCAGGCTCTTCACTATTTTATTCTTTTCAATAAGTTTTGACAAAGATGAGATCAAGTTAGTTTGATAATCATCATCTGTTGTTAGGCTAGCAAGAAAAAGTAGAATAGATGGACTAGAAGGTTTACATTCATCTTCCCTTTGCTTCTTTTCTGCTACCTCTTTGACTCTTATTTCCTCTTCCTCTTTCTCTTCTCTTTTTTTTTCTTTCTTTTTCTCTCTTTTCTTCCTCCTCTATTATCTTCTTCTTATATTCTTCTAACTTCCTCTTTTTTTCTTCCTCAACTCTTTTTTTCTTCTCTTCTTTAAGAATTTTTTGCTTGGCATCTTCTATTTTCCTCTTTTCTTCTTCTAATAGCATATTTTCCTCTTCAATTTGTTTTGATTGATCTTCAATAGCCTCTACATAAGATTCAGGTTGTTCTAAACTCTCAAAAGGGTTAGTATCATTAATGTCAATTTTAATATTGATCTAATCAATTTTCATTGCATCAACACTTACCGACACTTGTGAGGTTCTAAGTGTTGATGAAGATATTGCCTTGGATTCTATCAATATCTGACTTATAGCTACCATAGTTTCACTTTTTATTTTTTCCTTCTCACAAATCATAAAAGAGATAGTCTCACCTTGTTCCTCAAGTAAGGTGCGAGATTTTTCAACAATCTCTTGACTTCTTCTTCATCATTAGTCTTGCCTATTTTCCTTATCATAGACTTCCAAAGTTCTATGTCCTCTTCTTGAGTTAGTGCCTTCTTCTCAATAAGTTTGTCATAGACCTTTTGGTTTACTATGCCTTCAATATCCTTGAGTTTTAGATTGTTAGCTATTATATATCTCATAGTAGATATATCAATCTAGTCTTTGTCAATATTATTATACAAGTCATAAAATTTGTTCATCTAAAAAAAGCTGACTTCATTAGCAATAGTTGAATTAATCTTCCCTATCTTTGGCTTCTAGGGTTTTTGAGATTTTCTTGCTGATTATTTAAAAGTAGTTACCTTCCTTTCCTATTCAACTTCTTCTTCTTCTTCATTGGATTCAAGAATTGTCAACAATGTCTTTTGTCTCTTTCTTGGTCTAGTCGCTTGTTGGATGACTCTTATTTTCTTTGTAGTCACAACATCCACTAATCTTTTTGATTTCCTCTTTAGCTCACTTGGTTGTACATTTGACACTACTACATAAGGAATTCTCTATTTTGAAGATATCTCTACAATAGACACTAACAAATGTTGCACATACATTATAACTTGTTTCATAGTCTATATGACTATGTGTGACTCACTTTCCATCATTCTAGCCTCTGTTAAAGCTTTCTTCATTATTATTTCTATCTTCTTGTTAGATGCCTTCTCTAAGGATGCCTAATAGGCTGATTGGGTAATTTCTTCATAAGTTCCAAATCTATACTCAGCTTGGTCCTTCTTAGAATTCAACAATAAATCAATGTATCCAACTGGTACTTCATCACTCAATTCATAACCAAAGGGATCAAGGAATGTTTCCTAAGGTTCTACTACTTGAATATAATTAAAATTTGTATCAACCATAACACATATATCTTCTTTAAATCTTTCTACAATTGTAGGTGCAATTCTAAAACTTTGCCTCATCTCATTCTATAATGTTTTCATTATCAAATTCCCACTATCCAAGATTTTATCTGTTAGATGTCTTCTACATACATCTATGATTTTCTCCATTGTACATCTCTCACTCCTCATAATCTTCTTGACTAAAAAATATGGAAATCTCTTAAGTAAATAAAAGAACATATGATTGATCGGTACCTAAAATCTAAACACACCATTCTTGGTACTCCTAATTTTTTCCAAGTTTTCAAGAAGTTGCATTCTTAGAATTTCACTAAGGTTAACTTGTTCCTTCTCAATACATATCTTATAGGCTGCATAGATGAATTTGACTGACAATTCATCAATCTTAGAACTTACAATAATAGAGTAGGTAATAATTCTACTCCGGAATCTTACATCATCTTGATTAATGGTGCTAATCACCATGGCCTTCCCATTATAAACTACTTTTTTTTAGCTTTCAACCTTCTTCTTAAGAAGTTTCTCACTTATAGGTACACTAGCTTGTTTGCTAAGACCAGTTCCCTCATGAATAAGGTCGGCTAAAATATTAACTACATTATCTTCCATCCATATTTTTCCATCATGAATTCTAATTAGTATGATTTTTATCCACTCATCGATGTCAAATTCTTGGTAGAAATAATATTTGAAAAAATCTAGTTCCATCAAGTGTTCAAATCTGGGTTTCATAGTCATATCATGGTTAAAGACTAGTTTCATATCCTTGTTCACATACTCACTCCCAATAGATTCAAACTTGCTATTAAGTTAACTTCTTGCATCTTCCAAATAAACTACATTTTTTGGAGTAATGGATAATGTTGAATTAGGGTTTCCTTCTATAGGTTTCATGGAAACAACCTTCAATTTTGGTCTCTCCTCATTCTCAACATTATGAACTACGATTCCATCAAATATAAACTTTTATAGAATAAATTTTGTGGATAAATGATAAAATGCCTCTTTCTAAAAATAGGGCTTTCTTCAAAACAACCATGTCAAGTCTCTTCTAAGTGCTTCTATGCTTCTGATGTAATTGCAATGAAGTGGTAATCAAGTTTGCACTCTATTTTATTCCTTCAACTTGAACTTGCATTAATTGCATACTTTGTAAACACAAAAATGTTATCAATTACATTTTGAAATCAAATATGTACTCAAGATTTTCTATCCAATCTTTCGATGCTACCAAATGTTTACTATAGCTTCCTTCCATCATGACAATGCTCCAAGAATCTTCACTCTATGAAATTCTCTACAAAGGCATAGTTTTCATCTTCTTCTATAGAATTGTCTTTCTCTATAATAATTCTAAACTTATCTTGATGCACGTTTTCCCAACTGCATTACCCATAATTCTATCTCTAAATAAAGTTTCACATTCTGATGTAGTGAATAAGCTTAATTCAACTTAATTGAATCAAACTTGATTAAAAACTTCAATCTTCCTATCTCATTATCTTCTAATTTTTCTTTTGAGATGTCTAATCCTTTTACAAATGCCTCATTGAGCTCTTCTCGGAGTTTAGTAACTATGTTTCTTTGTTCCTCATTGTCTGTATTAGTTCTAGAGTTCCTTTCATGGTTCTTTCTATCTGTTGGATACAATTGTTCAATTGTGTATTGTCTTTGATGTCGCACAAATGTCATATCAGTCATCAGATAGAGTCTACCAAGCTCAGAAGGTCAACAAAGAAAAGGATAGTGTCTACCGAGCTCAGAAGGTTAGCAAGGCAAAGGACAGAGTCTACTGAGCCAAGATGGTCAATGAGGCAAAAGGACAAAATCTACTGAGCCCATAAATTTGGTAAAGAAAACTTGCAGTATCTACTGAGTAAATAGTTCTTACCGAGCCAACTCAGTCATCAAAGGAAATGTGGTAGAAGCAGTTCTTACCGAGCTCTCATGAAGGAATTCAATTCTTACCAAGCCAACTCGGCAGCCAAAGAATTTTACAGATATTGCAATATTAACCGAGTCAAGAAGGTTAACTTAGAAAATTTTTGGAAGCAGGGTTGGCCAGTAAAGGATTTCATTGTTTTATGAAATAACATGTATTTGTTTAGAGTAATATTTGTAGCCTATTGATGTATGGTTTATTGGTAAATGTCACATCTAAATGGGCTTACTTGACAATCTGAATGGTATAATTAAGAGGTCAAGTTGCAAATTCTAAGTATGTG
This sequence comes from Cupressus sempervirens, assembly GCA_028749045.1. Taxonomy (NCBI): domain Eukaryota; kingdom Viridiplantae; phylum Streptophyta; class Pinopsida; order Cupressales; family Cupressaceae; genus Cupressus; species Cupressus sempervirens. The sequence goes on from CM053790.1 coordinate 676,592,097, forward strand.
AAGTGAAAGTGGAATTAATGTGATATAAGAACTGATTATTGTGCAAGCAAATTTGAAGGATGATCAGAGATCATTGAGGAGCAAAAAACCTATATTTGATCAAGGAGGATCTAATGATGCTGAACTGAGACCTGTAGTCAAAAAATTTGGTTGCATCTTGTTCAGCTCAATTCATTGTTGCTTTCTAACCATTGTAGCAGTGCTTTCAAATCTCTTAATAGAGTTGGTTTAACAACCATTATGTAAATCCTCTAACAAGGTGATAGTTCAGTTGAATTGTTCTAAAGACCTCTAGCAAGGCCACTCCTAATAGGGTGATTAAATCCTCTAACAAGGTCACACCTAACAGTGTGTATTGTAACCTTTAATAGGGTTAACACCTAACAGGGCTCACTTCAAAAGAGTGAAAAATTGGTGACTAGTTACTTGGTGGTTTTTCCCATATTGGGTTTCCACATTAAATTTGGTGTCTCTTGTGTTTATTTTATTTTAAGTTACATGCATGAATGCTTGAAGATAAGTAATAGTTTAATTTATCGAGTTACAACATTTGTTTACAGAGTATCAGCAGTAACTAGATCTTTAAGAAATCTAAGGGATCTGTGGATTAATTTTTGTGAGTAACTGATTCACACCTGAAATGTCCCTTTTCTGATTTTACATGATATTTCACACCTCTAATCAGATCTTTAAGATCAAACAACTAATATCACAAAGATCCACCAAATCTCTCAAGAAACCCCAAATCGGGTATGCTAGAAATAGTGCCAAAAGCTTCACAACTTCAGAAATTATTAATAAATCTGAAAGTGGAAATTTTTACAAAAATTTGAGCAGCATAGCAGCCTAAAAAATGAAATTTCCAGATCTGTATAGCCTTTACACAATAGTTCACAAATGTAGGACAAAAACTATGCTCATTGAGCTCTCGAAATTAACACCAAAATGCCCGGAAACACCTAAAAAACACTAATAATCTATATCAAAAGTTTAATCACATCTCAATACATATATTTAGCTATATTTTAACATCTTAAAATCTGAAATACAGCAGCAACCCAAACTGATATGAAATACTCAACTGAAAACACCAAACTCATACCAAAAACACACCCGAAAACCCACAAATCTGCATTGTTCAGCACAAAGGCAAACTTTGTATGAGCATGCACATAGAATGGCTTCAAACTCCAATCCTTAGCCTTCCTAGAAACCTGAAAACTCCCGTTCTTGGGTCTCCTTCTCCACAGGTTTGGCAGCCTCTGAAGAATAACAAAGAATGAGCAAAAATCAAGTTCTGGAATCCCCCCAAAATGCCTCCAAACCCCTTAAAAGAGGGCATAACTTTAACTAACATCCAAGAGAGGTTAATGAAACATATTTTAATAATAATTTTCATTTATTAGTCCAACATTTTCTAAAGATTAACCCCCTTTTTCCGAAACTTCACTTTCTTGGGCATGCCTGCCTTACTAAAGATTATTATTTTTTAATTATTTGAAAAGGGGACATGACAAGTCCTCCCCTCCCAAAAATTTCTTTTCCTCAAGCAATGGCTAAACAATAAACCAATCAATCAACCTAGATCACAAATGTAGTCATGAACTATACTACTACCAATTAACACAGGCTCATGCTTCAAATCAAATCAAATCAAATTCAACTTTGCTAGGATCATTCTTCAAAGTCAACTTTAGATTGCTAATCTTCAATTCATGCTCCAAGGTATTGTACTATGTCTTTAGCTTTGAATATTCATCATCACTAGCTTCAGATTTAGTAGATTCAGGCTTGCATTTGAGATGTTCAATCTTTTCCTTCAATTGTCTAATGTATACTTTGGAGTCTTCATATCTATTCATCAGCATATCTCTTTCTTTAGTAAGGAGATCAATTTGTTCAAGTGCCTTTTTAAGGTTCTTCATCAACTTTTCCATATCCATAGAGATCTTTCTCAAGTTGTTAAGCCTCTTCTAAGTAACTCTGCTCTGATACTAATTGTTAGAAATAGGAATTACGAAGGTGGGTGAATCAATAATTTACAAACTTTTTTTGCCAATTGGATATTATTAATTAAATTGAACCATACATAAGAAAGTAAACAAGTAATGCTGAACAATAATAGTAATCATGCACAAAGATAACTTGTAACACCATATTTTGTTAACTCAAGAAACCCTGGATAAGGGGAAACCCTACTGGGGATAATAACCACTAGATAATATACTAATATATATGTTCCTTGTTAAAGGATGGACCCTGTTAGGAGTCAATGAGAAAATCTAGCAAAGATAGTCATTATTTGGAGACTTTGAATCCGTGTTTGGAGATTCCAACACTATTACGAGTTGTAGTATAGTAGATGCAAGATGAGCCCACTACCCAAACATGCACTTCCAATTACAAGAAGAGCACACTACCCAAAGAAGTAATTAGACTTCTAGAATATAGGTACTATAACTTCTTTGTTGACTAATCTCTGATCTCCAGCTCAATCTCATATTACAAAAATAGCTTTACAAGACTTTGCATATATCGCTTTCATAGAAAGTTTGCATATCACAAATGCATCACAAAATTTTGCTACTCTCATCGCAAGATATCTTTTGCATAAATACCATGCCTTTTTACAAATTGTTATTGGGTCAGTTAAGACCACAATATAGTTTTCCAACTTAGAGTAAACATCTAGGATGTCGGCCCTAATTGGTCAAGTAATTATTTTGTAAACAAAATAATTTCTTTCCTTTAATTCCACTATCCTATTTCACTAGTAAAACATGAATATCTCTTTTTCAGAAAATTTGTACTAATGTTCGAGGTTATACATATCATCATCAACATGAATAGTATCTACATATAACTTTGCTTGTCATAATATGATGTCAGTAACATGTTACATTCAAAACAATATGCTGATGTAAACCAAATTCATACTTAGACAATTTTGTAAGTACCAAAAGCTATGTATCTTTATTTCTAAGGTTTTCTGTAAGCATGTACATCATGTGTTTCCATAAATGACAATAATTACATATCTTCATTAGCCAATTATCAATAGTACCTACATTCCAATATCATAAAAAATATCAATAAATAATCATATTAAACAAGATGATCATCACTTCACCAAATCATTATGAACATAAGAAGAAAATATACCTAGTCGAGTGTTCCTATAGGGTCCTCTCTCTACTTTAGGGTCTCCAATAGGGCTTCATGATCAAAATTAATAATAGTAAAAAGTTATTTTAGTTTTGGACTTCCTTGATGCTTTGACAACTGCACATTTGTTTCTATAATAAGATGTGAATATATGAGAATTGTTTTGTGCTTCTGATAGTCTTCAAGTATGGGAATTCCATTCCTTCTAAGCATGTATGTCTACAACCATGATGTAGTAACAACAACTGAACTAGTAAGATATGTGAATCCATCATCATCTGTAATCAGTTGTGCAAGATATTTTTTACCTCTTACATAATGTGGTAACCAATAATTTGATTTATCATCATTCCCCTATGGTGGAACTAATGCAAAGACATGTCTTGGATGAAGAAGATCTAATAGATGGTTATGCTCAACTGAAATTTCCATGTGTTAGTGAACAGATTATCTTTTCCCAATAAAACAATAATCTAATCTATGCCCAAGGCTAGAAAATTTAATAAAGTTCATAATAGTTGGATAAACATTGCTGTACTCATTTCCCTCTAAATTTTTATAGGTACAACTCCCTTTACAAATGATTTATCAATAAATTTAAAGATCAAAACTAACTAAATACACACTTTTTCTAGAAATTTCTTAAGGGACACTCATGTACTCTTGGGTACTGAGCTAATAGTTTGCATATTCAGAAAATCAATGAATGAAAAGCTCACAGTCTATCCACAATTAAGCAAGATTTAACTATGAAATTAAATTTTACAACAACTTAAACCAATTCTAGGAAATGAGAAATAAAGGTGAATAGCAAGAGAAATAGCAGTAGATGTCATACAAAATTAACCATCACAACCCACAAAGTAACCATGACTAATTATACTTAAATGCTATATTTTAAAATGCAGAAAAAATATGATAGAGATATATATATATTCAAAATGACTTCTTGTTGGTAAATAGATTGTCCTTTTGATTTAACTCTCAAACACCCAAATATTTGAACAACATCTAGTTACAATAGTTGGAAATTTGTTATGAAATGAATAACTTCCCTCTAAATTCTTAAGTATAGCTCCCTATTGCATTATAATTTACAATAAATTTTCCTTCCTTCTAGATCTAAAATGGGGTGTGTTCTTAACCCAAGAATAGGAAAGGTAAACCAAGCTAGGCCTAAACAAGAACTAACTTAGGCAAGAGTTGGTATTTTAAGATTAATTAAATGTATAGATTCACAAATCTTATGAACTCGTAAAGCTTAATGATTCAACAATGCATGCTAACTAAAACTAAACTAATACCAGCATGAACTAACTATAGAGATTGAAAGACTAACTTGAAATAAAACACAAAAGAGATTTCTCTTTAACCTATGATAACAATACTATTATCTTTAGTTTGTCGTTTTGGAATAGGGGAATAAAAATTTGTTCATTCCTTGATTAAATTTAGATGAAAGAGAAAATGTAAATATTAGCATAAAGTAGAATGGAATAGAAAATAATTAACACAAAATACCATACAATTGTCTCTACAATATCAAGTATTTCGCACCAAAAATTATCTGACATTACGAAAAGGAACTTAAATCGATTCATTTCCTCAAAATTGAAAAATTACAAGAAGCCAATTTTTCCATTATAATCATTACATCAAAATATGAAAGGTGTGGGATATGAATCACTTCACCTTGTTTCCCTTTTCTAATTTTGCCTCATAGGTCTTGGTGGTGACAATGATTGGAATCAATTCTTCATGTCTATGAACATGTACAATAGTGTACCTCAAAATCCAATTTGAATGCTCTCTAGCTAAATCTTTGATGATATTTAACTGCTCTTGTATCTCCTCCATCACCACATGTACACACCCGCCATGTGTTTGGAGCTTGAAAACTTTATTCTAGTGATCAAAAGATATCCTTGTCAAGCCATCTATATAACTAGAGAAGTTCTTTTGCATGACACTTAATCCAATGATCCCCTTTCCTTGTCCACTAGTTTGGGAATCTATATGTAGACCTCTTAAAATTTCGTAGTCTCTGTCTTTATCCTTTTTCACTTTGGCCTCTATTTCTTTAAGTCCTTCGTCTACCGCCAAGATCATCTCAGACTTGAATTGCATTCTTTGAAGCCACTCAAATAAAGGCTTATCTCCATTAGGTAGAATCTTTACTTCCATAGCCTCCTTAACCTTCATATAGAAATTCATCTTCAATAAAGAAACACAATATTAGTCTTAACTTTGTTTGCCACCAGGGTAGCTCTATTTGCTGAAATGTTGTCCTTCTCTATTTTGACCCTCAGTATTGCATTACCTATCTATTACATAATAGCGAATCCTTTAAACTTGAGTTTCCCACTCCACTCTCTACAAATTTACCTAAAATATTTATCTTCTTGGAGATGAGATATGAGTTCTTGGACATGACTAATAGTAGGATCACTCATGATTGACATCCTAGAGATGCTTTCCAATGAGATGACTAACTACCTAATAAAGCCATTAAGTTCATGGATTTCCACCTTCATTCTGACTTATGATAATTTAAGGCTTTCAAGTTGTCCCTCTATTATTTTATTTGTTGACTTCCATAAGCCAACTTTAGTGTCATGTCTAGCTTCTTTGAAATCCACAATATGTATGGCAAAGTCATCCACAGACATATCTTTGATTCTTCCTTGTTTAGTAGGTTTTGTAATTTCCATTGTAAAATATCCTATGTTAGGATCTTGTCCAAGAATGGACAAGGTCTTCTACTTTTTGACTTTTCTCAGTGCCGATCTAGAGTAGATAGCTAGAGATAAAATCTCTTCATTAGGAGCTCCTTCCTCTCTCCTCTTTCCTTTTTTGTTTCGAGTGTCTTCCAACCATGAATCTATGTAAATCACCCTTGATATAGTCCAAAGTGTGTCTATACTAAACATCTTTCTCTTGACTAGGGTGGCTATTTTTTGTGGCCAAAAAGAAAGGATTCTTCGGGGCTTGTGAAATAAGCTTTGAATATTTTAGGCCCCTCTCTACCTCTACAATCTTCTTTGTTGTCTCATCAGATTTAGTAGACTCACTCTCACTACTTCCACCTTCTCCAAGATCCACTACTTGCACTTGCATGCTACTAGGAAGAAGTAGCGCAACACTTACAAATGGGATCAAACTACTATGGGGTGAGAGAGAAGAAGTGATTGGACCATCCTTTAATTCCTTTTCCTTCTTCTTGGCTTTTGCAGGAGTTATGATCACTGGTAAAGAGTCATCTTGATAAGTTCTAGTTAGAGGAATATTTTTGCTTGGAGGTTGATCATCTCCATCTGATGGTTGTGCTGGCCCTTGGGTAATGGCCAAGGTGTCACCTGATGTGCCATCCTAGGGGGAAGAAGCCACTGCAACCTTTGGGGAAGCTTGAGTGGATATGCCTTTGCTCTAACTCCTTCTAGTTGTGGTCCATTTGACCCATTTTCTAGTCCTTTTCTAGATTTGAGTCATCATTATATCTAGCTCTTCCCTAGAATCCTCATAGGTTTGTGAGCTTATTATAGTGCCTCTTAGCTTAGTCAAGTAAGTATTGATATACATGTTCTGGGCATCATCCTCTACTCCTTCTATATCAATATTGACATTGTACATTTTCATTAGATCAATTATTAGTCTGGTGAAGGCTTGATCTTAGCTCTCGAACTCATCCTTGCAATTGGCCCAATAATCTTCATTGGTGGTAATGTGCTTGATTATGCTTCCAATTTGCAAAACATCCCTTGTATACCCATTCAGGTCAAACATAGTCCTTAAGAATTCATACATGTCCAATTTATACTTCATCTCAAACACCTTCAATATGTTCTTGGCATCAGAGTGAGTGTCACAACTAAAAGGTCCCACCTTCATGGGGAATTCATACCCTTTCTTCTTCAAGCTCCCACTCAAAATGTTCACTTGAATGGCCTACCACACGATCTTGATTAGCATGATCATGTCACTAGGATATTTTTTTAGCTTCAAGGGGAAACCATCAAAAGTTGAAAGATGAAAATATGAAAAGGATGAGAATTGGATGAAATAACTCCCAAATTGGTTGATGGCTACCATGGCTTTAGGACTAAATCTCCTTTATAGATATCCCTGTAGCTTCTTGCAAATCCTCATAGTGAATGCATCATTAACTTTCACATACTTTCCATAGCTATTTTCCAACTATAAGCATGGGTAGAACTCATAAGATTTCACATCATCAAGGAAACTTTCCACTCTTGGGAGGCCTAGCCACAATTGTAATGAGGCTAACATGTGGATGAGGAAAGAGGACATACCAAAAGTAATGTAAAATTTTGGAGCATGAAGAGCATTGGATAGAATTTTTCTTACCTCATCGGCCCAATCAATAAATTGGGTGTCAAAGAAAATGACCTGTACTAAAAAGAAATATTGCTCAACAAAATTCAAAGCTTCTACCTCACCTTTCAATCTATGTAGGAGGATCAATATATCGATAATCTTACATTTGAGAGTAGTCCCAAATAGAGTTTTAGGAACCTTACTCTTAGCACTTCATGGTTTCTTGAACCATGTTTGCATTATTTCTTTCCTCCAAATTATTTTCTTTGCAGAGAACATGGAAATGGCTCTTCCAAAGGTCAAGTCTAAGAATTCCTACGATTTTAGTACTCAAAGGAAATTCACCATAGTTTGTCTAAAGACTAAATTTAGCATCTTGTCATCTGGTAGCACAATTTGCCTTGTCTCTAGGTTGTAATGATGTATACATTTGTTGATTAACTCCAGGCCCTAGAATGCAATTGGAAAACCAACTTCCTCAACTAACCCACAACCTCAAAGCTTCTTAGTGACAGGATGAATCTACTCAAACTTCACTTTCTTTTGAAAATCCTACATGTCATAGAAATGAAGAGAGGTATCTATGAAATTCTACAATTGGGATTTGATTTTGTTCAAACCATTAAAACCCACAAACTTGGTGGCCATGATTTTGAGAGCGAGATTTAAATTAAGAAAATGAAAGGAATGGCTAATATAATACATATTGGCTTTTTGAGAAAGTTATGCACACTAGCAAAAATAGTAGTTCAAAAAAAGAGCGGTATTTTGTTCAATGGTTTATGTTTCCATATATATGGGAGTCTCGATTCATCTATTGATCTTTAGAATTCATGTCACACAAATGAATTGAAGGAGAGATCTAGTGAAATAGTAAATGCAAGGTTTTAATGAGAATATAGGGGTATCTTCACTATTTCATCAGTTTAATGATAACTTTCTATCTCTCCATAACTTACTTTCCCATTTTCCTTTAAGTTTTAGGAAGTTACTAATAGAGTACTCCATGGAAATATGTCTACTAATTTAGATTCTAATCATTAATTCCTTTCCATAATGGTTAGATTCTTTATATTATCATTCTAAGATGTTTTATGCATGAATTACAAATCTAACCTTATCATTAGCTCATTTTTCAATGAGATTTAGAGAATTATCTTCATCAGTTGAAAACCCATCAGGGAGAAGACAATTTATGTTTCTCTGCCAACACTTCCTTTCTTAACTAAAATTTAGACGATTGCCCTTCTTGGAATCAAAAATGTCTAACTAAGGGCTGAGGACCTTGTAGAAGACCAGTTATCATCCCTTTTCATTCTAAACTTCCTTTTCAGAAAACCAACTTCATGGGTTGAAAACTGATGAGGAGAAGTTAGTTCTGAGTTTTCCACCTAGGATGATTATGAGAGTCATCGCGAGTCTTAAACATTTTCTAAAGTCATAATCACAAAGTGATCATGGATCCACCTCACGATGCCTTGTTTTTTTCATGTTTTTTAATTCATGTACATCATTTAGTGTCTTTTATGAGAAATCATCTTCATGGGTAGGACACCCACTAAGGAGAAGATGATTTCCAATTTTTTGCAAGCTTTTATTTTTTGAAAAAGTGGTAGGTAGTAAGTGAATATAACTTTTAATTGATCATTGAATGAGTAACATGAATCTCTATCACACTTGACACTATCCTACACACAAGATCACTCGACAAAATTAAGAACCACCTAGCTATGAATGAGGAGAGCGAGAAAAAGGAAAATCCAATGGAGACTTGTCCAACCTAAGAGGGTTTAGATCTAGATACAATCATGACCAAGAATTCACTCTCCTCACTATTACATAAGTATTCACTTTTTCTAATTGGTTAGAGAATGAGAAGTGGGGCAACACTTCTCTAATACAAAGTCATTAAGAGAGTACCTTCATATATATCACTATCTATCTATCGCTATTTCAACGCAATCAACTTAAAATAGTACTAACTCTAACAAATTATTTTTAGGCTACCAAAATCTAACCCTATCCTATCCAAATTCTCTAGCATTTATAGTTTTTTACAAACCCAAAAAGGCCTCCATCAAAACCTAGCCTTTCAGTTGAAAACAATTAAAAGAAAGAAACAATTTTAAAATTGTTTGAAAAAGAAAACACAGAAAGTAATTAACTGTAGAAGGTGTTTGTAAATTCCTACATCATGTGAGAGTGATGATTTTTGAGGCTAAGTAGTTTTGACTTGGAGGCATCTTTTGACCACTTAAGCTCTCTAATCCTATGGCTTTGTCTGGACATAAGGTTCCTATTCAAATATAACATTGACTCAATATTGGCAAGGGTGCTGAAGTCTCCAAAAGTTAGATTTAGGGATTACTGAGATGGGGGTGAATCAATAATCTACAAACTTTAGTTTCCAACTAGATATTATTACTTACATGAAACCATGCATAACAAAGCAATAAAGTAATGTTGAACACTAATAGTAACAATACACAAAGATAACTCATGGCACCATATTTTGTTAACTAAGGAAACCTTGGCCAAGGGAAAACCCCGATGGGGATGATACCCAATAGATAATATATTGATATATATGTTCCTTGTTATAGGATGGACGATGTTAGGAGTTAATGAGAATATTCTGTATAACCAATCCCTATTAGGACACTTTGAACCTCTGTTAGGAGATTCCAACCTTATTAGGAGTTGTAGTATAATGTATACAAGAAGAGCCCACTACCCAAACATGCAATTTCAACTACAAGAAGAGCTCACTACTCAAACAAGTAATATATTATTATTTTCCTTCCTTTTTTGATCTCTAATCTTCAACTCAATCTTGAATCGCCAGTTAAAACTTCACATATATTGCTTTCACAAAAGTTCACTCACTTCATAATCTTGCAAGATAGCACTAATACACCAAGATTGCACACAATAGCACACTCCTTATTGCAAGAAGTCCTTTTCATAAATACCATTCATTTACATAAAATACTATTGGATTAGCTAAGACCACAATTCACTTTTCCAAGTTAGAGTAAACATCTACGATGTTAGCCCTAATTGGACAAGTAATTTTTTTGCAATCAAAACAAGTCTTTCCTTCAATTCCGCTACCTTGCTTCATCAAAACATGATTAACTCTATTCTGTATAATCTATACAAACTTCCAAGGTTATACATATCATCACCAACATTTATACTATCTCCATGTAGCTTCACTTGACATAATATGACATTTGCAACACATTATAAACAAAATAATACACTGTTGTAAACCAAATTCTATACTTAGACAATTTTCTAATAGCCAAATACTATCTTTATTTCCAAGGTTTCCTATCAAAATGTACTTCATGTGTTGCCATTAATGAAAACAATTACATATTACTATTAGCCAATTGTCAATAATCTCGCCCTTTGGCATTGATGGCAACAAAATAGGCCAACTTGGCTATTTGACAAAAAATTAACTAACAAAATAAATATTACATCTATTACAACTTTACATATATGCTCCCCCTTACAATATACTACATATAACACATGTATCTCTCCCCTTTGTATCTTTCCCAACAATAACATGTATACAATTTTCACATGAATCTCTCCCCCTTTGACATCAATGACAAAGGTCAAAATGTCAAGATTCAAACCAAAACTATAAAAAATTGCTAAAAAATTTGTCTTCCCTTATGTTCATATTATCTTCATACGATCATCAAAAATAATCTTTAGGCTATTCATACCTTTGTTCCATTTCTCTTTGGTAGACTTTGCTCATGTGAGAATTGTACATAATGCATATGACGCAATCTCAACTACATTGATATCTAAATACAAAAAGTTTGAGGGTAAAAGCACAAACCTGTGTCACCTTTTATAAAGAAAAGTGATATCAGAATGTCACAGTTCAACATTAATGACAAAAAAAATGGTATTTACATTCAAAATATGAAGATGATGTAAACTAATGAAATGTGTAGAATTGTATGAATTTTATGCCTATAATTTTTATTATTTTTTTGACTAAGAATTTATTCATTTTATTTTATTTTGAAGTCCCTTTTTTAACTATAAAAAATATAGGATGTAGTTCCCGTCAAACAAGTATGTGTAAATCATCTTTTTTTGTTATGATTTGAAAATATTTTATAGATGACATGTATAGCTAGTGCACAAAAAAAGAAATAATTATTTTTTATGTATATTTTTTTTGTTATAAGTACTCAAGTTCGACCTTGTCAGAATCCAACAGTTTTTTCCTCCTGTCAAAACTTCCCTATCAAATCTATACCTTCTTGAAAAAACATTACATATTCATGAAGAGGATTCTCTCCTCTAGTGATAAATATATTTTTTTTATTTTTTTCATATGATTTACTATTTTTTTTCATTTTTTGAAAGAGCATCTTCTGAAATATTGAAATATCGACTTATAATATTTTTAGATTATAGCATATTATAACTAATCAAAACACTCAAAAAATTATATAATGCTGATATTGAATCTGAAATCTATAAAAGGGTATTTTTAGTTTTTTTTTTTAAATTAAGTTTTGATAGAGAAATGAGATTTGACCAAAACAGGTTTTTGTATCACAAACGGCGACACAGATCTATGCTTTTACCCTTGAATATGTGTCCTTGGCCTTGACATAATCTTCTAGTTGCTTCTCAACAAATGATAACTTCAAAGCAATGGACTCTTTGAAATTAGATGTTCTCCTTAATATCTGTTGTTTCCAAGGTTCCAATTTCTTGATATTGCTATGAACATTGGCAACTTGACTCTTAAGATCAACTTTGCTACATGGGTATTGGATTAAGATGGATAAAGCCTCTAGCTCATTCATCTTTGCCTCTATCTAATTGTCCAAATCCTTAGTTAGTCTATATGATAAGGTCTACTTAGCATACAAAGCTTTCCCTTCCTGCTGATATTTTTGAAGTTCTTTTATGCATGTATCAAGATTCACTAAGTCATTCTTGATGTTCTTGTAGATGGTGCTAAACTGGTTAGAATCATGGGAAATTCGAGCCTTCACCTCTACAACATTTAGAAAATTAGTAACTTTTCACCAAAATATTTTAGCACTCCTTGTGCTCTCAATTTGGGATCTAACTTAGTATGTTGTACTATCAAAATACTATGTAATCTATCAATTACTTCCATTAGTGATCTTTGCAAACTCTTAACTATCTTATTCTTCTGTAAAATTTTGGATAAGGATGAAATTAGATCAGTTTGATCATCATCATCAATAGCCAAACTAGAAAAGGAGAGTGGAGTAGATGAACTAGATAGTTTAGTCTCATCCTCCTATTTCTTTACTGCTTCCTTAGCTTTCCTCTCTTCCTCTTCTTTCCTTTCCTTTTCCTCTCTTTCTTTCTTCTCTTCTGATCATTTCCTTTCTTCCTCCTCTGTTTTCTTTTTCTTTACTTCTTCTCCAATCCTTCTCTTATCTTCATCTTCCTTTCTTTTTCTATCTTCTTGAATCAATTGTTTCTTGGCTTCCTCAATCTTCTACTTTTCAACTTCTATTAGCCTCTTCTCTTCCTTAGTTTGTTTCAACTTTTCCTCAACATCTTCATTTTTTGGTATATTTGGTTTAGAACCACCAAATGGATTTGTGTCATCAATGTTGAGAGTAAAATTGGTTTGATCAATCTTCATAGTGTCACCACTGACTAAAACTTCTAAGGTTCTAAGAGCTGGAGGAGATGTTGGCTATGACTCTAACAACATCTTATTGATAGCTACTATAGTCTCCTTTCTCAACTTACCCTTCTCACCAACCATAAATAAGAATGGCCTCAACTTATTCCTTAGTTATGGTGCAAGATTATTCAGCAATCTCTTAATCTAATCTTCATCATCAAGCTTTCAAATTGTCCTTAGCATGGACTTCTAAAGTTCAAGGTCTTCTTTTCTTGTTGGAGTCTTCTTTTCTATGAGTCTCTCATAGACTTTTTGGTTCACTTATCCCTTGATATCCTTCATACTTAGATCATTTGCAATGATATGTCTCATAGTAGATTTATTAATTTGATCTTAATCAAAATTATTGTATAGATCATAAAACTTTTTCATCTAAAAAAAGTTTCCCTCTTGCCAAGTCCTAAAGCCATCTTTTTAACTCTCTTAGTCTTTGTTGACATTGCTTCAACCAAACTCTCTAATTTTCTTTTGTTTTCATAGGGCTAAACATTGGATACTACTACATAAGGAACACTCTATCCCAAAGTGGTCTCAACAACTGAAACTAACAAGGGCTGTATATTCAATACAACTTATTTCATTGTTTATCTCATGGCCTTAGATTCACTTTCTATCATTCTAGCCTTAGATAATGCCTTCTTCATAATTGACTCAACCTTTTTATGAGATGCCATCTCTAAGGTTGTTTGATGAGTATGGTGTGTAATCTCATCATATGTGCCAAACCTATCCTCAGCTTTATCTTTGTCTAAATTCAACAACAAGTCAATGTAGCTACCTACAACATCATCACTCAACTCATAGCTCAAAGGATCCAGAAATGTTTCCCGAGGTTCTAATTCTTGAATGTATGTATAGTTTGTATCAACTAGAATACATATGTCCTCCTTGAACCTATCCACAATCACAGGTGAGGTCCTAAATCTCTATTTCATCTCAATTTGAATGTCCTCATAATCAAAATACCACTGTCTAATACCTTTTCTACAGGGTGCCTTCTACATACCTCTGTAATCTTTTCCATAGTGCATCTATAACTAGTCATTATATATGTTACTAACAAGGAAATCTCTTTATGACAAAAAAATATGTGATTTATCAGTGATTGGAATCTAAATACAACATTCTTTGTTCTCTTAATCTTTTCAAGGTTTTGCAAGAGTTGCATCCTCAATATTTCACTCAAATTAACTTGCTCTTTCTCAACACTTATCTTGTAAGATGCATAAATAAATCTTGTTGAAAGTTCATATATCTTATAACTTGCACAAACTAAATAACCAATGATTTTGCTAAGAAATCTCACATCATCCTGCTCGATGAAGTTGATTACCATGGCTTTCCCATTTTATATTTCCTTAGTGTAACTTTCTACTTTCTTCTTAACCATATTTTCACCTATGGGTACATGGCCTTGTTTGCTAAGACTAGTTACCTAATGAATTAGGCTGGTAGAAATGGCTACTACATTTTCTTGCATCCATAATTTGCCATCATGTATCCTACTCAATATGATTTGAGTCCATTCATCTATATCTAGCTTGTGGTAGAAATGATACTTAAACAAATCAAATTCCTTTAAGTGATCAAATTTGAGCTTCACAGTCATGTCATGGTCAAAGTCTAGTTCCATATCCTTATTTATATATTCACTACCAATTGACTCAAACTTGCAACTCAAACAATTTTCTATGTCTTCAAGGTAAAGTACATTATTTAGAGTAATAGACAATGCAAAGTAAGGGTTCCCATCACTATATTTTATAGAAACTACCTTGAGCTTAGGTTTATCCTCATTCTCAACACTAATAACAATTGACATATCCATGATCTTTATCAACAATATCTTTTATAGAACAAATTTCGTGGGAAAAATGATAAAATACCTCTTTCTAAGAATAGAGTTTTCTATGAAATTTCTTTGACAAGTTGCTTCTAGATGTTCTTTGCTTCAAATGTGTTCACAATAAAGTAAAATTCAATTTTGTACTCCATCTATCCATCAACTTGAAAACTAGATTAATTGTGTACTTCGCAAATATGAAAAACTTATGATTTTCATTATACAATCAAAAAACTTCTCAAATTCATCTATTTGATCTTTATATGTCACCCAAGGTTTACTATAGCCTTCTTCCATCATGACAAAGATCCTGTACAATTCACATCATGAAATTCTCTGAAAATATATACTTTTCTTCTTCTATTATAGAATTAGCTTTTACTAGAGTACCAATAACTATGAATTTCATCATAACATGTTTAGATGGGCTCCAAATCATAAGAAAGAGTAGGTACCATCTAAACATGACTAAATACAAGTTTTCCCAACTTTGCTACCTCTAATTCAGTCTCTGACTAAAGTTCTCAAATTCTAATGTTGTGAACAAGCTTAATTCGTCTTGATTGAATCAAACTCAACAACTGACTTCAATATTCTTGTCTCATCATCCAATTTTCTTTTTAGATATTTGTTCCTTTCATGAATGCTTCATTACATTCTTCTTGAAGTTCACTCACAATGTTTCCTTTTTCTTCACTGTTAGATCTAGAGTTCCTTTCATGGATCCTTCTATCATTCCTTCTATTTCAAAAGTTTCTTCCATTGTTCCTTCTATCTCCAAAGTTTTTGTCCATTCTATAGTACTTCATTTTGTGTCTAAAGTTATTGTATAACTGAAAAACAAGTGATCTACTTCTAATACTCAACTTATCATCAGGTGCATGATAATTCTAAGCAATGTGTCCTAAGTTGTTACACTTTTAACACATGATCTATCTTCTTTCATCATAAGATCTTCTTTCTCTCAGTGTTCCTTAATTAGATCTTCTTATATCTATAGGGTTAGTATTTATAGAAATTCTACTATTTCTTCTATCATCATCGTACTTATGTATCCTACAATCAATTGCATTATGACCCATACCATGACAATTATGACAATGAAAGTCCTTAACATGATTAAATGACTTATTATTACAATCTATTTTCATATGACCTATTTCATTACATAAAAAGAACTTACCTCTAAATTCATATGTGGTTGTATTAGGAATCTCCACTTGCTTTGGTTCATCTAAGATTTTAACTTCATTGATTTGCTCAATTTCTTTAATGTTTCTCAGAAAATTGACTCAATTCAAACTTATCATCAGATTTGATCTAATCTCAAGTTTATTTGCAGACATGTTAATCAAATAACCAAGATCAATCTTGTCCTAAGAAGGTCTTTGTATATACATAGAATCATCAAGTTTTTCTCTACTAGAATAAAGTTTCTCAAGTTGTTGTTTGCATTGTGTCAATTCACCTTTCACAATAGTATTGTACTTATGGAGTTTTTCATTATCTTCTTTCAATGTTTCAAACTCAAATGTTTTCTTTGCCACACTTTCTCTCAGATCTACATTTTCAATCTTCAAATTAGATTCAACTTTGCTAGGATTATTTCTCAAAGTCAACTTCAAATTTGTAATCTTCAATTCAAGCTTCAAGATCTTGTACTCTATCTTCAACTTTGAATAGTCATCATCAGTAGTTCTCAATTCAATGGATTCAGGCTCTAATTTTAGATGTTCAATCTTTTCCTTCAATTGATCAATGTATGATTTCAAGTCTTTGTATCTATCCTTTAGCTTATCTCTTTCTTCAGTAAGCAGATCAATTTGTTCAAGAGCTTCTTCAAGGTTCTTTATTAATTGTTCCATATCCATACAGATCTTACTTAAGTTGTTAAACCTCTTCAACCTAACTATTCTCTAATACCAATTTTTAGAAATATGGATTACTAAGAGGGGAGGTGAATCAGTAATCTACAAACTTTAGTCACCAACTTGATATTATTCCTTACTTTAACCTATGCATAATACAACAATAAATGAATGTTGAATAGTAATAATAACAATACACAAAGATAACTCATGACACCATATTTTGTTAACTAGGGAAACCCTAGCCAAGGGAAAACCTTGGTGGGGATGATACCCACTAGATAATATATGAATATATATGTTCCTTGTTAGAGGATGGACCCTATTACGAGTCAATAAGAAAATTTAGTATAACTAGTCCCTATTAGGAGACTTTTAATCCCTGTTAGGAGATTCTAACCCTATTAGGAGTTGTAGTATAATGTATGAAAGAAAATCCCACTAACCAAACATGCAATTTCAACTATAAGAAGAGCTCACTATTCAAAAAAGTAATTTACTATTATTTGCCTTCCTTGTCTGATCTCTGATCTTGAGATCAATCTCAGATCACTAGATAAAATTTTGCATATATTGCTTTCACAAAAGTTCACTCACTTCACAATCTTGTAAGATAGCACTAATACACCAACATTGCACACAATAGCGCACTTTTTATCAAAATAAGTCCTTTGTATAAACACATTTCCTTTACATAAAATATTGTTGGGTCAGATAAGACCACAATTCACTTTTCCAAGTTAGAGCAAACATCTAGGGTGTTGGCCCTAATTGGACAAGCAATTATTTTGTAATCAAAAAAATTCTTTCCTTCAATCCCATTGTCTTGCTTCATCAAAATATGATTAATTCTATTCCATAAAATTCGTAAAAACTTTTGAGGTTATACACATCATTAGCAACATGTATACTATCTCCATGTAACTTTTTTTGACATTATATGACAATAATTACATATCACTATTAGCCAATTTTCAACAAGCTCACTTGAAAAAATTAAGAACCACTTGACTATGAATGAGGAGAGGGAGAAAATGGAAAATCCAATGGAGACTCATCCAACCTAAGAGGGTTTAGACCTAGACACAATCATGACTAAGAATTCACTCTTCCCACTATTACACAAGTATTCACTTTTTCTAATTGGTTAGAGAATGAAAAATGGGGCAACACTTCTTTAGCACAAAGCCATTAAGGGAGGACCTTCATATATATTACTATCTATCTATTGCTATTTCCACACAATTAACTTAAAATAGTACTAACTCTAACAAAGTCTTTTTAAGCTACCAAAATCTAACATTGTTCTAGCCAAATGCTCTAGCATTTATAGTTTTTTAGAAACCCAAAAAGGCCTACATCAAAACCCAACCTTTTGGCTGGAAATGGTTAAAAGAAAGAAATAGTTTCATAACAATTTATTAAAGAAAACACATAAAGTTATTGTTTGTGACTAAAGATCCATATCAACTTTGTCTCCATCCACCATGGTCTACTTGACTAGTTTCTAGCTCCTAAAGGTATTTTTAAATTCCTACATCACGTGAGAGTGATATTTTTTTAGGCTGAGTAGTTTTGATTTGCAGGCATCTTTTTGCAACTTAAGCTCCCTAATCCTATGGCTTTGTCTCAACATAAGGTTCTTGTTCAAATATAACATTAACTCAATATTCACCAAGGTGTTGAAGTCTCTAGAAGTACATCTATCACTGTCCTCAATTCCTAATATGGCATCATTGAAGCTCTTGGTTAAAACCTTAGAGTCCACATTGTCATCCTCAAACTATAGAATGCATGTAGGATTGACAATCTGCATATCCTTTAAGAGCTCTTTATGCATCCCAATGATTTCAATTTCCATTGATTGCATCTCTTCAATGGCCCCTTTGTAAATGAAATCCTTCAAACCCATATTACTTTTGAGGATGAACAACATGCATGAATCTATATTTTCATGGAATTTTCATTTAGAAACTTAAAAAAACCATATTTTTAAACTTCATGGACTTGAAGAAAAATGGCTTGGTATTGACATTTATCAGCTTTCCATACAAGAATAAGGGTTTGGACCTCACCTAACAATCAATCTCCTTCTATGTATGTAGTAGTGAAGTCAATAATGAATCTATTACCTTCTTTTACTATGAATCCCACCCACTCTTGCACTGCATCTAAGAGTAATTTACCCTTTTTCATTTGCTTAACCAATTGTTGTCTATCTAACGAATTGGGAACAAAAGATTGTGCAATATAAACCAATGGAAGGGTGTCAAAAGTTATCAAGGAATCTATGTATGTAATCATAGTAATCACAAGAGCTTTTAGTTCTTTATTTTCTTTGATATCCATTTTAGATTGAGTCAACATATGATTAGAAGAAAATTTAAAGAAGTGAAACCCAATATCTCTACTAATGACCCCCAATTCCATAGCAGTGAGTTTAAAACCTTTTGCATTAATTTCCCTCTAACTCATCTTTCTATTTATAGGTAGCCATCTTTGTCATCACCTTTCTAGCCACTAGGTCCTTGATTAAATGTGTGTCACTTTTCATCTTTTTTCTTTTAGAACTGCGGTCTACATATTTTGTGATGATATCATTAATTGGTGTAGACACTGGTTGAAGGTTGTGTTTCTTGCTGACTAAATTAGACAACCATGATGGAATGGTAGAAGTAGTGGTCATCCCTTGATTTCCTTTGGGGGGACTCATGAAACTAGGTTGATCTAACTTCAAAGCCTCTATTAACTCTACATCACAATCTTGATTATCCGCAAAGGTGAGCTCTTCTTCTTGACCTTTTCATTTAGTCATCATTTACTCCTTCTAAATTTCCTATTGTATGAGTGCCTCAGATTTAATCTTAAGCCTGGTTCTGGAAGCCATGATTTGTTTAGTAGATTTTGTTCTTTTCTACTTCTTGGGAGTCAAATTGATACCTATAACATGAGATGAAATTAGGATGTGAGAGGTTAATGTTTCAAAGAAAGAAACCATCTTTGGGTACTTTGTAGCTAGTTTTTCATTGACACCCCTCAAGTTTCTTCTCCTTAACTAGTTATTTATATGAGTGAGAATAGATCTAGTCCTCAAGTTTATATCATCTTCTTCACCCTAGCTCCAATCCACTTCTAATTGTCTTTGTTCACTTGCAAGGAATCAAGCAAGTAGGCAAATCTATTCAAGAGTATACTAAGGAGTTCTATTGAGTTCTCATTAGAACTAGCCATGCAAAAGTTGATAAGGAGAAATTTTCTTGTTATCTAAATGGGTTAAGGCCTAGCATTGAGGAAGAGCTAAGTCTTGTTTAGATGAACAGTACTAAGGAGGCATACTAGTTTACCCTAAGAGTTGAGGAAAAACTACGCAAGAAGTTTGACAATAACAATAGTGGAAGAGGTAATGGCGGAAGATCTGGAAGACAATCGTATGGAGCTCATAATGATGATTAGAAGAACAAGGCATAGGCTAGAAGTCGCAATAAATCCAAAGGGGAAACAATTCCAATCATTTCCATAATCAAAACAATAGAGATCAAAGAGGAAGAGGAGGCTTCCATGGAAAATATTTCTACTATGGGGAAGAAGGGCATAGAGCGTTTGAATGTACCCAATGCCATGGAAGGACAAATCAAAAATAGAACATTAGGTTAGAGTTGAACATATTGATGAAGATGCTAGATCCTCACATTTTGAAGATGTTGAAGGAGGAAAAGTGCCAGTTACCAAAATAGTCCTACTGCATGGTGAAAATGAACCTAATCAAAGGAGTTGTTTCAAAAAAGGTTAAAATGTGAAGTTATGTGTTGTGATGTGCTCATTGATGGTAGAAGTACTGACAATCTAGTGTCAGAAATGATGGTCACCAAGTTGAAGCTAAAGAGACAAAAACACTCAGATCCATATAGTATTGCTTGGGTACAAGATGACCACAAGGTTATGGTCGATGAGTAATGCTTAGTGAAGTTCAAGATTGGGAGCTACCAGGATGAGGTACTATGTGATATCATAACTATGGACATATGTCACATGTTGCTAGGTAGGCCATGGTAGTTTGACAAGCATGTTGTACATGATGGACAAGAAAATACTGTTGTCACTTAGGTTTGCACCCTTGTCTAGAGCCTATGTGTGAGGACAACCTACTAAAACATAGAAACAACCTCCAAGCTGTGGGACTTGAACAGTGAGGTTGAGTCTCTGGAGAAGGCCGGCTTCCTCTTACTATCATGGTGCACCTAACTGCTCTTGGAGGGGAAAAGGGAGAAGGAGAGCATGAAGCAAATCTACCTAATCTAATCTAAAGAGGTGATGCATCAAAAACAGAGTGTTCAAACCAATCTCTGCCCATATATGCACTATTGAACTAGAATGAAACTAAGGATATACACATTCAGACTTGCTTTAATCAAATAACCACATGCAGATCAAGATGATCAAGATGAATGACACAAGGAAAGAGAGATTCATTTATATACCATTCACAAGCCAATAGAGATACAGTCATGCAGATTATAGACTTTCACAAAACAATGGCGAAGGTAAAGAGCTCTTGCACTTTCATACCAATGGCTGAAGGAGATAAAATAGAGAATCATACAGTTTAGAGGCACAAGAGAATTTACACTGGAATTGCATAGCAATAGCAAAGATAAGCTAGAGAAAGGATCTCCCTTTCAAACTCTACAAAAGTTGCCTTTATAATTCAAGCATAACTGAGATCTTTTTTGGGTGAAGTGACTTCGCAGCTCCCTGCTACTAAGTTCTGCAAAGGACAATCAAGGGGATATCTAGTCTGGATGCAGATCCAGACACAATGATTTGGAATAGGGCCTTGAGAAGACTAAAATGGTGCCATAATTGTGCTCTGACCCAGTGGATAGATCAAAAGATGGGTGTTGGAGTGTTCTTCTCATTCTGCATTCATTTCATGGTAGTTGGAATCAATCATAAAGATTAGATTGTGCAACAAAATTGATTACCTTCATTTTTTGGGTTGTGAATTAGCAGAGTCAGCAAGTCAACCTATTTTGTAACCAGGATGGACCACATGGACCAACACCCTCTTTTTATTTTGCCACCTCATGGTATTCCTACATAGTTGACCATCTCTTTCATCACTAACTGTGCCAACTCCTCAACCTCTAGCTACGATGGTTATACTAACTGCCAATTGTTAACTATCAACCTTGGCCAGACCCGCAAGACACGTGTCACCAAGGTGCTATGTCACTATGGTTAAAATTCTCATAGTTCTTCATAGCGAGCTAGCACCTACCATAGATCTGCCTTAATCTATTGATCGTGGAGACTCGTCATATTTCGCACTTAGTTTTTCAACTTCTGGGCCTGTGAAATGTTGTCGGCACACCTAGTATCTACCTAGCACAACCTGGCATCATCCTTGAGGTTCACGAGATAACACGGCCCACCTGACATGTTTCACTGAGGTGCTATGTCACTATGGTATGTAGTGTGCAACCTTCAATAGCGCAATAATGCCAACCATCAATCTTCCTGAAATCGGATGATTGTGAAGACTTGTCGTAGTACTATACTTGTTCTTACCTGGGCCCATCATACCTAGCGCCATCTCGGCAACTGCACCACACTTGAATAACACCTAGAAATCCTTGGCACACATACCTTGGTGAGACCTAGCCCCTTGATCCACGTGGTGAAAGGGTGCTATGTCGCTATGGTTAAAATTCTCATAGTTATCCATAGCGATATAGCACTTGCCATAGATCTGCCTTAGATCTACGATGATCCACAAAACTGTACAACTATGTCTCGAGCTGGTCGAATGGACCAATGAAAAAATGCCATCGTATTCTTACCCATCTGACAACTTCCACAGGAAGACAAGACACATGTTCATCCTGCAGCCCATAAGACAAAAATAGACCCACATGCCACACGTCACCGAGGTGCTATGTCACTATGGTATCCACTGTACAACTTCCCATGGTGAGATAGTGCCCATCATTGATCTGAATTGATCTAACAGTGAGCACCCTACATATGACTTCTCAATGCATAGCTAATAGGAACTGGCGACATGCCAACTATCTGACGAATCCTCACTGATATCTGACGGGGCACACCTGGGACCCACCAGACATGCGATAGAAGGGCACTATGTCGCTAATGGCAAGAAGCTCAAATTTTTTGATAGCGCCATGGCACCTATCATGGAACTAGAAAAACCTGACATCGAAGAAAAGATTGAGAAAAAGGGGACCCAACAGACATGCAGCAGAAGTGCGCTATGTTGCTAATGTATTTACCGTGCAACTTCCTATGGCGAGATAGCACCAACTATAGATCTACCTTAGATCTGACGATGGAAGACTTGTCGGCTGCAGAACATATTATAAGGTTTGATCACGTATTTAAAATAATATTAACTATGCACACTAGCCATTGGTGGGTAAGACATTTGAAATTTGAATCTCGGCGGGGTGTAAAAATGATAACATTTCTGGCAACTCACAGGGGATGCGAGCTTGCTATGCATAAGACCAGTGGCCTAAAGCATCTATTGGGCTATAGAGTCAAAAAAATGTAGATCGTGTGCATTGTGAAACCCTAACCCTACTTCTAAGAAAAAAACCCAAAAATCCCTATCTCTGCAACTAGAACTAGAGACCAAAACTCCCTGCAATCTTCAAAATTTTGAAAACTAGCTATCTCACAGAGAGACAACCCTATGCTCATGCACTTGTTGGAAAATAGGAAACAAAAAAGAATGGAACTAAACTAACTATATACATGGAACCCCAAACCCTATCAGACACATGGCTTACGGTAAATCCTATTAACTGGGATGGGTAGAATCTCACCATTAGGCTTGCTTAACTGGAAAGCATTGGCCTATTTGCAACTGATAATTAGATAAGGACCACTCCACAATGCATCAAACTTTGAGTGTCTTCCTGGTTTTTCCCTATCTACATCCCACTTTAGAACCAAATCTCCCTCCCTGAAGAGCCTGACCCTAGCCTTCTTGTCAAAACTCCTCTTCACCTGCTGTTTGTGTACCTCTAGGGTCTACATGGCCTGATTCCTCTTTTCTTCTAGCTCCATCAATTCTGCCATTCTCACTGTCATGGCATCATCCTCAATCAACTCTATCTGGTGAGCTAGTTCTAGGGCTGGGAACTCCAATGAAATTGGAAGCCTTGCTTCTTTACCATATAACAACACAAATGGTGAATTCCTCATTGATCTTTTAGGTGTTATCCTGTCAGCCCATAGTGCAATCTTCAACCTCTTATGCCATCTTTGATTATCCTCTATTGTCCTTTTCATGATCTTGATTAGGTTCTTGTTGGATGACTCAGTCAAACCATTACCCTGAGGATAGTAATTTGAGGATGTGCTCATATAGATATTATGATCCACTTCCCATGCACAAATCTAAGCTCCAACAAAAGACTTGACATTATCTGAAATAATGGTTGAAGGGGCACCAAACCTGGTCACAATTCCATCAAGGAACTCAACAACCAAAGATTTGGTGGCATCCTTCAATGCCATTGACTTTGTCCACCTAGTAAAGTAATCTGTAGCAACTAAAATCCATTTGTGACTAGAAGTGGAAGGAGGATTGATAGGGCCTATGAAATCCAACCCCCACTAAGAAAAAGGTTGATCTACTTGGATAGGATGGAGGGGAAGAGCTGCAAGGCTTGTTTTGCCAAAGAAGAAGGCACATTTTTCACACTTCCTTACATACTTATGATAGTCATGGAATAGAGATGGCCAGTAATAACTAGCCCTCATAAGCTTCATTACAGTTGTTCTAGCTAAGAAGTGACCACCATCAGGACCATCATGAAGTTCCTTCATTATTTTTGCCTAGTTTATATCAAGGAACCTTAATAGGGCTCCATTAAAATCTCTTCTAAAAAGGATATCATCAACTATGACATAAGGAATTGACTTTAGCCTATACTATCTCCTTTTAGCTTTGTCTAATCCTTGAGGGTATCCATTCCCTAATAAGAAATTCTTCATGTCATCCATCCAATTCCTTGGCCCATCATTTCTTGCTGCTTGTTCTTCTATTAATACCATGACAACTTCTTCATCAAGCTCTTGAGATGATAACATCTGCTTACATAATCACTTACCTCTTACCAGATTAGTGACTTGGATATCGACATCATACTCCATCACTCTTGTAATACAACCAGCTCTTTTCTCACTAATATCTTTGCTCAAAAGGAAATCCTTCACACTGGCATGCAGTACTAACAAATGAATCTTGTTATGGGACAGGAGGTGTCTGAATTTCCTTAAAGCTCTAATGACTGCAAGGGCTTGCTTCTCTACATAACTATACCTATCTTCATACTCATTAAGCGCTTCACTAAAGAAAGCTATGGGTTGCTCTTCATTCTTGTCATTTTTTTGACTCAACATAGTAATAATGCTTGACTCACCACCTAAGGTATAAAGAATGAAATCCTTCTCAAATTTTGGGTTCATGAGAGTAAGGGCTAAGGCCATGGCTGTCTTGATCTCTTCAAAAATTTCCTTCCCTTCCTTGGTCCATGCAAAGACCATACCTTTCCTAAACATAGCTGTCAGAGGTTTCACCATGGTAGCAAGATTTGGGATAAATCTTCTCACAAAATTTATCCTACCTAGGAAACTTTGCAGCACTTTCTTGTGTTTAGGAAGAGGGAGAGCAAGTATTGCTTTTGTTCTCTCTGGATCAATGGTTAAGCCATCCTTACATACAATATGCCCTAATAATTTTCCTTGGTTAGTAGCGAAGACACACTTGCTTGGGTTAAGGGAAACCCCAAACTCTCTACATCTTAAGAATACCTATCTGATATGATGAAAATGATCATCTACATCCTTTGAATACATAGTGATATCATCAAGGTAGACTCAGACAAACTTATCAATCAATCTTTTGAAGGCCATCTCCATTGCCTTATAAAATGTAGCACCTATATTGGTTAGCCCAAATGGCATCTTACAATAAGCATAGGTACCCCATTTAGTGGTAAATGCAGTCTTATACCTGTCATACTCTTTAACCAGCACTTGATTGTAACAAGAGAATCCATCAAGAAATGAGAAACTCTTTGAACCACTAACCTTGGACAAAATCTGCTCCATAGAAGGGAGAGGATGGTGATCCTTAAGGGAAGCTTGGTTAAGGTCCCTAAAGTTTACACACAATCTAATTTCCCCATTCTTCTTCCTAACAAGGACAAGGTTTTCTACTCATGATGAGTGCTTTATAGGGAAAATTATATTGGCCTCAATCAACTTAGATAGCTCTTTTCTCATTAATGGTTCAATCTTGGGATTCACTGGTCTTTGTTTTTGTCTTACTGGTTTTGCATCATCAACTAAATCTATGGTATGCTGAAATAACCTTGGGTCAAAACCCTTTAAGTCATCATATGTCCAAGCAAATATATCATTAAATTCCTGACATAGATGAATAAAATTTTCTTGTTCAATTTTAGAACATACCTTCCCCATGTTTATGGATTTTCCATCAACAACCATGACTGGAGTATGATCACCCTCATCAGCAGCTAGGTTCATGGCCCTACCCTTTGCTTGAACATCAAGATTAAAAACACTCTCTAAAGTAATGAGACCTTTAGGCAGCTTGTTAGAAGTAAGATGAATGATCTAATCACCATACTGATCTTGCAGTCTTGACTGATTTCCTTCTGAAAATTCTACCTCATTCTGCAAGAAGCTAACAATTTTCTCATCAGACTCAAACACTTGCCAGTGGTTGCTATTTTTAGGGATGGCAGGCCTTACTACCACTCTGATTTGTTGCTTCTTCTCCTCCTCAAGATTCCTTGGCACATCATAAGATACACCTATTGTTGCAAGTCTATCAGCATGTCTGTTTCCTTTTCTAGGGATGCTTTGGATGTTAAATGCATTGAAACCCTCAAGCAAATCCCAAACTCTATATTTATAAGACTTGAGCAAACCATTTTTCCCAATATTCTAATTTCTCACTTGATTAACCATCAACTCACTATCTCCATAGACCCTTAAGGCTTGAATTCCTCTTTTTTGAGCAAGTAAGAGACCTTGGATCAAGGATTCATACTCGGCCACATTATTGGTGCAACTAAATTGGAGCATAAAGAAGAAGTAATACCTTATTTGTGTAGGGGAAATTAACATTACACCAGCTTGTGATCTATTTTTATTCCTTGATCCATCGAAGTACATACTCCATATCTCACTTTCATCTTCTTTAGCATCCACAAGATTGGGAAGCAGGGAAACCTTTTCCAATATACAATATGTACTAAAACCTGTCTCGAGGATCTCTGACATAGGGTCAAATTAATATGCATCAGCCCACTCATCCAAGAAGAAATCATGTATCTCTACCAGGGGAGTGGTGGGTTCCTTCACTATGTCATTCTCATCCATCTCTAGAATGGAGCAATTCATGTTGATGGGGTTGGGGGTGTAAGATTATATATGATGGAGGGCTTGAGGCTCTACTCTGATTGAAGCATTGGCTCCATATCTCATTTTAAAAGACATATATGACCAATTAGAAGATATGAAACCACCTATTTGGGTAGTAAAAGCTCTTGATAGATAGATGGAAAAATGTGGCTCTACTTCAGCAATAGAGATATCTTGGATTGCAGTACAACCAGGGCATGCATGTAGGGCCATCTCCACATTCCTAAGGATCCCTAGAGTCTTGACAGTACTACCATCCAACTGTAATACATCCCTAACAATGGGCTCATATTTCATTCCCAAAGCATCAACAACACACCTAGGCATCACTGAACTACTGGCCCCTGAATCAATCATGCAATTATGGACTAGTTTGCCTCGTATAATTAGAGAAATATAGAATGGAGGAGGTCTAACCCTTTTACGTGTTTCTTCCTTCCTTCCTTGATGGTTGTACTAGGCTTGTGGCACTTTCCATGCCAGGTATCTGATCCTTTGGTTCAATTCTTTCTAACTCTACCTATAGCAACCTCCTTTGCATTGGTATAGTAGCAACAGCATCCCACATGGAGATATTCACATTTGTCTCCTTCATTTTCTCTACCACACTGAATGGCATAGTAGATGTTTTGGTAGAAACTTTGGGGGCTGCAATTGTATGAGGTTGTGATGGGATGGCCTGAGGATTACTTGTATCATTTCTGCCATGGTTTTGCCTTTACTGCTGAAAGGCACTTGATTGATTATTTGTTGCTTGCTCATGAGGCACTATATTCGAAGTTGAGGCCTGATTGGGAGGAGGAGAGACAACATCTTCCATAGCTCTTCTTTTGCTTCTAGTGTTATGAGCAATGGAATCCCAATTTACATTACAATGCTCCTCCATCTGATGATTCATAAAAGAGCAATCACCCTTTCTTTGCATATCTAAGGCATCCTTGAATTGGTCCTCCTTGTATGCTTGTTTTGTTGCAGGTTCTTGGACTATCAAGGACAAATAAGATTCAGCCTTCTAACACATACAATAGGCATAAGAGTAGTTATAGGAGGGACAAAAATCTTGATCTTGAGCCATATTGTTTTGATGGACTATGGTCCTACTTTGGTTTACATTTGAGATTGAAGCCTGGCCACCCTGCCTACTCTGATCAAAAGAATGGTTCCAATTATTATGATTTAGAGGCCTACCACTATTCAAAGTTTGATATTGCAATTGATGAGGCTTACTACCTTGAGCTTGTTGTCTTTCTAAAGTCACCACTTTGTTGCTCACTTTTTGCATCATAGAGAAATTATCCTCTAGCCTCCTTCCTTGGTCTTCTAACTTCTTCCCTTGATCCTACAACTTTTTATCAAGGTTCTTGTCTCTTTTGTCCATGTTCTGCATCATAGATTGCATCATTTCCTTGATTTCATCTATCCCATGTGAGGATGTGGAAGCTTGAGGGACTGGAGTAAGGGGTTGTGATATAGAAGTTGTGGGAAGGGCAGCCATTGTTGGTTGATGATTTGGAACATTAGGGAAGAAAGGCATAGGAGGCCTTGGATCTAACTTACCTCCTTGTATCAAGATGTTTTCAACCCTTATTTCTATGTCATAAGCATTAGGCAAGGTATCTCCTCCCATAGTTTGGATTGTAGTGGCAATATCGCTGTTAAAAGCTCTAAGGTAATGCAAGAAGGCACTACCAGGGGTAGGCTTCACTGAAGTAGGTATTCTATCCCATGTCTTTTGGAATCTATAGTTAAAATTAGTCATACATTCATGGGGGGCTCTTTTTATAGTAGTCAACTACTCTAAAAGTGACAAATAGTCACTCTTATCCTCAAAATGTTTGCACAATCCTACTCCTAATCCATCCC
Source organism: Cupressus sempervirens (assembly GCA_028749045.1). Lineage (NCBI taxonomy): Eukaryota > Viridiplantae > Streptophyta > Pinopsida > Cupressales > Cupressaceae > Cupressus > Cupressus sempervirens. The sequence continues at coordinate 676,621,372 of CM053790.1, forward strand.
AATCTGTTATAGAACCATGAGCTAAACCTCTATACCATTGTAGTGCTTTTCCTTTCAAGGATGAGGCTAGGAGTCTAACGGCAACATCATCCTCTATAATGCCATAGATATTGCAGACATTTGCAACCTCTTGAATGTGTTCTCAGGGGGAGATAGAAGTTTCACCAGTAAATTTTGGTATACTTTTGAGTGCAGCTACTAGTATGTCATGTCTTTGGGCTAACAAGAGAGGGCTCCCACCATTAAAGGTGGAAAAGGTATGAGCTCTAGGAAATTCCATATAGACAAGTGATCTATTGATACATCCTGACAGTAGTCTAGACTGAGATCTAACAACAGGAGCAGTAGAGATAGATCTTGCAGGAGTATTTGTTACTACTACGCTCCTAACTGGTGATAAGGATATTTTAGTCTTCCTTCTTCTAGGGTTTGAAAGTGAAAGCTCTTGGTATTGAAAATTACCTCTAGAAGATGTCCTTGTCTCAACTCTGGGCATGAATCACTGCAACTTTGGCCTGGAATCAGATATGTGGTTGAAACTCAGAGTCACCAAGTACTTTGAAGAATGAGCCTCTTGAAGGCTTAAACACCGAAGCCAATACTATCTCTTTAGTATTAATCTTGAAATCTTCCCTTTTGACACCAATAGACTTGAAATTTTTTGAAATGGTCCCACCAGGCATGCCAAAAACGGTTATCACTTAGGTTTGAACCCTTGTCCAGAGCCTATGCATGAGGACAACCTAGTGAAACATGGAAACAACCTCCAAGCTGTGGGACTTGAACTGTGAGGTTGAGTCTCCAGAGAAGGCCGGCTTCCTCTTACTATCAGGGTGCACCTAACTACTCTTGGAGGGGAAAAGGGAGAAGGAGAGCATGAAGAAAATCTACCTAATCTAATCTAAAGAGGTGATGCACCAAAAATAGAGTGTTCATACCGATCTTTACCCATATATGCACTATTGAACCATAATGAAACTAAGGATATACACATTCAGACTTACTTTAATCAAATAACCACGTGCAGATCAAGATGATCAAGATGAATGACACAAGGAAAGAGAGATTCACTTATATACCATTCACAAGCCAATAGAGATACAATCATGTAGATTATAGTCTTTCACAAAACAATGGCGAAGGCAAAGAGCTCTTGCACTTTCATACCAATGGCTAAAGGAGATAAAATAGAGAATCATACAGTTCAGAGGCACAAGGGAATTTACACTGGAATTGCATAGCAATAGCAGAGAAAAGCTAGAAAAAGGTCCTCCCTTTCAAACTCTAAAAAATTAGCCTTTATAATTCAAGCATAACTAAGATCTTTTTCAGGTGAAGTGACTTCGCAGCTCCCTGCTATTAAGTTCTGTAAAGGACAATCAAGAGGATATCTAGTCCGGATGCATATCCAGACACAATGATTCGAAACAGGGCCTTAAGAAGACTAAAATGGTGCCATAACTATGCTCTGACCCAGTAGATAGATCAAAAGATGGGTGGTGGAGTGTTCTTCTTGTTCTGCATTCATTTCATGGTAGTTGGAATTGATCATGAAGTTTTTGGTTTGTGATCAGCAGAGTCAGCGACTCAACCTATTTCTCTATACAGGATGGACCACGTGGACCAATAGCCTCTTTTTATTTTGCCACCTCACGGCAGTCCTACATAGTTGACCATCTCTTTCATCACTAACCATGCCAACTCCTCAAACTCTAGCTGGGATGGTTATACTAACTGCTAGCCATTAACTATCAACCTTGGCCGAACCTACAAGACACGTGTCACCAAGGCGCTATGTCGCCATGGTTAAAATTCTCGCAGTTCTCCATAGCAAGATAGCACCTGCCATAGATCTGCCTTAATTTAACGTTCGTGGAGACTCGTCATGTTTCGCACTTTTCTTTTCAACTTCTGGGCCTATAAAATTCTATCAACACGCCTGGTATCTACCTGGCACAACCTAGCATCATCCTTGAGGTTCACGAGATAACACGGCCCACCTGAAATGTGTCACTGAGGCACTATGTCGCTATGGTATGTAGTGTGCAACTTTCAATAGCACGATAACACCAACCATTGATCTTCCTAAAATCGGACGATCATGAAGACTCTTCATGATACTATCCTTGTTCTTACCTGGGCCCATCATACCTGGTGCGATCTCAGCAATTGCACCACACTCGAATGACACCTAGCAATCCTTGGCACACATACCTTGGCAAGACCTGGCCCCATGATCCATGTAGCAAAAGGGCACTATGTCACTATGGTTAAAATTCTCGCAGTTCTCCATAGTGAGATAGCGCCTACCATAGATCTGCCTTAGATCTACAATGATCAAAAAAACTGTACAACTACGTCTCGAGCTGGCCGAATGGACCAATAATAAAATGCCACCGTATTCTGACCCGTCTGACAACTGCCATGGAAGATAAGACACCTATTCATCCTACAGCCCATAAGGTAAAAACGAACCCATATGCCATGCATCACCGAGGTGCTATGTCACTATGGTATCCACCATGCAACTTCCTATGGCAAGATAGTGACCATCGTTGATCTGAACTGATCTAACAGTGAGCACCCTAGATTTGACTTCTCAGTGCATAGCCAATAGGAAATGGCCACATGCCAACTGTCTAACAAATCCCTGCTAATATCTGACAAGGCACACCTGGGACCCACCAAACATGTGGCAGAAGGGCGCTATGTCGCTAATGGCAAGAAGCTCGAATTTTCTAATAGCACCATGCTGCCCACCATGGAATTGGAAAAACTCGGCATTGGATAAACAATCAAGAAAAAGGGGACCCACTAGACATATGACAGAAGGGCGCTATGTTGCTAACGTATTCACTGTGCAACTTCCCATGGCGAGATAGCGCCAACAATAGGTCTACCTTAGATCTAACGATGGAAGACTTGTGGGCCACAAATTGTATTATAAGGTTTGATTGGGTATTTAAAATAATATTATCTCTACACTGGGTAAGACATTTGAAATTTGAATCTCGGCAAGGTGTATAAATGATAACAAATACCTACACTCTAACTAAGGATGGAGTGAAACATAGGTTGGAGCTATTGAAGGCTAACAAAGAAAAGGAATGTAGTGCTGCCAAAATATGTTTTCTTGATGGAAAAGAGTTTCTTAAAGCTATGAAACATGAGGATATGTGTTTTTTTATAATTCCTAAAGATAGTAAAGAAGAAGTAGAGGAGGTATCTATAGAAGTTGCAGATTTGTTGGAAGAGTTTTTTGATATTGTATTAGATAATGTACCTGATGGATTACCCCTAGTGAGGAAGATTAGTCACCAAATGCATTTGATTCTAGTAGCCAATTTTCCAAACAAGGTAGCACACAGAATGACCCCAGTAGAAAGTGAAGAGTTGAACAAGCAAGTTTAGGAGTTAGTGTAGAAGGGGTTTATTTGAGAGACTCTAAGTCCATGTGCTATACCAGTAGTGTTAGCACCAAAGAAGACTAGAAATTGGAGGATGTGCACAAATTCTCGTGCTATTAACAAGACCACCATCAATTATAGATTTCCTTTCTAGAGGATGGATGATATTATAAATTGTTTGAGTGGAGCTTAGTATTTCACAAAGATAGATCTGAAGAGTGTATACCATCAAATTCATATCAGAGAAGGTGATGAGTGGAAGACTACTTTCAAGACAAGGGAAGGACTTGATGAATGTTTAGTCATGCCTTTTGGGTTAACCAATGCACCAAGAACTTTCATACTACTCATGAATGCGGTACTAAAGGAGTTTCTGGGTAAGTTTGTCATTATTTACCTAGATGATATGTTGATATTTAGTAAGACATTGGAGGAGCATTTGATTCATATTTGCAAGGTGTTTGAAAAGTTGAGGGAAGAAAAATTGTTGATTAACCTAAAGAAATGCAGTTTTGTAAAGAAAGAGTTCGTGTATCAAGGATTTGAAGTCTTGGGAAAAGGTCTAAAGATGGACTCAAAGAAAGTGAAGGCTATCCTCAAATGGCCTACTCCAAGGAGTGTGATGGAGGTAACATCTTTTCATGGACTCACTACATTTTACAAAAAATTCATTAGAGGTTTTAGCCATATTTGTGGACCCTTGACTAAAATAATGAGAGGAGATAGGAAAGAGTTTAAGTGGACACTGGGAGCAGATAAGAGTTTCAATCTATTGAAATAGAAAGTTACTGAGAAACCTATTTTGCCACTTTCTAATTTTAACAAGGTGTTTCAAGTAGACTACGATGCTAGTGGTATAGCAACAGGAACTATTTTGAGCCAAGAAGCTAGACCTATTTCTTATTTTAGTGAGAAGTTGAATGATACAAAAAGAAAATATTATGTTTATGATCAATAATTTTATGCCATAGTTCAAGCATTAAAGAAGTGGCGACACTATCTTCTTGCCAAGGAGTTTTTTTTGGTATACTAGTCATCAAGCCTTACAATATTTGAATAGTCAAGGAAAATTGAACCAAAGACTTTTAAATTGGGTTGAGTTTTTTCATAGTTATACATTTTTTTTGAAACATAGAAGTGGGAAGTCTAAAAAAGTTGTAAATTCTCTTAGTAGAAGACAACTTTTTCTGACAAAAATGTAGATAGAGGTGGTTTGGTTCAACAAATTTAGTAAATTGTATCCAGGTGATCCTAATTTTGGTGAAGCATTAAAGGCTTGTATAGAACCTATTACACTTGAGACGACAAAGTGGTTGAATTTTATGATCCAAGATAATATGTTGTTCCAAGGAAGAAAATTATGCATTCCAAGAAGTTTAATGAAAAAGAACCTCTTCAAGGAGAAGAATAGTGGAGGATTGGATGGACATTTTGGCAGTGATAAAACTATAGCTTTGGTTGCTGAAAATTATTACTGGCAATAGTTACAACAAGATGTGACGAAGTTTGTATAAATTTTTCAAGCATGTCAAATGAAAAAAGGAGTGAAGTAGAATACAGGGTTGTACTAGCCATTACCTATACCAAAGAAGCTATGGGAGGATGTCAACATGGATTTTTTTCTTGGATTACCGAGAACACAACATGGGGATGATTCTAATTTTGGGTTTTTTGGTATGTTTTTAAAGATGGCACATTTTATTCCTTGCAAGAAGACTAGTGATGTTGTTCATGTTGTAGAGCTATTTTTTAGAGAAGTGGTGAGATTACATGGTCTGCCAAATATTACTTTCAAATCGAGATACCAAATTTTTTGTGTATTTCTAATGTGCATTGTGGAAGAAGTTGAAGACAAATTTGAAGTTTAGTTCATCACACCATCCAAAAATTGATGGGAAGATAGAAGCTATGAATCACAGTTTGGGAAACTTGCTCAGATGCTTGGTTGGAGATAAACCAAAAGGATGGGATATGATTTTACCATAGGCAAAATTTGCATATAATAATTCTATCAATAGGAGTACTAGTAAATCACCATTCGAGATTGCATATGGGAGTAGTGCCATAAATGTTTTTGAATTGAGGAAGTTGGACAAGGGAGAGATAAGTAGTGCTGAAGCAGAAGATTTTGATTAACATTTGAAGAACATCCATGAGGAGGTGAGGAAGCACATCATAAAAATGAATACACAGTATAAGGCTAAGAAATATGTGAAAAGGAGATATAAGAAATTTTATATTGGAGATGAGGTCATGGTTCATTTGAAAAAAGAGCATTTTCCAATAGGTACGTATAATAAGTTGAAGATGAAGAAGTTTGGACTATGCAAAATAGTGAAGAGGCATGATTTTGGAAATACGTATGAAGTGGAGTTTCCTGTTGAATTGAATATTTGACAGAGTATTATGAAAGAGGTGATGGAGATCAAGTAGTAGAAGCATAGTGGAACATTTTAGTAGCTAGTTCGGCTACAAAGGAGATTGAGGTAGACAATCATATTGGAAAAAGTACTAGAAACAAAAATTATGAGGAGTATCTAGTCAATTGGAAAGGGAGACCAGTTGAGGATTCATCATGGCAAGCAAAGGAGGAGGTCAACCATCTTAGCTTTCCTCTAAACACCTAAGACATGATGGGGTCACTTCTTAAATTACCCCAGGTGTCTGATGCAGGAGCATCATGGGTGTAAGGGCAATCTTGCATCACCAAAAAATATTTTATTTTCTACCTTTTATATTTTCATAAGGACTAGTAGACAAGGTGGTTACTATTTATGGGAACTTTCTATTTTTAGTAAGTTTTTCATACGAGCTCAAAATGTTCTCATTTTCTATAGGAAGGTTCATTTTAGAGATGTAAGCCTACAATAAAAATCTCATTACTCTAGGTTAAGTATCAAAGAAGTTTTTATGGATTTTTGGTGGAAACATTTGTAGAAAAATCTTCAGGCTAACCATTGCATGCCTTAGAGTGCTCGGATGAGGTCCAAAAAAACTTGAGAGAGCGCACAAGCAAAGTTTTGAGCTTGTAGATTAGGAGCTGGCATTTATAAAACGTGTTTATAATATCCAATTAAAGTAATGTTTCATGAGTTATGGCCTTCAAAATTTGGGCTAAAAAAATTTCTAAAATAATTTTTCAAAGATGTATTTGGTCAACCCTATGTGTATTGTTAGGGTCTATCGGCCCTAGGTATTAAGTTTGAGCATCTAGAACCTTCCTGAGCAAAATAAAACTGCTTATTTAAGAAAGGCCTAAACATTATCTAGGATAGCTCTAGGTGATACTTAGCAACATTGTCTTATAGATTACTATAATGAAGGCACCCATTTAAGTTAGCATATTGTAATTATGAATTCTGAAATTCTCCATTTGCGGCAATAATAAGTTCATATTTTGTTCTCTCATTCGTTATTGTTTCTTTGTTTCTATTATGAGTTTATGGTATAAAGGGGAGTCCCATGCATCAAGTGGTATCAGAGCTAGAGTTCTTGAGTGTGTGGACGGATCATCGACTATGAGGTAGTTTGCACAATGATCCTGGTTTGGGCTGAGTAGGTAGACAGATTGCCAATTATGAAGTATTTTTCACTAGGGTTTTAGTAGAAGCTTGAAAATTCCTCCATGGAGAGAGCATGGTAGAAGAGCTACAGGTGTTACACTTGACATTTTTTGAGCCCTCAAAAGAAAAATGCAACCATTGGAAGAAAAAATACATAGAGGAATGAATCTTCCCATGAGAGATGAAAGCAAGGATGACGATGAAGTAGAAGAGAATGCCAAAATAGAGGTGGTTCTAAACCGAGATAAAGAGAGACATTTTAGGGCCATCTCATGGATTGGAAAAAGACCTAAGTTTGAGGTTCCCACATTTTTAGGAGATCTTAACCCAAAAGAGTTGATCGATCGGATCAATGAACTAGAGGAATACTTTGAGTATTAAGATATTAAGGATCTAGATAGGCTCAAATTTGTGAAGGAAAAACTAGAGGGACATGCAAAGATCTGGTGGCAAGAGGTTTAGTTGGAACAAAATAGAAAGAGAAAGGAAAAAATCACCAAATGGGATTGGATGATAGCTAAAATGAAGTGACAATTCATTACCATGGATTATGAGCTTGTTCTATTGAAGAAGATGCAAAGAATGAAGCAAGTAGTAAAATCTATTCAAGAGTATACCAAAGAGTTCTACTGAATTCTCAGTAGAATAGGCCATGTAGAAGCTAATAAGGAGAAAGTTTCCCATTATCTTAATGGATTAAGGCCCAACATTCAAGACGAGCTTAGTCTAGTTTGGATGAACAGTATTGAGGAGTCATACCAGTTTTCCCTTAAGGGTTGAGGAGAAACTAAGCAAGAAGTTTGACAATAAGAATAGTGGAAGAGGTCATGGTGGAAGATCTAGTGAATGATCTTATGGAGGCCGTAGTGTTGATCAAAAGAACAAGGATAAGGTTAGAAGTAGCATTTGAATGTACCCAATGCTAAGTAAGGACAGATCAAAGAATAGAATGACAGATGAGAGTTGCACATGTTGATGAAGATGCTAGATCTTCACATTCTAAAGATGTTAAAAGAGGATAAATCATAGTTAATAGAAGAGTCCTACTAAGTGGTTAAAATGAACATGATCAAAGAAGAAGTTTATTTTGAACAAGGAGTCGATGTAAAGATAAGTGTTCTGATGTGGTCATTCATGGTGTAAGTACTGACAATCTAGTGTTAGAAACAATGGTCACCAAGTTGAAGCTAAAGAGATAAAAAACACCTACATCCATATCATATTGCTTGAGTGCAAGATGACCACAAGGTTATGGTCAATGAGCAGTGCTTAGTGAAGTTTAAGATTGGGAGCTATCAGGAAGAGATACTATGTGATATCATACCTATGGACATATGTCACAAGTTGTTGGGTAGGCCATGATAGTTTGACAAGCATGTTGTACATGATGGGCGAGAAAGTACCTACACTCTAAGGATGGAGTGAAACACAAGTTGAAGTTGTTGAATGATAAAGAAGAAAAGGTATGTAGTACTACCTGAATATGTTTTATTGATGGAAAAGAGTTTCTCAAAGGTATGCAACATGGGCATATATGTTTTTCTATAATTCCTAAAGATAGCGAAGAAGAAGTAGAGGAGGTACCTGTAGAAGTTGCATATATGTTGGAAGAGTTTTATTGATATTGTATCAAAAAATGTACTTGATGGATTGCCCCCAGTGAGGAAGATAAGTCATGAGATGGATTTGGTTCTAGGAGCTAGCTTTCCAACCAAGGCAGCACACAAAATGACCCTAGCAAAAAGTGAAGAGTTGAACAAGCATGTTCAGGAGTTGTTGCAGAAGGGGTTGATTCGAGAGAGTCTAAGTCCATGTGGTATACCACCAATGTTAGCACCAAAGAAGAATGGAGAATGGAGGATGTGCATAGATTCTTGTGCTATCAACAAGATCACCATCAAGTATAGATTTCCTTTGTTGAGGATGGATGATATTATGGATTTTTTGAGCAGAGCTCAATATTTCACAAAGATAGATCTGAAGAGTGGATACAATCAAATTTGTATCAGAGAAGGTGATGTGTGGAAGACTACTTGCAAGACAAGAGAAGGACTATACGAGTAGTTGCTCATGGCTTTTGGGCTAACCAATGCATCAAGCACTTTCATGAGGCTCATGAATGAGGTACTAAAGGAGTTAATGGGTATGTTTGTCATTATTTACGTAGATGATATATTGATCTTTAGTAAGACATTGGAGAGCATTTGATTCATATTTGCAAGGTGCTTGAAAATTTTAGGGGAGAAAAATTATTGATAAACTTGAGGAAGTGCAGTATTGTAAAGAAAGAGTTGGTGTATCTAGGATTTGTAGTGTTGGGAGAAGGTCTAAAAATAGACCTAGAGAAAGTGAACACTATCCTCAAATGGCCTACTCCAAGGAGTGTGATGGAGGTAAGATCTTTTCAAGGACTCGCTACATTTTACAAAAAGTTCATAAGAATTTTTAGCAGTATTTGTGGACCCTTGACTAAAAGAATGAGAGGAGATAGAAAAGACTTTAACTGGACTATAGGAGTAGATAAGAGTTTCAATCTATTAAAATAGAAAGTTACTGAGCAACCTATTTTAGCACTTCCTAATTTTAACAAGGTGTTTCAAGTAGACTGTGATGCTAGTGGTACTTCAATAGGAGTTGTTTTGAGCCAAGAAGGTAGACCTATTACTTAATTCAGTGAGAAGTTGAAAGATGCAAAAAGAAAATATTCTATCTATGATCAAGAATTTTATACCATAGTTCAAGCATTGAAGAAGTGGAGACACAATCTTCTTCCCAAGTAGTTTTTTTTGTAAACTAATGATCAAGCTTTGCAATATTTGACTAGTCAATAGAAATTGAACCAAAGACATTTAAAGTGGGTTGAGTTTTTGAAAAGTTATACATTGTTTTTGAAACATAGAAGTGGGAAGTCTAACAAAGTTGTAGATGCTCTTAGGAGAAGACAACTTTTGTTGATAGAGATGCAAATTGAGGTGGTTGGGTTCAAGAAACTTAGTACATTGTATCCAGATGATCCTGATTTTGGTGAAGCATGGAAGGCTTGTACAAAGCCAATGACACTTGACGAGACAAAGTCGTTGGATTTGATAATCCAAGATAATATGTTGTTCAAAGGATGCTAGTTGTGAATTAAAAGAAGTTCAATGAGAAAGAACCTCATGAAGGAGAACCATAGTGGAGGATTGGCTAGACATTTTGGCAAAGATATAACTATAGCTTTGGTTGTTGAAAATTATTACTAGCCATAGTTATAGCAAGATGTGATGAATTTTGTACAAAGTTTTCAAGTATGTTAGATGCTAAAAGGAGTGAATCAGAATACAAGGATGTACCAGCCATTACCTATACCAAAGAAGCCATCGGAGGATGTCAACATGGATTTTTTTTTGGATTACTAAGGACACAATGTGGGCCTGATTCTATTTTTGTGGTGGTTGACAGGTTTTCAAAGATGGCACATTTTATTCCATGTAAGAAGACTAGTGATGTTGTTCATGTAGCAGAGTTATTTTTCAAAGAAGTGGTGAGATTACATGGTCTACCAAAGAGTATAGTTTCAGATCAAGATACCAAATTTGTTGGGTATATCTAGCATACATTGTGGAAGAAGTTGAAGACAAATTTAAAGTTCAGTTCATCACACCATCCACAAATTGATGGGTAGACAGAAGTTATGAATTGCAATTTGGGAAACTTGCTAAGATGCTTAGTTGGAGATTAACTAAAAGGATTGGATATGATTTTACCACAGGCAGAATTTTCATATAATAATTCTATCCATAGGACTACTAGTAAATCACCATTCTAGATCGTATATTGAAGTAGTCCTAGAAATTTTTTTGAATTGAGGGAGTAATTCCAACAGCTAGTTTGGCTACCAAGGAGATTGAGGAGATACTAGATAGTTGTATTGGAAAAAGTACCAGAAACAAAACTTATGAGGAATATTTGGTCAAATGGAAAAGGAGACCAATTGTGGATTTTTCATGGCTAGAAAAGGAGGAGGTCAACCATCTTGGTTTTCCTTTGAATACCTAAGACATGATAGGGTCACTTCTCAAATTAATCCAAGTGTCTAATGCAAGAGCATCCTAGGTGTAAGGGCAATCTTGCATAACCCAAAAAATTATTTTATTTTCAGCTTTTTTTATTTTCATAAGGACTATAAGACAAGGTGGTTAGTATTTATTGGAACTTGCTATTTTTAGTATTTTTTTCATATGAGCTTGAAATATTCTCATTTTCTATAGGAAGGTTCATTTTAGAGATATAAGCCTACCATAAAAATTTCATTGCTCCAACTTAACCATTGAAGAAGTTATTGCAGATTTTTTGTGGAAAAAATTGTAGAAAAATATTTAGGCTCACCACTGGAGGCCTTAGACTACTTAGATGAGGTTCAAAAACTTGATAGAAGGGTGCAAGCATAGTTCTGAGACTATAGATTAGGAGCTGGCATTTCTAAAAAATGTTTATAATAGCCAATTACAGCAACAGTTCATGAGTTATGGCCTCTGAACGTTGGACTAACAAAATTTCAAAAATAATTTTTCAAAGATGTATTTGGCCTACTCTATGTGTATTTTTAGGGTCTATTGGCCCTAGGTATTAAGTTTGAGCATCTAGAAACTTCCTGAGCAGCATAAAACTACTTATTTAAGAAAGGTCTGAACATTGTCTAGGATAGATCTGGGTCATAGTTTGTAGCATTGTCTTGCAGATTACTATAATGAAGGTGCCCATTTGGGTTAGCATATTGTAATTGAGAATTTTGTAATTCCACATTTGCAGCAATAATAAGGGTTTTCGAGCCCTCCAAAGACAACTACAAACATTGGAGGAACAAATGTGTAGAGGAATGAATATTTCCATAAGAGATGAAAGTGAGGATGAGGATGAAGTAGAAGAGAATGTTGAAATAGAGGTACTTTTAAACCTAGAGGAAGAGATACTTTTTAGGGAAATCTCAAAGATAAAAAAAAAAAAACCTAAGTTTGAGGTTCCCACATTTTTAGGAAATCTTTACCTAGAAGAGCTGATCGATTCGATCAATGAACTAGAAGTGTACTTTGAGTATGAAGATATTGAGGATTTGGATAGGGTCAAATTTGCTAAGGCAAAAGTGGAGGGACATGCAAAGATCTAGTGGAAGGAGGTTCAGTTGGAACAAAATAGAAAGGGAAAGGACATAATCACTAGATGGGATCGGATGATAGCTAAAATGAAATGAAAAATCATTCCCATGGATTATGAGCATGATCTGTTGAAGAAGATGCAAGGAATGATGCAAGCAGTAAAATCTATTCTATAGTATACTGAGGAGTTCTACTAAGTTCTGATTAGAACTGGCCATGTAGAAGCTAATAAGGAGAAAGTTGCTCATTATCTTAATAGGTTAAGGCCCAACATTCAGGATGAGCTCAGTCTGGTTTGGATGAATAGTATTGAGGAGGCATACTAGTTTTTCCTAAAGGTTTAGGAGAAACTGAGAAAGAAGCTTGACAATAAGAATAGTGGAAGAGGTCATGGTGGAAGATTTGGTGAATGATCTTAATTATGTTGTAATGGTGATCAGATGAAGAAGGATGAAGCTAGAAGTAGCAACCAAAACCAAAGGGGAAACAATTCTAATCATTTCCATCATAAGAACAATAGAAATCAGAGAGGAAGAGGAAGAGGTAGAGGACAAGGATCTCAAAGCAAAAGCTTCCATGGAAAATGTTTTCACTATGGGAAAGAAAGGCATAGATCATTTGAATGTACCTAGTGCCAAGGAAGGAAAGATCAAAGAATAGAAGGTCAACCAAGAGCTGCACATGTTGATGAAGATGCTAGATCCTCATGTTTTGAAAATGTTAAAAGAGGAGAAGTCCTTGTCAATAGAAGAGCCCTATTGTGTGGTGAAAATGAACCTAATCAAAGGAGTTTGTTTTGAACAAGGTTCAGATGTGAAGATGAGTGTTTTGATGTGATCATTAATGGTGGAAGTACTGATAATCTAGTGTCATAAATGATAGTTACCAAGTTGAAACTAAAGAGATAGAAACACTCACATCCATACCATATTGCTTGGGTGCAAGATGACCACAAGGTTATGGTCAATGAGCAATACATAGTGAAGTTTAAGATTGGGAGCTACCAAGATGAGGTACTTTGTGAGATCATACCTATGGACATATGTCACATGTTGCTAGGTAGTCCGTAGTAGTTTGAAAGGCATGTTGTACATGATGGGTGAGAAAATACCTACATTCTAACAAAGGATGTAATGAAATATAAGTTCAGGTTGTTGAAGGATAATGAAGAAAAGGTATTTAGTGCTACTAGAATATGTTTTGTTAATGGGAAAGATTTTATTAAAGGTATGAAACATAAGCATATGTGTTTTGCTATAATTCCTAAAGATAGTAAAGAACAAGTAGAGTAGGTACCAGTAGAAGTTGCAGATATGTTGGAAGAGTTTTCTGATATCATATCAGATAATGTACTAGATGGATTTACCCCAATGAGTAAGATTAGTCACCAGATGGATTTGGTTCTAGGAGCTAGTTTTCCAAACAAGGAAGCACATAGAATGACCCCAATAGAAAGTGAAGAGTTGAAAAGGCAAGTTTAGGAGTTGCTACAAAAGGGGTTGATTCAAGAGAGTCTAAGTCCATGTGCTATACTAGCAGTGTTAGAACCAAAGAAGAATGGAGAATGGAGGATGTGCACAAATTATTATGTTATCAACAAGATCACCATCAAGTATAGATTTCCTTTGTCAAGGGTGGATGATATTATGCATTTCCATAGTGGAGCTTAGTATATCACAAAGATAGATCTGAAGAGTGGATACCATCAGATTCGCATCAGAGAAGGTGATGAGTGGAAGACTACTTTCAAGACAAGGGAATGACTATATAAGTGGTTAATCATGCCTTTTGGGCTAACCAATGCATCGAGCACTTTCATGAGGTTCATGAATGAGGTACTAAAGGAGTTTCTGGGTAAGTTTGTCATTGTTTACCTAGATGATATATTGATCTTTAGTAAGACATTGGAGGAGCATTTGATTCATATTTACAAAGTGTTTGAAAATTTGAGGGAAGAAAAGTTGTTGATAAACCTAAAGAAGTGCAATTTTGTAAAGAAATAGTTGGTCTATCTATGATTTTTTGTCTTGGGATAAGGTCTAAAAATGGACCTAGAGAAAGGGAAGGCTATCCTCAAATGGCCTACTCCAAGGAGTACGATGAAGGTAAGATCTTTTTATAGACTCGCTACATTGTATAGAAAGTTCATAAGGATTTTTAGTAGTATTTGTGGACCTTTGACTAAAACAATGAGAGGAGATAGGAAAGAGTTTAACTAGACTATAGGAGCAGATAAGAGTTTCAATCTATTGAAATAGAAAGTTACTAAGCAACATGTTTTAGCACTCTCTAATTTTAACAAGGTGTTTCAAGTATACTATGATGCTAGTGGTACTACAATAGGAGTTGTTTTGAGGCAAGAAGCTAGACCTATTTCTTATTTCAGTGAGAAGTTGAATGATGCAAAAAGAAAATATTATGTTTATGATTAAGAATTTTATGCCATAGTTCAAGCATTAAAGAAGTGGAGACACTACCTTCTTCCCAAGGATTTTGTTTTGTATACTAATCATCAAGTTTTGTAATATTTGAATAGTCAAGGAAAATTGAACCAAAGACATTTAAAGTGCGTTGAGTTTTTGTAGAGTTATACATTTGTTTTGAAACATAGAAGTGGAAAGTCTAACAATGGTGTGGATGCTCTTAGTAGAAGATAAATTTTGCTAATAGAAATGCAGATAGAGATGGTTGGGTTCAAGGAACCTAGTACATTATATTTAGATGATCCTAATTTTGGTGAAGCATGGAAGGCTTGTAAAAAATTTATTATAGTTGACAGGAAAAAGTGGTTGGATTTGATGATCCAAGATAATATGTTGTTCAAAGGAGGCCAGTTGTGCATTCTAGGAAGTTCAATGAGAAAGAACCTCATCAAGGAGAAGCATAGTGGAGGATTGGCTAGATATTTTGGCAGAGGTAAAACTATAGTTTTGGTTGCTAAAAATTACTACTCACCATAGTTACTGCAAGATGTGATAAAGTTTGTACAAGGTTGTCAAGTATGTCAAATGGAAAAAGGAGTGAAGTAGAATACAAGGTTGTACCAGACATTACCTATATAAGAGAAGTCGTGGGA
Organism: Cupressus sempervirens; assembly: GCA_028749045.1. Lineage (NCBI taxonomy): Eukaryota > Viridiplantae > Streptophyta > Pinopsida > Cupressales > Cupressaceae > Cupressus > Cupressus sempervirens. The sequence goes on from CM053790.1 coordinate 676,636,553, forward strand.
GGATGTCAAGATGGATTTTGTTCTTAGATTATTGAGGACACAACATGGGCATGATTCTATTTTTGTGGTGGTTGATAGGTTTTTAAAGATTGCACATTTTATTCCTTGCAATAAGACTAGTGATGATTTTCATGTAGCACAACTATTTTTCAGAGAAGTGATGAGATTACATGATCTACCAAATAGTATATTTTCATATCGAGATACCAAATTTCTTGGGTATTTCTGAAATACATTGTGGAAGAAGTTGAAGAAAAATTTGAAGTTTAGTTCATCATGTATCACCTATTATCTAGTATTGTAAGATGAATAATAACTATTAAATAAAAGCATTAACAATACTAAATGAGCTAACACTTAAGATAGGACCGATTGTTATCACCACAAAAGGAAACAAACCAAGAATGTAGGCTCCTAATGGTATAACACATGATACAAAGGATTTTTCCTTGATTAAGATATGTATGCTCACAAGTATGCTCAAGCTTCAAGTGGATGGATGGAGTGCATGTAAGATGGTTTCAAACAATGGAGTTATGGAGGTATTTCAGCATTATAATGGTATTTTGGTAGTTTCTAAGCTCTCAAAATAGCATTGTCACTTTGCATGAAAGGTGGATGATTTTAGTGAAGGGAGAGGGTTAAATTTATAGGCCAAGGGGTAGAGAGATGGATAGTCAGGATGCAAAGATGATGAGATGGTGAGGGAGGGCTAGGATGCAAGGACAAGAGAGCCCATGGATTGTGTTTTTTTAGCACCAATAGGGAGCTGACACATGTCAAAGGGTGACTGGATGAAGGGAAGGCAAGGAAAATGGTCAACAAAGGAGGCTCAAGAGATAAGGGCTCTATAAATGCTTTGTAAGAGTCATAAAGGGGGCAGTAAGAGATGTACGAGATATTTAAGGAGGTGTAAGAGGTATAAGAGATATTTTGACTTTAGCTTGGGTTAGCAAGTCTTAACCCTTGCTTAAAGTTGTGCACATGCTTAGGAGGGGGATTATGATTAGCTTAGAAAGGGGGTTAGGAGGGCAAGTAGCTTAGCTTTGATGGGATGGGTTGGTTAGGTGGCTAAGTGAGGTTACTATGGGTGAATGGGTTGGATTAGGGGTTAGGATGGTGTTTAGGAAGGCTTTTAGGTTTTTACGTATTTTATTAAATGATTTATTCAATAAGATGGGAATATGGAATTAAATTGAATAGATTTGAGGATTTATTCAATTTAATAGAGGAATAGGGATTTAATTGATAAATTGGTTTTAGGTGATCATTTGATTTTATCAATTGGACTATAGTTAATTTAATTAATTAATTAACTAGGGGATAATGATTAATTTATTAAATAATAAATATTTAATCAATAATGTCTTAGGAGATGACTAAATATGATTACCTAGTGATGTAATCAGATTTAGGTGTCTACATTTTGCCCCTCTTTGACATAGTGTCAAAACAACATTATTTCAAAAAAGTTCAAATATCGACATACAAAGAAGACTTTTTAAAACAATATGGTTGCCTTAGTTTTGAGTAGAAGAGGAGAGAATGGACTATGTGATGCCCCCTCAAGAAGGTGGCAGGGAAAGAAAATGAGGAACGATGGCTTCTTGAAAAAAATTATTAAGCTAGTGGGGGCCAGGAGGACATGGAAGAGGGAAAAACAAGTAAAAAGGAGAAAAAAGGAGAAGAAAAAGAAGGGTGATGGTAAAAAATGGGAGTGTTGGAGGACCTATAGAGGTAGTTAGGGCACCAGGGAGGGCTTATAAGTAGTTGGAAGAGGGCTAGAAGGGGTCATTGGCTTTAAGATTGACGAGGAGATATAGCTGCCAAGAGCTCTAAGTTGAATTTTATTATAGTGGCTATGGGACAACCAAAGCATCAAGCTGATGTAGTGCAATGAGTATGAGTACAACAAACACTTGATCAACTAGTAGGGTCAAAAACCTATTTTTAATTTTTATTTGTGCATTAGTTAGAGCATTCCTGTGAAAGAAAAAAAGACATCCCACAAACACAAGCTTGGTAGGAATGTGCATGGGATCAGTGGGATCACGATCCTGTGAAAATAGCTTAGGCATAGGACAATTTTATTGTTTGATTCAATTTTTGCAAGATTGTAATTTTGGGAGGCTATTTTATGCGAGATTGCTGGTAACTCGACAGGAATGCATGGCCACAAGGAAAAATGCAACTATTGTTGTGGGAACGTAATCCTATAGTAGGCAATCAATGTGAGTATGGGATAGGGTTGACCAGGGGAGAAAGGGAAAAAATGTGATCTTTCAGGAGCATGAGTCAATGGGATCATAGGTTAAGTTTGCATGGGATTGCGTTTGTGGGAACATGGTCAATGAGGCAAGGGTGTGCAAGAGTCAAAGTTGTGATCCCATGGGAAGAGATATTCATAGGAATGCAAGAGTTTGGGTCTGTGGGAACACATTCATAGGAACATGAGTCAAACTAGGAGGGGAAGGGAAGTCAAATCTATGATCCCATAGGAAGATACATCCATGAGAACACAAGATTCTTCTGTCGTAGGAATTCTAGTCAAACAGCTAGGATAGGGATAGTTAGTAATGTGATCTTGCAGGAACATATATCCATGGGAATGTGAGGATTAGGTTTCATGGGAAATGTGTTTTGTAGGAAAGCAAGTGTGGCAAGAAAAAATCTAAGAAATATCTGGGTTAGGTAAGATGAGGGGCAAGAAGCTTGGGTAGGTAGAATCTGAGAATGAGTACTGACAGTTGAGTGGGTTTTGTGGTGTGCAGTGGTCACTAGATACTTTGCTATCACGTGAGTGGTAAGCAGTAGTACTATATATAGGAGAGATGTTGATGCTCACAGACTAGGAAAGGATCAAGGCCATTAGACTCATCTATCTAGCATGATTGCCTCACACACACACATACATGGCGATGGTTACAACGCTGTGCAAGTAGTGGCACAATGAGACTGCAACCTTTCACTTGCCTACTAGAGAGATGACTGTGACATTAGAGGATGCGTATCAAATTTTTAGACTACCAGTATGGGGGATGTTAGTGATTGCAACCAAAGCTATGATGGTGAAGGTAGTAGTACAGGGACTAGTGGGGCCTAGAGTGGAGTATAGGATCTGGCAGGGGCAGTTTGTGTTCAATGAGCACCTGGATTAAGTGGCCCTAGAGAGGTTGAATTACTTCTATGTGTTGGGGCTGGTCTCTAGGTATATCACCCTAGATACAGGTGGGATAGGAGTGACCTTAGTGCTAATGCCAGTTGTGATGTAGATAGTCAATGCAGGAGTCTTGGTAGCATGGGGGTCTTTGATGCTTACAAAGTTATACAGGGATTTACCTCAGATAGTTTACCAGGGTGTTGACCATTAGGGGAGGAGCATAGGGTTGCCAACTCTTCTATAGGTATGGGCCTAGGAGCACATTTTAGTCCTTAGGTCACTTGGTTAGAGGGTCAAGCAAGTAGAGGAGCTAGTGGAATACAACTAGGTAGACCCATTGACCAACCACCATACAGATGTGGTCGATTATTTGAGAGTCACGCTAGATGATGTGGTGATAGTGCTATGGAGGCCATACATGGGCCTAGGGCCATGGGTGGAGGAGGGGGAGAAGCTACCATACACCATATCTTTGTGCATTTTTTTTGAGTGATGGGCATATATTACAGAGCAATACAAGCTGAACAGGGTGCTATGATAGTTTGGGTGGCAGCAGATAGCTCCAAGGTAGCTAAACTTATATCAGTGGTTTACACACAAGCCAGTATCAATGTATGGTGCAGCCCTTCAAAGAGAGGGTTTGTTGAGGGCATGGCTAGAGCTAGAGCCACAGGAGTGGGATTTGTTTGGTGGGTCAGTAGATGCGGGTGCCACTTAGGAGTATCGAGACACCTTTGTGTGGTCGAGACCAGTGGGCCGAGTGCAGGTTACAAGGGTGGTAGTGGTGGCTAGAGATCTAGCCCGAGTACACAATAGTGGGCATAGGCCATTACACAGGAGGAGGGGCCAACTTGGTAGAGGCAAAGAGTAGAGAAGCAAGAGAGAGGAGTTCGGTAAGAGAGAGGAGGAGAGGGAAGGAGAGCCAGTGAGAGGTGGAGAGGAGAGAGTGAAGGAGAGGAGACTATAGGGGGAGAGGAAGTAGAGGCCATAGAGGCCAGTAGGGGGTGATGGAGGAGGGCCAGTGGCAGGGGGAATGGGCGGTGGATGGGCAACCTATTATGCCTCATTACAACAGACTCATGATATGACTAGCTAGCTACTCCATGACACACAGTAGGAGTGAGATCAGATATGGTAGGAGTAGAATGTAGCACAAGGGTAGGCTGATAGGGCAGTTATTGAGGTGGGGAGGTTGTAGATAGAGGTAGGGCGAATGGAGGGTAGGTTGGATGTTGTGAGCCTAGAGAGGTAGGTTGTGCAGACGTAGATAGAGGCCCTATAGTAGGAGCAAGATAGGCTAGTGGTGTAGGTGGCAACCCTATGGGCATAGGTAGTAGTGGGAGGAGGGATAGATGATCTAAGGAGACTATGATCCAAGGTGGAGGAGCTAAGGGAGAGGGCAAGATTCTATTAGGGTAGATATCATGTAGCGTTCCCTGTGGACCAGATAGAGCACTATAGATGGTCGACACAGTCAGGGACATCTAGGACCCATAAAGGGATGTAGGGAGGAGGGGATAGTGGGTGGAGCACTAGAGGGGAGAGTATAGGTAGATCTCAGCACACTAGTCATAGTCACAAGACAGGACAGAGCTAGAGGTGGGGGACAGGGGTGAGGGTGAGGAACGATAAGGTACTGTAGGGGCGATGAAGGCCGAGGCCTAGAGAGCTTAGGGATAGGAGGAGGACTGATGAGGCCACCACCTCCACCACCAGTAGCACCAGGGGATGGGGGGATGCAAAGGAGGAGCTGAAGGAGTCAAATTAGTGACCAGTGATATGTTGGATTTTTTTTCATGATGAGCATTTTGTACAGATTAGCAGTTTTGAGATACATGTATCTTTTGTGTAGGCATAGACCCATTGTATGATATAGACATTGTATATTGAGACTTTGATGGACTATTATTCTTTCATTCTTTCATTGATTCATTGTAGAGGGGATGACATATATACAGCTAATTATTCTTTAGGATGGGATACGTGTTATGGACTTCTGATGTCATGAGTATTGCTGATATGTTTGATATGCAAGATGTGATTTTTGATGATATAGCTGATGATTTGTGATGCAGGATATGATATGTGTTGAGATTATGATGTTGTGGACAATTTATGATGTAGGATGTGATTTTTGATGATATTGCATAAATGGTGCGATATGTTTTTTATGTGATTTGACTATGATAGTGTAGATATGATGTGATGTGATTTTTATCTATGAGATTGCAGATCTGATGTGATACATTTGGATGTGATCATTGAGGATGTGATTTGCCTTATGATATTTTAGATGTGATGTGATATGTTTTTGATGTAATCCCTAATGATGTCATTTGTTTCATGATAAATTTTATGTTTTGTGATATGTTTTGATATGATCCTGATAATGTGATGTGGCTTATGATAGACGTGATGTGATGTGATAATGTAATTTCTTTTGATAGTATTTGATATGCTATTGTATGATGATAAGTACAAACTAAAAGATAAGTGACAAATATAAAATGAATCAACAACTAAAGGATAAACAATAGATTTATGATATGGAAAATGAACATAATGTTATGAGATTTAGGATATGTTCACACAAACTAAAGATGAATGAAAGATTGAAAAATGAATCACAAAATAAAAGATGAAAATACAAGTTTTAAAATGAATTACAACTTAATGATGAACTACAATGCTAAAATGAATTACAATATAATGATGAACTACAATGCTAAAATGAATCATAATTAAATGATGAACTAAAATTCTAAAATGAATTACAATATAATGATGAACTACAAGGCTAAACTTAATTACAATATAATGATGAACTATAATGCTAAAGTTTAAGCAAACTAAAAGAGAGGACAATAAATTTATGATATGCTAAAAAGAACACAAACTAAAAGATACGTCTGAGACTCATGATAAGAAAGTTAGAATAACATAAAAGGCCAAATGTGATGATATTCCAAGATATGATAAAAGGATACAAGCTATGATAATACAACATACTAGATTCTAGGAGATGCAAGACAAACGATGATGGTGGAGTAGGATAACTAATGCTTGACTTATGATAGTGTTCTATGATATGAAAACTAAACATAGGAGATATTGACTCTAAGGAGAATGATGTTGGGAAATGAGTGACCAACAAACTTGTAGTCAAGAGGATAGTGGAGATTAGAGCTAGGATAGTGACTTATGATAGGGATCACATCATGATGGTGGTGAAAGCATAATTGAAAGGATGAGAAACTATGATAATGAACAAGAGTCCATGTTTGATGGTTTGAATCAAAATATTTTGATAGTGACAAAAGCTAAAGTTTGAGGGAGAGAGTTGATGAAGAAGAAGAGGATACCAAGGGTTCTAAAAATAAATGTGAGGTGTATAGAAAGCTTGAGCATAGGGTACTTCATGAGGAAGTACCACTATGTAGTGTGAGCACTTTATTTGATATAGGATTATTAGGGATCTTCCAAGGTTACCAAGAACATCAAGGACTTTTCCCCAATATTACGTAGGACTGACTTAAACAAGCATGCAAGGATTGCCCTAGCATCACACATGAGTCTTAGAGAGATCAGTGTGGGAACGATGTTGGGTGATCCACAAGAAAATGATATCACCCAAGTGCATCATGTTATTAGAAATGAAAACATGGTTGAAATATGCAAGGGTGATATCTGACTAACTCACAAGCAAAAAAAGATTGTGATCGAAACATGCCCCTAAGTTGCCCTAGTCAAAACACACCATGATATGAAATGATCATGGTGATCATGAAGAGGAATAAATGAAAGATACATGGAAGCTATCTAACAAAACATACAAAAACTAGAGATTTTGCAAAGAAAGAACAAAAGTGCAAAAAAATAACCTTTTGCTAAAGAGATCAAATGATGGGCTAGGGATGAGCGAGGGACACAAGATGTCACAAGACCCAGATAGGATGTACAATCATGACTATATAATTATTGGGAACTCAGGAACATATAATAAAATATGGCATTAAGTATGTACATGATGGGGGAAAGCTCAAGATGAGGAGATAACATTGTTATAATACAAGTATTGTTGTAGGGGTGTGATATGTAAAAGTGTGATTCATTACAAGGATTATGATACTACTATATTTACAAAATTATGATACATAGGATACAAGTGTTAGTGCAAGGATATGATACATAAACTACTATGTGTCAAGTAAGATACATATGGTAAAGTAGAAGGATGAAGAACACTTGATAAGCTACATGTGATAGAGTACAATGGTAGAGTACACCGAGTATGATACATAGGATGCTATAATATAGGGGTTTAGGTAGGATATTGCAAAGTGCGGAGTGCTAGAGGGTGATGTTACAAGGTGCGATGGGAGTGTGAATAGTAAAGCTTATGAGGAACACCTTGGAAAAATGGGGAGATGGGTGATGTCACATGGAGTGGTGATGTGGAAGACAAGTGTTAGTGATAGATAATAGAAAGGCTTAGTACACTTGGTGCCTATTTATTAGGTTTTCACCAGGGACCTATCCAAGGTGCTTGAATTGCCAAGTTTTCACCATTGGACACTTATTTTTATCTACCTATTTTTTATTTGAGAATTTTGTTTTTAGGTGTAGAATTTCTTAAGGTGAATGATGTTGGTAGGATCATTCAAGACTTCATCTTCAAGTGTAGATAGATAATAGGCTCCTAAGCCAAAAGATGTCAAGACCACATAAGGACCAAGCCATGTGGGTGGTAAGTCTAAACCTTCATGTTCTCTTTGAGGACCATGTTGCCTTCTTGAAAATCATGCAAATGGACTTTCTTGTTGAAATTGTACTTGAGGCAATTTTGGTAGACCATGAGGTGGTTGTAGGCCTATTGTCTTCTCTTATCAAGTAAATCAAGCTGAGTAAGTCAAGCCACTCTATACTCTTCATCAAATATCTAACCCCGTATAGAAATATGAAGGGATGGTAGTTTAACCTCAATAGGAAAGACTACTTAAACACCATAGACCAAGGAGTATGGGATTGTGCTAGTGGATGTACAGAATAAGCTATAGTATAACCATAGGGTAGGATTGATTTGCAAATGCCAATCATGACCAAAATCATTGACAACTTTCTTTAGGACTTTAAGTAGGGTCTTATTAGTTGCCTCCACCTGACCATTACCTTGTGGGAAATATGAGCTAGAGAAGTAGTGGTGGATGTAAAGGGAAGTGCATAATTCCTCCATATTTAGGTTTTCAAAATTACCTCCATGGTCAATGAAAATAGTAGCTGAGATGCCAAAGTGACATATGATATGATATAGGATAAATTTGGATACTTGAATTCTCATGACAGTGATAAGAGGAACTGCTTCTACCCACTCAGTGAAATGATCAGTGGTGGTGATTATCCACTTGTGTCCTTCTAAAGAAAGTGGTGCAATAAGACCAACAAGATCAAACCCTTAGCAGGAAAAAGGAAATGGTGGCCCTATAGGTTGTAGATACTAAGATAGGGCCTAGATTAGATTAGCATGTTGTTGACAAGGTAAATATCATTTCACAAACTCACATGCATCATGCTCTAGAGTAGGCCAATAATACCCAGCCTAAAGGATTTTCTTTGCTAGCACTATCCTGCTCATGTGAGCACCACAAAGTCTAGCATGTACCTCCTTGAGAGGCATTGCAACCTTTTTTTGATCTAAACATCAAGAGAGGGTATCATGATAACCGTGATAATATAGGGTTTGTTCAATGATAATATAATGAGAAGCTATTCAAATAAGGTTTTGGCATTGGGTTTGTGTGAGATGGGGAGATATGATACCATTTAGTAGCTAAGCATGAATTTTGTGGTACCATGGGGATTGGGGAACAACCAAGATGCATACCCATGTTGACTCATCATTCTCATATGTGGGTTCATGTAGCTACTCGACGAAGAATTCATATGGCATAGCTTTGCGTGGTATTTCCAAGACAGAACCAATAGTAGCCCATGGCTTCTGTTGCTTTATTTTGTAGTCTAGGTCTCTATATGAACTAGATTTGAGTAAAGTTTTCCTTTAATTGATCAACTAACTCCTTGTAAGGTAGTAGTTTTTTATCCTTGGTCTGATATTCAGTCAAGTCTTGTTGGATGATAAGCTAAGAATCACCATAGACCTGTAGCTCTATGATATTCCATTCAATGGTGATCTTGAGCCCTGTAACAAGGGATTCATACTCTAAGATGTTATTGGTACACTAAAACTATAGCATGAAAGATTTAGGAATGTAATCTCCTTGAGGTGTGACCAAGAGTATGCCTGTGCCAAATCCATGAGATGTGTAGGAGCCATCAAAGTATAGCTTTCAAGATGGTTTTTCTTCTATCAAACAGAGGTGTTCATCTGGGAACTCCATAATGAGGTGATGGTCTGCAACCAAGGGTGCATCTACCAAGTGATCTATAATAGCCTCACCTTTGATGGCCTTTTTGTCAATATATTGGATGTCAAACTCATTGAGAAGCATAAAAAAAATTTCCAGGTGTCTTTGTGAGTACTGTGCTAGAGAGCATATATTTCAGTGGATCAATTTGTGAGATTAGCTACACAATGTGACTCAACATGTAGTGATGCAAATTTTGGGTGGCAAATACCATAGCTAAGCAAGCCTTTTCCATCAACATGTAATTGAGCTCATAGCCCACTAAGGTATGACTAATGTAATAAATAGCTCTTTCCTTTCCTGTATCATCAAGTTGCGCTACAAGAGCACTTAATGATATGGGAGTAGCTATGATGTATAAGATGAGTGGACATCCTACAATTGGAGGAACCAAAATAGGAAGATTATAAAAGTATTTCTTAATGAGCTCAAAGTTGCGCTAGCAAGTAGGGTCCCATTTGAAATTCTAATCCTTCTTGAGTAGATCTATAAACAGAGCTGGGAGATGAACTATCTGACTGATTGAAGTTTTCCCTGAAGAGAATGAAGGTGCTTAAGCATCTTAGGAAGAGCCATATCCACAATGGGTTTGACCTTTTTAGGATCAATCTCAATACCTTGTCCTGATACAATGAATCCCAAGAGCTTTCTTGAGGTGATGTCGAAGACACATTTCTTAGGATTAAGCATGAGATGATATTTAGCCAATTGATCAAACACTTCCTTGAGATGAGATAAGTGATCAATAGTATTAATAACTTGAATAAAATATCATCTACATAATCCTCAAGAGTTTTATGGATTAGGTCATGGAAGATTACCGTCATGGTGTGTTGATATGTTGCCCCAGTGTTCTTTAGCCCAAGCAACATCATGTTGTAGTAGAATGTGCCTCAAGGTTTAGTGAATGCCATCTTATGGTTGTCTTCCTCTACTATATGAATCTGATTATATCTAGAGAAACCATCCATTAGTGACAAGAGCTCATGACCTATGATGAGATCCATAATCTTGTTGATATTTGGTAATGGGAAGTCATCCTTCGGACAAGCTTTGTTGAGATCTCTGAAGTCTGTGTAGATTTTCATATCACCAAAAGGTTTGGTAATAGGTAACATGTTGGAAATCCATTTGGAATAATCTATTGGGAAAATTATTTTTTCCTCCAACAACTTTTCTAGCTCTGCTTTAACCAATAAAGTAACTTTGGGATGCATCTTACGAAGGTTTTTCTTAATAGGTTTGGCCTTCAGATCCACAACCAAATGGTATACAGCTAACTCGGGATTCAACCATAGCATGTCTTGATAGGACCATGTGAAGCAACCCATATTTTTGTGGAGGACTTCAATGAGAAGATCTACCTACTTGAGTGGTAGAGATGTTGTAATGTATGTGATGTGTGGTATCTCCATCAAACTGATATTTACTAGCTAAGTTTCCTCTGTCAAAACTAAATATATGGGAGGCCTATGCTCTTGTGGGGGGAGGATGAAATCTCCATCTTCGGGTGCCTTTGAGAGGTTTTCACCATCAAATATGTCCTTTATTTTTATTTTCTTTTGTGAATCATCCAATGATGCTCAAGAGGAGTTTTCACCAAAGGATGTTTTGTGTTTCTTTTTTTGTTTCTTTTTTTCTTTTCAATTTTAAAACTAGAGATTTCCTCCTCCCCAAAGTAACCTACTAGATCCAGTTTGTAAACATAGGCCTAAGGTGGAGGCAGCAATTTATGTGGTGTTTCTTCCCCCATGAATTTAAGGAGAGTGTGCTTGGTAGAGAATTCATCAACATGAATGACACTTGGGTTGTCCCAATCAATGAGTTTGTGGTGAGCGAGGGGTGGGTCTATGAGGTTCAAGGATAGTTGGTAGAGCATAGATGCTCCTAGAATAATTTCATCAAGGAAGATATCATCATAAGATTTCCTTTCCACTTCTTTAGGAATGTCTTCGACCTTAACAAGGCTATTTTGGATGTTCATGAAGGCATGGCCTTCCTTCATAGTGCCCACATTCATATGGATTCCATACCCTAAGCCTTTGTTTTTCTCTTCTTTGTAGGCTTCTATAGGTTGCCTAATGCCTAACTCTGGGCAACCCACACCACCTCCTTGATAATCCCATTATTTAGTAGCAAGGTGATGAGATGGTGGGTACTTTTGTTTGAAGTGATCAAGGAGTTCTTTACTTTTTGGAGGTGGTTCCTTGTACAACCATGTACTAATGTCAAGAGCATTTTCCTCTCCATCAAGGATACCTTTGGTAAGAAATGCGGTAGGTCCAAACTATTTGATTTGAGGGGTAAATATGGTCTCGGTGTTTGATAGGTTGGGCACCCTCAAGTATGTGGATCAATTTGTAGAGTGCTAATAGAAAAAGCATCTATGAGACTGTATTTTCCACAACCTTGGTAGTTGAACTTAATCATGGAAAGAGTAGAGGCTAAAATGGTGTCTAGATCATCGAAGGTGCTGAAGGAACTAGCCATGGTGTGGCTAATTTTGACCCCAGGAAAATGGTTGGTGTATGAAGCTTCAACCACATTGCAATAAACAAAGGGTTTTGCATCTACATGGATGGTTATCTCAATGCCATTATGTGGAAATTTGACACACTGGTGATATATGTATGGAACAGCCTTCATGGCATGAATCCATGGACAACCAAGGAGGATGTTGTATGGAAGGTTAAGATCAACTATGTGACAAAGTGTTTCTTGAGTGGCTGGGCCAACTCTGAGAAGGAGCAAAATGGTTCCTTGAGTGGTGCACTCCAAATTGTTAAATACCTTGATGGTGATCACCTCATTAATGATATCAACCTCAGTGTATCATGTCTATTTGATGAACTTTAAAGTACATAGATTCAAAGCTGATCCATTATTTATCATGACCCATTTGATAGCAAAGTCTAAAACCATGATAGCTATCCAAAGTGGAAGGATATTATTGGGTTCACCTACTGGGATATATGTGGTTTTGAAGGATAATGCACATGATGCAAAAAGATGGCCAACCAAATTGTGAAACTCAATGGCATTTATGTCAGAGGGGACACATGACTCATGTAGAGTACTATCGAGGATCTCTTGATAAAGTGGGCTTGTTTGTAAGAAATCCAAAATGGAAATCTAGGTTAGTGTGTTGCCAAGGTGTTCCAAGATGTTATACTGCAATCCTAATGAGTATGATCCTGATGGAGATGCTCTAGATGGAGGTGGTCTTGATGGTATAGACACAAGTGGTCTAGCTATATTGAGTTTTGTTCGATGAGTAGTAACTTCACACTAGGTATCTAGGCCTTTGATGTTTATAACATTCATAGATGGCTCAACTTGTGATATGCAGTCGATAAGGCTCCCATAATCCAATTATGCTAAAGTATAGTTCTAAGACTTGTCTCAATTATCTCCTTGTTTTCCTTGAGTATTGTTCAGTTTTTTGACAGGAGTGTTTGTAGGTGCTTTCCCTAGGTTTTTATTATGAGGAGGGAAAGCATTTTGATACATCATTAATCTTGCATTGGGTGAAGCTTGTGCCCCCACTATGATTTCCTTCTGGTCAATGAGATCCTAGACATATTCCTTGAGTTGCATGCATTTAAGGGTAGTGTGTCCTTTGACATGATGGAATTTATAAAACTCATTATCCTTGTACCAGGATGCTCTAGATTGATTCGGCTCCAAAGGTTGTGTTTGTGGATATCAAACAAGGTTATCCTTTGCTAGTTTGTCAAAGATTACATCAAGGGGTTCCTCCAATGGGGTGTATGCTCATGGTTGTTTTTGAACATAGGGTTTAGCACCTACTAAAAGTGTGATGCCATTAGTTTGATTATGATGAGTAGGTACTTGTTGATTGGTCTACATAGGTGGTTGTTGATATACTGGGGGTTGTTGCTAATAAGGTTGTTGTTGACAAAATGTGGTGGGAATATTGGTTTTTGCCCCAATGATCTAAACTTTTTGGGTGTTGGTGGCACCATCTTTCACTGTATTTTTGTTTTTATTCCAATATTGAGTTTTCTCATTTTTGGGACTGTGGTCTTGGGTGTTTTCCTTATAAAATCTGATAACACCATCCTTAATGAGGCCTTCTTCAACTCCTATCTCATTTTCCTTAATGTCTATGTATGTTTGAAAATAGCTCATAACAATGTGATGGGAAAGACTAGGGTGTGCATTATTTATGAACATTTTGACAAGATGACACCCTGGGATGGTACATGAGATCCCTAGTGTTGAGTATTTGTCAATGCTGTAAGTGTTCTGCAAGGCTTTCTCCTCCTTTCTGCTTAGTATGAACTAGGTCTATGACAAATAATTTAGTTTCAACAACATGGGTGTATTGAGCCACAAAGGCTTCAGAAAGATCAGAAAAAGTTTTAATAGTGCCTTGAGGGATATGATAGAACCATTCTAGGGTTGGTGCTCCTAGCCTTTTTGGAAAGAGCTACATGAGGAACACATCATTATAGGCAACCTATTGACAATGCATATAGATTTCCTTAATATGTGTGACTAGATCACTTTTCCCTCTAAATTTTTCAAACTTGGGGATTTCAAAATGTTTAGGAAATGGTGTCATTGTGATGGTTTTTTCAAATGGGTATGGGCAGTCATTCTCAAATTTAAAAGTTTTAGAATCTATTCCATCTTTGAGGGCCTTGAGAGAATTTTTCATCTCTTCCCATTCAGAGTTTACAAGTGGGGCATTGAGTGCCCCCAATCCAGGTGCCCCTAGTGCAGGATACATGTCAGAATCTAAAAGTTGATATGGAAGACTTTGATTTTCATATGGCATATGTGGAAAAATAGGTTGCACCACTAGTGGGATGGATGCTATGAGTTTTTGGAATGTGGTTTGTGCATATTGCTACATCTATTGAGAAGTTTGTTGGTGGGGAGGATAAGTATTAGGTTGTTTCCCTATGGGATAGTTCTACATGGATACTTGAGCATACTGTTGGCATAAAGACTATGGCTAAAAGGGTAGTAATGTTAGAAATGCCTAAGCCATACTTTGGGAATATATACCATGCCCAATATATGTGGGTTCTACTTCTACCTAAGAGTATTACTAAATATGAAAAGGTGCAAGGTAATTAATCTATGATAGAGCATTCATACCAGGGAATTGTAGTGGTGGGGTGGTTTGCCTATTGCCTAAAGGTGGCATAGAAAAGTAGCTGGTAAGGGGTGGTAGTGAATAGCTATGTGAAGTGATGGATGAAAGTGCCTAATGTGTGAACATGGCTACAGTGCTAGGGGGAAAGCTAGTGGTAGGGCCCTGTGTCATAGCAATATTCCAAGGTCCCAAAGGAAATGAGGCTGAAGAGCTTTGGTTAGATACAAAGGGGCTGATAGTAATGTTGGGTGGGATGGAAGATGAGGTATTTTACCCTAATGGTAGCATTTGCATAGTGGATGGACTAGATGTGATGCAAGGTGGAAGTGAAAAGGTAGTGTTGCTAGATGGAAATGGAGGATTTAATGGAGTAGAAAAATGAGTGGTGGAAGTAGATGTAGATGGTATACTTGGGGTTGGTTTGGATGTATTATGCACTAAGGGTTTAGAGAGAATGGGATGGCTATTTTGTAGAATGGGAACAAGCACCTGTGTTGAGGGTATGTTGGGGTTTGCTGGTTCCATCTGAGGTAGTTGCCATACAAACAAAGGGTGCATAGGATCTAATATGTTGATAGGTGGTGGATGCCCAAACTCAAAAGCACCAACATTGTCCCTTTAGAAATTTTCCATGATGGTTTCTTTGGTTCAGTCTATGATGGCATTTACAAAGGTGGTGTGATCAAGTTGGTTCATGAAAGCCTCGATATCTAGGGAGGAACTTGGCTCTTTTTGGATTTGTGGTGGTGGATCTGAGGGCATCATCGAACCTCCAGGGTACATTGAGCTCAATATGTGTTACTACTATGAATGGGATCCATATCCTTCTTTTTTTGTGTGTTCCTACCAAAATGTGTGGTGATGGCATGAAAGGATGATTTTCTTATTGATAAAAAATGCAAAGAGGGATGATGCTAAGTATATATGATACTTTAGGATTCTATATGATATGGTGCTAAGTGAAGGAAGTTATGTTTTCCTAAAATATGATTGTGGAAATGCGATGGGGATATGAAATGTGTGGCCCTAACCTTTGGCTCAAAGTGATGTGGGACACAAATGACAACCTATTTCTAGAAAATGTTGAGTTTCAAGGATAACTAGGATGGTGAGATATATGATGCTAAATGTTTCTAAGTGAGGGAATAGTTGGAGATGCTAGGGTTTAAGAATGCATGTGGATGATTCTTTTTTGAAAATCTAAGATGAGAGGAGGTGATCCTATTTCTAAATGTTTGTGTGTGATAATGGGACTTTTAAATGAGAGACCAAACCTAAAAGTGCACAACTGTGTGTGGAAAAATGAAGAACCTAATCAGAATGAGTAATAGTAGATTTGTTGATAAGGCTCTAATTAACATCACATCAAAGAGTTAGGTTCTAGATTTTGTAGTCTTACTCAGTTCTTAATGCTACCTCTGCACCGTCTTTCTCAAGTTGATCTATTGGTATTTGTAGAAGCTTAGCCTTTTTAAACTTAGTCTTGGGATGGCTTGACATGAGATATTTCCAAGGAATTTTGATCAAAACTGTGGGGTTTTAGAGGTAGTGATTGTAATAAGTATACCTTTTTGGACCTTGGGTTGGAAATATAAATCAAATGAGAAATAGATAAGGGCTTGATAACAATGAGAAAGTTTGAGTGAAGTTGTACAAGTTTGACTTTAGGTTTTGTTGTGAATGAACTTTCTAAAAAACTTTCAGTCAAGGGAAAAATGTGATATTTTTGATCAAGTAGGACAGATAACAAGGATAATTTTGAAGGAGCAACTTTTTGGATAAATGGCAAAAGGGTTATTTGCAACTAGATTTTGTAGGGCATTTTGTGGGTTTCTAGATAAAAAGTATAGGTAAGGATAAACCAAGGAAAGACGTTGTGAATGGTCTTGCTAACAACCATTTTTCATATACAAATATGGGGTTTTTGAAAGGAAATATGTGATATTTTCAGTCAAGTAGGATAGATAGCAAAGGTATTTTGAAAAGAGAAAAACTTTGGACCAAGGAAAAAGGATTTGTAACTAGGATATGCTTAATGATTTTGTTGTGTTTTGAGGGAACAAGTATAACTTTTTGGCAAAGAGGAAATTTGGACCAACAAGACAAATAGTTGTTGCAAGTGGACTTGCTAATAATTGCCTCTTTGTGATAACAAAGGTGGAATTTCTTTAATATGAGGGTTTTTGTGAACAAACAGTTTCTCAAAGGAAAAAGCAACTTTGAGAAAGACAAATAGATGATCTCTTTAACAAAAGGTTTTTTTATAGTAACCACAGAATTGTCTATGTTTTACAAATGTTTTCCATGGGTCTTGAGCACAATTAACACAATTCAAACATATACTTTATCCCTAAGGTCAAATTTTTTATTGCAATATGCTATTCAACAGCCCACAACTTGATGTCTCTTGATTCTAGTGTAATATGTCCCTCTCATCAAAGAGGTGAGTTGATACAAGAGTTGATTGACAAATGATACACATCAAAGAATCTTCAAGGCATGGCAAATAAAATTTCCCCTTCTATGGGAACAATGACCCTTGGAGATGAAACCCAAGTGGCCTTATGCCTCTACTAGGGGAGCACAATGGTGACTAATCTTGAGAGATTTTGTTTCCCTTGCACCGTGAATGAACATACCACAGAAAAAAAGTGAGATACTTTTGACTAAAAGGGTTTTAAATGGGTTTGTGAAGTCCTTCAAATGGTTTTTACATATGTGATCCACTTAAGAATCTATTCTGGACATGCTGAAATTGTCGAAAAGTTTTCCCACCTCAAACTATCCCTAGAAACACACTGCCAAAACTTGAATGATGGAGTGAGAAATTTTACCTTTCCCCTCATTTATATACTGGCCAAACTTTTTACCAATTTGAGCTTCTCACCAAAGGGGAAGAGCTTCCCAGAGGTGGATGAACTCACTAGAAGCACTCCTGAGTTGTTGCAGATGGTCATGCTAACAACTTTGGTACATGCCTCACATATTTTAAGGTCTTACTTTGCATGAAAAGAGAGAAGTCAAAGATGTACTAAAATATACAATCTCAAAACATGCAAG
Source organism: Cupressus sempervirens (assembly GCA_028749045.1). NCBI lineage: Eukaryota > Viridiplantae > Streptophyta > Pinopsida > Cupressales > Cupressaceae > Cupressus > Cupressus sempervirens. Next base: position 676,654,323 of record CM053790.1, read on the forward strand.
ACATCAGATGCATTACTATTTGGACACTTTAATGCTCTATTCTATGATTTGAAAAAACATGTGATTAACATACAAAGGTTCATTCCAACTTCACAACGTTGTCAACAAAATGAATCAAGTCAACAAAAGGGAAATCAAGCACAAAAGCTTTAAAGAGGAGGGGATAAGAGGATTTTGACCTTAGGGCATTAAGATTTGATGAAATTTATTTGAAGCCCAAAATTTGAAGTGTTTGCACATAATGTTCATTAACACTTAAAATGAAATATTCATCACAATGGTTAATTTTAATCCTTAATCATTCCTTCCATGAAAGATAAAAAGCAAGATTTGTTCAGTTTTAACTTGTTTAGTAGAAGATTATGATGATAAAACCTACAGAAAACAAGTTACCATAAAAACTTGCACAAGAAAATGTCAAAAATTTGAACCAAGTAGTTAGTATAGAAAACTTGTGGGTTTAGGCAACGATCCAACAGGCATGGGAACACATGCAAAATTCATGGTAATGCAACACAAGACTAGTGAAAAATGTAGGAAATTAGGTCATGGGATAAAATAATACAAAGCGATCCCATGAGCAAGCAATCCTGCAAGGTGATTTATTAGCATTCCCATAGGAAAATTCTTCAACGAGTTTGATAGGTCAATGCTATAAATTGGTTTGAAAGTTTGACTAGTTGGAGTTCACATTCCTACAGGCAATAATTAGCAATCCCATAGGTGGTTCCAGCATTCCTGCAGAAAAAAGCTCAGTGGGCATGTAGAGAAAATTTTAGGACACATATAGAAGCTAGGTGGTGATGACCTATGAACTCATAGTCATGGGTTTGTGTTCCTGTCAGCGTATAGCCGCAATCCTGTGGTCATGGGATCATGTTCCCAAGGTTGTGGAATTGAGAATAATAGGTTTTTTGAAGTGTCTAAAAAGGGGAAATGATTAGATGGCTAGGAGAACAATTTTCCAAAGGTAACCTGCATACTTGCAACAATATCAGTAAACTTCTTACAAAAACCCACAAGCACAAAAGGTTACTTTGGTTAGTTTAACACAAAAATCCCAACAATTGATTAGATTGACCCAAATTTAGGATCCCACTAGGCATGCCAAAATGTATCTCCTATTATCTAGTATTGTAAGATGAATACTAACTATTGAATGAAAGCATTAACAATAGTAAATGAGCTAACACTTAAGATAGGACCAAGGATCATCACCACAAAATGAAGCAAACCAAGAATGGTAGGCTCCTAATGGTATAACACATGAGACAAAGGATTTGTCCCTGATTAAGATATGTATGCTCACAAGTATGCTCAAGCTTCAAGTGGATGGATGGGGTACATGAAGGATGGTTTCAAACAATGGAGTCATGGAGGTATTTCAGCATTATAATGGTATTTTGGTAGTTTCTAAGCCCTCAAAATAACATTATAACTTTGCCTAAAATGTGGATGATTTTAGTAAAGGGAGACGGTTCAATTTATAGGCCAAGGTGTAGAGAGATGGATGGTCAGGATGCAAAGATGATGAGATGGTGAGGGAGGGCTAGGATGCAAGGAGAAGAGAGCACATGGATTGTGTTTCTTTAGCACCAATAGGGAGGTGACACATGTCAGAGGGTGATTGGATGAAGGGAAGGCAAGGTGGATGGTCAACAAAGGAGGCTCAAGAGATAAGGGCTCCATAAATGCTTTGTAAGAGTCATAAAGGGGGATGTAAGAGATGTAAGAGATATTTAAGGAGGTGTAAGAGCTATAAGAGATATTTTGACTTTAGCTTGGATTAGCAAGTCTTAATCCTTGATTAAAGTTGTGCACATGCTTAGGAGCAGGATTAGGATTAGCTTAGAAAGGGGGTTAGGAGGGCAAGTAGCTTAGCTTTGATGGGATGGGTTGGTTAGGTGGCTAAGTGAGGTTAGTATAGGTGAAGGAGTTGGATTAGGGGTTAGGATAGGGTTTAGGAAGGCTTTTAGGTTTTTAGGTTATTTATTAAATTATTTATTCAATAAAATGGGAATATAGAATTAAATTGAACAAATTTGAGGATTTATTCAATTTAATAGAGGAATAGGGATTTAATTGATAAATTGATTCTAGGTGATCATTTGATTTTATCAATTAGACTAAAGTTAATTTAATTAATGAACAATGATGATTAATTAATTAAATAATAAATATGTAATCAATAATGTCCTAGGAGATGACTAAATATGATTACCTAGTGATGTAATCAGATTTAGGTGTCTACACATCACACCATCCATAGACTGATGGGCAGACAAAAGTTGTGAATAGCAGTTTGAGAAACTTGCTAAGATGCTTGGTTGGAGATAAACCAAAAGGATGGGATATGATTTTACATTAGGAAGAATTTTCATTTGATAATTGTATCAATAGGAGTAGTGGTAAATCACCATTCTAGATTTAATATGGGAGTAGTCCCAAAAATGTTTCTGAATTCAAGATGGACAAGGGAGAGATAAGTAGTGTTGAAGTAGAATATTTTGCTAAACATTTGAACAAAATCCATGAGGAGGTGAGGAAGCACATCATAAAGATGAATACACAGTATAAAGCTAAGGCAAATGTGAAAAGGATATATAAGGAATTTAGAATTGGAGATGAGGTTATGGTTCATTTGAGAAAAGAGAATTTTCCAGTAGGTACATATAATAAGTTGAAGATGATGAAGTTTGGACCATGCAAGATAGTCAAGAGGCATGATTCTAGAAATGTGTATGAAGTGGAGTTGCCTACTGAATTGAATATTTCACTAGTATTTAACATTTCAAATTTCACAAAGTATTATGAAGGAGGTAATAGAGATGAAGTAGTAGAAGTGCAGTGGAGCATTCCAAAAGCTAGTTCAGCTACCAAGGAGATTGAGGAGATACTAAATAGTAATATTCAAAAAAGTACCAAAAATAGAACTTATGAGCAATATCTGTTCAAATGGAAAGGGAGACTGGTTGAGGATTCATCATGGCTAGCAAAGGAGGAGGTCAACCATCTTGGTTTTTCTCTAAACACCTGAGACGTGGCAAGGTCACTTGTCAAATTACCCCAAATGTCTGATGCAAGAGCATCCCGGGTGTAAGGGCAATCTTGCATCACCGAAAAATATTTTATTTTCAGCCTTTTCTATTTTAATAAGGACTAATAGATAGGGTGGTTACTATTTATGAGAACTTGCTATTTTTAGTAAGTTTGTCATACAAGCTCAAAATGTTCTCATTTTCTATAGGAAGGTTCATTGTAGAGATATCAACTTACCATAAAAATTTTATTGCTCTAGCTTAAGTATCAGAGAAGTTATTGTAGATTTTCGATGGAAAAATTTGTAGAAAAATCTTTAGGCTCACCGTTGGAAGCCATAAAGTGCCTAGATGAGGTCTAAAAACTTGATAGAAGGGTACAAGTGTAGTTTTGAGCTTGTAGATTAGGAGCTGGTGTTTCTAAAATGTGGTTATAATAGCCAATTAGAGCAACAGCTCATAAGTTATGGCCTTTGGAAGTTGGGCTATCGAGATTTCTAAAATAATTTTTCAAAGATGTATTTGGCCAACCCTATGTGTATTGTTAGGGTCTTTTGGCCCTAGGTATTAAGTTTGAGCATCTAACACCTTCCCAGATAGCATATAACTACCTATTTAAGAAAATCCCTAACATTGTCTAAGATATCTCTAGGTGATAGTTTGCAACACTCTCTTGCATATTACTGTAATGAAGGTGCCCATTTGGGTTAGCATATTGTGATTGAGAATTTTGTAATTCTGCATTTGTGGCAATAATAAGAAGTTCATACTTTGTTCTCATAGTTGTTGTTGTGTGAGGCCTCGCCCCAACCTTTCGTAGCCTTAGTTTTTACATCATCATTTTGATACTCACGACTCGAGACGTCGAGGCATTATCTGATGCTTAGAACATATTATATTATTTCATGCTGTGTGATGTTACTTCTAGATATTTGATGTTCATCATTTAAGGTTTTAGGTATATCTATGTTAATGAATTAAGTAAAATGTAGGATTAACACATTGATTTTGGAATCTTTATGATTAAGGATATAAGTAGGATGAAAGAAACCCTGATTGATGTATGTTTCAATTTATGTGAATTTCTAATACGTATATATACATATGTACATGTGATTTTTGGGACTATTGATGTGTGTAATAAGTGTGTAGATATTTTAGCCAAGGAAACTGACAGAGGAACAGAACTGATCTCTATGTGTTAATTTTGAAAACCTTTTTGTTCATAATTCAAGTATTTTAATTGTGAGATGTATGCATGTATTTTCCTGTGATCAGTAAATGTTAATGTTCGTAACTGTGTTCTTTTAGTGTCGCTTGACACTCGTGAATTGTTTACGTTCTTGAGCGTGCTAGTTAGGGTTAGCTGTCTAACCTTTGGACCTAAGTCAGATTTAGTTAGTGTCTTTTTGCTAATTTGGTTCTTAATCGAGTTTAGTCACCCTTAATCTAGATTAGTGCTTAATCTACATTTCTAGAGTTGTTAGATGGTCCTAATTATTTCCTAGCTTTTGGTTGGTTCCTAACCTATTCCTAAGGCTTTAAAACTTGAAATAATTATACCCAAGGGGTATGGGTATGGGTTTGGGATCTTTTCCAACCCCTAAGCCCCTTTTATTGACTTTTGAGGTCACTCAAAAAGTCTCTTTTTGCCTTTGTGCGAAAATTGACTATGGCTACCATGAGTTGTCTCACCTCACCTCCACTTAGTGGTTAACCATAGTATGGGTTGAGTTAGGAGCTTCTAGATTTGTAGGTGGGTGGGAGAAGTTATTGATCCCTTTGGTGGTTGAGTTTGAGGCTTATTTAGAGGCCCTTCTTGGACTAGTTGAGGTTGTTACCCAATCTCTACATTTAGAGAGGAGTCTTGGAAGATTGAAGCAAGGAAGGGAAAAGCTCTATTCAAACTTGTTCATTTGCCATTACCTCTTTGTGAAGGTAGGATTTCTCATCTCCCTTGTTCAGATTCTCATGTTTGTTTCATGCTTATGCTACCTTGTTGTTTTTTGAATACTTGTATGTATGTGGGTATGTTGGGAAGGTTTGAAAACCATGCTTTTTGAATGTTTTCCTTTCTTGTTTATGTTTGAATTTTTGAGATGTTCTTGCATGGGTGTTTTGGCATTACTCACCCTTGGAGAGGGCAGAAGTGGCCAATTTCAAGAAAGGTCATTTTAGTTGGACTCCAATAGTGTAGAGTCTCTTCTCAAGACGACAAGAGGGAGAGAGGGTAGGGTGTTATGGGCCCCTACCTGTTAGTACAAACCATGTATGAGTTTTGGCATGTAAGAATGGAAGAACGGAAGTTTTTGATTTATAGCCCTGATTGGGCACCTGATTTGGTGTTGTGTCTGACATCTCCTATTGGAAAAAGCCACCTTTCCCTAGTGTTGATTCATTGTGAATCTTATTCTGAAAACCTTGTATGAATATGCATGTTTGATTTGTTCTTGATCATGCTTGTTGTCACCTAATTAACTTCTGTTCCTTTCACAGTTCTTAGAAATGTGTTGCAAAATTTGATATGGAACCCTTGATAAGGGTCATGAAGGAAATTTAATTGGATTGTTGTAATTTTGGGATTGGAATCCTATGCAAATTATATTTTTTTTTACTTTGTTGTAATGGCAACGACATCGAGTTTTCTTCCTGGTTCTTTCCCGGTTGAGCCTTTGAATCAGGTTGCCAATAAAAATAGTGATTAAGTATTATTGCTTCTCATGAGTTTCCTTTGTAAATTTTTTTTAGTTATATGGATGTACATCAAAAATAAGATGAAATGATAATATTCAGTTAGGCAAAATTCAATTTTTATATATGTTGAGACGAAAATTATGTTATGAAAGTAGATTCATTTTTCGTGATTATTGAAAACAAAAATCAATCTTGTAATGTTGTTTAAAGAAATTATTCAATTTCTTGGCTTAACTTTGTTCTAGCAAAATTTAATAGTGTTATATATATATATATATATATATATATATATATATATATATATATATATATATATATATATATATATATATATATATATATATATATATATATAATTTCCTTGTTACAAAAAAAAAACATTGCTCGAAAAAAGTCTACACTTAAACAAAATTTTACTTAGAAAAAAATTAGCCTTCAAAAAAAAAAGTTATGTCTTAAAGACAATGGGCTTGGAGGAAATAAACACTTAGAAATTGTGAAGTTAAAAAAAAATACATTTCCAAGAGCCAGATAGTCTCTGAAATTTGTATGGCAAAATGTTTTATTCTCATCTTGCAACAGAGAATATTCCTTATATATGCCTTACTTTATATCTTAAATTCAAAAAAAGTATATAATAGAAAAAAGAAAATATTAATTAATAATCCTAAATATCCTATGTCTTACCAAATAATTTTTTTGCATTAACTTTCCCTTGTATCCACTTGGCACTAGCTTTTGTTTGGAGGGGTATGAATAATTTTAAAGTTAGTCAAATCTCATTTGTGGGTGACATAAACCATGTACACCCCCCATTGAAATTTCAGCCAAGTGATCACGTGAATTATGAAGAATGGTACAAGAGTTAATGTGGGCATTTAAGCCTATTAAATGAAATGTTTAAAGCTTCTTTTTAATTTACTGTTTTTGCTGCATATTTTTATTTTGGGCTAAGTCAACGTGGGTGGGGATGTGATTATGTTTGAACTTTTTTTTTAAAAGCTTGTTTTTAAAAAAATGACATGGGGTGGGAAATTAATTGGGTTTTAGGCATGTAGGGGGGGGTGAAAAAGATGGTAGGGTAGCTATTATATGGGTTTAGTTTTGCTTTTTGGAAAAAGCTTTTATTTAAGTTAGATTATTTATTTAATATAGTTTAAAGGTTATTTAATATTGATATTTCTAAAATGTTAATTATAAGATGTTGTTTTATAATATTAGTTTAAGTTTTAATAGGATTAGTAATTAATGAAGATTTAAATTTAAACTTAGTTTAGATTAGTTTAAGATTTTGTTTTCAATTAATTCAAAATATTAGCTACTTTTAATTGTTAGTAAATTTAATTTGTATGCTTTAGAGTATGAATTAGTTTTAGTTAATATTTTGCAAAGTTAGAATTTAGTATGTAACAAAAGTGTAGGTAGTATTAGTTTTACAATTTTTATATTATGTGAGTTGAGTTAGATGAATATCAGTTTTAATTTAAATGTATTATTTATTAATTAATTAAATTAGGGATAACATATTATGTTTTATATTATTATTATTCTTTCATTATTTTATTTGACTAATATAAAGAGAAAGAAATCGATTTAAATAAATAGAGAGTTTGTTGTTTATGTTTTAATTAACTATATCGATTATTTAATATCAGCCTTGATTAAAAGAATATTTTTTAGATTAGATTTATATTAATTAGATGGACATTTGAATCAATTAATCATACAGGTTAAATGATAATTTGCTTAATCGAGGTTTTAATGATTAATGTTGCTAGAATTTAAATTAATTTTAAATAATCATGTGATAGGTCTTTTAATTAATTGAATTTAGTTAATTTAATTTAATTAATTGATTTTATCAACAAACGTTCAAGTTTAACAACCTAATGCTACATGATGTTTTCAAAATAATTTAAAACAAAACTCATTTAGATTGTTATTTAAATAATTGTAATATCTTGTTGAGAAGTTAATAGCGATGTATTCCTCCACAAGAGTTTTTAAACTTAAGATGTAATGAAGAGAAACTTTATTTAAAATGTGATCTCAACCATAGCAAACTTAGAGCGTTTTAATTATTAATTTTTAAAAAAAAAAATGTCTATTTTTGCCTCATAGTTTGGGCATGACATGTTGTTTCTTTGTTTTTCTTATTAGTTTATGCTATTAACGGGAGTTCCCTACATCAGTACCTTTGTTGCAAACCCTTTGCTATCAAAATTTCTCCTTACTTGGTAGGATCCAAAGTTGAAATTGAGAAAGTTGCTTGCAACCACTAAGGCATTAATCATATTGCTACAAGTTAAGTTACCAAGTTTGACAAGAAAAAATGACTCCCATTAACCCTAGGGTAGATTATACTTAATCAAGGATAACAAATATCTACATATCTCAGCTTTAATAAAAAAAATCTAAGACATACCATCGTAACTTCATCAGTTCTTCTTCAAATCCCCCTATTCGTAGGTATGTAAACTTAGGAAATTAAGTGAAATAACTCCCCTACATTTGAATTAGCTTCTAGCCCTCTAGAGATATCCTTGGTATTGGTACTTTTCTAAGGTTCAAATGTACACTTTCTTTCAAAACATCATGTCATTTCCTCAATTCTTCCAGCACTCTATCCTTTTGCAGCTTAGGAGACAATACTAATAGAGATTTACATCTTCATTCCATGTTTCATGAGGAAGTGAAGTAATATTTTTGACACATGTAATGCAATAGGTCAAGTGGGAGGACATATGAAAATTTTCTCTTGATATCTTAAAGTGTTTGAGTTGATTCCTCAATGAACTAGCTATCAATTCTACCCAATCTAAAAGTTGTTCTCCTTTAAGGATGATCTCTATGTAGTGATACATCCAATCTTTAAGAAGGAAAACATCTATAGACCCTTTAAACCACTACAACAAAACCATGAGGTCATGAACATGGGGCTTCATACGATCCTTGGTAATTATTTTGGGTAGTCTTGAGAAACATTTATAATTAGTCTCTATCCATTTCCTAGCCAACATATTATGGTATTTTTCTAGTTTTTCTTGATATTCAACTAGAGACTAGGTAGGGCTAAAAGTAGCAAAGGTACACTCGAGAAGACATTACACTAATGAGATAGTCTCCTTAGAGATGGAAAATACTAGTTTGTTGTCCTTGTTTAAAATAATTTTGGTTCTCACATCGTAGTGATCAATACATAACTGAAGCAGCATAAGACTTAAAAGGGCAAGGGGAAAAGTGACAACTTTGATTAAACCACTTGTTAGGACCTCTAAAAAACTATTAACTTCATTAGCTTGCTCAAGAAAAATTTCTTGTAGCTTCTCAACCATGACATCTTCCAAATTAATGTCAAAAAAGATAGGCCTCTTACACTCTAGACTAGAAATATTTCCAAAGAAATGCAAAATAGACCTCATTCTAAGCAAAGTAAATAAAATCCCAATAGTTCTTTTGTTCTTCAAACCAACACACAGAAAAAACAAAAAGAGATTTCTCATATTCTCACCTATAATCTGCTGAAAGAAAACCAGACCTCTTCTCTTTACTTATTACTGCTCCATCTTTGATTTGCCTTTTCACATGATAAAAAAAATTAAGTAGGAAACTTATGATTTAAAAGGTATGCGGACATATTTTTGAAAGTACCACCTCATAATGAGGTATTCATGGTGATTTTGTTACAACTTTATTTGCATGCTTGAAACTATGACAAGACACCTTCACTAAATTATCAGCCTTTGTGAATGTCCTTGCAATAACTATAAATTTCTGACAACATAATCTAACTCCCAAATGAAATATTTTCCTTCTTTAATCATGATGAAAAATTGTCTTTTGTCCCAAACCAAAATATATTGGACAAGACCTCCAATCATTACTTCTAACATCTCATTTAATTTCTCAGGAATCACTTGTCCTTTAAGAATCATTAATACCCATGCACAGAATCTTTAGTAATAGAACTTCTTTGAACTACTTTGAACTAAAGAGGTTCAAAGAGGTTCAGGAAAACTTCTCTAAAATACTTAGTAGGTCCCACCTACAGAAAAAGATCTTTGGTTGAACTACTTTAAACTTCTTTGAACTAACATTTAAAGAGGTTCAAAGTGGTTAAAAAATGAAATTGTGAAAGATATCATAAGATCAACTTCTATATGAAAATCATGATGATCTTTTGAAAACAAGAAACCAAGAAGGGCTTGATTGATGTAGGATTTCAGGTTTCAAAAGGAACTAGAAAATGTTTTAAAATGGTGACTCAAAACTAAGGTTGATAGGGGCTCTAACTGGGGATTTTGAATGCAGAGTACACAGAGAACTAAGAATGTTGGGAATAGAACTTACCAAAGGAAACACCAAGATAGGTCACAACAAAAACAAACAAAAACAAACTAGAAAGCCAAAAAGGGGAATATACATGAGAAGGACCTTTTTGAGGAATTACAATTTCAACAATTTCAAGTCTCACCCATTGTATGTAGAGGGCAAACCAGTATCATCTGGGTAATTCAAGAAAAAAGAATTCAGACCAATAGCTTCTGTGACAATACATGGACCTTTCCACAATTAATCAAATTTTCCATGTGCTCCTTTGGGCTTTGTCCTTTTATCGCATAAGAGGACTTCATCTCCTTTCATGAAGTTGTGAGGTCTAGCTCTCATGTCAAAAATCTAATTTACTTTCATCTAGTGTCTAGTAATCTGATCCACAATTTTATCTCTTTCTTCCTCTAGTTTGTTCAAATGCATCACCCTTTTTTCTAAGGAATCTCAAAAAAGAGGATCTTGAATTACTAACTGCAAATTTGTGATGGATAATTCTAGGGGTAGGGATACTTGAGCACCTATTCGATACACCAATTCAAAAGGGTCCATGCCAAAATCTCTTCTAGGGGTAGGGCTACTTGAGCACCTATTCAATACACCAATTCAAAAGGGTCCATGCCAAAATCTCTTCTAGGGGTAATAAGGTAAGCCCATATTGCTTCATATATTTTTTATGCCAATTTCAAGCATTATCATTGACTAGCTTCTTCATTATGGCAATCAAGTTCTTGTTACTAGATTCTTCCTACCCATTACCTTGAGCAAAATAATCTAAAGAATGTGCTAAAGATATGCCATGCTCATAGAAAAACATAGAAATTTCTTTAGATGAGAAATAGGTTGCATTATCTAAAACTATCTTTTGTGGGACCTCGAACCTGACAAATATGTATTGCATCAAGAACTCACACACCACCTATGAGTTAGCTTTCTTTGTTGGGATGGCTTCTAGACATTTGGTAAAGTAGTTCATGGCTGTTAACATATACACATGACCAAATCTACATGGAGGATTTAATGGCCCTATGAAGTGTATATCCCACTAGTGGGAAGGTTCATCAATCACTACTAGTCTTTGTGGCAATGTGCTACCTAAGGGTGGCCCGTGAAAAGTTTACACTTCTCACAATCTCTTACAAAATAATACACATCTTTAAACATACCTAGCTAGTAGAAGTAATTTCTAAGGATTTTGAAATCAATCATATTAGAGGGAAAATTCCCACCACAAACATATGAATGATATAGCTTCAATAATTTTCTATGTTGTTCACTATCTACACATCTTAGAAAGGTTCCATCTATAGCTCTCTTATACAACATGCCCTGAGAAATTACATAATTTTTTGCTTTTAGTTTGAGATTACATTTTTCTCTATAACTCAAATCCTTGTGTCATTCACCATATGTCAAGTACACTACATTATAAAACCAAGGATTAGTTGAACTAACCAACAAAATAGAGGGTGTAGACTCAATGCTTTCTAACGATGATTCTTTATTTTCTGTTATCAATTTGCATAAACCTCAATTGCTAACCAAAGTAGTAGTTTTAATGGTTAAGTCATATTCTTGGATCCTAGCTAACTACACTTCTCTCTTTTTTATCCCAATTTCTTGTTGAATTAGTATGCTTTTAACTATTGTTTTAGGTATGTAGATAGTAGAATGGGAATGCAAAATATAATACCTAAACTATTTCATTGCCTTCACCATAGAAAATGCATATTTCTCCATTTGAGTGTAATTTAGCTCATGCTTTTTTAGAGGGATGCTCATGTAATTAATTGAGGCTTCATCATCCTAATCATTTTTTTGGGTTAAGATACTGGACAAAGTGTATTCCAAAGCATAGTAGTACATGATAAAAACCTTTCTAAAATCTAGACTTACTACCATAGGAGCATTGGAAATAGTTGCCTTAATATCCTCAAAAGCCTTTTTACCTTCCTCTTGCCATCTAAAAGGGTGTTTCTCACTCATCATGCTCAATATATGTCTTACTTTTCTTGAGAACTCAGGGACAAAACTCCTTAGGAAATTAATTTGACCAAGGAAGGACTTTAAATTGCTTCTATTGGTAGGTGATGAAAATTATTGTTTTGCTCTTATTCTATCTAGACCAATCCTTATACCTTTCTTTGAAATAATATGCCTGAGAAATTTTCCTTCCTCTACAAAGAAAATAGACTTCTTAGGATTAAGAGGTATACCATGTAGTCTACATCGGCCCAAAACTACCTCTAGATCCCTCAGATGATTTTTTCTCCTCTTGGAGTAGAATGTCAGATCATCTAAGTATATTACAATTATTTTGTCTCATAGATCTTTGAAAGAAGAATTAATTTCTCTTTGAAATGTTTCCCCCACATTCAACAATCCAAAAAGCATTTGATTATAGGTGTAATTACCCCAGGGACTTATAAAAGTTGTTTTATATTGATCTTCTAGTGCAACACTAATTTGGTTATACCCTGAGTAGATGTCAAGCATTGACATAACTTCAAGCCTAGTGGCCATTTGTAGAACATGATCCATAGTCAAGAGTACATAATTATTTTTGGGAATAGCCTAATTTAAATTCCTAAAGTCCACATAGATTCTTATTTTTGCATTCTTCTTTCTCACTAGGACAATGTTTGCTATCCAAATTGAATGGTGAATTAGATAAATTATATGAGCTTTCAACATTTTCTCCACTTCTTTAAATATTGCCTCAAACACCTTTGGGTTATAACTTTAGAGCTTTTTTCAGAAAGTGGCTACCTTAGGTTTTAAAGGTATGTGATGCCTAAACTCTCCATTCCTAAAATTCTTTAAATCTTTGTATCCCCAAGCAAAGGCATCTTTGTATTTGATGAGAAGTTTTAACAAGCTGTCTTTCTCTCTTTTGGGCATGATTGACTAATAGAAATCCATTTAGGATCTCCCTCATCTCTGATATTTATTTTGTCATGCTACTTGAAGTCTTTATTGTGATCACCTTCCTTTTGAGTGGTACTATCATCTTTCTGCCCGAACAAATGTTCTAAGGAAACTAATCCCTTTGGAATTCTATTTCCTTTTAATTGAATCACCTCTCCAAATTCAACTAATTCTTTACCGACTAATTTTCCACCCTTTTCTAAACCTTCAAAGAAAATGTCAAAAACCTGCTAATGGTTTACATTATCTAGGACACTAGGTCTATAGATCATTTCAATCCTATAGGTGTCACTCTTAAAATATGGATGTGGTAACAATAAAGAAGCAAAAAAAACTAAAGAATCAACTTTAGAATTTTGAGAGAGAGGTATAAATCTTGGAAATACAAATGGGAAATGTATACTTCTAAGAGTGGGGATGAATCAGTAGTACTAATCTCTAACCAATAAAACTTTTAACTTTAAAACAATGCATGCATTAACATATTGAAATAACATGTAAAGTAAATTCATCCACATAAACACTTGACACTAGATATGATTACCTAGAAACCCTCCAATGAGAAGGTAGAACTGGGGTGGGGATGACACCCACAATTCTTCACTACTATAGCAATAAAGTTCACCTATTAGGGTTACATAATTTGACCATTCTCATGATCTGCCCTCTGAAAGGCCTACCCTATTAAAGGCTTATAAAGGATTGTTAGATCCCACCCTATTAAAGGATTTTAATACCCTATTAAAAGTGTGTCTAGCTAAAGGACTTTAGAACACTCACTTGGAATGTCACCCTATTAAAAGATTTCACTATGACTATTAAGTCAACCTTAGTATAAAGGATTTCATCCTGCTAATACTATTGTTAGAAAGTATAGTAGAATGTTTGATCTAACTACTCATAGTCTGGTATTGCTAATTTCAAATCTTAATTCAATCCATCTCGATCCTTTCTAATCTGATATAAAATTATTGTATCCTCGATCCTCTGTTTTGCAAACTAATTCTAAAATTATGTCCTTCTTCTAATTCACCTTGAATGTATACTAATAAATTCACCCCTTTTATTTCCTTCAAATCTTTACTAGCATCACTTCCTTGCATACATTCATACTCACTCTCTCATACTAAATTATGGGGCTTCATCTCCCTTTAAAAAGACTTTGGTGGCTTAGGGTTAGGTATGAATCTATGATTGAGATTCATTCATTTTTCCCACTCAATTCCTTGAATTTTTCTTATTGTTTGCATGTTGATCACATAGGGAATCAAAATAGGTTCGATCTTATCTTCAAAGCTTCGAGATCTATCCATAAGTAAGCTCAAAAATGGTTTACATAGTTTTTTGTGACATTGCAAACAACTAGGTCCATTTTGTATTACTCGACACTTGATAATATTGATGCTCAGCACTTACTATAATTTTATCTGGCTTGGCACCTAAACTTGCTTGGAACCTATTATTCAAATAGCACTTAAATTGCTCAACACTTAATTTACTCTACATATGAGTGACTTAAAACTCATTGCACCTCGACATCTATACATATTATACTTAGCTTATGTTACTAGCTTGGCATGAACTTAGAAAATATCTTAAGTTTTTTGACACTCAATTGTCAAAACCATTTTGAGATCAACAATAAATTCTATGGAGAAATCATCAAAGGATTCGATCTCATCCCAAACCAGGTTTCTATAGTTTTTCAATCTATAATTTTTTATAGAAAATTGATTTCTTACCTATTTAATGATTAGGTCAGCATCACCTTTTACTCTCAATTGCTTTATATTTTTCTCTTTGGCTTCTTGCAACTCTAGGAGTAGTGCTTCATATTTTGTAGTATTATTTGTGTTGTAGACGTCCAGTTTAAAAGAGAAAGGGAACAAGTCTCCTAAGGGAGAAATAAAAATTGCCCCAGCTCTAGCTACCATCAAATTCTAAGGTCCAAAAGGCATCTATGTAACCTTTCCCCTCATCTTCCTCGAGCTTATTGTTAGGTAGAATAACATAGTTCCTAAACTAGCATTCTTTGTACAATATTTGGGCTTTTTGATTGTTTGAAGGTACTACTATGTATTTATTCTTTAGCTCTAGCTCTAGTTTGATCTTCTTCTTACCTACTAGGATGGAAGCTTTAGACCAATCCATTTAGATTTTCACTCCCATGTCCTTATAGAATATTCTACTGAGAAACATTCCATAACTAGTGGGGATGTCAGCCACTAGGATGGTTAGTTTCAACCTTTTATCTAAACAAGCGTAAAGAATTGCTTGTACATCTTTGACTTCACCAATGATGAGGACCTGCTTCTCATCCATGGAATAGCAACATCTAAAATTTTTGGTGAGATCTAAGCCAAAGGCTTTAGCTACTAGATCTAGCATGATATTACCAAAGCTCTAGAGTCTATAATGCAATTATTGAGTTTCTATCTATTTAATAATAGAGACACATAGAAGGGATTGGGTTTCCTTTGCTCGACTTCTCCTTCAACAGCATTGACATCAATTTTTGCATTAGAGTCCTATCTTGTACCCTCTGATACAAAGATGGGTTTTTCATGGGGTGTTTTATTTTCAACAACATTATTAGTGAATTGGGCATTAGCTAAAGGTTCCCTTTTCACATATTGGACTGGTTTATCTAACTCCTTAGGATTTACTCTCAAGTTCTTTGTCAAAGAGATAGAAATGAAAGATGATTTTAAAAACTCTACAGTGTCAAAGGTAGAAGTGCTAGGTACCAACTCTATTCTGGATAATATTTTAAAATCTATATTCCTTGCTAGATCACTATGTCTATGCTCTTTTCCTTTAGTACCTAGCACAACTGCATTAGCTTCCATATAGGACTTCTAATTTCTTTGATTCCTAGTCAAGATCATGTAGGTAGAATCTTGAAGTGTCACAAAAGCATCACTTCCCCTCTTAGTGTCAGACTCATATTCAAGAAAATAGGTACCTAAATTTTTAGCTTCTCCCCTTTCACACTCAACTGGTTGTTCAGTGCTAAGAGCATCTTTCACCATCTAAACACATCTTAACCAATCAATGCAAGTGTATCTATGGTGATTAGTGGTAAGAAGGAAAGAACACATGGTCTCTTTAGTTACTTCTTCAATTTGCAATCTTGGCTAAGGTACTATCAAGAAAGGGGTTTTACCATGACCCTGGAATTACTAATGCCTATTAGTGTCCTGATATAGGGATTGGTAAGGACCACTAGTTCTATTTTTTTGTCCTTTCAACATAGCCATATCATTCATTAATCTCTGCATGAAAGGATATATGGGAGCAAAGGTGGAAGCAATCCCAAAAGATTGAATGTCTCTTCTCCATTTACTAGTAGTGATGAGTGAATCTTCCAATTGAATTGCTAATCTTTGGGCAAGGGCCAAATCAATGACTGCATCTTTAATAAGATGAAAACCCATGTTTAGGGGAACTACATTTACAAAGAATATTTTTTGATTTTCACCATTTGGCCTAGAAGTAATAAGAATCCTCTAGAGTAATCTATTGAATTTTGCTACAAATTCCCTAATGGGTTTGTATGTTTCTTTTTTAAATTTATTTAGTTGAAATAATAAAGAGAACTCATTTTCAAGGTTTTGAATCAATTTTCAAATCTTGTCTTTATGTCATTCTAAATAGCTATGGAATGTTGGGGCAGGTGGTTGAACCAATCAGCAACAGCATCAATTAGCATTCGAACAAATAGCCTCACAACTATATCTTGAGTGGGAATGCTTATAATTCCACATGTTATATGAAAACCACTTAGGTCATCTTCTATAGAGATTTTACCATCACCACTAAACTTGGGAAAAACCTCGATTGCACCTTTGGGAAATGCAGTGGGGTTAACTCTAAGGTTCAATGAACCTATGTTTTTTCCTTAGGGTTGATTGAAAGTCATGATTGGTAATATAAATTTTAGAGGTTGGATTTCAGATAAGAAAAAACTAATTCTTTTAAGGGAAGTAGAGACTACACCAGAGGTGATATAAGGGAATTCTTGGGAGGAGAACTGGGTCTACTACAAGATTTAGTTTTTCGCTTGTCTAGTGTATTAAAGTTAGGAAGAAAACTCAAATTCTTTAAAGAATCAAAATTCTCATCTAGAATGTATTTTTCTCTTTCTCCTCTTATGTACCTTCTATTCTCCAAATCTACTTTCCTATTCTTCTACTTAGGGTCTTGCAAGGGCTTGGATAAATCTATTAACTATCACCTCTTCTTGAACTTTTAGTACACCTCTCAGGAGTTCAGCACTTTCTTCTTCTCTTTCAAGAACATTCAAAACTTGCTTAAAAAATTGCTGATTATTTTGATTTAATGTCTAGGTAGTCGAAGTTAAACCAAAAACAATGTCCTCCTAAGTATCTTCAAATCTTAAATTGGGCTACAAAATAGGGAAAATATCATCGTGTGATAGGACTATTGTAATTCATTACCACTTCAAAAGGTTTAGTCCTATTCTTTCAAGGACTCTCCCTAGTAGAGTCACCAAAAATATTTTAGTGAATAGATTGTCTTTTCCCACTAAAATAATAATCCAATCTATGCCCAAGGCTGGAAAATTCAATAAAGTTCATAATAGTTGGGTAAACACTATGTTAATCATTTACCTCTAAATTTTTATAGGTATAGCTCCATTTACAAATGTTTTATCAATAAATCAAAGGATCAAAACTAATTGAATAAACACTTTTGCTAGAAAGTGCTTAAGGGACACTCATGTACTCTTGAGTACTAAGGTAATAGTTTGCATATTTAGAAAATCAATGAATGAAAAGCTCACAGTCTTTCCACAAGTAAGCAAGATTTAACAATAAACTTAAATTTTACAAAACTTAAACCAATTCTGGGAATTGAGAAATCAAGGCAAATAGTAAGAGAAATAGTAGTAGATTTCTTATGAAATTAACCATCACTGCCCACAAAGTAACCATGGCTGATTCTACTTAAACACTAAGTTTTAAAATGCAACAAAATATGATAGATTTATATATTCAAAAAGACTTCTCTAGAACAAATTCATTAAGAGAGGACCTTCATATATATTACTATCTGTGTATCACTATTTCCACACAATTAACTTAAAATAGTACTAAATCTAACAAAGTGTTTTTAGGCTACCAAAATCTAACCCTATTATAGTTAAATGCTCTAGCATTTATAGTTTTTAACAAATCCAAAAAGACCTCCATCAAAACCTAGCTTTTTGGTTGAAAATGGTTAAAAGAAAAAAAATTTAAAAAATTAAATAGTTTGAAAAAGAAAATGCAAAAAGTAATTGTTTGTTGAAAATAAACATCCTCATCAACTTTTTCTCCATCCACCATGGTCTACTTGACTAGTTTCCAGCTCCTAAAGGTGTTTGTAAACTCCTACATCATGTGAGAGTAAGGATTTTTCACGCTGAGTAGTTTTGACTTGCAGGCATCTTTTTTCCACTTAATCTCCCTAATCCTATAGCTTTGTCTTGGCATAAGGTTCCTATTTAGATATAACATTGACTCAATATTAGCTAGGGTGATGAAGTCCCCAAAAATAGGTGTCATTGTCCTTGATTATTGACATGGCATCATTGAAGCTCTTTGTTAAAACCTTGAAGTCCATGTTGCCATCCTCAAACAATAGAATGCCTGTAGGATTGACAATCAACATATCCTTTAAGAGTTCTTTATGCATCCCAAAAATTTCAATTTCCATTGATCGCATCTCTTCGATGGCCCCTTTATAAATAACATTACTTTTGAGGAAAAATAGCATGCGTGAATCTACGATTTTCATGGGAAGAATTCAGAAACATTAACACACCATATTTTTAAACTTCATGGACTTGAAACACAATGGCTTGGCATCAACTCTAATCAACTTGAAATACTAGAACAAGGGTTTGCACCTCACCTAATAGTGCTTCTCCTTCCATGTATGTAGTAATGAGATCCAAAATGAATTTACTACCTTCTTTTACTATGGATCACACCCACTTTTACACTGCATCTGAGAGTAATTTTACCTTTTGCATTTGTTTAACCAATTGTTGGCTATCTAATGAATTGGGATCAAAATATTGCAGAGTCTAAACCAATGGAAAGGCACCCAAATTCATTAGGGAATCTATGTATGCAACCATAGTGATCACCAACCCATTTAGTTCTTTATTTTCTTTGATATCCCTTTTGAACTGAATCAACATATGATCTGTAGAAAATTTAAAGAAGTGATTCCTAGTATCTCTAGTGATGGCCCCCAATTCAATAATAGTGACTTTAAAACCTTCTGTATCAATTTCCCAAGACACATCTTTCTATTTATAGGTAGTCAACTCTACCATCACCTTTCCAATCACTAGGTCCTTGATGAAATGCACGTCACTTTTAATCTTTTTTCTTTTAGAACCATGGGCTACATATTTTGTGATGATATCTTTAACTACCATAGACACTAGTTGAAGGCTGCATTTCTTTTTGACTAAATTAGATAACCATAATGGAATGGTAGAAGTAGTGGTCATCCCTAGATTTCCTCTAGGAGAAGTCATGAAATTAGGTTGATCTGACTTTGAAGCCTCTATTAACTCTACTTAATCATCTTGATTATCTATAAAGGTTAGCTCTTCTCCTTGACCTTATCCCTTAGTCATCATTTTCTCCTTCTAAATTTCTTGTTGCATGAGTGCCTCAGATTTAGTCTTAGTCCTGGTTCTATGAGCCATGATTTTTTTAGGAGATGTTATTTTCTACTTCTTGGGAGTCCAAGTGCTACTTGCAAATATGAGATGAAATTGGGATGTCAGATGTTAATGTTTTAGAGAAAGAAACCATCTTTGGGGACTTTGTAGTTTTTTTTTCATTGACAACCTTCATGTTTCTTCTTCTTAACTAGTTATCTATTTGAGTGAGAATAGATTTGGTCCTCAAG
This sequence comes from Cupressus sempervirens, assembly GCA_028749045.1. Lineage (NCBI taxonomy): Eukaryota > Viridiplantae > Streptophyta > Pinopsida > Cupressales > Cupressaceae > Cupressus > Cupressus sempervirens. Next base: position 676,674,248 of record CM053790.1, read on the forward strand.
TTTATATCATCTTCTTCACCTTGGCTCTAGTCCACTTTTTATTACTTTTGTTCACTTGCCTCTTCCCATCCTAGTTCAACAATATCTGAACCATCCTCAATTGCACCCTCCAATTTGAACTTCAATTTTAGGGAGTTAATTTGTTGATGTGTTAATCTTGAATGGTCTCTTTTTACCACCTATTTCTATGACTACAATCTTGCCAAAAATCTTCTAAATGAGGAACCATTGGTGATTGACTCTTCAAGCCAAGTACCTTTGCTATGAACTATCAAAATTCCTCATTCCCTAGTAGGATCCAAAGTTGAAACTAAGAAAGTTTCTTCCAGCCACTGAGGCATTTATCATATTGGTACAAGCTAAGTGACCAATTTTGATAGGAAAAATAGACTCCCACTATTGCTAGGGTAGATTATCCTTAATCACAAAAAATAATTGTCTACAAATTTTGGTAATAATAAATCAATCTAAGGCATACTGAGGTAACTTCACCAATTCTTCTTCAAATCCCCCTATTCGTAGGTATGTAAACTTGGGAAATTGAATTAAATAGATTCGTACATTTGAATTAGTTTTGGGCCTCTAGAGATATCCTCAACATTAGTGCTTTTCTAAGGTTCAAATGCACACTTTCTATCAGAACATCATGTATTTTCCTAAATTCTTCCAACACTCTATCCTTTTGGAGTAGGGGACAATATTGATAGACAATTACATCTTCATTCCAAGTTTTATTGGGAAGGGAAGTAATATTTCTAACACATGCAATGCAATAAGTCATGTAGGAGAACATATAGAAATCTTCTTTGGATTTCTTAGAGTGTTTGAGTTGATTCCTCATTGAACTAGCTATCAATTTTTTCCAATCTAAAAGTTGGTCTTCTTTCAAGATAATCTCTATGTAGTAGTACATCCAATCTTCAAGGAAGAAAACATCTACATACCCTTTAACCCACTGCAACAAAACCATGAGGTCATAAACATGGGGCTTCATATGATCCTTGATAATTATTTTGGGTAGTCTAAAGCAACCTTTATAATTAGTCTCTATACATTTCATAGCCAACATATTATAGTATTTGTTTGGTTTTTCTTGATATTCAACCAAAGACTAGTTAGGGCTAAAAGCAGCAAAGGTACACTCAAGTAGACATAACACTGATGAGATAGTCTCCCTAGAGATCGAAAAAAGTAGTTCTCCATCCTTGTTCAAAATACTTTTGGTTCTCATGTCATAGTGATCAATACACAAATGAAGCAACTCAGTACTTAAAAGGGCAAGAGGAAAAGTAATATCTTCGATTAAACCACTTTTTATGACCTCTAAACAATCATTAACTTTAGTAGCTTGCTCAAGAAAATTTTCTTGTAGCTTCTCAACCTTGACACCTTCCAAATTAGTGTCAGAAATGGCAGGCCTCTTACACTCTAGACTATAAATATTTCCAAAGAAATGTAGAATAGACCTCATTCTAAGAAAAGGAAATAAAAGCCCAACATTGATTTTCTTCTTCAAAGCAACACATAGAAGAAAGGACAAGGGATTCCCCATATTCTCACTTGTAATCTGATGAAAGAAAACCAGACCTCTTCTCTTTGATTATTGCTACTCCACCTTTGATTCACCTTTTCATATGATAAAACAATTAAATAGGAAACTTATGCTTTAAAAGGTAAGGGGACCTACTGATGAAAGTACTAACTCAAAATGAGGTATTCATGCCATTTTTTTTGTGGCTTGATTTGCACACTTGAAATTGTGACAATACACCTTCATTAAATGATTATCCTTTATGAATGTCCTTGCAATAACTATAAATTTTCGACAACTAATCTGACTCCCAAATGAAATATTTTCCTTCCTTAATCATGATGACAACTGATCTTTCATCTTGAACTAAAATAATTCAAACAAGATCTTCAATCATTACTTCTAACATCTCATTTAATTTCTCAAGAACTGCTTGTCCTTTGGGAATCATTAATATCCATGTGCATTATCTTCAATAATAGAACTAATTTGAAATACTTCAAACTGAGGTTCAAAGAGGTTCAAGAAAATGTCTCTAGTATACTTAGTAGGTCCCACCTATAGAAAGATATTAGTATCAAAATCCTTTGGTTGAACTACTTTGAACTACTTTGAACAGAGGTTCAAAAAGGTTCAAAGCAATTCAAAAATAAGAATTATAAAACCATCATAGGATTGACTTCTAAATGCAAAGCATGATGATCTTTTGAAAATAAAAAATTGAGAAGGGCTTGCTTGAAATAGGATTTTGGGTTTCAAAAGGAACTAGAAAAAGTTTAAAATGGTGACTCAAAACTAAGGCTAACACCATGTCATCATTTATGATAGAGGGTATGATAGAAAATGGAGTAAGATGATGTGGGGCCTATGTGTCCACCCACTCACTCAAATCAAAGTGATCCCAATCACACTAAAAATAACTAGGACAAAGAAATCTACCTGTCATGTGCAAATGGTCCATGTACTAGAATCAAAGCTCTAGAATGAATTCATTTTTTATGAATCTTTAACAATAGCACAATCTGATCTATCACCTATGGAGCCTTCCTCAACCAACCAAAAGAACATGCATATTATTGAATCAAGAGTCCCCCCTGTGATAATGTTGAACTACACCAATTAGAAATGCTACAAGTATCAAGAAGCTTTGCACTTGAAATCTTCAATTGATCCTTAACTAGAGCTCTCTCCACAAATGCCCCTGCTCCATCATGTTCCCCTTTCCTAATGTCAGATTCAAAATAACTCCAAATATGAGGCACCCTACCTCTCTATGTGCATCCTACACAACCAATAAAACATGTGAGCATTCTTAAATTGACTTGTGTAATTATCTGAGCAAATGATATGTCTATCCATAGCAATGTCATGCTCCTATAAGAAATTCTCAAAATAATGTTGTACAAATTCATGAGATTGAGATCTACCATAACTCATGTAAAAAAGTTACTCTCTAATAATCTTCTAATTATCTTCCAAACTATTATGGACATGTCTATATGTTATGTAGAAAAAAATAGCAATCTGAATGGACTTGTAATACTAAGACTATGTCTCATTTTGGAGCTGCAATATGTAGTTTTTCTACAAAGTCAATAACTAATATAATAATGTCAATGGGAAGAATCTCTCTACACATTCTAAATTGCTGATCCAAACACTAAGACCTATGACTATGCCTTGCATACTTGTAGAAAATTTTTGTCTTGAAATCTAAAATAAAACTAGCCACACTGATTTCTTTTGCAACCAATTTACATCTAGATCCCTCATCTCCACTTTTCAATGTGTATTTCACTATTTCAAATAGCATTTTTTTACTACTATCCTCTCAAGATCTTGTTTGCACCCCTCATAGAAACAAGTGTCAAACTTGGATAAGCCACCACATTTTGAACACTTTTCATTTAAGCAAGCATTTCTATAAAAGACACAACCATCAACTCTATGACATAAAAATTGATCTAGAAAGTCTCTTGATGATTTTGGAAGCCCACTAGCACCACAATTCAACAATATTTCATTACTATACAAAGTAGAATGGATGGAGTGAAATATTTCATGGTGCATAGAAAACTCCACATGATATTTGCAACAACATGTATTTTGAATCTTAAGTGGCACATGATAAAATGGCTTCAAGGATTCAAAGATACTTTTTGATCTATGCAATCTTGGATGACTCTCTCTAAATTATTTGAACATAGCTTGACTTACCTCCGAATAATGTTTAGGATGTATTATGTGGTCTCTAATTCCAATTCTCAACTTCAACACATCTTTAGCATTGGGTGAGACTCTTGAGCTATAGTGAAAAAATTGTGTAATTTCATGCTTTACATCATTGGTTAGGTTCTTATCAAAATGTGGAAGTATCCCACCAAAAGCCCATGTATTCTTTTGAAGAGGATCATCAATTCTCTCTTTTCTATTAAGTGCTCTTCTTCAAGTAGTACAATTTATGTTCAAGCCAATACAATTTTGTCTCATATATCTACCCTTTCTCAAATTATGACTTACCAAAGAGGTTGTAATAACCCTTCAAGCAACTAACTTATCCTTCTCCCTACTATTTTTCCCACTATTATTGAGAGCCTGAAAAGATTCTTCACAATAATGGCATTTTTTTCCATTTTATTATTGACACAAATCTTCAATTTGGAAAACATAGTTCTCATCTTTTGCATCTTTAATAAGTGCATAAAACGTTGACATTGCTCCACCATTGTTTTGTTGCCAATAAACATCTTATATAGTCTTGAAGCCCATAACTGAATGGTTCTTTCTTATTTTTTTCTTCCAAATTAATATTAATTGTTTCATCAATTTCAATTATCCATTTTTGTGTTCTAGGACATTCATTTCTATTATAATTAGGAGATATATAATGTTCTAGTGCATTTTCATTTTTGACATGGTCAATCATGGCATTTGCATTATGAACTGGAAAATTTTTGTTCTCCAAATTTTCAATCCTTGCATTGTCATTATTAATTGGTATATTTTCATTCTAAAATTGAACATATTCATTTTATAACTCTATGACTTCACCTTTGATCAATACATTTTCAACTTGATTCACATTTAACATATCTTGCCTCTTCTTTTGGTGATTTCCCCTGTCTCTTTCCCTATATGTTACAATGTCTTCATTTGATACCTTCCTTTTGTGTTTAGCCTTTCGATAACTATTCCTCCTCATTCAAACAATAATACTAGACACCTAATCAAATCTTGTAGCAACCTTTTCAAACAATGGGCCCCAAACAAGCCATTTTCTACAAACTAGTGAAAAAGCAAAAAAAAAACATGATTGACAAGTCTATAGTGATAGAGAGTGTTTTGGTAAAAGTATGCCAGTAAATAGATTTGGGTACCTAATCCCATATCGGGCATTCAATTTTCTATCAAGTTTCTGATTTAAGATTGGATACCCAATATGATATCAAGTACTTGAAATTAGTGCCCAAAATTTGAAGGGAAATCTATTGGGGAAGTGTGGGAAATAAATTACTATTATACATGATTATATATTATTATTATTATATAATAATATAGTATTATTATTATATAGTATAGTAATATATTATTATTATAGTAATACATTATTATTATATAATAAAGTAATGTATTATTACTATTATTATTATTGTTATTATTATATAATAATATATCATATGGGTCAAATGGGGTCATAGACTAACCTATGACCCACTTCGACCCATTGCATTGTGTCATGTATCCCTGGGGCTCTTAAGAACCCTAGGGACATATGGTAATTGATCATATGGTCGGAATGGGGTCATAGGCTAACCTACAACCCCCTTCAACCCATTGCATCGCAACATGTGACACCAAGATTTAACATTGAAACCCAATTTGGGATAAACCACCAATTGCATCTAGTTACCATTTTTCACTCTTCTATAGTGAGTCTAACTAGGAGCCAACCCTATTAAAGGTTACAAAACACACTATTAGGTGTGATCCTATTAGAGGATTTAATCACCTTGTTAGGAGTGGCCTTGTTAGAGCTGTTTAGACACTTCAAACAAGAAATGCCACCTATTAGAGGATTTACAAATAGTTGTTAAGCCAACTCTGTTAAGAGATTTAGATCGTTGCTACAATGGTTAGAGAGTACCAATGAGATGACCTAATTTTAGATGCAACTAAATTGTTGATTACAAATCTTAGTTTTGGCTTGTATACTTGATCTTTTATAATCAAATGTATCTTTGCAACTCAACAAGGATATTTTACTTACCCTTTTAATTTTCTTCCTCTAAGAATCTTCAAATCTACTATATATCTTCCACACATTAAGTCCTCAACTTGGCCTTATATTTATATCTTACACATTTTCAAGTCAGCTTGAATACAACATAGAATACTTAATATTCATCTCCTCGGTCAGCTAGAACCAACAAACAAATTAATTGAACTCAATATTCCAAAACAAGAAAATCCTTCATTGGTTGACCCTACTTGGTAGATCCTAACTTAGAAATGATTTTCCTATGTTAACCAAGTGAACTTGATTAACACTGCACATTCACAAAGTTCCTTTGATAACCAAGTGAACTTGATTAACACTGCACATTCACAAAGTTCCTTTGGTAACCAAGTGATCTCGGCTAACACTAGTTCTATCAAACATTTCTTTCATTAATCAAGTGGGCTTGGTTAACACTCAACTTCTATGATCTTCCCTTTGTCACCTGAGTGAACTCGGTAGACACTATCTTCTGAACTAGCTAAACTCTAGAATGCTCAGTAGACAGAAGAAATTGTATTCGATGCCCAAGTGAGCTTGACATATACTGACTGGCAATGATATGACATTTTGTGTAACATCAAAGACAATACACAATTAATCAATTATTTTCAACAATCTCCCTCTTTGGCATTGATGGCAACACAACATGTCATAATACAATGAAATTTTAGAGCAGGAATAGAGAAAGAAACATATCCTTAGTTTCATTATGATTCTCATCCATAAGAATTCCCATTATCAGTGTGAACTCCCTCTACCTTTATTTTCTCTCTCTACCAACAAAACTCTATCTTCAACATCTTCTTCTAATAGAAAACTCTCCCTTTATGATACTAGACCAACTTTGTCTCATTTCTTAGACATCTTTAAACAAAATTTATGTGAATTTTTCACTCTCCCTCTTTATAAAATTTTCTATTATATGATAGCAAACTCTCCCTCTTTGACATCTCATTCCAAAGACAATATTTAAAAAATATTAGTGTACCTTACATATTAATTCATATGCAATGTGCCCTTTTCAATACTACATAAACCGATTGATCTTTAACATGCTCTAGTTGATGCATCACTAAAGTTCATTTAGTGAGCTTCAGCTAGGGGAATGACCCCTAACTTACCTCTTAGATACAAAAATGCATCTTTAGGTAATGGCTTAGTGAATATCTCTATAATTTTTTCTTTAGTATTCACATATTCCAATCTTATCTCTTCATCTTGTACCAATTCTCTCAAAAAGTGATATTTTATAGCAATGTGCTTCATTGTGGTATGCATCACTAGATTCTTTGATATGTTGTTTACAATGGTGTTATCACATAAGATAACCACTAGATATTTGATTTCTATTTTCATACCTACTAATAGTTTCTTAAACCAAACAATATTGGAACAATTAACTATTGCTAACACATATTCTGCCTCTTTTTTAGACTAAGAAATAAAATTCTACTTTTTGCTTGTCCAAGATACTAGTAATTTACCAAGAAAGAATGCTCCACCACTAGTGATCTTTATGTCATCAACACTTCCTACCTTATTAGCATCTATGAAGGCTTTCAAGTCCATATTGTCTCCTTTCTTGTACCACAATCCATAGTCATCAGTACCCTTCAAATACCTCATGATTCTCTTGATTTTCATCATGTGATTTTCTTTTGGATTTGTTGAGAATCTTGCCACCATACGAACTGCTAATGCAATATCAGGCCTAGTATGTATAATATACTATAATTTGCTAATCATTGATCTGTATGTGGTCTAATCTACCTCCTTGGAATCATCATTTTTGGAAAGCTTATGTCCAGTAGACATAGGTGTTTCAATTGTCTTTGAATCTTCCATTTCAAATTTTTTAGTATCTCCTTGATATGTTTAGATTGAGTAATGCAAATGCCATCATTCTTCTATTGAATTTGTAATCAAACAAAGAATTTTATCTCTCCAAACATGGGTATCTCAAGTTTTGTACTCATCTCTTCTAAAAATGCTTTGCACAAGTCATCATTTCTAGTAAAAAATGTGTGATCCAAAAAAAATTCTGCCAGTGCAATCTTCTTGTCTGGTCCTTCTTTGATATATAGATTGTTGTTATCATTTGTTCTTTGCAAACTAATATTTATCAAGTAGTTATGAAGTCTTTCATACCATGCTCTAGGAGCTTACTTGAGACTGTAAAATACTTTGTGTAATTTACAAACCATACCTTTTGCTAGGATCCACAAAACCTTCATATTGTTCTATGTAAATTTCCTCTTCAAGAATTCCATTCAAGAATACCAATTTTACATCTATTTGATAAACTTTAATTTCTTTATGTGCAAAATAAGAAAGTAAAGTTCTAAGACCTTCCAATCTAGCAATAGGAGCCAAAGTTTCACCACAATCAATAACTTCTTCTTGAGAATACCCTTTGCATACTAACCTCACTTTATTTTTGGAAATTTCTCCATCTTCATTCAACTTATTTTTAAAAACCCATTTTGTGCCAATTACATTTTTATCCTTGGGTCTAGGAACAAGAGTCCATGTTTTATTCCTTTTTATATATTCTATTTTTTCATTCATGGCTTCAATCAAACTTTTATTATCCAAAGCTTCTTTTACTAATCTAGGTTCAAAATCAGCAAGTAAACATGTACCTTTCAATTTTTTTCTTGTCATTGTTCCATCTAACTTGTCTCCAATGATCTAATTAGGTGCATGGTGCATTCTAACATATCTTCCTAATACAAGTACTTTGGATTTAGAATTTGTTTCCATTAACCTCAACATGATCTTTTGTATCAAGCTCAAGTCCCATTGTCTCTAACTCAAGTCCATCAGACTTGATTTGCTCTACCAATAGCTCAGTAGCTTCTAACTATGACTCAGGTCCTTCAGACTATGACTCAGGTTGCACTAGTTGTAACTTGGTAGCTTTTGGAGATTTAGGGGACTTGGGAGGTGAAATATACTTACTTCCAATTTGATTTGGCAATGTATTAGATTCATAGTAGACAAAATTTTGTAATCCTCAGGTTCTTTGCTACTTTCTTCTTCACTATTTTTCGCAAACTCATCATTTCTTAAATGTACACTTTCTATGATCTTATAAGTTTATAAAGCTAAACATTTATATTCTTTTTTTCTATAAGAGTATCCTAGGAATATGCCTTCATCACCTTTGACATCAAATTTACCTTTCCTAGATTCCTTCAAGATATAACATTTTCTACCAAATACTTTCAAGTAACTTACATTAGGTTTGTAGCCATACCATAGTTCATAAGGTGTTTGATTTGAATTTTTCTTCAACTATACCTTGTTCAAGGTATAGACTATTGTACTAATTTCTTCCTTCCAGTATTTGATTGCAACATTCTTTTATATCATTAAGGTTCTTGCACAATCCATGATAGATCTATTGCTTCTTTTAACTATACCATTATGTTGAGGTGTACCAGGGGCTGATACTTGTATATTAATTCCTCTTTCAATGTAGAATCCATTGAACTCATTGGAAATTAATTCATCACCTCTATCTAATCTCAAACACTTTAGCTTATTTCTAATTTCTTTCTCTACTCTTGCCAGATACCACTTAAATTTTTGAAATGCTTCAGACTTTTCTTTTAGATACATTACAATCATCATTCTAGAATAATCATCAACAAAAAGAGTAAATACTTATCTCCACTTTAACTCTCTATTCCAATATGTCTATATAAGTCCATATGAACTAGATCCATGACTTCTTTAGAATGATAGTCCTTTCTTTTGAAACTTGTCTTACCTATCTTACCAATTTGACAATTTTTGCATAGGCCCATATTAGGTTTCCTCAGACTAGGAATACCTCTCACTCTTTTCTTCTTGATTATCTTGATTAAATTATCAAAGTTCACATGGCATAACCTTTTATGCCACAACTAGCGTTGTTCTACTTGAGAAATAAAACATGAACTTTCATTGAGATCTAGGTAGAATAGATTACCTTTTGTTTATTTTCCAAACCCAACCAGATTTCCTTTTCTATCCAGTAGCTTGGCCTTCCCATTCATGAATTCTACCTTGAATCCAATGTTATCCAATTATGCCACACTCAGTAGTTATGCTTTAGTCCTTCAACCCAATAAGCATTATCACATCTAAGTTCATTGGTTAGTGAGATGCAACCTTTTCCCTTTATGAAACAAGGCTCATTATTTCCAAATCTAATACTTCCACCATCATAGTGTTCTTTGTGTTCAAATTTTGATTTTTTGCAATTCATATGATGAGAGAAAACACTACCAATAAAGAAATAAGTGTCATTTTACCTATCTCATCGTCTAATTCATCTTTTATAGCTATATAGACCATTTCATCATTATCACTGCTATCAAAATCTTTGGCCATAAAATAAGGTTTCTTACCTTTTTTCTTGTAGTCCTTATAGCTCTTGTATCCCTTCTTGCCTTTGAACTTATTTCTTTTCTTTTCATCTTTTCCTTCTTTGTCGAGACATCTTGCAGTAATGTGACTAACTTCTTTACATGAAAAACAAATTAGAGGAATCTTACCTTTGTATTATTCTTTGCCTTCCTCCTCTCCACTTTCTAATTGTTTGCCTTTTGATTTTCCCTCATTTTTCTTGAGTGAAATCTTGACTTCAAATGTAGACTCAATACCTTTGGAACTAAGGATAGTTATCATAGTTATCCAACTCAAAAACTATCAATCTTCCCACTAGAGTATCCATATTTATCTTAATACTTGGATCACATCTCATCTCTTGTATAGTAGGCACTATAATTTCATAGATAAGAAGAAGGGTTCTGAGTATCTTGCTTACAATTTCTTTGTCATCAATATCTCCTCCAAATGTTTTGATTGCACTCACACTTTCTTTCATTATCTCAACATATTTTACAATGTTTTCATCCTCTCTCATCTTCATTTGATCAAACTAGCCTCTAATACTTTATGCTTTGGCTCTCCTTACATTTTCATTAATGGAATACATGCCTTTCTTTTTGGTCCACATTTCATGAGTAGTAGTGCAACTTTTGACTTCACCAAATTTAGCATAATCAATAGGAGAAGCAATGTCAATCATCATGATCTTATGATTTTTCTTTTTAGCAATCTCTTCAACTATCAATGTTCTAGTAGGAGCCTTGTATTCATTATTAAGACATTTATAAGTTGAATCACTAATAGTTGATAAGTGTAACCTCATAAGTTCTTTCCATGTTACAAAGTTGTCTTTGTTCAACTTGGGAATCTCTCTTTTGTAAGACATTATGATCTTTATCTTAGGTCCTTGAGACCTTCTCTACAAGTAAAAAAGCCTCTAATACTAATTGTTGGAAATATAAGAGGAGTAAGTGAGAGGGGAGGGGTGAATTAGTTACCACAAAAACAAATCCCAAATCCCTTAGATGTCAATACAAATCAAAACATAAACTCTGATTAAACTATATTTTGTTGTTACTCGGCAAACACATAGGCACTCGGTTAACACTAGCAAATACTGCAACTTGGCAAGCACTAAGAATCAATTGTAACTTGGTAATAACTAAATATACTGATCTTAATGTGATTAACTATGATTAACCTTAAATTTAACTTAGTTGCATACACATAAAAGAAATATCATGAACACAAGTGACACTAAGATTTAACATGGAAACCCAATTTGGGAAAAACAACCAATTGCAACTAGTTATTATTTTCACTCTTCTAAAGTGAGCCCTATTAGGAGCCAAACCTATTAAAGCTTACAAAACACACTATTAGGTGTGTCCCTATTAGAGGATTTAATCACCCTATTAGGAGTGGCCTTATTAGAGGTCTTTAGATACTTTAAACTAGAAATGCCACCTTGTTAGAGGATTTAGAAACAATTGTTAAATTACTGATTGTAGATCTCAATTCTGGCTTGTATACTTGATCCTTTCTAATCGAGATTATCTTTATAGATCAACAAGGATATTTTGATTATCCTTCTAATTCTCTTCCTCTAGCATCTTCAAATATTCTATATGTCTTCCACATATTCAATCCTCAACTTAGCCTTATATTTATATCTTACAAATTGTCAAGATGGTATGAATACTACTTAGAATATTTAATATTCATCTCCTCAATTGGCTAGAATCAACAAACAAATAAATTGAACTCAATATGCCAAAACAAGAATATCCTTCATTGATCGAGCCTACTTGGTAGACACGAACTAAGAAATGATTTTCCTGTGTTAACAAAGTGAACTCAATTAACAATTCATATTCACATAGTTCTTTTGGTAATCAAGTGAGCTTGGTTAACACTGGTTCCATCCAACATTTCCTTCATTAACCAAGTTGGCTTAGTTAACACTCAACTTTTGTCATCTTCTCGTTGTTGCCCAAGTGAACACGGTAGATACTATCCTCTAAACTCGATAAACTCTAGAATAATGGGAGGACATAGGAAACTATCTTCAATCCCCAAGTGAGCTCAGCATATGTTGACTAGCAATGATATGAAATTTTTGGTAACATCAAATAAAATATACAATTAATCAATTATTTTCAATAGTGAAACTATAACAAAAACATATATTCTTGGTGCTATACTATCAATTATTATTTTTGACTGATAGAATATTGGTTAGGAATGAGTACTCATGGTGGGTCCCCATTGCATAGAGGCAAAACTTGAGGTGATTCCAACATCACCTTCAAATATATACTATGAAAAATATAATCCAACATGTTCCCCTTTGTGATTCACATAATAATCCACATTTGGATTCATATTGTTCAAAATAGCACTCTGGTGAGAACCAAAAACCTCTCCACATTGAACTAGATGTTGTTCAAGTAAATTGTTACCATAAATACATTAACAATATGAAGATAATAGATAGAGAACACAAGTTCAGCATCTTTACATTTATGTGGTGTAGAGAAATACCATTCTTGTAAGAATTAGCTTCCTCCTCACACTAAATTATTAAGTAATTTGGTTTTGACAACATGAAGAGAACATATAGAGAATATATTGAACATCTTTTGTTGGTTTTGGTGTCCTAAAATGTCCTAAAATGTCTTGAAATTTTTTTACTAGCTAAAGTGAGAAAGGGTCCAAAATAAAAATTAAAAAATAACATCAAGTTCAGTGGAAAAAAAAATAATGGTTCAAAAAAAGTGAAACAATATAGAAACTAGTTGAACCTAAGACTCTTTCATAGATGCTATGGAAATGATAATCTAATAATACATTCTATATAAAAATAGATTTTGGTATTTATTGCCAAAATGCCATGATCATGAGGCTCATTCCCTTGCGATGGAAACACCTATTGGTAAGTGGATTCCTCTTTTTCTCTCTCATTTTTCATTTGTTTATTTCACTTGAACTATTATTTCTTAGGCGTAATTTTGTAATATTGGATTCATTTTATGCAGAGGCCATGAGGACATTCCTAGATAAAACCTCTATTAGATGTATGGGAATGCTAAAGAATTATGATGAATTTCTCATGAGAAGTGAAGATGGACTTCCCCTGAGAGTAGGCCAACTTGGAGGTACTTTAAAGATTGATCTTTTCTTAAAGATTTTAGATGTTAATGTGGAATTTAGATGTTGGGGGGTGGGGCCAAATGAGCTCCCACCTTCACATGGTTGACCCTAATTAGTAAAAAATATTAAACTATTCTTAGAACCAAGTAAAGCTCAACATTAACCTATGATTGCATGACAACTAACTATGTGAATCTCTTGGTTTCAAGAAATGTAGAAGGAGAATCTTGAAGAACCAACTTATCAATGTTGTATTATTTGGTTTCTTTTTCTATGTATATTTTCATCATTTGATGTGATATGGGAAAGACAAACAATTTCTAGATACACATCATTTATGTTCACAATTTTAAAATGATTTTAGTCATAAAAAAGTAAATGGGTTCTACTAGAAAGAAGGTACCATTCAAATGGCCCCCAAATGAATATTTATATATAAGAAAAAATGGGAGCTCTAAGGGACATTTGCTAATTACCCAAATGAATATTTATATGAAAGAAAAGGTGGGAGTTTTGAGGGACCATCCATGGACTATCCATGGAAGATCATGAATCTACTCGTTTTTATATTTTTAGCCTCCTAATGAATTCATAAATTTTATCTTGGACTATGTGATTTGTAGGAAGATGTAAAACTAATGAAGGACATGGGCTTGGGTGCATATAGGTTTTCCATATCCTAGTCACGGATATTACCATGTGAGCCAATTTTTAAACCCTTAAATAGAACTGACTAGCAATAAATTGTGTCTTTCTTTAAAACATTTCTTGTTTTTGGTGAGAACAAATGGCACAAGTAAAGGTGGAATTAACAAAGTTGAATTGGCCTATTAAAACAACCTTATCAATGAACTCTTAAAACATGGTAAAAATTAATCATTTTTTCTATTATGGACATAGAAATCTCTATAATTTTATGCAAACCATAACCAAATCATATTTGACAATTTCTAACTTAAATTTGATCCTGTAGATTTTTTTCTCCTCAGTTAGCTTATTTCATTTTAATTTTTTACTAGTTACTTTTTTGATACTAAGCACAAGGAACACTTACAAACTTTTTGTTTCAATAACAAAAAATGTCACTTACATTTTTGTTGTAAAGAGTTGTAGTCAATCAATTTTTTGGGTCTAGGATTAGCACTCCTTGAACTAAATGCTTCTCAAAATCCAAATATTGCAGCAATGCGGCTAACAATGGTACTTAGTTTCAGTTCATTCAGCCAAGCTAGTTTGCTTCTAAATGTTCACATAGGTCTCTTGTCTTGATTGATATACCAGTATCTTCATTTTCAAACATATTACAGTTGGTCTTTGTAGCATATAGAAGTATACCATTCTATTATTGATTCAAAACTCCTTTATTTGAATTTAGTGTGTGTCAATAACTTTAAGAAACTTGAACAATGATATCATGATTTTCTCTACTTAGAAAGATTACTTTCTAAATATTTGGATTCTTCTTTATCTGTTATATAATTAGGATATAGCACCATAGTATACAGAAGTTCTTCATGGTATGATGGTTGATCCCTTTTTTATCCTCAAGTTTCAAGGTAATGGATTGATTTATTATTAATTGGATTCATTTATGACAAACATCCTATTCTTCATATTGATACTAGACAGGTATCACAAATTCAATGGGGAAATTTGTAGCCATTATGAGCACAATTGGAATAGGGTATTTTATTCAGTGGTTGGGTTCATTCCAGTGTTCCTTGACACTTATTTGCATTTTGTATTTTATTTCAACCATCCTCTAGAATATTTATGCCACTAGTGAAATGGGATTTAACTGATTTGAGAAGGATATAGATTTTCATTGACAAATAGACTTGTTTGTTTAGTTCCATCTACACTAAATACCAATATACTAATAGGACAGCAAGAAAAAAAGCCTACATCCATTGAAATGATCTTCTTTTTGGGTATCATAAAATAATGGCTTGAATCAAAAGGCATGAGCTTCATCAAATGATTTTACTCTAAAGCCTTCTAAAAAGTGTGTATTCACATGTTTGTAGTCCCTGAGAGTAATTATATATTTGATCTCAAGAATCCTATAAAGTTTGGCTCAAAATTTTTTGTCTAGGGCTTTCTCATCTTTAAATCAAGGTCATACTTCCACAAGAGACATCCTTTTTCATCCTATTTAACCCATCTTCCATTATTTATAATACCCTGGTCTTTCGATCACTATGAATGTGAAAATCCAATCTTCTCTATAAGATGGTGTTTTCCATGTGGGTGATTCTAATGTCATAGCACCTACAACAACACTTTCCTAGATTCTATCTAGTGCTCCCATAATATCCTCTATTTTGTCTAGTTGTTTTGTCATGCAATCTCTTTCTAAAGTCGCTCCTTCTCTATCTAGTATATTTCCATAGACTCTCTCTCATGCCTTAAATTCTAATCAAACTTATGAATATAGTCCTCTACCATATCTAAAATCAACTTTACATTATGTTGTAACTCTAGCATTGGTGTTTGATCCTCGATAGCTTTCATTTCAGCATTCAAGTCTTCAACTTTCCTCTTCATTCTATGTTTTCTTTATCAATGATTTCCTCCATTTCCATTACAGTGCATCTCAACTAGCTATTCCAATGATGAAATCACCCATCTATCTCCAAATTGTGTAAGAACTTTTTGTTTTATAGAATCTAGATAGATACTAATAGTTCCAAAGCCATAAACCTAAAGACCATCATGTGTGCATCTCACTTTACGAAAAAATTGGATGTCATTTTCTTGCCATATATTTCAATCACTTCCTTCAAACTCAACTAAGGTGTACCCATGGAATTATTCAAGTGAATTCAACTACCCATGGAAGTTGAGACTTGCTATTTAGCATATGTTTCTCCTACTTGTTGCTACTAAAGTGCCTCAAATTGGCATTGCTCTATCAACCTAAGATAGGTTGCATTCTCTCTAGCCCCACATTGTTCTATAGTCATATCCTCTATAGCTTGATTCATCATTTCAAAGGCTACATTTAGCTAACTTCTTATCCTCTCATTACAAAGGAGCTTAGGTTGAAATAGTCCTTTTCACCCTAAAACTCACTGTGTTACTTCATTAAAATCAGGACTTGAACAAAGCCAATGATACAAAACCTACTACCACTTTGGAAAAAATGTTGCCTCCAACATTACAACCATATGATAAATGGGAAAAGAAGATGCCCAAGCCATAACCCAATTAAATTAGTCTAGTTGTTGATTAGCTAGGTTGATTACAAATTCTTATAGAATGTTCATTAGATTAGGTACAATAAAATGAACAATCGTTTGTTCCCAGCTAGAAGGATCAAATATAGTTTTTCAAGTTGATAAAAATGCATATGCAAATGCATCCCTTGCATTCCAAGTGTGAAGCACATTCCCTAACTTATAAAAAATGGTTGGATATAAAGGCTTCATACACTAGCCCAACAATGGAAGCCAAGGATGTAACTATGCATGTATTGATATAGTCTTTTGTTTCCTTTCCTTTAGCTTGCCTTGAATCAAGCTAATGGACTTTGACACTTTGTCCTATGAAACTCTTTTTTGTGTAGCCAAATCCTTCATTTGATCCCCTAGTTGAACCTGGGACTCCTTTACAGATGATAGGGAAATGAGAATCTCATAATACATTCTAAATCAAAATAGATGCTAGGGAAATATTGGGATGCTTGACCCATCTAATCATAGTTGTTGGGTTTCTTCTTTAGTCCACCAGATGGAGCATTGAGTTTAAATGGCCACAAAAAGTTGCTCTCTTTTGTGAAGTTGGAGCCAATAGTAACAATCTCATTGATAAGATCTTCAATATAGATTATGCCTTATTTACTTGAAACATGTTCACAAGAAAAAATATAGATATAATAAGCACTGGAAAAGCATACTAACTAACACAAAAAAGGTATCATGAACACAAGTACCTTTTCAATGACAAAGTTGTCAGTCAAAGGAATCTGGTGCTTATGAACCTTTCCATAACCTCTCTTGTATATCAGCTCTCTTAAGCTTTTTAAATTTAGATATCTAGAAATAATTAAACAAGAGAATTAAATGATAGTAGACACAAGAATCTATGAAATAAGAAAAACACTAATCTACATAATGCTTATAACTTACCAAGAACATACCAAAAGGTCACATATGGCTCAACCCAATGCAACTATTAAAAATAATTGATCAATTGTGTATTGGCTTTGATGTTACACAAAATATCATATCTCTACCAGTTAGTGTATGTCGAGCTCACTCATGCAATAAGGACAGTTTCCTATGTTTGTCGAGCATTCTAGTATTTTCCAAGTTTAAAAGATAGTGTCTACCAAGATCACTTGGGCATCGAAGAGAACTTAGTAGAGGTTGAGTGTTAACCAAGCTCACTTAGTTAATGAAGGAATGTTGGATGAAACTAGTACTAACCAAGCTCACTTGGTTACAAAGGATGTTTTTAAAGTTATAGTGTTAACCAAGTTCACTTGGTTAACATAGAAAAATCATTTTTGAGTTATTGTCTACTGATCAGGGTTGACTAACAAAGGACTTTCTTGTTTTAGCATATTGATTTTATCAAATTTGTTTGTTGGTTCTAGTTGACTGAGGAAATGAATATTAATTATTCTAAGTTGTATTCAAGCTAACTTGACAATGTCTATGATATAAGTATAAGGTCATGTTGAGGATTGAAGAAGTGAGTGTATGGAAGAATAGAAGATGCTTAGAGGAAGTGAATTGGAATGATAAGTAGAATATCCTTGAGGAGATGAAAAGATACATTTGATTAGGAAAGATCAAGTATTTGAGCCAGAATTCAGATCTACAATTGGCAATACATGTGCATTAGAAATTAGGTCATATCATTGTTACTCTCTAGCCATTGTAGTAGTGAAATAAATCTCTTAACTAAGTGGGCTTAACAACTATTTTTAAATTCTTTAACAAGGTGGCATTTCTAGATTGAAGTGTTTAAAAACCTCCAACAAGGTCACTCCTAATAGGGTGCTTAAATCCTCTAATAGGGTCACACCTAATAGTATGATTTGTAACCTTTAACAGGGTTGGCTCCTAATAGGGCTCACTTCAAAAGAGTGAAAAATAGTAACTAGTTGCAATTTGTGGTTTTTCCCAAATTGGGTTTCCATCTTAAATCTTGGTGTCACTTGTCTTGGTGTATGAAACTAAGTTAATTAAGGTAAATCATAGATAATATCTTAAGATCTACAGGTTCAATATTTTTCAAATAATAGTTGATAATATAGTACGTGTAAAGTTACAACACATTGTTAGTGTTAACCAAATGCCTATGTGTTAACCAAGTAATAGTAGTTTTAGTAGTATTTATGTTTTGTAGTGACATATAATGAATTTGAGATTTATTTTACTAGTAACTAATTTTTTGGATACAATTGATTATTTTTTGTGTCGTCCTTAATGTTACACAAATTTCATATCATTGTCAATCAATATATGTCAAGCAATGAAGATAGTTTTCTACGTCGATTGGGCATTCCTATGATTACCTAGTTCATAAAGCATTGTCTGTCGAGTTCACTTGGGTGTCGAAGAAAAAGTATGCAAAAGGTAAGTGTTAACCAAGCTCACTTGGTTAATGAAGGAAAGTTAGATGGAACCAATGCTAACTAAGCTCACTCAGTTGTCAAAGGATCATCATGACTTTGTAGTGTTAACCGAGCTTTTTTTGGTTAACAAAGGAAATTGTTTCAAATTAGTTTCTACCAAGTTGGATGAGCTAATGAAGGATTTTATTATTTTGGCATATTAAGCTTAATTAATTTATCTATTAATTCTAGCCAACTAAGGTGATGAATATTAATATTTCTAAGTTGTATTTGAGCTGACTTGAAAATATGAAGGATATAAGTATAAGGTCAAGTTGTGATTTCAAAGTGTGATTGAAAGTATGAAGATGTTATTGAAGATTTAATGATGGGAAGAGGAAGTGAATTTGAAGGATAAGCAGAATATCCTTATGGGGCAAAAAAGTTATATATGATCAGGAAGGATTAGGTACAAGCTAGAACAAAAATTTGTAATCAGCAATTATGTTTCATTGAAATTAGGTCATCTCATTGTTACTCTCTAACCATTGTAGTTGTGATCTAAATCTCCTAACAAAGCTAGCTTAACAGTTATTTTCAAATCCTCTAACAAGATGGAAATTCTATTGAATTCTCTAAAGACCTTTAACAATGCCACTCCTAACAGGGTGATTAAATCCTCTAACGGGGTCAAACCTAACAATGTGTTTAGTAACCTTTAACAGGGTTGGCTCCTAATAGGGCTCACTTCAAAAGAGTAAAAATAGTAACTAGTTGCAATTGGTGGTTTTTCCCAAATTACTTTTCCACGTTAAATCCTAGTATAAAATGTGTTCATGCTATTTTCTTTTATGTGTTTGCAACTAAGCTAAAGTCATGGAAATAACACTTAACATCTAAAATTTATATGTTAAGCATTTATTGAGCTCATTCAGTTACTATCGAGTTACATTATTTTATGTGTGTTTACTGAGCATTAGTAGTACTCAATTTTTAGTTTGTATTGACATCTAAGGGATCTAGGATTTATTTTAGTATTAATTGATTCACCCCTCCCCTCTTAGTTACTCATCTTATATTTCAAAAATTTGTATCAAATTTTTTGATGCTTGCAAAGAAGGTTTCAAGGACCTATGCTAAAGATTAGAATGTCTTATAGAAGAGAGATCCCCAAGCTAAACAAGGACAATTTTGTAGCATGGCAAGGACTTATGAGGTTACACTTGGCTACTATCAATGACTTAAGATGTAAGCATCTTGATATTGAATACAAGACTCCCACTATAACATTATTAGTTGAAGATATTGCTGAAAAGAAGAATCATAACATCATGATGATTTATATTTCATCTACTCATAGTTATGTTGAATTTGATGAAGTCAAAGATTACAAGGTAGCTTATGAGATGTGGATCAAGCTAAAAGATATATATCAAGGAGATGACAATGTAAGAATATCAAAGGCTGAAAGTCTTAGAGGTCATTTGATCAGATGAAAATGAGAGAAGATGAGAACATTGCAAAATATGTGGAAAGGATCAAAGCAAGATTGGTATGCAAAGGTTATTCTCAAGAAGAAGGTATTAATTATGGTGAGACTTTTGCTCCTATGGCAAGATTAGGAAGTGTTAAAATTTTACTAGCATATGTAGCACATAGAGGATTTAAAGTGTATCAAATGGATGTTAAATTTACATTCTTGAATGGAATTCTTGATGAGGAAGTCTACATTGAACAACCAGAAGGTTTTATAGATCCTAGCTAAAGAGACATGGTTTGCAAGTTACATAAAGTATTATATGGTCTCAAGAAATCTCCTAGAGCTTGGTATGAAAGGCGTCATAATTACTTAGTATAGATTGGCTTTGAAAGGAAAAATGACAAAAATAGCTTGTCTATCAAGGAAGGACCAAACAAGAAGATTTTGTTGGAAAAAATATTCATTGATGATACTCTATTTATAGGAAATGATGACTCATGCAAAACATTTTTAGAAGAAATGAGTAAAGAATTTGAGATGTCCATGTTTGGTGTGATAAAATTCTTTGTTGGATTATAGATATAGAAGAATAAAAATGATATCTACATCACTCAATCTAAGTATATCAAGGAAATACTAAAGAAGTTTGGAATGGAAGATTCAAGACCAATTGGAACCCCTATGTCTACTAAACATAAGCTTTTCAAAAATGATGATTACAAAATAGATTAGACCACATAGAAATCATTGATTGGAAAATTGCAGTATGTACTACACACAAGGCCTGATATTGCTCTAGTAGTTGAAATAGTGGCAAGATTCTTAGTAAATCCTAAGGAAAATCACATGATAGAAATCAAGAGAATCATGAGATATCTCAAAGCTACTGAAGACTATGGATTATGGTATAAATTTGGAGGCAATTTGGACTCGAAAGTATTTACTAATGTTGATTAGGTAGGAAGTATTGATGATAGAAAAAGCATTGGTGGTCGAGCATTCTTTCTTTGTAAAAGATTAGTGACTTGGACAAGCAAGAAGAAAAATTGTACATCTTAATCCACAACAAAGGTAGAATATGTTGTAGTAGCAGTTAATTGTTCTGACATTGTTTGGTTCAAACAATTGTTGGAAGGAATGAAGATAGAGATCAAGGATCCAATAGTCATATATTGTGATAACACCAGTGCAATCAACATATAAAAGAATCCAATAATGCATACTAAAACAAAGAACATTGCTATAAAATATCACTTCTTAAGAGAGTTGGTACAAGAGAAAGAAGTTAGATTGGATTATGTTAATTCAAAGGAACAGATTGCAGACATATTTACCAAGACATTACCTAAGGATGCATTTATGTATCTAAGATGTAAGCTAGGGGTCATTCCCTATCTAAAGCTCACTAAATACATTTTAGTGATGCATCAACCAAAACCTATTGAAGATCAATCAATTGGTGCAAAATTGGCAAGGGCATATTGCAAATGAATTAGTACTTAAGGTACATTGATATTAACAAAATTGTTTTCTTTGGCATATGTTGTCAAAGAGGGAGAAGTTTACAGTCATATCTCTAAAAAAAAATTGGAACTAGAATAAGGTAAGGAATCAAAGAGGGAGAAGTTTTTCCAAAGAAGGTGAAGTTTGCTATAAATGGAGAAAGTTCTGAATGAACTTGGTAGAAGTTGTTGTAAACAAAGAAAGAATCTAGTGAAAGGAAGAGCTCATACTAATAGAGGGAGTTCTTGATGATGAATTCAAAATTTTAGTGTGTTATTACATGTTGTGTTGTCATCAATGCCAAAGAGGGAGATTGTTGGATACAATTGATTAATTTTGTGTTGTCCTTGATGTTACACAAATTTCATATCATTATCAATCAGTAAATGACAAGCTCACTAGGGCAGTGAAGACAATTTTCTATCTACCGAGCATTATTGTGATTGCCTAGTTTAGAAGACAATGTCTAGTAAGTGCACTCAGGTGTCGAAGAAAAAGTATGCATAATGTGAGTGCTAACCGAGCTCACTCAGTTAATAAAGGAAAGTTGGATGGAACCAATGCTAACCAAGCTCACTCAGTTGCCAAAGGATTTTTATAAGTTTGTAGTGTTAACCGAGCTTCTATTGGTTAAAATAGGAAATCATTTCAGATTTAGTTTCTACTAAGCTAGGTTAGCTAGTGAAGGATTTTCTTATTTTGACAAATTAAGCTTAATAGTTTAGAAGACAATGTCTAGTAAGTGCACTCAGGTGTCGAAGAAAAAGTATGCATAAGGTGAGTGCTAACCAAGCTCACTCAGTTTCCAAAGGATTTTTACAAGTTTGTAGTGTTAACCAAACTTCTATTGGTTAAAATAGGAAATCATTTCATAGTTAGTTTCTACTAAGCTAGGTCAGCTAGTGAAGGATTTTCTTATTTTGGCATATTAAGCTTAATTGATTTATCTATTAATTCTAGCTAGCTAAGGTGATGAATATTAATTTTTCTAACCTGTATTTGAGCTGACTTGACAATATGAACAATATAAGTATAAGTTCAAGTTGTGATTTCAAAGTGTAAGTGAAAGGATGAAGATGTTATTGAAGATTTAATGATGAGAAGAGGAAGTGAAATTGAAGGCTAAGAAAAATATTCTTGTGGAGCAGAAAAGCTATATACGATCTAGAAGGATCAAGTACAAGCCAAAACAAAGATCTGTAATCAGAAATTTAGTTGCATTCAAATTAAGTCATCTCATTGTTACTCTCTAACCATTGTAGTAGTGATCTAAATCTCCTAATAGATTTGGCTTAACAGTTGTTTGCAAATCCTCTAACAAGGCGATAGTTCTATTGAATTGTCTAAAGACCTCTAACAAGGCCACTCCTTATAGGGTGATTAAATCCTCTAACAGGATCACACCTAATAGTGTGTTTTGTAACCTTTAATAGGATTGGCTCCTAATGGGGCTCACTTCAAAAGAGTGAAAATAGTAACTAGTTAAAATTGGTGGTTTTTCCCAAATTGGGTTTCCACATTAAATCCTGGTGTAAAATGTGCTCATGCTATTTTATTTTATGTGTTTGTAACTAATCTAAAGTAATGGTAATCATAGTTAACATCTAAAGTTTATATATTATGCATTTATCAAGCTCATTCAATTATTGTTGAGTTACAGCATTTCATGTGTGTTTACTGAGCATTAGCAATACTAAAATTTTAGTTTGTAGTTTGTACTGACATCTAAGGGATCTAGAATTTATTTTAGTAGTAACTAATTCACCTCTCCCCTCTCAATTACTCCTTTTATATTTTCAACATAATTCACCCCTTCCCTCTTAGTTACTCCTCTTATATTTCTAAGAAATGGTATTAGATATTTTGGTGCTTGCAGAGAAGGTTTCGGGAACCTAAGCTAAAGATTAGGATGTCTTACAGAAGAGATATCCCCAGTTAAATAGAGATAACTTCAATGCATGGAAGCAACTTATGAAGTTACATTTGGAAACAATCAGTGTTTCAAGGTTGAAATATCTTAATGAAAAGTATGTGGCACCTACTAGAACTATGATGGTTGAATAAATTGCAAAGAAGAAAAATTAGAGCATTATAATGATTGATATTGCTTCAACTCTCAGTTATGCCAAACTTGATGAAGTCAAAGGCTGTGGTATTGCTTATGAGATGTGGATCAAACTGAAATCCATCTATGGAGGAGATGATAATGTAAGAAGAGCCAAAGCTAAAAGTTTGAGAGGACAATTTGGTAAAATAAGGATGAGAGAAGATGAGAATATTGTAAAATATAGTGATAGAATCAAAGCCAGGGTCTGTGCAATCAAAGCCTTAAGAAAAAAGATTGAAGATGAGATAGTGGTAAGTAATTTTCTCAAAACACTTCTTCCTATATATGTAATCAGAGTTTTAGAAATTCAAGAGATGAGATGCAAGCCAAAGAATGATATAACATTGGATACATTAGTTGGAAGATTGACAACATTTGAGCTACATAAGTATGATAATTATGCTCCTAGTTCTAGCAATCTTAAGTTTCAATTTAAGCCAAGTTGTTACTTAAGAAAAGAGCTACAAAATCTAATGGAAAACAATCTAAACATGAAGAGGAATAAAATTCTAGTGGTGATCTTGAAACCATTCAAGCATTACTTGCAAGAAGGTATCCCAAAGGCAAAGGAAAGTACAAAGGTAAAATTCCTTCAATCAACTTTTTTTGTGAAGTTGGTCACATTGCTACAAGGTGTCCAAATACATAAGAAAAAGATGAAAAAAAGAACAAGTAGAAAAGAAAGAAGGATTTCAAAATCTAGAAGAACTACAAGGAAAAAGGTAAGAAGTCTTGTTTTATGGCTAAATATTTGAATAGTAGTGATTATGATGAAATGGTCTATGTTGTTGCAAAAGATGAATCTAATGATGAAGAATATAAAATGGCACTTATTTATCATGTTTGCAAAAATGATACATGGATTATTGATAGTGGTTATTCACATGATATGATTAGTGAGAAAAGAAGCTTTGAACATATGGAACACTATGATAGTGGAAGTGTAAGATTTGGAAACAATGAACCATGTTGCATTTAGGGAAAAGGTTGTATCTCACTAACCAATGAACTTAGATGTGATAGTGCTTATTGGGTTGA
This sequence comes from Cupressus sempervirens, assembly GCA_028749045.1. NCBI lineage: Eukaryota > Viridiplantae > Streptophyta > Pinopsida > Cupressales > Cupressaceae > Cupressus > Cupressus sempervirens. The sequence goes on from CM053790.1 coordinate 676,699,285, forward strand.
AGGACTAAAGCATAATCTATTGAGTATGGCACACCTGAACAACATTCAATTCAAGATAGAATTCATGAATGGGAAGGCCAAGCTGCTAGATAGAAAAGGAAATCTAGTTGAGCCTATTAACCAAACAAAAGGTAACCTATTCTACCTAAATCTTAGTGAAAGTTGATGTTTCATTGCTCGAGTAGAAGAAATTTGGTTATGCCATAAGAGGTTATGTCATGTGAACTTTGACAACTTGATCAAGATAAGAAAAAACAAAAGAGTGAGAGGTATTCCTAGTTTGAGGAAACCTAATATGGGCCTATGCAAAACTTGTCAAATTGGCAAGGTGGGCAAGACAAGTTTCAAGAGCAAGAACTATCATTTTGAAGAAATCTTGAAGTTTATTCATACAGACCTTTGTGGACCTATTGGATTTGAAAGCTATAGTGGAGATAATTACTTTATTCTTTTTGTTGATGATTATTCTAGAATGATGACTGTAATGTATCCAAAAGTTAAGTTTGTAGCTTTTCAAAAGTTTAAGTGGTATTTGGAAAGAGTAGAGAAAGAAATAGGAAAGAAGTTTAACTTTTTAAGATCAGATAGAAGAGATGAATTCATTTATAATGAATTCAGTGAATTCTACACTGAAAGAGGAATCAAAAGATGAGTATCAAACCCATGTACACCATAGCAAAATGGTATAGCAATAAGAAGGAACCGATCAATCATGGATTGTGCAAGAACTTTGATGATAGAAAATAATATTGCCATCAACTATTGGAAAGAAGAAATCATTATAGCAGTGCATACCTTGAATAGAGTATAGTAAAAGAAAGACTCAAATAAAACACATTCTTCTTAGAAACAACAGTCCACCAAGATAACTAAGGAGGCGGGGTGAATCAATTATTCAACAACTAAAATGTTTATCTTTCTTAAATAAATTTAACCATTCAATCGAAGTAAATAGAAACCATAGAAAGATGTAAATAGACAATTACAATAGATTTTTTGACTAGGGAAACCCTTGATCAGAGGGAAAAGCCTAGTGAGAATGATGCCCAGAAGATGATGTACTAATATAAATATTCCTTGTTAGAGGATAGACCCTATTAGGAGTCTATTATAACATTTAGTGCATATGAGCCCCATTAGAAGACTTTGAATCCCTGTTAGGAGATTCCAACCCTCTTAGGAGTTGTGATAACCCTATTAGGAGTTATAGTACAATGTATGCAAGATGAGCCCACTACCTAAACATGCAATTTCAACAACAAGAAGAGCTCACTACTCAAACAAGTAATTTACTATTATGTTCTTCTTTCCTTTATTCTATTAACTAAACCAATCACTGTCAAACCTTGTAGACTAGGTCACGAACCTCAAATCTGAATATCAAACTTTGGATCACTCAACAAAACCTTGGCAATGAAGGTTTCTTCACTTCCGCTCTACTCTACTCAGCTTCACATTTTGGTCTTACTGTTGCTTACAATTACTTTGCATCAACACAATTCCATAATATGTCATACTCAATTGATAAAGGAAAATGTCCTTCCTTTATACTAAATCCATAAAACAATTCCCTGAGTTGGCTGTGAGACCACCTTAATTAATCATTATACGACCATATTAGGAACATGTTATACTTAGTGATAACATTATTTTTCCACCTTCCAACTTGAATATCTTTTCATAAATGTAATATTATGATGAGAAAACTTAGCCATGTCATCACCAACATGTCTTCTTCATGTGCTCAACCTCGATTCTCAAAATAACAACTCTACTAAGAGATATAACAAGTTTACTAGAACATGCTTCTGTAAAGTCTATCTTAGAACAAATATCACCAAAACTTACATAACTTCTTCCAGACTTTTTATTTCTTCTTTTTATGTTAACTGCATATACCAAATATTTATAGGTATCTCCCATAACCTCAGATAGTGAGAATACTCAACTAGTCATTTGTACCAACTTGATATTTTCAATGTTCTTTTGTCAAATACCACAGAAGACTGCTATGACATCAATGAAAAACTCAATCATGAATGTAACATATCGTCATAGTAACATATCTACAATACTCCTCCATAGGAATATCATTGGAGACAAGTTACATGGAACAATGAAAAAGAAAAAATTGAAAGGTACATGTTTGCTTACTGAATTTAAACCTAGATCAATTAAAGATGCTTTGGATAATGAAATCTGGATTGAAGTAGTGAATGAAGAGATGGAACAAATAGAAAAGAATAGGAACTAGACTCTTGTTCCTAGACCCAAGGATAAGAATGTAATTGGCACAAAGTGGGTTTTTAGAAATAAGTTGAATGAAGATGGAGAAGTTTTAAGAAACAAAGCAAGGTTAGTATCCAAAGGTTATTCTCAAGAGGAAGGTATTGATTATGGTCAAACTTTTTTTCCTATTGCAATATTAGAAGGTGTTAGGACCTTACTTGCTTATGCTACACCTAAAGGATTCAAAGTTTATTAGATGGATGTAAAATCTTATTCTTGAAAGGAATTCTTGAAGAAGAAGTCTACATAGAGAAACCTAAAAATTTTGTAGATCCAAGAAAAATGGATATGGTTTGCAAGTTGCATAAATCATTATATGGTCTCAAGCAAGCTCCCAGAGCTTGGTAAAGACCACATAATTATCTTATGAAGATTTGTTTTCAAAGGACAACTGATAACAATAGCCTATATAACAAAGAAGGACCAAACAAGAAGATTGTGTTGGAAAAATTCTTTGTGGATGACACATTGTTTACTAGAAATGATGATTTGTGCAAAGCTTTTTTAGAGGAAATGAGAAAGGAATTTAAGATATCCATGTTTGGAGAGATGGAATTCTTTGTTGGATTATAGATTAAATTGAAGAAATATGTTAGCTACATTACTCAATCTAAATATATCAAGGAGATACTGAAGAAATTTGGAATGGAGGATTCAAGACTAGTTGGAACACCTATGTCTACTAGACATAAGCTTTCCAAAAATGATGATTCCAAGGAGGTAGATCGGACCACATATGGATCAATGATTGGAAAACTATAATATGTAGTACATACAAGGCATGATATTTCTCTTGCAGTTGGTATGGTGGCAAGAATCTTAGCTAGTCCTAAAGAAATTCATATGACAAAAATCAAGACAATCATGAGCTATCTGAAGGGTACTAAAGACTATGGATTATGGTACAAGAAAGGAGGTAGTTTAGATTTGAAAGCCTTCATAGATACTAATTGGGCAAGAAGTGTTGATGACAAGAAGAGGACCAATGGTGAGGCATTCTTTCTTGGTAAGCGACTAGTGTCTTGGACAATTAAGAATCAAAATTTCTTAGTCTATAATAGAGGTAGAGTATGTTGTAGCAGCAGTTAATTGTTCAAATGTTGTTTTGTTCAAGAAACTATTGGCAAGTATGAAGGTAGAAATCAAGGATCTATTGGTTGCCTTCTATGATAACACAAGTACAAATAATATATCAAAGAATCCTATGATGCATACCAAGACCAAGCACATTGCAATATATCATTTTCTGAGAGGATTAGTGTAAGACAAAGAGGAAAAATTGAAATATGTGAATACTAAAGAAAAAATTGCAAACATATTCACTAAGTCATTATATAAGGATGCATTTTTGTATCTAAGAGGTAAGATAGGGGTCATTCCTCTATTCGAAGCTCACTAAATGAAGTTTAGTGATGTATCAACAAAAGCATGTTGAAGATCAATCAAGTTGATGTAGTAATGAAAGGGCATAATGCATATGAATCTATATGTCAAGTACATTGATATTCACTAAATATTATCTTTGACATAAGATATCAAAAAGGGAGAGTTTACAAAAAGTTTCTAAAGAGGGAGAGTACACATTTCACAAAAATTTTGTTTAAAGATGTCAAAGTGGAAGAACTTAATATGATATCAAAGAGAGAGAGTTTTCTATTAGAAGAAGATATTGAAGATAGATTTTTGCTGGCAAAGGAAGAAATTGAAGTCACATGGATTTCACACTGATAAAGGGAGTTCTCATGAATGAGAATTAGAATGAAACTAAGGATAATTTACTTACTTTATTTTGCTCTAAAATTTCATTGTATTATGACATGTTGTGTTGTCATCAAAGCCAAAGAGGGAGATTGTTGAAAACAATTGATTAATTGTGTATTGTCTTTGATATTATACAACATGTCATATCTTTACCAGTCACTATAAGTCAAGCTCACTTGGGTAATGAAGATAGTTTCCTATGTTTACTGAGTATTCTAGTGTTTGCCAAGTTTAGAAGATAGTGTCTACCAAGATCACTCGGACGATGAACAGAAGTTAGCAAAAGTTGAGTGTTAAACAAGATCACTCGATTAACAAAGGAAAGTTGGATGGAATCAATGCTAACCGAGCTCACTTAGTTACCAAAGGAAGTTTGTGAAGATGTAGTATTAGCTGAGTTCACTTGATTAACATGGGAAAATCATTTCTAAGTTAGTGTCTACCGAGAAGGGTCAGCTAATGAAGGATTTTTTTGTTTTTAGATATTGAATTCATTAAATTTGTTTGTTGTTTCTAGTCGACTAAGGAAATGAATATTAATTATTCTAAGTTATATTCAAGTTGACTTGACAATGTCTATGATATAAGTATAAGGTCAAGTTGAGGATTGAAGAAGTGAGTGTATGGAAGAATAGAAGATTCTTAGAGGAAGCAAATTGGAAGGATAAGAAGAATATCCTTGAGGAACTACAAAGATACATTCAATTAGGTAGGATCATGTATTCAATCCAGAATTGAGATCTGAAATCAGTAATAAAATTGCTTCAAAAATCAATTCATATCATTGTTACTCTCTAACCATTGTAGCAGTGAACTAAATCTCTTAACAGAGTTGGCTTAACAACTATTTGTAAATCCTCTAACAAGGTAGCATTTCTAGATTGAAGTGTCTAAAGACCTCAAATAAGGCCACTCCAAATAGGGTGATTAAATACTCTAATAGGGTCACACCCAATAGTATATTTTGTAACCTTTAATAGGGTTGGCTCCTAACAGGGTTAACTTCAAAAGAGTAAAAAATAGTAACTAGTTGCAGTTGATGGTTTATCCCAAATTGGGTTTCCATGTTAAATCTTGGTATCACTTGTGTTCATGACATTTCTTTCATGTGTATGCAACTAGTTAATTAAGGTTAATCACCAATAATATCTTAAGGTTTGCATGTTTAGCATTTGTCGTGTAACAATTGATATTATAGTGCTTGTCGAGTTACAACATATTGTTAATGTTAATCGTGCCTGTGTGTTAAATAAGTAACAATAGTTTTAGCAATTTTTATGTTTTGTAGTGACATCTAAGAGATCTAGGATTTAATTTAGTGGTGACTGATTCACCCCTCCCCTCTCAATTACTCCTCTTATATTTCCAATAGAAAAATGTTCATTGTTGCTTTTTTCACTTTTAGAAATACACCATTGAATATCTAAAATGAAGTGCCATAGCAAGTCAATATCATTGGAATATTGTATATACATCCAAAAGAAATCACTAACCACTATTTTAGAAACAAATAGTGTAAAAGAGATAGATCAAGCTGAAAAAGGACCAACCTATCTCAAACACAAAATTCACAAAATTGTTCTTGTCTTTGGATGCATATCATTGATATTGAATAAGAAAAATGAGAAACTCAATAAACAAAAAAACTAATTAAAAACTTATATTAGAATTTGGGGAAGACTAATAATGTTGTGTTCCTCTTTATTTAAAATAGAAGAGATGCAAATATATTCTAATAAAATCTACACACAAAAAAACATTTTCTCTTTTTTATGAAAAATAAACTAGAGAGATAATAGTCTACCAAATCTTTCATTATATAGAAACCAAGAAAGTACAACATATATAAATACAATAGACTAGTTTCTTACCCATGGATACAAATAATGAACAATAGCTTAGCTTCTAGCTCAACATGAAAGCCTCCCTTCATTTTTGCCTCTCTCTTCAATCTGATAACCTCTCATTCTTAATTTTTGTCACAAAGTACACATGAAACTTAATTTTCTATATTCCTCAACCATAGCTGGCATGATAACACATCAATAAAAAACCAAACAATTTATTAAAGGATCCACACACTCCTTGGTGACTCATAAACTGATATAAAACTTGCCAAAAAGAAACTAAGGTACACACTTAACACTAGATGGAATGGTGACACATCACTCACAAATTAAGCAATTTATTACTTGTTATGTATACTCCTTTAAATATTCTTCAATCTTCTTAATATCAGTTTATGGTTTGTAGCATTTTTTACTTTTGCAACTTCCAACTACCACTTCTTGTCATTCTTCCATTCTTCATTTCATTTCCTATTCTTGAGAACTGACTTAGGCACAATCTCTTCCCCTTCCTTCTTCCAAGTTATGAAAATGTTATCCATCACAATTGTGAAGGATTCCCTTGCCATCACAATTTGTGACAACAAAAGTTTGATGCTCGTCCGATGTGAGCCAATTCATGGTTTTGGTTCTCAAAAATAAAGCATTTTTTTACCTTCTCTATATACTCCTTTGAATATTCCTCAACCTTCTTAAATATTAGTTTGTGATTTGTAGATTTTTTTAATTTTTGCAACTTTCAACTATCACTTCTTGTCATTCTCTCATTCTTCATTTATTTTCCTCTTCTTGAGAACTAGCTTAGGCACAAGCTTTTCCCCCTTTGAACTCATATCTGAAATGATTAAAATATTAAATTATTTGGAAAAATTAAATATTAAATAAGAAAATGAAAAATTAGGCATTACAAGCAACATTTTGTTTTTAATAATTCATCTAACTATTGCAATTACAATAGAACATTCAGATGACTAGCTATCACTTGCACAACATAGCTACCGCAATTATGATTCCTAGTTCCAATGGATCAACTTCACTTCCACATCACAGTTGTCACATGGATGTCATAATTATGATGGAGGAATGGAAGCTTAAGACATCATAATTACGATGGCCTAGTGTCACAATGGTGATGGCGTCAACATAAACTCTTGCCCCTTCCTTCTTCCAAGTTATGATTATTTTATTTGTCACATTTACAATGGATGCCCTTGTCATTGCAATTTGTGATAGAAAAAGTCTAATGCCCATCCAACAAGAGTAATTTTTGGTTTTGTCACTTGGGCAATGGGTGACCATCACATTTCCAATGGCCTGCTATCGCAATTCGGGTCCAAATGTAGTAGTGGTAGATTAGGGGTCCTACACCTATCAGCTATCAATTAAGATTAAAATATTCATATTACATTAGTTCATAGAGAAAAATAGAAGATCATAAGAATGAATTGATGTATACAGGTGGAATTCTCCACATAGGGAGAAGTCTTAATAGGTACAAGTGAAGAAGGACAAACAAGAACAAAATAGAACAAGATAAATCAAAAGTTCATATACCTTTGGTATTATTTTAAAAGGAATAGAAGATGAGAAGAATATCTATAAATAGAATTGAAAAGTGGGGAGAGATATATCTAAGGGAATGGTTTCCTATAGTTTAAAGAAGATAGAATTGACCAAACATGACTAAATATAGATCAAAAGTGGAGAAGTGAACAAAGAGATAGAAAGTCAGACAAGAGATGAGGAAAACTCATAGGGGGGTATTAGTTATTGGTCAAGGAAGGATTTGATAAATCAGTAGATGATAATAAAGGATGAAGATGGATCTTAGACATATTGCAAAGGAAAATGTTTTCACTATCAATAGAGTCAATAAGGTTTCCATCAATACCAAAGGGGGAGATTTTTGGCATAAGTGATTAATAAATATTACTAATTAGCTTAGTTAATTATTGATAGATATAGGTGGCTAATTTTTATGATGAGTTATTAAAGTGTGGTACAAGATTTGATGGTAGGATAATTAGTTATATTATTATCATTGATCAATGTCAAACTATTTGACTAATTATTTTGACATGTTAACTTAAATTTCTTAGAGAGACAAAAAGCTATAGAATTATTTAAGTATTTCTATTGTATAAGAATATTAAGTGATTTTTTTAGATGCTAAATATATGATAAACCCCATTTATGTGAATGTATGAGTAAATTTTGAAGATAGGAATTAAACCAAGTAATTTTTGAGACAATCAATGATGTATAGTTGAATAATTTGAGTGTTTCTTTAATTCTATAAAGAAATTAGTTAAATTAATTGCTCAATGATGTACCTCCAAAAGGCCATCATTCTAAGTTCTTTTTAGCTTGTTTTCAAATAGTTATCTTACAAAATAGTTATGACTTTATTGTTTCAAGCAGATGAACTTATGTAGCCATATGATTTGCAAGAGTGGTAATTTGAACTTTACACCTTTTCACTAATATTGATGATGATAATAAATATGTGTATATGGAGGTGTGTGCACATTGATTATTTTATAGTTATTTGTCACGGATATTCAAAGATCAACATTTTAGTGCTAAAGAATTCAAAGCCAACTAGATTGCTAGAACTTCACAACTGAAGAGAATAATTTATTTCTTTCTATTGCTGCAGCGTATGAATGTAGCTTCCACAACTTGCTACATTCTTGGAGGATTTATTTGTGGTTAATGTTGCTTTTGTTTCAAACTTTATGAGTCTCTAATTGATCTTCATTATTGGAGTGATCATAGATTTAGGAAGTAGTTGTAGTTTCCTTTAAATAACAACTATTGTAGCTTTGAGTGTAGTTGGAAGAAGATTAAAATAATTTGATTTTCATGGTAGTAGAGTGTGATACTTTTTAATCAATTATAATCTTTCACCATGAATAAATAGAATGCACAGTTCAATTTTATATCTCTTATCTTGATTGTATTTCTTGTTCACTCGTCTAAGAGGAGCCACTTGGTGAGTGAACTCTTTGTTAGAATAGATTTCATTTCCTTGTTGTTTTTAAGTAAGGTAGAATTATGTTTCTCCTATAGCCATTGATAATAGAATCAGTGAATTGTTCATGCATAATAGGTGCATAGATAGGTTTACCATTTGCAACATTTTCTTAATCTTTAAGTTAAGTTTTCATTTCAATTTCTAGTATAGGTTTCCTTAAACATTTCCTTTTCTTTAGTTGTAATAACTTAAAGAGAATTAGAGCATATACTTTGTACTCGCCATTTCAAGTTTATGCTCCTAGATTGATAAATTAAATGAAGTTAGTATACTATTTTAAGTCAAACAATGATGTTGTCTAACCATAGAATCATTTTGAAATGATGTCAAATCCTTCATTACTAAGGTATTAAGCTAACCTACCATTTTTGGCATCATTATTGGGGATGGTGTCAATCTAGTTCAACCCTGAAGTCATTATGTTAGTTTAAATTCTGCATTATTTTGTATGCATAGAAGAAGAAACCTCCTTGGAAGATTTCTTCCTCATAATAATCGAGAAGATTTTTTTAATCCTAAGCCTAAAGAACCTCATAGTGAGAATGAAGAAGAAGAATGTTTTGAAAATCCATTCACTATTTCTCAAGAATGAATACCCTCATCCTTTAAAGAATCCTTGCATTTGAATTGTCTTTTTGTTGAACCTAAATACCAAGACAATCCACTTGCCCTTGTTATTTATCAACCACAACCAGGTCCTCCTCCAAGAATGGATCAACCTTAGCCTTAGCCTACATTTCCTTTAACTATCCCTCCTTAGCAAGGTAATGAAGATTTGAAGAATATACCTTCTATTGTACTTCCTAAGTTCTATGGCCTAATTACTAAAGACCCTAAAACCTTCCTCTTAGAGTTTGATATTGTTTGCAGAAGTTATGATTATACAACTGATACTAACAAGCTAAAGTTTTTTCCATCCACCTTAAAGGAAGTTGCTCTGAGATGGTTCATAGGGTTGGGTGTCAATGTTGTAGTAGATTGGACTGAAATGAGCAACTTGTTTCTTACAAAGTATAAAGAATATTATAGGGGTCAAGATTTGAAAGGGGGTGACATTTTCAAAATGTCCTAAAAGGATGATGAAACCTTGGAAGATTATGTCTCACAATTCATGTTCAACCTACAATGTAACACATAGAACCAGTTGAACAACGAATCAAAGAAACATCTTTTTCTAGGAGGTGTGACTGATAGAAGTATTAAGGCTCTAGATCTTATGGTGGGAGGAGATATCACTCATAAAAATTGGACTTATATATAGAGTATATATCTAAATTATTCTAGGACCATTATGAAGAAAGGTAAGGGACTTAGAGACCTACCACATAAGTCTAATGGTGATTTAGGAGTACCAGATATGGAGCTATCCAATTTGCTATCAGATTTCAAACAAGACATCATTAATAATGTAGCCACTCAACTGGATACCATGGAGGCAAGAAGGAAGAAGGAAGAAGATGATGCCATGTTACCTTAATACTATCAACATTGTAGGGAGAGGAAAAGGAATTGTAGATGCAAGTCAGTTGCAAGCCTAGAGACATAACCAATGCCTACCAAGTTTAAAGTTATTGATGAAAATGGAGAGGTGCTCTATATTTCTCAACAAGGGCCATGGGATCAAAGACAAGGTATGCCACATGATCCTCTTCAAAATTATAATAGTAACAATCAATGGAAAAATTCTCAAAATACTAGTTTTAGTGGAAATAATAAATGGTAACAACCTCAGCAAGGTTGTCAGCAACCTCAGTAGGATTGATAGCAACCTCAACAGGGTTGGCACCAACCCCAAAATTAGAATACCCAACCTAATCAGCAAGCCTTAATGCCACCACCTCAGTAGCAAGCTCTAATGCCTCCTCCTACAACCATTAATACTCCTCCTAAGGAAATTAGCTACCAGTTTAGCCTAATCTTAATCCCAATAATACCAAACAACTAGCACAACAGAAAAGCTATATTATTTCCTTGAATGATATCCACTTAAGGTCATGAACTACTCTTCATTCACCTTAAAATCCTATAATAACTGAAGTTCAAGATTCCTTAACTAAAAAAGTGGATGTGTCAATTCAGTAGACCTCTTCTATAGCCAAAGAACCTTTATTTCCTCATATGTTGATGGAACAAGGCTAGACTATAGAAAACCAAGCAGTAATTTATTTGCTTAATTAGCTAAAGAAAATGATAGTAAAAATGCCATTACTTGATGATATCAAGGAAGTTCCTACCTACACTAAATCCATCAAGGAAGCATGTATCAAACACTAGGAAGAAAGAAGAAGGATCCAAAACTATTCACATCTTAGGATAATTGTTTGATTTAATGTGGGAAAATTTAATTGTACCACAATATTTTGACCCTAGGAGTCTTGTGGTTACTATCACCATTTGTGGGATGCAAGTTCAAAATTCTTTTGTTGACTTAGGAGCATCCATAAATTTTATGAAAAAGGAGGTAATTTCTTAGTTGCATATCATTGGTCTCAGAGAAACACCAACTATACTTCAGCTTGTTGATAGTTCTACTATTAAGTCAAATGGGATGATAGAAGATGTCATAGTTACCTTAAACTCTTGGGAGTATCTAGTAGACTTTTTTGTCCTTTACCCAAAGGCTAGCATGGGTGGATATCCTTTAATTTTAGGGCAACCATGGTTAGCTATTGCAAATGCCTATATAGCTTGCTAGTCTGGGAAGATGAAAATATGTAATGCTATCCATACTAAGAACTTGACTTTATACTCCCCTACTCAGACAGTATTTCTAGATAACCAAGTAATCTAGCCAAACTTGGGTGATGATGATCTAGAGGTCAATTCCATCCATCAGCTAATGATGGTAGGTTGAGATTCATTTGCAACCTCTCAAAAAGAATATGAGATCATTTCATCCATTATCATGAATGAGTATGGAGAAGAGTCTCAAGTGTGTCCTCAAGTAGAATGTGTCCTAGAAACCATATTACCACCTTTGAATACATCTCAAAATTTAGAAGCTTCCCAATTCCTTCACTCATTATTATCTCATAAGATGGACTCTTCTCCTATTTCCCAAATATTCATGATAGATAAGGTTATTAAGATGGAAGTTGGTCCAAGAAGAGAGTTGAATGTAAATGATGCCTCATCACCTTCTCATCAAAAAATTATGTTGCAATTACTGCAAGAAAATCAAAAAGCATTTTCTTGAGACTACATGGACATGAAGAGATTAGATCTTATTCCCTACACTCACAAGATCTACATTAGTCCTTACTTCAAACCTGTCTAACAACCTTAGAGGAGAGTTAACCCTATTTTGAGGGATATAGGTAAAAATGAACTTCAAAAACTATTAAGTGTTCATTTTATCTACCCCAGCTCAAATAGCTAATGGGTCTCACCCCTGATTATAGTACCAAAGAAGGGAGGAAAATGTATATTTGGTGTAGATTATAGGGAGCTCAATTCATCGACTAAAAAAGACACTTCCCCTTGCCACTTATAGATGAAGTTCTTGACAACCTAGCTGGCAAGAAATATTTTTCTTTTCTAGATGGTTTTAGTGGTTACAATCAAATACAAATAGCTCTAGCACATCAAGAAAAAGCAACCTTCAGCTACCCATGGGGAACTTTTGCCTACTCAATTTTACCTTTTGGCTTGTGAATTTCCCCATCCATATTCCAATGAGCTATCATAAGTATCTTTTCTAATATATCTGTTGACTGTATGGAGATCTACATGGCTGATTTTATTGTTTATGGGACTAATTTTCAGGAAACAAAAGCCAACATAGAGAAGGTACTCAAGAGATTCCAAGACTATAACATTTCCCTAAATAGTGAAAAATGTTTTATGATGATGGAAGAAGAAGTAGTACTAGGTCATTTCATTTCATCAAAAAGCATCCAAGTAGATCTAGCAAATATTGAGGTCATTAGTACCTTGCCTATGTAAGAGAAGTAGAAGGATGTGTGAAGTTTCCTAGGACATGTTGGATATTATAGAAGATTCATCAAGAATTTTAATCAAATTGTTGCACCGCTTTATAACTTGTTAAAAAAGGTTTCTAAATTTTCCTAGGACTCTAAATGTTCTACATCTTTCCTACATCTTAAAGAAGTTCTCACCATAGCACCAATTTTGAGAGGCTCAATTGGGGACTGCCTTTCCACATCCATACAGATGCCTTAGACTATGCTATAGGTGTAATGTTATGCCAGAAAGAAGACTTAGTTGAACATGCTATTTATTTCATTAGTAAAATTTTGCAAGGTGAAGAGTTTAACTACATAGTCTCTAAAACGTAGCTTCTTGTAGTTATCTATGTACTGAATAAATTCAGGCACTATATCATTGGATATGAAATATTTTTTAATACTAACCACAATGCTATAAAGTATTTGATGAATAAGCCTACAATATCAAAAATATTGGCTCACTAGTTGCTACTTATGTAGGAATTTGATAGCACAATAGTAGATAAGCCCAAAAAAGCCAATGTGGTAGCTAACTTTCTCTCTCAGTTACATATCCTTAATGATCTTGTAGCAATTGACAACAAATTTCCATACAAACACCTTTTCCTATTGTTAGCAAAAAATCCATGGTTTGCAGATATTGTGAATTACCTAACCACAAAAAAGATGTCAATTCACTTCTCTGCTAAAGAAAGAAAGATACTAGTTGAAAAGAGCTTTAACTATTGTTCTATTCCTAGATTTATGTTTTATATGGATCCTAATCAAGTAATGCATAAGGGAAGATAAAACATATGATATCTTAAGGGCATGTCATAATGAGCTCAGTGAAGTTCATTTTGCAGCCAAGTGGACAGCCTTTAAAATATTAACAATTGGGTACTATTGGCCAAGTTTACACATGGATGCAACTAGATACACAAAGAAATGTGCTAAGTTTCAATGCATGGGGAGACCTACTAAATCAAATGAAATGCCCCTACAACCTCAAGTACTTGTTGCATCCTTTGATAAATGGGGGATTAATTTTTTAGATCCTATTGAACCCTCTTCACAAGGAAAATCCTATATTCTAGTTTGTACTGATTATGTAACTAAGTGGGAAAAGGCCAAAACCATGAAGCATCCAAGGGATAAAAAAATTTCCAATTTCTTATATGAATCCATCTTTACATAATTTGGAGTCCCTAGGGAGTTGTAATCTAACCAAAGAGCTTGGATTATATCTAATTTGATAGCTTCTCTCATGGAGGAATATACTATTTGGTATGGTAAATCATCACCTTTCCATCCGCAAGCTAATGGCCAAGTAGAAGTTAAAAATAGGGAGTTGGAAGCCATTCTCACCAAAATAGTAGCACTTCATCAAAAGGATTGGGCCACACGACTTCCTAAAGCTCTTTGGGCTTATAGAACCACTTGGAAATCTACAAAAAGTTTCACTCCTTTTGAGCTCGTCTATGGTAGGTCAGTTGTAATGCCTGTGGAGTTTGAGTATAAAACTTTGAAGGCTACTTTGGAGCTTGGTATGAAACTTGCTATTGTACAGCAAGACCAGATTCTAAGTTTAAATAGGCTTGATGAATGGTGCAAATTTGCATTAAATAACATAGAACTCATCCAACATCACCAAAAATATTGGCATGATAGTTTCATTAAAGATAAAATGTTTGTTGTGGGAGATTGGGAACTTCTTTATGATTCTGAGTATCAACACAATCTAGGAAAGTTTCAAACTCATTGGTTAGGACCATATGAAATTATTTTTATTTCTAAATGGAGTGGTCTAGTTGTCTACTATTGATCCTATTTTATTCAAGTTACTTGTCAATGGGCATCACCTCAAGCTCTACAAAAAACTAGTCAATCATGAGGAGCTCTTGCATTAGTTCTAGCATAGTGAAGATATACTCTTTCTTGTAGTCAAACAGTCTAGGTCTTCTACCCTGACTTCTACTAATTCATGATTCCTTCAAGACTTCTATAATAAATGCTTTCTTCTTGAAAGTTATGTCTCCATCATACACTCCACTTCACCCTCTCTCTTCACCATCTTTCCATCAATTCAAATGATCTTTTTTAGAACACTTTTCCTGCAACACTTGTCAGGTTCATGCCACATAACTTTGTGTATATTTTATTATATTAATTCTTTATTAGGAATTTGTGTTGTTTGAATTTATTACTCTTGCATATCTTGGCTTGGTGGGACCCATTCCCTTAGTTTTTATTTGTGGGGCGGGGTGGGGAGGGGTTGGTGGGGGCGGGGGTGTTGGGCGAGAATATTCATTTTTCAAATTTTCAAATCACATGTAAACTTTAAAGTTTTTGTCTTATGAGATGGTTTTCGTCACATTTTTGATGATATATCCTTCCATGATTTCATCATTAAGGAAATTAAGGACATTAAAATTTGAGCTTAACTTTTAATGATATATTAGCAATGTGTTCAGGGTGGCAGACCTATACATGAGTGACAAATTATGACACTTGATACAAGAAAATATATCATGAGATTACGCCATTTTTTTGTCTATAAAATTTGGTGTCATAACTCTACATATTATTTTAATTCACCATTGTTTATTTTTGAGAACACCATGATTTTTTTCTTCATAACAATGGGTGGAGGTCTTTAGAGATATGAGCCAGCTGATCATAGGGTTTTGTTGGGTGACATAGCTAGTTGTGAGATGTTCAAGAGAAGAAGCTAGTTAGATGACTACCTCAGTCTCAAGGGGTTTGATGAAGATGTTGCTCTTCAATTTTTGAGCACCTTGAAGGATGGCTTTGCAATGGTCAAGGGGCTAAAAATTGATTTTATAGAATATGTGGTGGCTAAAGTCACTGGGTTACCCTAGGAAAGAGAAATTTGGGTATAGGATTTTGATTTACATATAGTTAGGGCATAGTTTAGTTGTCATCCTAACCCTCCACTATACAAAGACAAGAAGTAGGGCAACTCCAAATTATCTTTACCCTTGGAGTTTATCTAGCCAACAACATTTATCATTCAGTACTTCACTTATGAAGGTTGTTATAAGTACCTGTATGCCCTACATTTCAAGATTTTGTCTCATCTAAGGTATGACTATAGATAGGTAAATCTTCCTAATTTCCTATTTAATATTGCAAAGAAGCAAGCTTCTTTACTGCAATCAAGAAAGGATCAGTCTTTGTTTGATGAAATTAATTGTGAAAAAGTGTTAGGAATAAGGTGTCTCAACCTTGGATGATTCTTATTCTTTTTTTTTTTGTAAATATATTTTTTGTAAATAATGTAATTAAGTTTGAGTCTACATTTCTAGTTGACATATTTATTTTTTGCTCCACTTGTATGTGTTGGAATCTTGAATTTTGTGTAAGGATATCATGGCTGAAATGGTTATGGCAATTTCTTATGATGTGTAAGAGCTATCTCTAGAAGATTTGATGATGGGTGAAGATGCAAAGAAATGTGGCAATTGATCATTGAGTATTGTACACTTGAGTCTCCATATAGCATACGAGGTTCAGGGAATCACCCTAAAAAAAAATTTGGGTTCCTACTTTTCTGAAGAATGGTAAAACCCTAATATGGTTGTTCTTTGGGAGTTGCCCTGATAATGAAAAGTGCATGATATAAGCATTTTTAGGGTTGCATATAGGAGAGTGTGAAAAGACTATTATTGGTTGCTACTAAATTGGTCTTATATGTCTTGAAATAACTTGAACTTCAAGTGTGTTGTAACATTTTGTGTTGAAGATAATACATTGTGTAACTTTTGGAGGGGTGGGGTTGTTTTACTAAAAGGTTTTTCCCCACTGGCATATCTTTGCATTTATGTGTTTTCTTTCTCTATCTATTTTTGTATTTATGGTTGACTACAATATTATTGTTTACATAATATTGAATCTAAAATTGTAAGGATTTAATAGGAATTTGCACAATACTTTCCTTAAGGGATTAGTGTAGGATGTTGTTTCCACACCTTAGTTTCCTTACAAAAATGAGTTAAACAAATAATCAATTGGGATATGAGAAGAGTTTTGTAATTAAATGAGGTAGAGCCTAGATTGGTCAACCCTAGAGGCCAAGGTGTTGGATGAAGGGAAAGAACATCCATTGGTTTTTGTAAAGTTATTCCTAGGGCTAAAAATGTTTTTGAAGCCTTTCCCTCTAGTTCTAGACCAACTAGAAAGAGGATTTATAAGGTTGATGCCTCCATTTCTATCAAAAATAAAAATAAAATAGAGAAGCTACTAGTGCCCCCAAGACCCCATCATCTATGAAGACCAAATATACCATTAGGGAAGACAAAGGTAAGCTTTGGAACTGGAAGAGGAAAAATTAGACCAACATGACAATGCAAGTAATTTTAATGAAACCCTACACTTGCAAGAGGAGGTAGCTTCCAAAAAACCTCCTAAAGACACTATGGTAGAAATGTCAACAAGCAAAAGGAAATGAAAGAATCATCCATTCCTATCTAAACCCCCTAAGAGGCAAAGTGTTAGGATTTCTGAAGGAAATATAGTTACTAAAACCTCTATTCCAATAGTTAACCTAGAGTCTTCTAAGTTTGTGAAGGAGTCCTCTTCGGAGGGAAACATCAAACAAAACATCGCCAATGATAATGAGTACAATAACCAAAGTCCACAACTTGAAGTTGACCTTATTGTTAACTATGTACTTTTTGATAGTGATAAGGATTATGAAGAGCCTGAAGCATCTTAGGAGTTTGAAGAAAATCCTATTATGCAAGAAACCTATGAGAAATCAGAAAACCTTCCTTCTAAGGACTACCCAGAATTTAGACAAGAGATTGTTGAAGAAGTGATAGAAAAGCTCAATCAAGATGGATTGGAAAAGTTGGCTAAAGTAGTAGTTGAGTCTAGTAAGAAAGAGAATGTGGTGATAATGCTTGTTATAAGGAAAAGAGAATTCTCATGCCATAGAGGGCCAACAAAATTCTACATCCAACATCTGATTGGATAGATATTTTCAACCAATAACCATTGTCACCACCCAATTTTTCGACACTCTTATTTGCAAGGATCATTTTTTTTCCAACAATTGTTATGGGAAAGAGAAAAATGGAAGCTAGAAAGAGAAAAATTGGAACATGTCATTAATGAGAAAAGTCATCATTTGAAGCAAAATTCAAACTAAAATGAAATTTTAAAGAGGATTGAACAAGTCACAAGATTGATTCTTGAATTGATGGAATGCAAATCACCATCATCGGTGTATGCATTATTTCTCAAAGAATAGCTTGGAAATTTTGAATTGACAAGAATTATGGCAAAATTTAATGTTGAAAACAGATTGATACAAGTATGAGAATGTGTTTCAATCATTTTTTTCATTGATGTCAAACCTGCTACTTGCTAGTAAGACAATTTTTTAGATGATTTAAGTACTATCATTTGTTTGATTAATGAAGAGGATTGGATCAAATGAGATAATAATAGCACCTAGAGGAAAGGTTGAGTTATGATATGGAAAAGAAGTACAAAGATTAGTTAAGATAGTGATATTATAGTGCATTGATTATCTACTTAAGGTTAACAAGGTTGGATACACTGAAAAAGTTTAGAAGAACAAGAGAGGAGAATTGAGTTTGCTAGGCTTGACCAAGTGGATAGATGGTGCCAAGAAAAGTTAGTGTAAGTTGAGAAAACAATTAGTTGGAGCTAAGAAAAGTCAAATTCCAGTGTATGTCAAGTGATACAATGTAAGTCAAGTAAAGTATAGTCGATGTCAAGCACCAATAAACTTTAGTTCATACTGAGTGATTTGATAGTGGATGTCGAGCAACACAGTATGTGTCAAGCACCAAATGCAAGTTAATGTCAAGTGTCAACATTATGAACAAGATCATGAATTTGATGAATTTGAGCTAACAAGTTTGATTCCTTGGATTGTGTGAACTATGTGGAAGATAAGCTTAATGAGCCAGTGGCATAGAATTCAAGATGAACCATTTTGAGGCGAATTCAAAGTGGGTTGAAGGAGAAGTTTCTAGAATGGAATAAAATGAAAAGATTGGTAGATTCATTGAATCCTACCTAATCCTACCTAACCCTAGAATGGAGGATGAATGAAAAAAGATCTAATTTCCCTTTATAAGGGGATATAAGGCATGAAACAACAATTGGCATGTGCGAGAACCTAAGAAAGGCATGGAGTCTAGGTTGTTGTTTCGTATGGTGGCTGAACGATAGAGTCTACAATTGGCATGCAAAGTAAGAAGACTTAAGATTATGGATTCTTGAAGGGTGAATGAGCTATTAGAGCTTAATTGTGTGCAAGACAAGTAGAATGGAGGACTGAAACAAAGATCTATAATCTACAAAGTGACTTGTAATTTGTTATTAGATCAAACCTTACTATTACTTTATAATCATTGTAACAATCTAGGGTAAATCATTTGGATTAAGGTTGACCTAACAATCATTTGTAAATCCTTTAATAGGGTGACATTCCAAGTAAATGATCTAAAGTCCTCTAACAAGGCTTGCTCCTAACAGGGTGATTGAAATCCTCTAACCAAGACACATTTAATAGTGTGCATTATAACCTTTAACAGGGTTGGCCTTTCATAGGGCATCACTTCAAAAGAGTGAGAATTAGTGGCATGTTACTGGTGGTTTTTCCCAAATTGAGTTTCCACATAAAATTATTGTGTCAAATGTGTTATTGAATCTATTGTGTTTCATGCTTACATTTCTACAAAGTTGATTTGATAGTAACCTACAAGTTTAAGTGAATGTATGATCCAATGGATGCATGCATGATGAATATGTTTTATGGATATGGGTTCACTAAGATGTGAAAAGTTCTATTGGTACATTTGGACCTTGGATAATTGATCCACCCCCCCCCCCCCACCACCCCTCAATTATTCTAAATAATTCTAACACATAATCCCTCCATTTCAATTCCATAAGTTTTATGATGCATTCCAATCTGTTCCAATGCATTTGAAGAATTTATTGTGTGAATTATATCTACATAATTTGGCAGTGCCTAATGATGTAGAGTAGAACTCACTCCTCTATATAGGAGATGTGCAATTGAGAAAAATAATATCTTGGATGTAGAATGAGATAAGTAGGGAACACAAAGTTGTGTCATACAAGAATAGTGAAATGACAACTCCTCTACTCATGAGACCAAAAGTTCAAAACTCTTAATAGACATTTCTAGATTGGATTTCTATTCCAAGAAACCCTAGTGGAGCTAATAAAGTATACCTAGTTGGGGAACAAGCCTTTGCAAATTAGGAGTAACACTCATCTCATTATGTTGAAACAACAATTGTTGCTTCAAGACAAAGGTGGACAAGGATGACACATGACCTAAAGATAAGTGAACCCCACTCTACTCAAAGTTTAACCCTTGCTATTGTCAAAATTCTATGGTACATCAATTTGGGAAGGAGTCTATACAAATATTGGCTCCCATTAAGGTTTCAACCTCCCATTCTCTTGTAGCCACTACTAGCAATGAACAACAATGCAAAAGATCATGATATGTCAACAAAAGTTCAGTGATGGAGAAGTCTTAGGGAAAATTATGGATACTTTGATTATGTTAACAATGAGTTAGGGAAGAGGATAGGTGGTGATTAGAGAGTTTGGGCCAGAATTAGAAATTTCATGGTTGTTGGGGACCAACAATAGCTCAGTTAGGATGAATGATGGGCCTCCAAAAGGCCATCATTCTAAGTTCTTTTTATCTTGTTTTCAAACAGTTATCTTGCAAAATAGTCATGACTTTATGGTTTCAAGTACATGAACTTATGTTTTTGTGTGTGTGTGTGTGTGTGTGTGTGTGTGTGTGTGTGTGTGTGTGTGTGTGTGTTAAGACATGAAGTAGAAGTATGGATTGTTTAAATATGCTATATTGGCTTGAATAAATGGACAAAAATGGTATAATGAAGTAGTATTACATGCTGATAAATGTTTCCCCATCTATGCTATGTTTTGGGTATTTTTCCTCTTATAGCCATAGGATTTACATGACTGGTAACTTGAACTTTACACCTTTTCTCTAATATTGATGATGAAAATAAATATATGTATATGGAGGTTGTGTGTTCATTTATTTTTTTATAGGTATTTTTCATGGATATTCAAAGATCAACATTTTAGTGCTAAAGAAGTCAAAGCCAACCAGATTGCTAAACCTTTGCAAGTGGAGCAAATCATTTATTATTTTCTATTGTGGCAATGCATGAATTTAGCTTCCACAACTTGCTATATTCCTGGAGGATTTATTCATGGTTGATGTTGTTTCTATTTCAAACTTTATGAGTCTATAATTGATCTTCATTAATGAAGTGATCTTAGATTCAGGAAGTAGTAGTAGTTTCCTTTAAAGAACAATTGTTGTAGCTTTTAGCACAGTTGAAAGAAGAATAGAATAAGGTGATTTTCATAGCAATAGTGTGTGATATTGTTTTTAATCAAGTGTAATCTTTTGCCATGAATGAATAGAATGCACAGTTCAAGTTTATATCTCTTGTCTTGATTGTATTTTATGCTCACTCATCCAAGGGGGGCCACTTGGTGAGTGAACTATTTTGTTAGAATAGTTTTCATTTTCTTGTTGTTTCTAAGGTAGAATTATGTTTCTCCTACATCCATTGATAATAGAATCAGTGAATTGTTCCTACAACAAAGGTGCATAGATAGGTCTACCATTTGCAACATTATCGTAATCTTTAAGTTAAGTTGTTATTTTATTTTCTAGCATAGGTTTTCTTCAGAATTTCCTTTTCTTTAGTTGTAATGACTTAAAGAAGAATTAGAGAATATATGTTGTAGTCACCATTTCAAGTTTACACTCCTAGATTGATAAATTAAATGAAGTTAGCATACTATTTTAAGTAAAACACATGATGTTGTCTGACCATAGAATCATTTTGGAAGGATGTCCAATCCCTTATTACTAAGGTGTTAAGCTGACAAACCACTCGATACAATACTTGATGATGTCAAGATGCTATATATAAGATAGAACCATATAAGGTTTAGACATAACTTAGGTGTTTTGATGAGTTGGAAATGATTTTGATGGTATTTTGATGAATAGGTGAACTAGACAGTTGAATGGGTTGAATAGGATCTTATCAATAAACTAAGTCTTATTGATAAACTAAAAAATGAATAGGTAAATTGGACAAAAAGATATGAAGAAATAAAAGTTATACAGAAAAGGCTTTTCAATAAATGAAGAATAGTTACTAGAGATTCAAGGTATGATCATAAGACTTGAACTAGTATTAGTAATGGTGATTTGGATTGGATATTTGGAAGGTTAATGTGTTTATGGAATTTACTAATGATATAAATATTAAAGTAATACACTTTAGGAAGATTCATTGAGAAGTTTCTACAAGGTAAAAATGGCTTACGAAGTTGGAACAATTTTCAAGGTAAAGATCAAATGCAAGCTAACATGGATAAAAGAAATGAAATAATGGATGGATAGATAGATTCATTGTGCTAAATATAGATCATTTGTTGTAGGTTTGGGCTTTGTGATTTTAAAAAAATCTACTTAAGGTATTTAGAAGGAAATAACTATTGTGTGGTTGCAAGAAGAATGTGAAAGTGGAGAAGATTGTGATCATAGAGGAAGAAAAGTGTTGAGTGTTACCTAAAAAAATCTTGTATAGGTTATTGAAGATGATTTTTATTAAGATTATTATTTTTTTAAAATAATGTCATATCAGAGTCACTATTGGAAAATAGAACGTGTTATCAGAACAAAGGAAAGGCTATCAGAATAAAAGGGATGTTTATTGGTAAAGTTAGTTTGAAGGTATTATCAACTAAAAGGAAACAAAAATATTAAACTCAAGGATGACATCAAGACATGTCATTTATATCATTCTCTTTTGCTTATTTTGCATTGATGTCAAACTATGTTGTCTCAAATTCTTGTTACTAAGATGTTGAGAATGTCTTTATTTGTTTGAGATGATAAGCTTTGGGCTAATTTTGGTTCTTTCAATGATATAATTTCTACATCAACAATAGCTCAGTGCATCATTGAGATGTCTTTTTTGAGTTTGTCTATATGTGTTTTCTATTTCCATTAAAAGAATATAGTGTTACCCAAATTGACAAGACATGAGTGTATCACTGAGATATTTTCTAGAGTCTTTATGATGAAAATTTTGATGCATTTTCCACATTGACATATAACTGCATTGTCAATATATTTTATTGTCTTCTTGACATTATTTGTACTTTCTATTGAGAACATGATTTTTTTTTTTACATTTGAAAGACATCAGTAAATCACTAAGACATTTTTTTAAGTTTGTTAAAAAAAAAATTGATGTGTTTTCTACATCAAAAAAATATATCATTAAGAAATTTTTTAAGTTACTCAAACAAGTATTTTATGTTTCTATTAAAAAACATGATGTGTTTTGGACATCAAAAAAAATATGAGTACATCACTAAGATATTTTCTTGAATCTATCTGATGAAAAAAATTAATTCATTTTCTAAATCATGAAGTTATGAGTGCATTGATGAGAAATTTCTTAAGTATGTCTAGCATTTCTTTTTTGTCATTGAAAAAAATGGTGTGTTTTCCAAGGTGGAAAAACATGAGTGCATAATTAAGATATTTTCTTTTCTTTTCTTTTTTTTAATGAAAAACTTGATGTATCTTCCAAATTAGCAAGATACAAATGCATTAGTAAGAAATTTTATTTAGTCTATCTAACATGTTTTTGGTGTTACCATTGAAAAAAATGATGCATTTTCCACAATTGCAAGACATGAGTAAATCGCCAAGATATTTTCTTGAGTTTGTGTATTTTCCACATTGGAAAGACATAGTGCATTACTAAGAAATTGAATCTTAGACATCTTTTCCCATAATGGAAATTGTTAACTATTTTATTCAGGCATTTTTAAAGTAGGAATCAAAGAAATATGGTTTCTTTCTTATGCGTTCTGTTTTCATATATTTTCCTCAAATAGTGAGATATTATTTTTTAATTTTTAAGTAGGTGTTAAAAAATATAATTTGTTTCTTATTCTCTCTACTTTGATAGATGTTTCAATTCCAAACTACTAATAGAGGTTGTTCTTCTTTCTCAAATACAACCATTGGATATTATTGACATTGAAGCGGGTGTGTTAAAAGATATATTGATTTGACTTATCCCATCAATTAAATCAAATAAAGAGATATAGAGGAAAATGCAACCAATTACATATAGATGTAATGAGATGAAGAAAAAAAATAGTTCAACAAAATAATTATTTTGCCTCAATGTTTTTTACATGTTTATTTCTATATGACATGCACATTATATTTCTATAGAATCACACCCATGGATCATATTTATAGCCATCCACACAAAATTTCAACTCTTTTGAGAAGAAACAAGGAAAATTACATTGAACTGGAGAAACAATATGGGTAATGATAGTAAGATTGGTAATATCTTTATGATTGAAGATACATATTGATGTGCTAGTATTCATTCCAGAGTCACACTGAAACAAAGTTCTAATTGTAGACACTTAAATCTTATTACACAATTGGTAATCTTATTTGGAACCACTTCTTAAAGACACTATTAATTAAGGATTTAATATTTGATTAATTTATATTATCACCAATTGAATTAATTTAATTAATTTACTACAGTCTAATTCATAATCAAATGACAACCAATAGTTTGATTTATTAATTAAATCTCCATTCTTGTATTAAATTGAAAAATTACACAAACCTATTTAGTTTAATATCATATTTCCCTTTTGATTAAAGAAACTAATTTATTGAGTTCTTGAACCTTAGCATAAAACTTAACCCTGTAGACACCTAAAAACCTTTAGAAAATAAAGTATTTTTATTTTATGAAAAAGTCCTAATGACATCATCATTTATTAATTAATTAATTATTTAATTAATTAATTAATTTTCATGCCATTAAATCCCTTTATCTTAATTAAAAATATTTAATTAAGGAATCCCTCCCAAAAATGTTTAAATCTTATTTAAACATTATTTCCTTATTTATTAATTATTTAATTAATAAATTGACCAAAAATCCTAAAATAAATAAAAAATTTATTTTTTGCCCAAAACTTGGCCAATTTCCTTATGACCAATAACCTCTTCCAAAATCTTCTAATCCTTCTTTAATTTCAATTAAAGGCTAATCTCATCATTTCCTACCCCTAATCCCAACTCAAAATATTTAATTAAGATTAAATATTAATCCTCATGTTTATTAAAAAAGTTTTAATAAATATCTCCTCAACCCAAACCCTTGAAATAAATAAAACTTTATTTATTTCCTAAAAATCTAATTTATCCTCATCCTAAGAAGTTCTAGACTCTTCTAGAAAGTCTTCATCCTCATCCTAGGAAATTCTAGACTATTCTAGAAAGTCTTTATCCTCATCCAAAATCTAGACTCTTCTAGAAGATGTCTTTAAACCTAATCCTAATCCCCTCCTAACCTTGTCACATTCCCTAAACATGGGTTAAAACTTACTAACCCAAGCCAAAGTTAACAAATATCTCTTCCTTCACCCACCCTCATTAAATGCCATCCACTTGCCTATCCCTAAGCTAATCCTAAACCATCCTAATCCATCCTCTAATCATTTGCACAAGCCTAAACAAGCTTAAAACCTTCCTAATCAAGTCCAAGTCGAAATTGCTCTCATCACCCTCAAAATATCTCAACCATAAAACTTTATGAAGTCCACTAGGTCATAAATGACTCTTACAAGTCCTTTTATTGCTCTTACAAGTCATTATGAGGGTCTTTATGAAGATTTTATCCCTTGAGCCTCCTTTGTTGACTCATCCTTCCCCTTTCCTCCATCCACTCACCATGTGACATGTGTCACTCCTTGATTGGCTATAAGGAAGCACAATCCATGTACTCTCCTCTCATGCAATCTGAGCCCTCCATAAGCTTTTTCCCATCCTTGCATCTTAGCCCTCAAACCCTCAAGCCTCTTGCCTATAAATTGGATCCTTCCCCTTTGCAAAATAACACAATCCATGAAGTAAAGTTATAATGCTATTTTGAGAGCCAAATCCATACTAAAGCCATCTATCCACACCAAAAATCCACAATCATCCATTGAAGCCTTTGGAAGCATATTGAGCATACATCCTATCCATTTAGATAAAGCTACTCAACAAGAGAGCTTCTTATTGAGAGAGTCCATTAATGGCTCATATTCTCAATTGAGAGCTCATCTTAGTCTATCTTGAAGTTTATGAATTTTGCTTAGTTTGTAGAAGCTTTATTTAAATTTGGTTTCTATTAGCATACTAACATTGCTCATATACATTTTGGCACGCCCGGTGGGACCCCGCATGGGTCATCTTCATTAGCTTTTTTAGTCAAGTTTTGTATGTTATTTGCTGATTTTGGCTAATTTTTCTTATTTTTGTGATTGGTAGGATTGTATAAATTGGTTTTGTAGGTCCACATGAGCATGAAGAAGATAAAGGAACTCATAATCTATCTCATAGTGTTTGCAGATTTTTCAAGCTTATAGGTGGACAAAGAACTTGAAATTATTCTTCCTCTTCTTGTCTATATTCTTCTTATTCCATCTACTTATTCTTCTTCTTCTTGTGGGAGATCTTGGCCATTTTTTTTAAGGAAGCAAAATCATGCACACTTCTTTTTAGTGCTTAAAATGAACCCCCAAATCATACTTATATCCATTGAAAAATTAAAAATTTGCAAAAAAAGAAAAAATCTTTTAACAAGTGAAACTAAACTAATCTAATCATTTGCATCCTTGCAACATCAAGGTTTTAGATGCATTCATGCAAAATTAGGAACACTTCATTTTTGGGAATTTAAAAAGAACTTCAAGTTTCCATTTCAAAAGGTTCAAAATCAACACTAAGTGCACACTAAAGTTCTTTAAAAAAAAAATCTCATGAAAACTAAGAGTCCTAAATGGTTGCCAAAATTTGTCCTAAAAGCTTTGTTATTTGTTTCAAACAAATGGGTTGTTGCAAAATCTTGAATGTTTCTTAAGTTTTTCATGCATCAAAACAATCTAGGAATATCATTTTTGGGCTTAAAATATGCAAACTAGAACACAAAATCTTGAATGAAAACCAAAGTCCAAAGAGTCATTTTCACTTTTGAGTCCAAAAACAATCTTGAATGATCTAAGGTTAAAAAAAAAGCACTTCAAAGTTCTTAAAACAACACACAAAATCTCAATCTTGAATGCTCAAAGGAAAAAACTTGAATGTTTAATCACTTGTCTTTGAATGCATGTTGCTAAACACACTCTTGAATGCCATGGATTAAAATCAAATTTTCCTTGAATGCACATTAATCTCGCTCACACTTCATTTGGGCATAAAAATTGGACAAATCTTGACGTGGAGGGCCTCCGGGCGCGCGCTTGGCAATCGAGTTTCACACATCTTTGTTTTGGGCTTAAAACAAACTCACACTCAATCTTGAATGCCTAAAAATCAATGAAAATCGCATGGTTTTGACGCATTTTCAATGGCGCTCACATTTCTTATGTTGACGATCTCTCGACTTTCATTATGCTAATAACGCTGTCAAATTGGAATGAACATTGTATGCCATAATCACAAGTGTCTTCAATCATAGCTTACAAAATTTAAATCATCAATTGAAATGAAAGCGTGTCTTTTAAAGCCCAAGATCATGTATGTGGTCTTGTTTTACACTTTTTAGGAGGCCTACTTGGGGATTTTATCACCCCTTGGGACGACCTCAACTCTAGCGTTCCGGCGGAGTATAAAGATCGGGAGGTGAATCCAAAGACACCTCTCTTGGGATCAAAATTTTGTCACTCGGGCTAAGCCTCAAGGAACTTTATACCCTTGAGAAGTGAAAGAGGAGAAGTGGGTTACCGCTCCTCTCGGCTGTGTGACATCTTTTTGGTTTCATCTACGGATTTGGGCCTCACGTACCTTGCGTATATCGAGGACTCCCTAGCTAAACCAAATTTCATCCTTGTAGAAAGCTTCCTAGGATGTTGGTGTGTTTGACGTGCTTGGTCCAAAATTTTGTCTTCTTGTTTGTTCATAGCTTTTGAATGAATGTTTGCCAACTTTGGTCAAAATCCCAAAAAAGAAAAAATCTCTCAGCTCAAGGCATACTTAGCGTAGTCACTGCCTCATCGGAAGATCATCCAAGCTCCCCTAGTTCTTTGTTTTAGAACAATCCTAAATCCAAAGTCCATCCAAATCATCCCCCCCAGGCCAGCTAGAAACCCAATCCAAAATCACACCCAAGCCTTTAGAGAGTTGTTGTCATTCTGCTAGAATTTGTTATCCAATCAATCCAACCAATCCACCAGCCTCACCAAGGTTATCCCTTTGACAGAGCTTTGTCTAGGGTAATCTAGCCTTGTCACTTGTCATCCCTCATCACCTTGAGCTAAAGGTTGGGATCCACAAGTGATCAATCTCGTGTCATGCCCATAGGATCATTAGTCTATCCTCAAGTTGACACAGCCACCACCAAATCTAGCGCATAGGAAAGCAAAACTCTCACCTTTTGACAACATGCCCTTGAATTCTTCCATCCACAAGAAAGCCAAAAATCTCCAGCCAATCCTCCTTAGGTTTTTCATACAGCTTTGAATCTCCCTAGGAAATCTTTCATCAGCCAATCCAAAATCTGTGCTTAATCCAAATCCAACCATGAGCTTCCGTGTTCATCCATATGCAAGACCCCATCCCCATCAAACTCATCATCAAAGCATGAAGTACCAATCCTATCATGATGTGTTTGGTCGCATTGTCCTTGCTCCTGCCACCTCCTATTCCAATGATGATGAAAATCTTGTTGACTATGATGGGTATATTGAAAGCCTTAGAAACATTCCCCCAAGCATCCCCCAAAATCCAAGAGTTATTCCAAACTATCTAGTCATGCCATTTGATATTCCAGCTTCCCCTCCATCACCCCATCAACCAAGCTTCCAATCTTCCACCCCCGTCACACTAGCTATTCCATTCAATCCACCTCCACCTTCGACACATGAGTCTCCAAGGAATCTCCTAGAGGAAATACAAGAAAAGTTGCCTCCAACAGTCGATAAGCCATGTCATCTAATCCAACCATGTGAAGTAGTCAGTGATGAAGCTTCCCCATCTATAATATCACCTCCGTCTCCCATATCTATCATCCCCATACCATCAATCAAATTGCTTAAAATCCTTCCACTTCCTGCAAGCATCAAAATCCCACCACCTGTCAAATCCCTCCAAATCCTATCCACATCGCCTCCAAGCATTTACCAAATCTCTCGTAATGACCCTTATGCATCCATCTTCTACTCACCCATCTCCACTACTGAATCTCCCATCTATCCATCCGCTGCCTTTGAAGAATCCATCCCTTCACCTCCTATCGCACCATCCACTCCAAACCAATCCTATCAAGATCCTGCCCAAAAGCATGTTGACATCCCCCAAAGCATAAATGAAGATATCATCGTACCATGTCTTCCATCCATAGTGCAGTCACCATCTCCTCCATCTCCAAAACCTCGAGCCATATCTCCTCCACTACAAGATATCTTGTCATCCCACCAGCTACATCAAGATCCTATCCTTCCATCTCCCCTGCTCCATGCTTCCATCTTACCACCTATCCAAGCTATTCCACCATCTATAATCTACCCTCTTGGTTCACTTACATTCATCCACGGTGGCCCTCTCTCAGCAGAAGAATTAAGAACAGTATCTCCCCATTGCAATACACCTAATAAATCACTTCTACCATTTTCTGCAAGCAAAAATTTTCCTCAGCTTGTTCAAATGCTCAATCGATGGCATTATCAAGGTCAAGGTTTAGGACCACAAGAGCAAGGAATCAGAGAGCCTATTATTGCACAAAAAAATCTAGGATTTCATGGTCTTGGATATGTATCCAAAGGCTCACCATCTAAAGGTGTTGGTACACCACACCCCCAAACCAAGCCTATCTCCAAGCCCACCATGCCAGCCTCCCATCACTCCTTCAAGAAATCTTATGTCATCCCCCCTCCACCATCTTTGCAACCCAAAACAACCTACCATATCCCCCCTTCATCCGCTAAATCCATTTTGGGTCCTTATGTCCCAAAATCTACCATCCTCCATCCTCCTATCAGCCATCATAAAAATCCTATTCCATCCATTTCTATGCAAGATCAACAAAGGCACATATCAGGGCACATCATCCATCATCATCCTCCTACATGCTCTTTCATATCCTCTCCATCTCACAAAGCTTCTCCTAACCATCTTCCCAAAGCTTACCACAACAATGTAAATGCCAACTTCAAAATGCATAAAGCTAAAAATCCAAATCCTAGGCAATCATATGTCTATTCTAAAAGACATACTCCAAAAAGGCAAAATCCAATCAAAGAATGCAAAACAATGCAAAAGCCTATGAAAAGAAAATCCAAAACCATGTGGATCCCCAAGAAAAAAGTTGAAACCCAATGCAAAATTGCATCCACCATTGCTAATCCCCCATCTAGTGACTCATGTCCCCCATCTCCTAACTCCATCTTGGGTGCCTATATCCCCAAGCACGCTTCCACAAATCCTCCATCACGCTCGCATCTACCATCTATCCCCCATATGCTCTTTTCACACTTGTCCCAACATGTGCCAATGTTGCTCTTGCAAGCATCCCCATCTCATGCTCCTTTCCAACCTTTTCATCCCTCCATCTCTTACCATCAATCCCATCTAATCCAATCTATTGCATAAATCACACATCCGGTGTACCAACAACTAGCAACATAATTGAACATTCCAACAGCTAGTGAAAAATCCCAACAAAGCCAAAATAGCTGAAGAAAGCCAAAATCATTCTAGCTAAGTCCAAAGTCAAAAATTCAAAAAAAGTAAAGAAAAATAAAGCATCCACTGGTGAAAACTTGGCAATTCAAGCGCCTTGGACAAGTACCATGATGAAAACTTGGCAAACAAGCGTTATGCGTAATCTCGCCATCCCCAACTTAGCCTATCACCCTCATGCTTTTGGTCATCTCTTGACATCCAACTCCATTTTCCAATTTATCCACCTATCTTTCATCCTCCAGCTTTTATCTCTCACTATCCACCTATCCTCCACCCTCCATCTTCCATCTCACACCATCCACTTATCTCCTGCAACTTCAGCCAACCATCCCAGCTATCATCCATCTCCCTAGCCCCTTTAGCTTTTTCCATCCTAGCTTCAATCCTATCACATCCATCATAAGACCTCCTTTTGCATGTTATCTTCTGATTGGGGGCACTATATTCCTTGGAGATCTTGTCTTGTCCATCCTCCCTTGTCATTGGTATCTAGCTCTAGGCTATCCTCATGCAAACCCAATGTCATCTCTTTATATCCATCATAATCCTAGCTATCTACCATCTCATCTAGCCATCTCATCCTGCTCCTCTAGCTATCCTTGGTCACAAAATCTCTCATCATCATTGGATGCATCCTGCCAAATCCATATCTTTCACTATCACCCCACCCTTAGCTTTCGCATCTTGCATAACATCGAACCATCCCGCTATCCTATCATCCTGAGCTTTTGCCTGCTTGTAACTATCTTGGTCTGTTAGCTTGTACCATATCTTGATTAGCTCACTTGTAAATATCTTGGTCTGTCAGCTTGTACATCCTCTTTAGCTTAGTACCATTGTATCTATCTAGCTTTCATGTTTGTTCCTCCTTGATTAGCATCTTGCATACATCGCACAACCCTTGGTTAGCTATTCCAATGCATCCTTTAGCTAGATTTCCTATCACCAAAGTGTTATCTTTCTTAGTTCAGCTTGCCAGATGCATCACTCATCCAAATCCACCAGCTTCGGTGCTCTACGATAGGTCCTTGCAGGATATAGCTTTCCTCATGTCTAATCTTGGTCCGTTAGTACCTTGTCCTACCCATCTCGTTGGCAAATGACTCTCTTTTGGATTTTCACTTTCTTTTGATTTGGGATCTTCCCTTTTGGGTCTTGAAGTATCTTTTCCAAGCAATCTCCTTGTTCCCTCCTCAAGGTTGCCACGATCTTCCATATCATGGTATGCTGCGAATGGGGCAATTAGAGTGCAAGGTCTTGATCAGGTCTTTCGTTTGTTTTTCTTTTCTGCTTGTGGGTTCTCCAGTGTTGTTTCCACGCTGCTTCCTCTAGGATTCATGTGTGATGCTGGGGCAATCCTTGTGTGTTTGTTTTGAGTTAGTTTGTCAGTCCTTTGGACAGTTGGTAAAAAGGCCTTGATGTTCTTGGTAACCTTGGCAATTAACCAATAGTCCTATAGCAAATCTAGTGCTCAACTACATGGTGGTACTTCTCTTTGAAGTATCCCCCCCGCTCAAAAAGCTTCAATGGTTTTCCTTCATCTCCATTATCCCCCACCCATATCCAGCATCCATATCTAGCATCCGTCTCTCCTACCCTAGCTTATGCATCAGTATCTCTTTGAATCACTCATCACTCTTAGCTTTAGGGATCCACAATCCTAGTCTTAGGGATCCACCAATCCAAATCAATCCACCAAGCCTCATCTTTTGAGATCCACAATCCTAGTCCTAGGGATCTCCGAAACCCATCTTCCACTAATCTGACTCTTTGAAATCCTGTTGCATCAGCTTTATAATCCCCTCATCCATCTCCCTATCCTGGATTCCTTTTTATAGCGCTCCGCTCCTTCATCCTCTACCTTCTCTAAAGTCTTAAGCTTGCTTCCTCTTGTGCATTTGATTCTCCTTTATCATTCTCCCATAGTGAGAGTTTGAGCTAATTGAGCCCCTTCTCTTTGCCAATCTGAGTCTCCTTGCTCATCCCAGATTCTTGTATTTTTCAAGAAGCCATCGAGCCTCGCTTTCTCTCCCCGCTGCCTTCTTGAGGGGGCATCTCATAGTCCATTCTCTCCTCTTCTGCTCTAGCCTTGGGCATCTTATTTTCTCATCTTTGATTCCATGCCACTTGCGGCATCACATCAAAGAGGGGCAAAATGTAGACACCTAAAAACCTTTAGAAAATAAAGTATTTTTATTTTATGAAAAAGTCCTAATGACATCATCATTTATTAATTAATTAATTATTTAATTAATTAATTAATTTTTATGCCATTAAATCCCTTTATCTTAATTAAAAATATTTAATTAAGGAATCCCTCCCAAAAATGTTTAAATCTTATTTAAACATTATTTCCTTATTTATTAATTATTTAATTAATAAATTGACCAAAAATCCTAAAATAAATAAAAAATTTATTTTTTGCCCAAAACTTGGCCAATTTCCTTATGACCAATAACCTCTTCCAAAATCTTCTAATCCTTCTTTAATTTCAATTAAAGGCTAATCTCATCATTTCCTACCCCTAATCCCAACTCAAAATATTTAATTAAGATTAAATATTAATCCTCATGTTTATTAAAAAAGTTTTAATAAATATCTCCTCAACCCAAACCCTTGAAATAAATAAAACTTTATTTATTTCCTAAAAATCTAATTTATCCTCATCCTAAGAAGTTCTAGACTCTTCTAGAAAGTCTTCATCCTCATCCTAGGAAATTCTAGACTATTCTAGAAAGTCTTTATCCTCATCCAAAATCTAGACTCTTCTAGAAGATGTCTTTAAACCTAATCCTAATCCCCTCCTAACCTTGTCACATTCCCTAAACATGGGTTAAAACTTACTAACCCAAGCCAAAGTTAACAAATATCTCTTCCTTCACCCACCCTCATTAAATGCCATCCACTTGCCTATCCCTAAGCTAATCCTAAACCATCCTAATCCATCCTCTAATCATTTGCACAAGCCTAAGCAAGCTTAAAACCTTCCTAATCAAGTCCAAGTCGAAATTGCTCTCATCACCCTCAAAATATCTCAACCATAAAACTTTATGAAGTCCACTAGGTCATAAATGACTCTTACAAGTCCTTTTATTGCTCTTACAAGTCATTATGAGGGTCTTTATGAAGATTTTATCCCTTGAGCCTCCTTTGTTGACTCATCCTTCCCCTTTCCTCCATCCACTCACCATGTGACATGTGTCACTCCTTGATTGGCTATAAGGAAGCACAATCCATGTGCTCTCCTCTCATGCAATCTGAGCCCTCCATAAGCTTTTTCCCATCCTTGCATCTTAGCCCTCAAACCCTCAAGCCTCTTGCCTATAAATTGGATCCTTCCCCTTTGCAAAATAACACAATCCATGAAGTAAAGTTATAATGCTATTTTGAGAGCCAAATCCATACTAAAGCCATCTATCCACACCAAAAATCCACAATCATCCATTGAAGCCTTTGGAAGCATATTGAGCATACATCCTATCCATTTAGATAAAGCTACTCAACAAGAGAGCTTCTTATTGAGAGAGTCCATTAATGGCTCATATTCTCAATTGAGAGCTCATCTTAGTCTATCTTGAAGTTTATGAATTTTGCTTAGTTTGTAGAAGCTTTATTTAAATTTGGTTTCTATTAGCATACTAACATTGCTCATATACAAACCCAACCTTGACCCAATGGTTTATCCTAATCTCACCATTTCACCCATACTAACTCATTTCATGAATTAATTAAACCTACTTAATTAACTCATTCACTTTTATTTTCCTAACATGCCTACTTTCCCTCCCAGTCACCCTCTTATCTAAGCCTAATCACCCCCTAAAAATTTGCACAATTAAGAAATCCTAACCCAAACCAAAGTTCACCCTCATGTCCCATCACTCACATCCCCAACTTCTTGTCTTAAACGTCAATCTTAAATGTGTTTACATCCCTTACACTTCTCTTAAATACCCACCCCCTGATAAATCCTTTGTCTCATCACATTACCCAATATGGTCACATTCCCTCCACAACCATAATCCCCTCACACTCACTCCCCTATCACAAGTGTCACAAGAATATTGCTTATGAGAAAGCACAATCCACATGATTCTCTTTTCTTACATCATATCCCTCCCTCACAAACTCTCCATCTTGCATCTCGGCCATTAATTTCCCTCACCCTTTTTCTATAAATTGAATCATCCACCCTTCACAATTCATCCATCCTCATATAAAAAGTTATAATGCTACTTTTAGATCCTAAGAACCACCAAAGCACTATTATAATACAAAAATATTTCCACACATCCATAGTTTTAAATCACCTAGATCTATTATTGAATCCACATGAATCTTGAGCATATTTGAGAACACATATCATCCATTGGACACATCCAAAGATCAAGAAGGATACTTTAAGTGCTTATCATACTTGGTTTACATTATATTTTCATTTTTTTTTGTCCATTCATAGTTGTAGTAGATAATTGGTTTGTTGAATACTTAGTTAGCTTTGTGTTATTGGTATATTAGTTTTATTGCGTACACCAATGCCTAAAATTAAAGGAGATGAGATTAATTACATGCTTGATGAAAATAACTAGTTGGTTCTTTTGGAAATTACAATAGCAACATGAAGAAGATCAGTTCGATATTAAGTAAATAGCATACATATGGCCATTTATAAATGTCCAAGTATCCATCTAAAATCTCTCAAAACATGTTAGTGTATAGATTCTTTTATGTTCAAACAATATTGTGCAGTTGGAGTCCTTCATCCCAATTAAATTTAAATAGTTATTCCCCATATTTATTGTTATTTCTACTAATATTTTGTAGAAATAATAACCAACATGAAACTTGAAAATAATAGACCACTTACAAATTAAAAAGGTAATGGATAGTATGAAAGGGTGACTCAAAAATCCTTTCTTCCACTTGATCATTTTGATTTTATTTTCTCATGTTGTTGTTGCAATTAATGCTCCAAGATTAGTGAATAAATCATAACTAGATTTTATACATGTGGAAAATAATGTTTGAGTTGGTGACATCAAAAGTTCAATTTAGATGAGTTGTGCATTTATGTGTCACATAGTTTTGATTTGAAACAATAACTAGCTATGGATTTGTCTCTCCACCTAGGTGTCAAGAGTCATTCAAGAATATTGGTTGGTCAATCTATTACATAAATATGCATCTATAATTCAATAAAATTAAGTTGCAAGTTCCTTCTTTCTTTCTTTTTTAATATGTTATTAGTTCTATAGTCTCTATTTTCAATATGGTATCAGAGCCACCTCTATCTCAAAAGAAGTTGTTGTGGTGAGAGTGTAAGCTTGGTGCTACTGAAAATTTTATTTCTATGAATCATTGAACTTAGTATCTTCTTCTTTTTTATTTTAGAAATTATGAAAAATTTATATAGCTCTAGAAAATATTATGGTCATAAGTTTCACCCATGAAAAGTAAAAATGCAGATGTAATTGATAAATAAAGCTTTGTGGGGGTATAGTTAATGGCACCAAAATGTTGAAAATCTTATTGGGAACAAAGATACTAAGAGCTGGGGTATTTTCACTAATAAAATAATTCACACCTAATTAATCCATCTCATATCTCGAATCTTATACAATAAAACATAAACATGCAATGCTGAAATGAAATCTATGGAAGCATAACATCCATGAATATCATCAATACATAACATTATGGATTTGGTTACCCAAAAACACTTTAATATGAAGGTAAAACTAGTGCAACAAAAAATTTAACCTCTTAGGGTTACAAATTTGATCATATTAGGTGATCTACCTTGTGAGGGGTCTACTCTATTAAAAGCATTTAAAATTGTTAGGTCTTACCCTATTAAAGGATTAAAGTAAGGACTCTGTTAAGAGATTTAAAATATGCCTATTAGAACAACCTTGT
The DNA here is from genome assembly GCA_028749045.1 of Cupressus sempervirens. Lineage (NCBI taxonomy): Eukaryota > Viridiplantae > Streptophyta > Pinopsida > Cupressales > Cupressaceae > Cupressus > Cupressus sempervirens. The sequence continues at coordinate 676,735,963 of CM053790.1, forward strand.
TAAGAGAATATCCCTAATTCCATCTATTAAAATTGATTTAGTACCTAACCCTTTATTTTTCTCTAAAAACTTATTGTGGATCTCCTCTCTTCAATATCTCAATTAGATCTCCTTATCTGAGATCTCTATTATGTCCTTAACTACTTTGGTTTCACTATCTGAACTCCTTCACTCTATACTTAGCTTTTTTATTCCTTTATTTCACTTCTATACATAATCATTATGATGCTAGGGTAGGAACCCTTCTTAAATAGATAATCCTCACAAGTTCTAGATTAGGATCAACTATCCATTTTTTATCCATTTTTCATTTTCCATTCTAATTTTCTGATTGGTTGCTCTACTTGCCTAGGGATTAATACCATCTAAAAAAACATGTAATATCCTCCTTAATTTTCTCTTCTATCTTTAAATGTTATGTAGAGGTTGGCTAAAATGATTTACATAAGTTTTCATACAATTACAGACTCATATGTCAATACTAGTTTACTCAGCACTTGAATGTTCTGACTCTCAGTCATAACTAAAATTCATGATGTCACTCAACTTCTACTCCCTCAACATATTATGGTCACTTGATAATAATTGATATTATGTTCACTCAAAAATAACTAACTTTTTACTTGCTCAGTCTCAACTATGTTACTTGGCTTAGATGCTTTCTCAGTCTCAACTGGGGTGCTTGGCAATCTTTAACTTGCTTGGTGTGTGATGAAAAATAAACAAGTCCTTTGTAGGTTGGCCTTGTCTAGATGGCTCGATCATAGTGATGACCATCCAACACTCCCTCAGAAATGACTAAGTGTTAGAAACTAATAGGCAACTTAGGCTTAGAGATCAAAAATCTCTCCCTTTGACATTAGTGGCAAAAACACTTTGTCATAACATAGCTTTCCATGCAAAAATAATACACCCCCTGAGAATGTAACTTGCTCTACAAAAAGAATTTAATCTCTTCTATACAGTATATACATATCTGAAATCTATGATGTTATTCCATCTGATAAAGTTGTCTATGATTTATATCATCTTCTATATTTCCCCTTGTTATCTCTAGATATGTCTCCTCTTTAATATAGTTCCCCCCTTTTTTTTAGTTATGGCTTGGGGTTTGGTGGGGCTATCTTGTACTTATCAAAATATGTTTGATGAGTAGTCAAAATTTCATCGAGTCCTTTATTTCATCTGTCTCTTGTGGATTCCATGACTTGAATATGAATCTCTAGTTTGGTAGCTAGATCAGTTATGCTCTCAACATTTGAAAGATGTGTGTCTTTCTTCAATAGAATTTGAGCTATAAATAATTCTTTTTGAATGATCTCCAAATGTGGTAGTATGCATAAATTGAATAGAAATTATTGTGTTATATATGCCACTATCTCTAGCTAGTAACTTGGCTCACCTTTTTTGACCAAATGTCAACTTATTATATGAAGGTAAGCTTGAACTTGGGTCATTGTCCAATGACTGTGAACATGCCTTCATATATGCCTAAATCATATCTATTGATCATTGATTATCCAATGTGAAGAACTTAGCATCACAAAGCTTCATATATAAAGAATGAATAATCTTCAAAATTTCCTCTATCATGTTTGACTAAATTAGAAAGCTCTACTTGTCTATGTACAAGTTCCCTAGATACTTTCTTCTAGATTTTGTGCTCAAAATTTCTCTTAGACCATTGCATCAATTTTTCATTGGTCTCAATATCATTTTGTTGAACTTTGTCAATTATATACACTAACTAATCTAAAATTGGATGCTAACTATAAATGTCAATGATTCCAAATGCATCAACAACAAAAAAAATTTTATGTTGTGTAATACTTGATTCTTTTTGTGCTCTATTCTTAGTTGTCTTGCTTTGCCTTATATCTTAGCAAAGTTTTCAACTCTTTCATTTTTTCTAATGTCAAATTATTTAAGTCATACATGGGCAAAGTGATTACCTCATCTAGACTTATTGACTCTGTTGTCATCTCATCTAATTGTGCCACTATCTGAGACCCAAGGGGTGTATCACTAGGTAGTGATAATTGTAGTTATTTACCCTTTTCAATCAATATAGATACATTTTTATGTTCCTATTGAGTAGACATAACTTCTTGTTTAGGTGTAATAGTTAGTATCTCAATTGGCTTAGCACTCAGCAATTGTATTAAGAGCTTGTGTAGCCTCTTGTTCTTTGGGTGTTTTGCCTTCTTTTGTCATTTTCTTTTCTTTCTCTTCTTTAACCTTATCAACTATATGGCTCATTGGGATACAAGTAAATTGTGGAAACACAATTATAGCCTTGCCTTTTTGCTTAGCACTTGTATCAACAGTAACTAATGTAACATTAAAATTATTAGTTTTGGCACTTTCAATCCTTGGATAATCCTTTAATTGTAGTAGTATTGGATTAGTGATTGGTAGATATGTATCTAATTTGGCATTTTTTAGGTCTTCTTTGGTCAACACATTCTAATCCTACGAGGATGAACCAAGAATGTCCTCAATTGTGACAACATCTTGTTGTTCACATCCTTCTACCAATTGTGTGATTTCCTCTGCAACTTTTGTTTCATCGTCCTCTTCTTCCTTAACTTCTCCATCTATTTCTTCTCCTTCCTTATCTTCTTTATCAACTAATGGAATAAGCAACTCAAATTCTTCCTTCCATATATTTATGCTTTCTTGCTCAACCTCATGAGCTTTATTCATCAAAATTTTATAAGATCTCTCCTTGGGCATAAATTTATTCACAAAATCTTTTAGAGTAATAAACATATGGGTCTTCCCTAAATCTGGCATTGTTTGTGCTAATGTGGTCTCCCTGATCTGGCTTCCAATGGATAATGCCCACATCCACTTAGCATCAACTTTATTATAAAAAAATTCTAGAATTCTTTATCCTAACTCTATAGGTGTAGATTTGAATTGTATCATCATATCTATCATGACTTTTTCAAGATTCTCTTGGTCTTCTCTATTTAAAGAATCAAAATTAATGTCTTTGAATCCTATCAAACTCGCTAATTCACTAATCTCTTGACATGCCTTATCTATAGTTGTTGGAGGTAGTCTCAGCACAATCTAAAATTTGATAATCTTGTTAGACTTTGTTTCTTCTTCATCTTCTTCTTCCTATGTTACAACGAGACTTCTCTTTGAACTTTTAGGTAGGTTCTTCTTTGGTGAACTAGTTAGTTTTCTCTTTGTGAACTTTCTTTTGGTTTAGTAGCTGGGGGTAGAGTTGTCTTGGATCTCGTTAATATTCTTCCTTTTGGCTCTTGGTGTGTGACAACCTTCTGCACACCTTTTTTGAGATCTTCTTTAACCTTTGGATCAAGAATTGTTATTTTCTTATGCTTTGCTACCTTGGGCTCGACAATCGCTAGCTCTTTGCCTTTAGATTCCTTGGTTTTTGATGTATGTTTAGATCCTTCCCTGTCATCATCTTTGCCCTCAAGACCTTTGTTTGTCTTTGTTATTTTCTTATCTTTCTTGGGCTCACATGTCTCTATATTCATTTTATCCTTTATTATGTCATATGTGCCAAATTGCTTGACATTCACATCAATATCCTCTAACAAAAGTGCAATCATTGTTTTTGTGACTTCATCAACATTTATCTCATAAAGCATCGGCCTTGACCAGATAATTCAATGTAGTATAGCCTAGGCATAAAAAAGATCTGTGTCTACCATGAAATATATATCATCACAATACTTATCTATAATGGATTTAGGAATCCTCATAAAATTTCTCATTTTATTCTTGAATTCCTCAAAATAGTTATCCATAATTGCCTCAGAATTTTCTCCTAGCTGACTTATCAAGTCATTTATTTTCTCCATAGCTACTCCTGTCCCATGCTACTATATTGATAGTAGGAAATGAATTTTTTACATAGAAAAATATACAAACTAACAGAGATCCAAACTTACATGATGCATTCTTTTCTTTTCTTATAGCTCCAAGATTCTCTGTCAATATTTGTAGTTGTAGCTTGGCAAGATCATAACTATGATCCTTTTTAACAATTTTATAACCTAGGTTCACTGCAATGCATGGTACACTTTTTAGTTGCTTCTTGCAATTAAAATAGCTACTAGTAAACTTAGGTTTAGGGTTTTGCATACCATTTTTGCTCATGCATATGTTAGCAATGTGTTCAAGTTTACCACAATGATGACAAGTAGGTTTACCTTTGGATTTTACATTTCTTTTCTCTCCATTCTTTGATTACTCTCTTAACTCAGTAAATGAAGAATGCTTGTCATGTCCTATACTAGAAGTATCACTGGATGATCTTTGGTGATCTCGTTGGTTCTTCAAAGTATCTGATAGCTTCACTTGGTTTGTTCATTATTTTTAGTAATTATTTCTCATATCTTAACTTGTTTCTTAGTTGATCAATTTGTAATCTTAGATTTGTGATCTCCATGTCCTTTTTGTTCAACTCTTGATTTATAATTAACAACTAGTTCATCATGTCCAACTGATTGGTTGTGAGCTTTTGCACCTCAAATTATCTTTCTTCAAGTCTAGCAATCATTTTTCTTTTGTCTTCTTCAGTCATGACTTTGTCTTCTTATGTTTTCTTCATTTCTTTAGTCACTTCCCATAATCATACCGATTGAATTTCTTGCTCTCTCTTGAGTTCTTTGACTTCTTTATTCAGAATCTTGTTCTTCTCTAGTAGATATGCTATTGTTACATCAATGTTATCAATATTCCCACTATTAAGCAATCCTTGTGTATTAACTTCCTTATATAGTGTATCATTTTATTGAATGGCCATTTCTTTCCTTTTCTTTAAGGATTCCTTCAACTCTTCTTTTGCTCCTTCAAGTTGTTGCAATATGATCTGGATTTCAATCATCTTGCTGATTTTTCCCATCTTGTATTCCTCCATCTTCAAGATATGATCCTCTCAAACTAGTTGACTTTTTCAAGAGAATTGGGCACTAATACCAATTGTTGGAAATCTTAATGGGAAACAAGATACTAAGGGGGGGTTGAATCAAGATCTATAACACTTTTTCACTGATAAAACAATTCACACTATCCATCTCATATCTCAAATATTATACCATAAAGCATAAACATGTAATGCTAAAATGAAATCTATATAAGCATAACATCCATGAAAATCATCAGTAGATAATACAATGATTTTGGATACCCGAAAACACTTTAATATGAAGGTAAAACTGGGGTGGGATGAAACCCAAAAATCTTCACTGTTGCAACAACAAAGTTAACCTATTAGGGTTACAATTTTGATCATATCAGATGATCTACCCTATGGGGGTTATTCGTTCTTAAAAGTGTTTAAAACTATTAGGTTTTATCTTGTTAAAGGATTTGCACTTACAATAAAGTAAGGACTCTAGTAGGAGATTTGAAATAAGTCTATTAGAATCACTCTATCAAGAGATTTTCTCGGACTCAATCTATTAAAATTGATTCAATACCTGATCCTTTAGTTTTCTCTAAAATCTTGTTATGGATATCCTCTCTTCAAAATCTCAATTTGATCTCCTTATCTAATATCTATGTTCTATCGTTCACTACTTTGGTTACACTGTTTGAACTCCTTTACTCGATACTTAGTTTTTTTTCTGCTTTACTTTGCTTCCATACATCATCATTATGATCCTAGGGTAGGAACCCTTCATAAATAGATAATCCTTGAAAGTTCTAGATTAGGATCAATGATCCATATTTCATCTTTTTTTAATTTTCCATTCTAATTTTTTGATTGGTTACTCTACTTGCCTAGGGATTAATACTATCTAACAAAACACATCATCTCCTCCTTAATTATTTCTTTGATCTTTAAATGTCATGTAGAGGTTGACTAAAATGATTTACATAAGTGTTTGTGCAATTACAAACTCATATATCAATACTAGTTTACTCAGCACTTGAATCTTCTAACACTTGGTCATAACTAACATTCATGATGTCACTTAGCTTCTACTTGCTCAACATATTATGTCCACTCATAAATAGCTGATATTCTAGGCATATGCACCAAGTTGTGGTGCCAAAAAGATGACATGTTTTTCTTTTTTTTCTAATTTTCAATAGTGCGTACGCGCTATTCTGATGACAAAAAAGGTATATGATGGGCTGCAGACCCACAACCCATCATTTTCATCTTGTTTTTCAGCTCTCCAACAGTGCGTACGTGGGTTTGACATCAAAATTTCACCACCATTTGCCAAAATGCCTCCTCACCGATGAAATCCAAGACAACAAGCACACCCACAATGATGAGGTAAGTGATATAAACTTAACTTTGTGTTGTTTAATATGTTTTCCATATTTTTTTATTGGTTTCTAATATTGTTTTGTAAGGTTTTTACAAATTTCATTTAGATTTGTTTATTTATTTGGATTTTAATTGATTTTTTATCAGGAAATGTCCATAATCAACCAAAAAATCCACAAAACCCTCAAGAATCTCAAAATCAAAACCCTCAAGAACCTCAAAATCAAAACCCTCAAGAACTTCAAAATCAAAACCCTCCTCAAGAAGAAGAACAAATTCCACAACCCAAACCAATTGCAAGACCTCCACCAGGCACACAAGAAAATATAATAAATGAAATAGAGAGAGGCAAAATTGAATTAGAAAGACTCATTGCTCGGTTGAAAGAATTTGGACAAACCAATCCAATGAGAGCTCAATTGACATCATCCCTCGAATCCATTAACACTCAGATAGCCTCAATTAGTGGTCAGTTAGATATTTGGCGGGCTAAGAGGGATGAACAAAAAAGATTTTATGCAAATAAATTGTCATATGAAGATGTTTAAAAAAAAAAAAGAAATACCAAAAGGTAGTATATGTGCATTATTTAGAAAACTCGGTGAGGGGTAAAAGCACAGATCTGTGTCACCGTTTGTGATACAAAAACCTGTTTTGGTCAAATCTCATTTCTCTATCAAAACTCAATTTTTTTCAAAAACTAAAAATACCCTTTTATAGATCTCAGATTCAATATCATCATTTATAAATTTTTGAGTGTTTTGATTAGCTATAATATATTATAATCTCAAAATATTATAAGTCGATATTTCAACATTTCAGAAGATGCTCTCTCAAAAAATGAAAAAAAATAGTAAATCATATCAAACAAATAAAAAAATTATATTTATCACTAGATGAGAGAATCCTCTTCATGAATATGTAATTTTTTTTCAAGAAGGTATAGATTTGATAGGGAAGTTTTGACGGGAGGAAAAAACTATCAAATTCTGACAAGGTCAAACTTGAGTACTTATAACAAAGAAAATATACATCAAAAATAATTATTTCTTTTTTTGTTCACTAGCTATACATGTCATCTTTAAAACATTTTCAAATCAGAATAAAAAAGGATGATTTGCACATGCTTGTTTGACGGGAACTACATCCTATATTTTTTATAGTTTAAAAAGTGACTTCAAAATAAAATAAAATGAATAAATTCTTTGTCAAAAAATTTTAAAAAATTATAGGCATAAAATTCATACAATTCTACACATTTCATTAGTTTACATCATCTTCATATTTTAAATACAAATACAATTTTTTTTGTCATTAATGTTGAACTGTCACATTCTGATATCATGTTTCTTTATAAAAGGTGACACAGGTTTGTGCTTTTATTCTGAGCAAAATACTGTTAGAGAGGGTACTAAATGATTCCCCATCCATTGGTGCATACATGATGCTATTATAAATAATTTTTGGGATAGATGGTGGATGGTTTTCGATGCCCCTCCTTACAACAATCATGAGGTTCTGATGTATTTTTTGAAGAAATTATATTGTGAGTTTGTCCTTGGGGAGATCCCCAATTATTTTGATATGTTAGACTCCCAGGGTAGAGGTGGGGGGTCATCATTTGAGAGGCCAGGAGCACGTCGTGACCCTAATGTAGTTAGGGCACGTGTGGTCCATCCATAGCATGAGCATGTGATTATTCCTTCAGTTATGAAGGAACATGTAGAGGTCGGCACTCTAGAGACCATTAATTCTTTGACGCAGACCCTCATCCATTCCATAAGCCTATTAGTTTAGGGGGAGCCTTCTATGCATCGTGGTCACATGTGCACTTCATGCGGATCCCTATGCACATTTGGCACTCATGTCGAAGATGATGAGAATGATGGGCTTGTCACCGATCAGTTCCTAAATGAGACATTTGGCATTGACACATAGGTAAATTACTAATTTGATCATATTTCATATGTATAGTGAATGATTAATTAATTAGCATTTATTGACATTGTTCAAAATTCAGGGTCAAAGTGTTGCTAGGCCTAGCAGCGATCCTCCAGGCCCATTTTTTGTCCCTTTGACAAGTCCTGAGGTATGTATCAATTTAATCATTTTAATTAATACATATATTTATTACGTAATCATATTAAGGATTGACAAAAAAAATTATGCATGTGCATCAGTTCTCCACAGGACCCTCAACCTTTACCATAGACGTAGAGCAGAGATATCATACGAGCTTCACACAAGTACAGTTGTTTCATGTTAATTTAATTCATTTGATTATATTTATTCCATGTTTCATGTTAGAAATAACATGTATTGTATGACATGTAGCTCATGATGTCAAAGACACCTCCTCATCTGTGACAGTCTATTGATAGTGGAGTGGCCGCAACTATGGCTAGCTCACAGCCACTGATGGAGGTATGAAAGAATTTTCTTCATTTTAGTTGTTCTTTATAATAGTTAATCTCAAAATTTCTAATGTTATTTATAAGTGAATATATTTATTGAATTGTTGTAGGGTCTTGTCACGCCTGATCATCCACGAGCATTTGAGGTGGACTTACAGAGTGACTATTTGTTGGTGGTAAGAAAATAATTGATTTTGTGTGTACATATATTTGATTTCAACATATAATAAATATTGGTTCATATCTACTTTCTTTGTATCAGTTGGACCTGGAGAAGAGCCTTAGCAAGAGGTCAAGTGAGCGTGTCAAGAGGGCCCCGTCATCTACACTATCTCCCTCCACATGACGGCAGAGGACGTTGAGAGACTTGTTTCCTTCCTCTCATGGGAAGGAAAAGATGTTGCTGAGATATTCGATACATATATATAGAGACTTGTTTCCTTCCCCATGTATATATATAGGCATTAGAGAGACATATTTGATACACATTTGATGTACATATGGCATTCTATATTTGATGTATGACATTTATTTGATGTATGACATTATTGGTTAATATATGATATGTTTGTTCATATATGACATTATTGGTTATCATAATATATTATGTGTTTGTTAATGTATATGACATTATTGGTTATCATTTTATATTATATGTTTGTTCATGTATGATGTTAAATTAGATATGTTCATGTATGACATTAAATTAGATATGTGCATGTATGAAATTAAATTCAATTTCTAGAGAGTTGCCATTATGTCTACCACCTAGTAGATGTTATTTTTTGCTTTATCAATATTTCTCAAAAACTACAAAGAAGTTGTTTCTGGTGAATAGTTGTAAACAATTGTGATCATCGACTTCATGTACTCATGGCTTTGGCTGCAAACACTCATAACTTTGGCTATAAGCATCCATGGCTTTGGCTATGTGCACTAGTGGCTTTGGCTATGAGCATTTATGGCTTTGGTTGTAGGCACAATATAGCCTTGGCTGTAGGTTGTCTTTCTTGCTACATGTCAAAGTTACCTTCAAGAATATCATTAGTCTAAGATCATTACAATTAAAATACTATGACATAATACCTTGGAAATAATAGTCTTTAACCCATTACTTTATTTGTTAAAACATCATGTAGTATCTACTATAGTGCTTCTACTCAAATATGTTTTCAAAAATACTTAGTATGGCAAAGAAATGTCTATGGAAAGCTTGTCAAATAGGATATTGAGGAACTAAATGTGGACAGCCATTAGTACCCATCAATAAGAACATGGACATCTTTCTCAAGCAAGCCATATGACATTAGCTTAATTTATAAATTTCCTTTGCAAATAACTAGAAGATGCTATGAATCTTAATACAGAGTTAATCACAAACTCATTATTCCATCCAAGAAGCATATATCACCCTAAGCCAATTAACCAATAGGATAAAAATTAATTCAATTTCAACAAAATTTTGATTATAACAACCATCTTAGGGATTCTTACAAGAATTAATACGATGTTCACAAGAGCATTACAAGTTCTTGTAATGCTATTTCACATATTGTAATCATATTCAGTTTTGAATGGCCATTTGTGTTACAAGCATAAATTTTCTTTAAGGTCTTTTAATTCTAGACATGAATTTTATTCTAAAGCTTTTTTATGACAACCCACTCAATGCATATATTTTTGTTCCACATTATGCTGATTTGACTTTCATTGGTTGATTTGGGTCTAGACATGACATTATTCACTACCTTTTTTATATATTATTTTTTTGTAGTGAGGTTCTGGCCTGAATGAATGTATTAATCATTGAAGTTGTGAACCTTGGTCGAGATCCTTACAAATATATTTTCAAATTGGACCTCAAATAGTTTTCTCAGTCACCCCATGTACACAAATACTGAAATTGTAGTTAATTGCAAAATTAATACTGAATTAACACAAGTTTAATTGAGAAGTATTATGTACCTCAATAGGCTAGATTATTATTGACCGAGAAGCTTTATCTTAGAGCAATTGGTTTCCTAAATCTTTAGCGCAATGACACTCTTATGGAATGTGGAATTAGGTCTGCTAGCTAAGGAACGTTCTTTAAAAGGCAGAGGAAACTCAAGACTCACATTTTTCCAATCAATATAAATGTTTAAATCACTTCTCTAATTTTTTCTATTTATGATCTTCTTAAAACTTAACTTTCTAAATGCATTGATGGGAAAATAAAGATCTTCTAGGAACTAAAGGCTAATCATGTTTAATACTTACAATTCTCTATTTTTATCTAATAATTTAAAAAAGATTATACAAGTGTTTTCAAAGAGCAACACTTGTCACTAACATCATAAGAAGGAATATCCAAGGAGACTTGCCACTGATCCCCCACCACCAAATTCAAGAGAAAACAAAAATCCACTACTAAAGAGATAGTAACAATGATCATCCCTAGTCTCTCCCTTATCACAAAATGATTACCATCAAAATTTGCATTTCCAATTGTGTCATGTGCGTTGAAGTGATAGTAACATTTTCACTCTCTTACCTAATGTCTCCCATTTTTGAAACTCCTAGGGAAGGGCAAGGCCATCTGCTCAGTACTTCAAAATACAACGAGTTCCATTTTTTTCCATATTGATAATCATTGACTTAAAGTATAATCGAAGTATTGACAACCCATAGGAACTCAACCTTTGAACATCCCATCCGTAAATGACCTCATAAAGAAAGTTCAATAAACCCGCATGAAAAAATGAAATAAAAGTTGCATACTTGTGAAGATAATCAAACTGCAGATGATCAATATGTCTCAAATATATATTCAATTCTTTTACTATGCATATGAATGGTTTGTTATATAAAAGACTTATATCCACCAGATATATAATCATTTTCTTACTATGTTATCCTTATCCTTGGCTAATCTCTGGTAGACTATTTCTTAACCATCCTCCTTCGATCTATAGGTCACTATATTAATTTGGTTCATCTTGTCTCTACTTGAATTAATAAGAATTGGCAATCTCAAGGATTGCCAAAAGAGGAATGGTCCAAGTGGAAGATAGGATTTAGAAGTGAGTTTAATTAAAACATAATAAATAGTGCATTACAAAAAGGAGAATGGTATGTTCTTCACAATCTACTCCCTTATACATTCTATCAATGTTCCACATTAAACCTGATAGAGAACATCACAACACATAACTAGCAACATAGAACATACCTCCTAGCCACCTCAAGAACATAAATTTTCAAAAACCAAAGTGCACAAGTTTAAATTCAAAGCCTCAAAGGTCAAGAGCACAACAAATAAAAATAAATAAATAAATACGAACAAAACCCACATTTGATGGAATCACAGAAAATCTGGTGGCTAGATAGTTACAAGTTGATTCAAGCTAATCCTTCATCACCATTAAGGTTGAAAATAACATACCCAATTGAAAACCAATTTACGTATACAAAGTGACTAACATTACTCACAAAGAGGGAGTAGAAGCTACACACTACCTTGCATCCACGGTGCACTAAAGAACATAACCAAACTCTTGAAGATCATATAATCCTAAGTTTACATAATCTGGTAGTAACACATTTCATTAACTTATGAAACATTTACCAAGTTCCATGATTTTTCTTTCCAAAAATGACATGCTAGATACACTTTCCAACAATATAATTAAGATCCTTTCATCACACACTGCAAGTTTCAGCATCACCTAAGATGGCATTGTAGAATGAAAATAGAATGTGATCTCCAAAAAGTGAGAGAGGTTAGTGTAGGTCTCTACAACACAGTCCTGTAGGAATTAGAATCTCATCCATATCTCACACGAGCTCTGAGATATGTCGCGTCAAAGATTGCAGCCCTGTGGCATTTAGTGACCCTTAGGGACATTATGGTTCAGCATGCCTGAGAATGCTCGAGCACTGGAGGGGACAAGACAAGGTTGGGGATAGGGTTTACCCGGCCACCTGAAGCTAATGGAGTAGACAGTTTGATCCCATGATGAAAGATGAGAGAGATTTGGCAGTTGGCAACTTTGTACTAGCCCACACTGCAAGTTTCAGCATCACCCGAGATGGCATTGTAGAATGAAAATGGAATGTGATCTCCAAAAAGTGAGAGATTTTATTTTAGGTCTCTACAACACGGTCCTGTAGGAATTGGAATATCATCTATATCTTGCACGAGCTCCGAGATATGCCTCGTCAAAGATTGCAGTCCTGTGGCATTTAGTGACCCTTGGGGACATTCTGGTTCAACGTTCCTGAGAATGTTCGAGCACTGAAGGGGACAAGATGAGGTTGGGGATAGGGTTTACCCAGCCACTCGGAGCTCATATAATTAAGATCCTTCCATCACACACTGCAAGTTTTAGCATCACCCGAGATGGCATTGTAGAATGAAAATGGAATGTGATCTCCAAAAAGTGAGAGAGGTTATTGTAGGTCTCTACAACATAGTTGTGTAGGAATTGAAATCTCATCCATATCTCACACAAGCTCTGAGATATGCCCCGTCAAAGATTGTAACCCTGTGGCATTTAGTGACCCTTAGGGACATTCTGGTTCAGCATGTCTGAGAACGTTTGAGCATTGGAGGGGACAAGATGAGGTTGGGGATAGGGTTTACCCAGCCACCTGAAGCTAATGGAGTAGACAGTTTGATCCCACGACGAAAGATGAGAGAGATTTGGCAGTTGGCAACTTTGTACTGGCCAACACTGCAAGTTTCAGCATCACCCGAGATGGCATTGTAGAATGAAAATGGAATGTGATCTCCAAAAAGTGAGAGAGGTTATTGTAGGTCTCTACAACACAATCCTGTAGGAATTGGAATCTCATCCATATCTTACACGAGCTCTGAGATATGCCCCGTCAAAGATTGCAGCCCTGTGGCATTTAGTGACCCTTAGGGACATTCTGGTTCAGCGTGCTTGAGAACATTCAAGCACTGAAGGGGATAAGATGAGGTTGGGGATAGGGTTTACCTGGCCACTCAGAGCTAATGGAGTAGACAGTTTGATCCCATGATGAAAGATGAGAGAGATTTGGCAATTGGCAACTTTGTACTGGCCAACATTGCAAGTTTCAGCATTACCCAAGATGGCATTGTAGAATGAAAATGGAATGTGATCTCCAAAAAGTGAGAGAGGTTATTGTAGGTCTCTTCAACATGGTCCTGTAGGAATTTCAATCTCATCCATATCTCACACGAGCTCCAAGATATGCCCCATCAAAGATTATAGCCCTATGGCATTTAGTGACCCTTAGGGACATTCTGGTTCAGCATGCCTGAGGACGTTCGAGCACTGAAGGGGAAAAGATGAGGTTGGGGATAGGGTTTACCTGGCCACTCAGAGCTAATGGAGCAGACAGTTTGATCCCACGATGAAACATGAGAGAGATTTGGCAGTTGGCAACTTTGTACCAGCTAACACTGCAAGTTTCAGCATCATCTGAGATGGCATTGTATAATGAAAATGAAATGTGATCTCCAAAAAGTCAAAGAGGTTATTGTAGGTCTCTACAACATGGTCCTGTAGGAATTGGAATCTCATCCATATCTCACACGAGCTCCGAGATATGCCCCATCAAAGATTGCAGCCCTGTGGCATTTAGTGACCCTTAGGGACATTTTGGTTCAACGTGCCTGAGAACGTTTGAGTACTGAAGGGGAAAAGATGAGGTTGGAGATAGGGTTTACCCCACCACTTAGAGCTAATGGAGCAGAAAATTTGATTCCACAACGAAAGATGAGAGAGATTTGGCAGTTGACAACTTTGTACTGGCCAACACTGCAAGTTTCAGCATCACCCAAGATGGTGTTGTAGAATGAAAATGGAATGTGATCTCCAAAAAGTGAGAGAGGTTATTGTAGGTCTCTACAACATGGTCCTGTAGGAATCAGAATCTCATCCATATCTCACACAAGCTCTGAGATATGCCCTGTCAAAGATTGCAGCCTTTTGGCATTTAGTGACCCTTAGGGACATTCTGGTTCAACGTGCCTGAGAACATTTGAGCACTAAAGGGGACAAGATGAGGTTGGGGATAGGGTTTACCCGACCACCCAGAGCTAATGGAGTAGACAGTTTGATCCCACGATGAAAGCTAAGAGAGATTTGGCAGTTGGCAACTTTGTACTAGCTAACACTGCAAGTTTCAGCATCACCCGAGATGGCATTGTAGAATGAAAAAAAAATGTGATCTCCAAAAAGAGAGAGAGGTTATTGTAGGTCTCTGCAACATGGTCCTATAGGAATTGGAATCACATCCATACTTTGCACGAGCTCCAAGATACGCCCCGTCAAAGATTGCAGCCCTGTGGCATTTAGTGACCCTTAGGGACATTCTAGTTTGGCATGTCGGATAATGTTTGAGCATTGAAGGGGATAGGATGAGGTTGGGGATAGGGTTTACCTAGCCACTTGGAGCTAATGGAGCAGACAGTTTGATCCCACGATGAAAGATGAGAGAGATTTGGCAGTTGGCAACTTTGTACAGGCCAACACTGCAAGTTTCAGCATCACCCAAGATGGTGTCATAAAATGAAAATAGTGTGTGATCTCCAAAAAGTCAAAGAGGTTATTGTAGGTCTCTACAACATAGTTTTGTAGGAGCTAGAATCACATCCATACTTTGCACGAGCTCCAAGATATGCCCCGTCAAAGATTGTAGCCCTATGGCATTTAGTGACCCTTAGGGACATTCTGGTTCGGCATGTCGGATAATGTTTGAGCATTGAAGGGGACTAGACAAGGTTGGGGATAGGGTTTACCCAGCCACCCAGAGCTAATGGAGCAGATAGTTTGATCCCACGATGAAAGATGAAAGAGATTTGGTAGTTGGCAACTTTGTACTGGCCAACACTGCAAGTTTCAGCATCACCTGAGATGGCATTGTAGAATGAAAATGGAATGTGATCTCCAAAAAGCAAGCAAGGTTATTGTAGGTCTCTGCAACACGGTCTTGTAGGAATTGGAACCTCATCCATATCTCATACGAGCTTCGAGATATGCCCCATCAAAGATATTTGAATTCACAGTGTTTAATGAGAATATAGTTGAGGCTTGCTTTACTTTTCTATGTTAAGTTTGGCTTTCAATTTTGGTTTCCCTACTTATCTATGTGAAAGTTTCACTTTCATAAGTAACATGGATGCAATAATACTAAATTAAGTATAGGTCCATGGTTCTAAAAGCTTCACATGGCTTCTCTTCAACTATGGATCTTGTAAGCATTGTACCATGGCTACTGGTGTTGTGAGAATATACAAAGCATATATATTGTTTGACCAAATGTCTTCAATAAACATGAACTATATGGAAGAAGAGAAGACATGTTGCAAAGTCTTTGAAAATTTTCTTCGAGAAATGTAAGGAGCCATGGGTGATTCATCCAAATTATTTGGTAAAATAAGAGGAGGAATGAATCAACCTTGATGATAGAGGTAAATGCTGAATAATATTTATTTAATCACATTGTTTGAAAAAACTTTAAAGACCTTTAAATACAATTGAAAGAAATGGAATTGATCTCCCTTACTCGTGTAGATGAATAAAATTGGATTGTTAGAAAAACAACAAGAAACATTAGATTGTTAGAAAAACAACATATAGATAGAAATTGATGATTAAATGACCCATAGTGGGGTCCCACCAAGTGTGCCAAAATCTAGAACAAGATTTAGTATGCAAAGAACATTAACAAATAAAGTAAACATTCACAAACCAAAACTAAATTCACATATATGTTTAGACAAAGAAAAGCAAACAAAAAGTGCAAACCTCACAAGAGAAAACACTCCATGCTTTCTTGATTCTGTAGATGTGTCCTTTTGATGTGGATGTATGCTCAAGATGCTCAAAAGCTGCTTCAATGGAGGTGGGTAATGGAAAATTGGTAGCTTTGTGAGCTCTCAATTTGGCATTATAAGGGTAAGATTGATGGCTTTGGTTCTCAAAATAGCATGGTAACTTTAGCTCAAAGATTGTTGATGAAATGGCTTGGGATGGGATTCAATTTATAGGCCAATGGGTAGAGGGATGGAGGGCTTAGATGCAAGGATGGGGAGATGGTTAAGGAGGGCTAAGATGCACTCAAAGGGGAGCACATGGATTGTGCTTGTTTAGCACCAATGGGAAGGTGACACTTGTCACAAGGAGGATGAGTGTGATAGGGTAGGGTAAAGGGTTGGTTAAAGGCATGATGAGTGCGGTTGAGTATGTAAGAGAGATGTAAGAGGAATGAGTGTGGAAGAGGGAAGAGTGTGGAAGATGGATGTAAGAGTCATGAGTGGGCTTGTAAGAGTCTTTTATGTTTTGTAAGAGCACTCATGACTTGGCGGTTGGGATTTTTGAGGGGAGACTTTGATTTGGTTTAGGAAAGTCTTAAACTTGTTTAGGGAATGTGACAACATTAGGGGGTGGATTAGGCTTGGGTTTAGGATTAGATTAGGGATATTAGAGATGTGCAAGTGGATGGCATTAATGAGGGTGGGTGAGTTAGTGGCTAAGCTAGTTTAGTATGGGTGGATGGGGTGGATTAGGCTAAATGGAGGATTAGGGATAGGTTAGGGGTTTTTGGATTTTAGGATTTTATTTATCAAATAGATTTATTTAATAAATGGGGATTTTTGGAATTAGATAGAAGAATAGGATTTAATTGATAAATAATAGGTTTATTTGATTTATCAATTAGGACTATAGATGATTAATTAAATTAATTAGCTAGGGATGGCAAAGGATTAATTAAATAAGAATTTAATTAATGATGCCTTTAGAGATGGCTAAATTAGATTACCAAAGCGGTGTAATCAAATTTAGGTGTCTACAATAAGACCCTACAAAAACCATCAAAGTTATCACTCGATTGTGCCTATGAATTTTATATTGAATTTCAGTACTAATGAAATTTTAATGTAAACTCTTTCATACCTTAATCATTGGCTTAGAACTAGTGAGTGCAATAAGGACTCGTTGATCAATACAATGATGAAGATGTAAAGGAATCTCTGATGTCAATAGCTGAAAATGATAATACATGAGACTCAAATGTAGTTATGAAGAATACACATTTTCTTTTGTCTCCATATCAAATAAAATATTTTGGTACCTCTGTGAATGTAGTATGACATCCTTCATTTTATAGTGTTGATCCCAAAGCTACAACACTTATTATTTATTACACATGTATGTAAATCTGTTAAGCATCAAATTCAATACCTTTGTGTGCAAAATAATGTACTATATGTTAGAGTAATAAATTCATTTTCTTATTAATTAAATTATATTGATATAATTACTAAGTTACTTATTATATTGATATAGTTTACTTATAATTCCTTTCGATTTACAACTAATTGAAATGATTTCCCCAATTTTCCATCTAGTCACTAGGAAATTGGATTTTTTGTCTCTTTCTCTTAAAGAACCGGATCTACTAGTTCCTTTGGTCTAGAAGCCTTCCATTGAGATTGGAGTTTTGAAAGGTTCAAGGTTGAGGAACTTTTTATAGAATATCTTGAAGAAGGAGAGGTCATGTATAATGGTTTTGAGGAAGGCTAGAGTTCCATCTAGATGGTGTTGCAAAATGGCCAAGCAGAGGAGGAGGTAGAAGAATAAATAGAATAAATGCATGAGAAGGAGGTTCATGGCGGCAATGGAAAATTTGGGAAGGGAAGCAATTAAGAGAATGGGTCAAATATGTTTCTCAACTAGAAGGAGAGTATTGCATTGGACACTGATACTAGTCCACCTTGTAACAAGATCACCAATGTTGGTGATGACCTTGTTAAGGAGATCACTACCAATCAGAATTTTACTTATAAGTCTACAAGAATTCATCCCTTGGTAGTGGTAATGGTGGTAATTATGGTTGAATGTGTTTGAAATAGAAAAAGAAACGAAGGGTGTTTTGCATGACACTATTCACTCATCATAGGTTGTATGGATTCAAACCCACAACCAAGCTTTTATACCATTATACAAATTATAAATTATAAGACTATGCCTTTCATGATAGTCGCATTTTCATATTGGCAAATGAAGAATGACTTAAATTGGAACAAGCATAATAAATACTTACAAATACAAATGAAGCCAATGTATTGTATTATAAGCTCGAATGGTAAAGACCAAGCCCAAACATTTATTAAGGTGTAGCATTTATAATTGTCAGGTTCATGTGAAGAAGTCATCGTTCATATTCTACTATTGTGTAATTTGATGATAAGAAGAATATAATGATATAGAGGTTGATAGTGACTTAAAACTTAACAAAATGCAATCAATGAGAATTTTACATTGAGGGGGGAGTAATAATCAATGTTTCATTCTCATTGTTTGAAAAACTCTTAAATAAAGAGGGAGTAGACAAATGATATGGTTTAGTCTTTTTTCGAGAATCTTAGTCATATTGGTTTAGAAGGATTCATGATACAACTACTATACTTAGGGTGACCAATTGATGCTAAAAACCTTAGTATTGATGCTACAAACCTTAATATTGACATAATTTAACCTCTACAATTCTAGGCATAAGATGATTAGCATACAATGGTACTTGAAAAAAGAACACTAATAAATATTGAGGATGTGAATTGATAATACCATTTCGCAGATGATTTTGGCATCTCACCCTTTATCACTTGTGCGTCAACTTTATTAGCCCTCTTCTTTGGTGACCTACAAATGAAGAATTAGCATAATAAAAAATCTAAGATAAGATTAAAAAAATGGGTCCTATTAAAGAATCTAATATAAATTCAAATAATATATCTAGATTCTAACAAATCAAAACTAAATCTCATCACTTACACATCATAACAATACGGTCCACCTTAATCGTGTGATAGTCTTGGGGAAGAGGTTGTAACATTGTATTTGGATCCAATTGATCAATTTTTTTCTCTCTCCCAATTCAATCTAATGAGCCAACTAGATCTGCTCGACATTTTAATGTCTCGAGTATTGCCTCATGGTCTGACTCGTGAACTTTACAAAGAATCTTATTATGTGGTTTTCCACCATATTTTATCAAGTGGACATTTGATGTGACAACAAGGTTTGAATAATGAAGAATCTTCCTCTCTTTTTGCCAATCCTCGAATAACCACAAGTTAGGATTCTTCATAAGATATCGTCTAAGCCATGTGCCTGTTACAACCACCGCACTGACATGGTGCTCTAAACCTTCACCATCTATAACTAAGTGATCCAATTTTTGTTTTGCTTCAACACAACAACACAAATAATAATTTGTTCCTTATTCATTGTCTTCAGGTGCAATAATAGAAAAAACATGGTCTGCAGTGACAAATGTACAAAATGCGGTCATTAATTCAAAAAATACTTGGGTAAAAGTTATAAAGTTACATATTGAAATTACAAAGATATATATATATATATATATATATTACCAGGATGCACTAGATCTGACAAGCGGTCAAAGTCAATAGATCAATCCATCTCTACCATTTCCAGTGCTTGTGAGGGACGATAGGTGTCAATTGGGTCCAAAACCCATATATCCCATTTGTCCACCCATTCAGTTGACTCACAGTCATCCCAGTTTTCCTCTGCACATGATGGACAATAGCATGTCATTTTTCATGTGTGGATACTCCATGAACCTGCATTAGAGCTTCTAAAATAGTGTAACTCACTAGATCCTATTAGTGTGCAACAATCCTGATATGGTGCAATGTTAGTATTATCTATCAACCAAAAAAATCTATGAACTGTAGACTCACCTTCCTTACCTAGACCCATTGTAGCGTTACACCATTGGACGATGGATTTTGCATCTATCAATATTGCTCCATCTTTGTACTTTAGTTCTTCACGAGCTGAGGCTCTTTTAATGCATGTGCCTACACCATCGTGCTCTCCCTTACCATGACCAGCCTCTGTGAAATTCCACATATATTAAATTCTACACAACCTGTGCATCCTGCTCAACCAATAGAACATCTGTGCATTCTTGAATTGAGATGCACAATTGTCTGACCAAATAATGTGTTGATGATATGATATGCCCCTATTAGCCAAATCTCCATAAAATAGTTGAAAACAACCATGTACAAACTTCATAAAATGTGATCAATCATCGCTGATGTAAAAATGGTACTCCCTCAAAATCAGCCTGTCATCCTCTGTACTTGTAGGTGAATGCATGAATGTTATGTGAACAAATATGGAAACATATTGAGATGTATAATACTTTTCTTGCACCTCATTTTGTGGTTGTAGTGTGTAGTTCTCTGCAAAATCTACAACCAAAAAAATGGTATCCAATGGAAATGTATCCTTGCACAACTTGAATTGCAAATCCAACCATCGAGCTCTATGGGTATGCCTTGCATACTCGTAAATAATCTTTTCATGAAAAATCTTCATGAACTCATACACTAAAATCTTTTCAATAAATAGATCACATCTTTTACCATGTTTCCCATCTTTTAGAGCATATGTCACTGTCTTGAATTTTCCATAATCTACTATTTCATTTCCAATTGCATGTGTACTATCCATATGTTGACAAGTTGATAAAAGTTGCAAAGAACCACAAAATAAGCACATACCATCCAAGCATGATGTCTTGTAAAATTGTTGGCTGTCCCCTATTTCACATAAAATGTTGGATATGAATTCCCTTGAAGATCTTGGTGGCTCTTTTATGTCACAATCCTACAAAACAAACTGAGAATGCAAAACTATGCATATGTGCCTAAAAACATCAAAATGGTTAGAAAATTCAATATGTATCTTACAACAACAAGTTGTGCGTGTGTGATTTATTTTCACATAAAAAAGTTTACTCATCTCAAAAAATCTTTGACTTATTCGAATTTGAGGATATGTACCAATAAATTTTGCAAAAAATTGTGTCTGAGTTGAGTCCAAAAAATGTTTCACATGTGGCTCATAATTTCAGCTACCAATCCTCCTTCTTACAACATCTCTTTGATTAGGAGAAACACGTGTGTTATTTTTTCAAAAATCTTTGATCAATGATTTCAAGGCTTCACTAATTTCTTTATCCTTTCCCGGTAGTCTACCGCTAAATGTCCATAACTCATTTTTTGTTGGATCTTCTAATCTCTCACACCTTAGCATGGCTCTCCTTAAGGTACCTCTACCATTTTTTAATGTTTTGCTTGTCTTTCTCATGAGTCAAGCTTTCTTCATTTGGCTACTTACTATTGTCGATGTGAGTACTCGTCTTGTGATATTACTATCTTTGGTGCATGATTTAGAACCCACTTTGTCATAAGCACTCATTAGATTCTTTAAAATATTTCTTTCATTTGAATCATCCATCGTTCTTAGCCCAAGAATCTTCATGATAGGCCTAAATTTCAAATTCCTCATCATTTCAACAAATAATTGGCATTGACCTATAATATTTAATTCTTCAAAAAATAATCTCCACATATGATTAACTTTTCTTTGACAAGTACGCTTGCTAATCTTGTCAAGCATTGATTTCAAAATGTTAGTATCAATATCAATCAAATATTTTTGTTTTCTAAAACGAATTCTAGAAGGTGTTCTAATCTCTTCAATTCTCTCAACATTTTGAACATCAATATAAGGTTGAGTGTATTGCATACCTTGAACTGAAGATGATGTGCCTTGACAATAAGATGTAAAAGATGGAATATCACCTACTTGATGTGTTGATGTTGTGCTTTCAACATGACATGATGGAGTGTGTATATCATTAGATCTATAAATCAGTATCTCTTCAACATGAGAGGATGATATGACTTCAACATTGGAAGATGGTGTAGTAGATGATATGACTCCAACATTCGAAGATGGTGTAGCGGATGATATGACTCCAACATTGGAGGATGGTGTAGCTTCACAATTCAATTGTCTTCTTGAGCATAACAATTTTATTCGTTCTCTTTGTCTTTCTAATTCTTCCTCCATGTTTCTTTGTACTAGTGGTTCTGGATCCTCTTCGAAAGTCAATTCTTCATCATCACTTTGCAATTTTCTTTGTTCACGTAGTAATTTCATTTTATCTCTTTTAATTGTCAAATCTCTCTCCCTATCTGCATTTGTTTGAATCTTTGGTTTCTTCCTTGGCATGATGATGATTTCTACATGTCGAATTATTCAAACATCCAAATTACTTAAAATGTGTAAATTACAAATTATTCAATTACATATAAAAATTATAATTATTTGAATGAATACACAATATATATCAAATGACTTGTCAAATTTCTAACCATTTCGAAATAACATTTCATTCAAACATACAATTTTCAATGAATTCACTATATATTAGATAACATATCAAATTATAATCAAATTTGTATCTATATATCGACAAACAATATTTAAAATAGATTGCACTAACCTTTTCTATTAAAGGAATATTCAAAAATTCTTCAAATCACATATCCAATGATTGAATTTGGTGTTTGCTAGCTTTCATAAGTGTTGAAATAGTTTTTGCTATGTTGAAACCCGTGTTTTCTGTCGGAATAATAGAGAGCATAATAGACCAAAAGTTAAAATGGATGAAATGGGCCCCAAGGTTGGTTTTTGACCATTTTTTGATGATTTGAGATAGTGCATACGCACTATAGCACGTATGCACTATAGTGCATATGCACTATCTCAAAACACATCACTCCCCATCCTCCCTACTCTCTCTCCCATCCCATCCCTCTCTCTCTTCCTACTCTCTCCCAGCCTTTACTCTCTCTCACTCTCCCTCTCCCACCACCTACTATCTCTACCTCTCTCACCCCCTCTCCTCTCCCATCCCTGGCTCTTTAGATCTCTCACACACACTCTTATCCCCCCTATCTCTCTCCCTCTCCCTCTCCTACCACCTAATTTCTCTCCCCCATCCCCTAGTCTCTCTCTTCTCTCCCATCCCCTACTTTGTCTCTCTTACACACATTCCCATCCCCCTCTCTCTCCCTCTCCCATCGCCTACTTTCTCTCCCCCATCGTCGTACTCTCTCTACCACCCCCTACTCTCTCTCAAGTTCTCTCTCTCCCTCTCTACTCTCTCTCTCTCTACCTCTCCCACTCTCTCTCCCATCGCCTACTTTCTCTCCCCCATCCCTTGCTCTCTCTCTCGTCTCCCATCCCCTACTCTCTCACACTCTCACACTCTCCCCCATCCCCTACTCCCTCTCTCATCTCCCATCCCCTACTCTCTCACACTCTCACTCTCTCCCATCCCCTACTCTATCTCTCTTACACATACACCCCCATCCCCCCTCTCTCTTTCCCTCTCCCACCGCCTACTGTCTCTCCCCCATTGTTGTACTCTCTCTCTCTGCCACCCCCTACTCTCACACTCTCACACTCTCTCCCATCCCCTGCTCTATCTCTCTTACACACACACTCCCATCCCCCCTCTCTCTTTTCCTCTCCCATCACCTACTCTCTCTCCCCCATCGTCATACTCCCTCTCTGCCACCCCCTACTTTCACACTTTCACACTCTCTCCCATCCCCTACTCTCTCACTTTCATAGATACACACACTCTTATCCCCCCACTCTTCTTCTTCTCTCCCATCCCCTACTCTCTACATCGGTCACACACACTCTCATCCCCCCTATTTCTCTCCCTCTCCTACCACCTACTATCTATCTCTCTCAAGTTATCTTTCTTCCTCTCTACTCTCTCTATCTCTCTCTCTCCCATCCCTTACTCTCACTCTCTCTCCCATCCCCTACTACTTTCTGTCAAACTCTCACACTCTCTCCCATCCTTTACTCTATCTCTCTTATAAATAAATACACATTCCCATTCCCCCCCTCTCTCTCTCTCATAGTCCTTGTCCCACTGCCTACTCTCTCCCATCCCCTACTCTATCTCTCTTAAATGCTTCCATTCCACCTCTCTCTCCCTCCCACTCCCTCTCCCACTGCTTTCTCTCTCTCTCTTTCACACACACACACACACCCATCCCCCCTCTCTCCTCTTCCATCCCCTACTTTTTCTCTCACTTTCTCTCCCTCTCCCACTCCCTCTCCCACTACCTACTCTCTCTCTCACTCTCACTCTCTCTCTCTCTCTCTCTCTCTCTCTCTCTCTCTCTCTCTCTCTCTCTCTCTCTCTCTCTCTCTCTCTCTCTCACACACACACACACACACACACACACACACACGCACATTTCTATTCCCCCCTCTCTCCCCCTCTCCCACTTCCTCTCCCATCGCCTACTCTCTCTTACATCCCCTACTCTCTCTTGAGATACTTTGTCTTCCCCCTCTCCCATTCCATACTCTCTCTCTTTCACACACATGCACTCCCATCCTCCTCTCTCTCAAGTTCTTCCTCTCCCACTCTATCTCTCATTGCCTACTCTCTCTCTCCCCCATCCCCTACTCTTAATCTCTCTCTCCCAACCTGTACTCTCTCACACACTTCCTCTCTCTCCCATCCCCTACTTTAAATCTCTTTCCCCCATCCCGCACTCTCTCTTTTCCACCCCTACTCTTCTCACACTTCCTCTCTTTTCCACCCCTACTCTCTCTCTCTCATCCTATACTCTCTTTGCCACCCCTACTCTCTCTCTCTCATCCTATACTCTCTTTACCACCCCTACTCTTTCTCACTCTCTCTCTCCCATCCTATACTCTCTCCCCTCTCTTATCCCCTACTTTCTCTCTATCTCTTTCACGCACACACATAGCCATTCCCCTATCCCCCCCCCCACCTAGTTCTCTTTTGCAACTTAGATCTTAATAGTGTGTGCGCACTATAGCGTGCACGTGCTATTTAGCACTGAGGTTTAAATAGCGCGTGCACGCTATAGTGTGTGCACGCTATAGGGCACACACACTATTTAAACCTTAATTAAACCCAAGCCTAAGGCTTGGTTTTGCCTTGGAGATCCAACCCAAAGGTTTGGATTTGATGAACAAGCCTGAGATGTGTTTTCCAGCAAACATACAAAAAATGATTTTTTTTCTTCTATGCTTCCCTTCAAGATTTCTCGTGGTTGGGTATCGATAAGATTAGGTTACATAGCATTATAGGTCTTTGTGTTAGCTATCTAACCATATAATTTATTTTTAATTTGAACTATTTCAAGCCTTTCATCTATAATTTCTTTTGAATGTATGTTCATTTTTTGTCAAAAACCACCACATACTAAATGGGCTATAGATTTTAGATCATTCATTGAATTTTGTAACAACTTAGATTTTTAGAAACTAGACTCTAGTCTACACACTTTGAAACAAAAAAGTTTTGATTTTAGATTAGTTTTCAATTATTTCTAGGGGGAGCACATAGATATTTCACATTTTTGGGATGTGTCTAGTTAAAAAATTCATTAAAAAAAATACACATTATAAAATTACCCGAAAAATCTGGGATAAACTACATAGTGTTAAGTAACTTTTGACTAGAGTGATTAAAGAATTTCAAAAAAAAAGTTAAAATTTTAGGGGGCCCACACTTTGTAGTGTGTTATGTTTTTTTGGAATAAACCATACCACTTTTTGTGGCCCCCTTTTTTGAGGACCTAAAACTAAACCATTTTCAAAAAAAAATAGTAGTTTAGAAACTAGATTCAAAGGACTACGACTTTTGTTTTTGTCATATCTGAAAATTTTGAGCATAACTATCTTCAAATTCTTTTTGAAGTTCAAAATTTACAGATTTCAGGAAAAAGGTGTCCACTTATACCCCCCTTTTGGCACCACAACTTTGTGCACTTACCCTTCTGTTCACTTAGCATTAGCTGACTTTTTTATTTCTCGATCTTTATTGTGTAACTCGTCTTATATGCTTTCTCGATCTCAATTAGGGTGCTTGGAAACCTTTGACTTGCTCGACATGTGATGACAAATAAACAAGTCCTTTGTAGCTCGACCTTGTTTAGATGGCTCGGTCATAGTGATGACCATCTAATGTTGCTTTGGAAATGACTAAGTGTTATACACTAATAGGCAACTTAGGCTTAGAGATCAACACAAAATATCTACAAGTGCTAAAAGAAATATTAATTTAGAAAATAGAGATTAGAAAGCAAAGTCCACTACTATTCTCATTCTTTTAAATTCAAAACTACATCATGTTTCTTTAGAAAAATCATCAAAATAAATTTGGGATGAACTGACTAAGTTGTTTGGAGAAAAAGTAGTAGATGCAAAGTTTTCTTTAAAGTTGTAATTATTTAGATTTTAAATGTTGGATGAAATTCCTATGTCTAACCACATTATTAATATAAGATCTCTCATCAATAGCTAGTAGAAGTTGGTGTTGTGGTTTACAAAGATGGTTCTAAAGTTATCTTGCTAAATAATTTTCCTTTTAAGTATAAAAATTGTATGTTTGCTCCCATTCAAATATCTTAATAGACTATAGAAGACGTGATTTCAAAGCTCTTGGTTGAAGAAAATAGAACAATTGAAAAGGAATCAAGAGAAGTTACTCATCTCATTAATGCATTATGTACTCAAAGAAAAATATGGGAAAGTGAATGTCTGGTAAGAATAAAATTGAATGTTAATATTGCAAAAAGGTAGGGCACATTGTAATCAATTGTAAAATTCCTAAAAATGACCTTCTGAAAGGTAAAATTAAAGAATCAATAAATGCATTTTTCCATGCAGAATCACTTGATGATGTTAATCATGATGACATCATTGAAAATGAAGATCTTATTTTATTTTGAAGAGGTCAATACTTGAAGATAGGAAAGGATGTAGTAGAGGCTAGATGGATGCTCAATAGTTTGAGTTGTTAATGGGTTAGAGAAACTATACCTAGTTGGTGTTATGAGACACATATGTGAGGATTTGTGTCCAATAGTTCAGGGAGATTTACAAGTTTGGAATCTTAACATCATACTTTAAAAGGCTTATGAGGCATTTCATGTGCAAATGGTGCCGAATGGTGTTAGAAACTTGGATGATAACTGGATGACTATACTAGCATTTGGGAGCAACTTGAGGAAGTCTTATTGATTTATAAACTATTTTAAAAGAATAATTTCTACATTATTTTTTAAAAAATTTGTTGTCACATTAAGTGGGGTGTTGGAATTAATTCTCCAACATTAATATATAAATCATAACTAAATGTTGCACATGTGGCAAATCACATTTGAGTTGTTTATAGCATAAGTTCAATTTAGGTGATTTGTGTATGCATGTGTGAGAGAATTTTATCTTGAAATAATAAATAATTGTAAATATGTCTCTAAGATCTAGTTAGTTGTCAAGAGTCATTAAGGAATATGGGTTGATAAAAATGTATCTATTGTTTAATAAAATTAAGCAGCAAGTTCCTTCTTTGTCTACTTTTTAATAGGTTATTAGTTGTACAATATCTCTATTTTTAATAGTTGCAATTGGAGAGGGCATATAGCTCATCAAAGAATGGGAATGACTTGATTTTGGTGGAAGCCTCCTATGATTTGGACAACACAATGATAGTGAAGCATGGGATGAATGAAATGGGAAAACTAGGGATGCAAGTAAAGGCATTTTCCTAATGTTGTAGGGAAGTAAGTGGGCACTCTCATGCAAAAACATGAAATTTCTACAAAAAAAATAAAATGAAAAACCTACTCCCGAAGCCTCTCAATCATTTTTTTTAAAATGATATTTTCCAAATAGTGTTGGGTGAGAAATGTATAAAAATGTGTTAGCGAGAAAGATTTTAGAAGTCTTGTAAAATATAGACAAAAGGTATATTTACTCTTCCATAGGTTAATCCATTATCTATCATGTTATGCATGAGATGATGAAACTTGGTAATTATAATGCTATACATGATTTTAGGCAAATTGTCTTGTCTAGAGTTTAGCCACATAGTTACTACTTTAGATATTAGATTATTCCTTATTAAATTGTCCCAAAATTAAAACCACTCAATTATGAAACACTTAAATCATTAAAAAAATAGAGAGGGAGCTAATCAAGTGGAGTTTTTTAGACCAATTGTCTTATGTAATGTGGTTTACAAAGACATTACTAAGTTCATTGTTGAGAGAATTAAAAAGTGTCTCCCCATTATTATCTTAGAGGAGAAAGGTGGTTTTGTTGCTGGAAGACAAATTTTAGATGGGTTGGTTATTGCTACCGAGGCTATTCACTCTATGGCTAGTTCAAGGGAGTGATCAATGTTTGTAAAGCTAGATATGGCTAAGGCCTACGATAGAGATAAATGGAGTTCCTTGAGGAATATTATTCTTAACTTTGGATTTAGCTATAATTGGGTGAGTTGGACTATGAATTGTGTTACTTCTACCTCTTGTTTAGTTCTTCTTAATGGTCAACTTTCCTAGCTATTTGATATCTCTTGAGGTCTACACTAGGGTGATCATCTCTCCCCCTATCTTTTCATCATCATGGTTGAGGGCTTGGGAAGATTCATTAAGTATCAGGTATCCTAGAATACTATTAAGGGGTGGCAGTGGGGTAATGGTTTACCTACTCTTTCTAGCCTTCATTTTGTTGATGATTCTGCTCTTGCTAGGATCAAGGAAGCTGAAGCCTTTCAACTTACTCTAGATATTTATTTGGCAGCTTTAGGCGAAAAAGTTAATGAGCACAAATCTTCCATTTACTTTTTTAATACTTCTGATTCTATTCAACAAAGGATTGTTGACATCCTACGATTTCAGATTGGGTCACTTCCTTTGACTTATCTTGGCATCCCTATTGTTGTTTCTAGGCAGCTACAACTCTTCTAGAAAAATTTGATTACCAAGCTTCAGGATAAGGTAAATCTTTGGACTCATAGATGGCTTTCTACTGCTACTCAAGTTACTCTTCTTCAATCTGTTATTCAAGCTCTACCTACTCATAGAAGCATGGTTCAGGTTGCTCCTACTTACTTTCTCAAGGATTTCCATGTTCTTTCTTGGCAATTCCTTTGGAGTGATAATTTGTGTAGCACTAAATGGAGTTTGATTAGCTGGGAGACTATTTGTAGGCCTAAAAAGGAGGGTGGTCTTGGTCTTCGATCAGCTCTCTTGAGTAGTCAAGTGTTGGTACTAAGCTTTATTGGCAATAGTACTCTAGACAAAATCAACTTTAGGCTTGTATTATTACCCATAAATATTTTAGTGGTGTTAATCCTTGCTCTATTTATGCACTTCCTCTTGAAGGTCGTGGCTCTATGGTCTAGCATACTCTGAAGACTTGTGCTCTGGTAGTCAAGAGAGATCTATTCTGTATATGTAAGGGAGGCTCTAAGGCTTTTTTTTGGTCTAATGCTTGGGATGGATTCCTATCCATATTATCCATGTAGCCTCATCTTCAGATTCTCTGTAATTCTTTTCATGCAATTGGATATGACAAAGTGGCTCATTACAAGATTCCTTGTCAATTGGGACCTATTGTTAGTTACAAATGGAAGCACTCTTCTAATTGGCCTCCTAGAGGCATAAAGGTGGATCATCAAGAGCTTTCTCAAATTTTGGCCTCTAGGGAGTGTTCATCTCTGCTAGGACCTGATGTTTTGGCTTGGGGAGGTACCTTATCAGGTAAATATCATGTCTCTACTAGGTATCAGGAGACAACTAGACAATTATTTTGGGATGTTGAGCTCCCTTGGTGGAATCAAGTTTGGAATAAATTTTCTTGGTCAAAGTGCAATTTTTTCATGTGGCTAGTGGCTCACAACCACTTTCTTACATGGGATAGTCTTTGTAAACGTAGATGTTAGGGCCCCTCTTATTGTGTTTTGTGTCGTAATGGGGAGAAGTCTGTCTCTCATTTGTTCTTCCATTATTCCTTTTCTACTTAGTTATGACACCTTTGGTGGAGTGCTTGTGGTTTCTCTTGTAGGCATGCTTCCTCTTTGCCTGAGTTTTGGGCCCACTTGGGCAGTGCTCCCTCCAAGTCTTCTCCTCTCCATGTTGCTTGGATTATTGGCTCATTGTTCATTCTTTGGCATATCTTCCTAGAGAGGAATTGTCGTATCTTTCAAGATGTTCAGATTAGTGATATACATCTTTGGTGGAAGATCTCACATTCTCTTTAGGAAACTATTCAAGTGAATTGTGCACTAGATGGGGGTATGAATCTGACTGATCTTGTTATATGTAATTGCCTTAGTTTTCATCTTCAAGATGGGGTTTTAGCTCAATGGTATTAAAGAGTGCCCAAGTAGCCTCAACAATAGAGGAAAGGATGAGTGAATCGGGAAGGGCATTGGACTCCTCCTCCTCATGTAGTTGACACTGATGGTTCTTCCCAAGGGAATCCAGGCCCTGTTGGTATTGGGGAGAGGCTTGTTGTAGTTTTGGTGAAGTTAAATTCTTTTTCTCAGTGCATAAGGGTAACTACACTAACAATCTCATGGAAGCTCAGTGCATTTTATATGTTGTGGAATAGTGTTGTTTGCAAGGATGGTGCAAGATTATCTATGACTCTGATTCCCAAGTGGTGGTGAACTTGCTTTCCTCATAAGAGCTTGAGGATGTTAGTTGGCAGCTATTCACTATTGTAAATCAGACTCTTCTCTTTTGTAACTCTCTTGAGTTCATTAGGTTTACTTACATTCCTCGTGAATGGAACAGAGTTGTTGATTGTTTGGCCAAATGGGCTTCTGGTCATGCTCTAGGCTAGAATATCATGGATAGGGGGCAGCTTCCCTTTGAGCTAGTATGAGAATTTGATGAATTTATTACTCAAGATAAAGCTCCTTGTTAAGCTCTCCTTGTTACAATCCTTTCTATCTTAATAAATTTTTACCCCTTATTTTTTAAATCATTAAAAAAAAATTATGGAGGGTTCAAACCAACGAGGCACAAGTCTTGCGAGCTACCAACTAACAAAGGCCACCACTGAAATGATTTAGGAACTTGATACGGGCCCACTTGTGCATGAAACCTCTTCAGCTTAGAGTGAAGGATTGAGGGGCATCCACATTGTCAAAATCACCCTGGGCACAATCCCAACCTCATCCCTTATGGTGTTGAAGCCTTACACTCAACAAAACTTGATCCCTGATAGACTCTTTGTGAGCCATGCAACTTTACCATAGACCAAAGGTCCATTGACTATTTGTTAAGCACGCTCATGCTAGAGTAATACTAGGATGGGTGACCTCCCAGGAAGTCTCAGTGCTTCACGCCTATGAGCATCACCTAGATCCAATGAGTGTTAAGTGTTCCATTTATTCTCTTGAGAGATGGATTCATGTTGAATCACTACTCATGAAACATGGGTCAATGATTTTTGATTCAAAATCACATAGTTAAATCCTGATAGCAATATCACAATTTGACTTGTGGAATTTATCTCTTACTTATCAATTGATGAGCTTAAGGGGCTTTATAATGAATGGTTCATAAGGGACAATACTTGGTGAAGGTTTTGCAAATGGGGTTGCAAGCTTTGGGTTTAACCATGGAGGAAACTCTGTAGTTAAGTGTGCTCAATTTGGAGTAGTACTGGGACAGATGACCTTCCGAGAAGTCTCAGTGCTTCATCCCTGTGTGCATCACCTAGATCCAATGAGTGCTAGGTGTTCCATTTATTCTCATGAGAGATGGATTCATGTTGAATCACCACTCATGAAGCATGAGTCAATGAGTTTGACTCAAAATCACACAGTTAAATCCTGATAGCAATATCACAATTTGACTTACTATAGAAATTATCTCCTACTTATCAATTGATGAGCTTAAGGGGCTTTCTAATGAATGGTTCATAGGGCACAACATTCAGTGAAGGTTTTGCAAATAGGATTGCAAGCTTTGGGTTTAACCATGGAGGAAACTCCATAGTTAAGCACGCTCAGGCTAGAGTAGTACTAGGATGAGTGACCTCCTGAGAAGTCCTGGTGCTTCACCCTTGTGTGCATCACCTAGATCTAATGAGTGCTAAATATGCCAAATTGCGGCACCGGCTATGGTGCAACTTATTTGCACTGGACTACCCTGCCCATCTATGCCATCACTGACATTCGTCCTCCTTGTCTCTATCTGTCTAATCAACTTCATACGCATGAGATCAATTATTATTATTTATAATTTATTTGGAACAGACTAAGCCGCTGGCGAGTTAATCCACATGCAAACGAAAATAGATTAGAGTACTGGAGTTAAATATAATTACAAGGATTACATCTGATTATATAACTACAAGTATTGTTTTTTATTGTTTAATATTAATAATTTCATTATATAAATATCTGATTTATATATTTTTAATTATTATAAACACAAATAAATATGTAGTTTTTGTATATTATTGTTTATTGATTTTTTATATTTTTAAAATTATATGATTTTTAAAAAAAAAAAATTAAATTGTAATTTAAATTAACACTCATATTATAATTCAAAAAATATACATTAAAAGGAATAAAAATTACTACACTAAAATGATTTTGTTTAGGTTTAATGCATAAAACTTGTTAATTAATGAACTAATTTTTTTCATCAAAATTATGATTAGGATTTAGGGTTCAAGTTTACAATAAGTATTAAAGTTTTAAAATAGAGCTATAAAAAGACTTTGTGTCACTTTTAGGTTTTAGATTTTGAAATGTCTAAATTTTTTTTTTTTTAATGATGTGACCAACAACTTCAAGCCTATCCATCTATCTTAAGTTACTTCTAAATTTTTATCTATCTATTAGTATATAAATCGTGATATATAAATCTCTATTTGCAAATAAGATTCTTATAGAATATGTTTGTTATCATATAAATATTAAAAAATAAATGTGAAGCAACATACTATGAGAAAAATCCATGTTGTATAGTGTAGAATGTGCTTAGGGTCAAAATGCATCTTACTAAATAGTTTGCATTTTAAAAGTTAAAATTTATAAAATTATTGTACTATAACTAATGCAAATAATTTTTTTATCAAGTGTCTTTTGGGCACTTCAACTTTGAAGGAAATTAAATTAT
Source organism: Cupressus sempervirens (assembly GCA_028749045.1). Taxonomy (NCBI): domain Eukaryota; kingdom Viridiplantae; phylum Streptophyta; class Pinopsida; order Cupressales; family Cupressaceae; genus Cupressus; species Cupressus sempervirens. The sequence goes on from CM053790.1 coordinate 676,769,513, forward strand.
GTTGCTTTTATGCCCAACTTTTAGAACATGACTAAAAAACAAGTGCCACCTAGTGTACTTGCCTTTGTAGTTATATTTAATAAAATGTAATGATAGTTAGTAAAATATAGTTACAATTAATTAAATAAATATTTACTAATATAATTATAAAATAAGATTAATTGAAGTAATGTACTTATAGACTTTCTATTTTAGCATTAAATTAAAATGAAAAATATAAAAGAGTAAAACTTAATGGTAAGATAATAGTGTAGAAAAACATAAAGATGTTCTATAATAAATTATATTCAATCTACATAATTTGTTTCTCTACATTTTTATAGTGATATATGAAAATAATTTATTTTATTAATTGTAACTATATTTTATTAACTATCTTTACATTTTATTAACTATAACTACAAAGGTAAGTACACTACGTGGCATTTGTTTTTTAGTTATGTTCTAAAAGTTGAGCATAAAAGCACCATAATTTAATTTCCTTCAAAGTTGAAGTGCCCAAAAGACACTTGATAGACAATTTATTTGCATTAGTTATAGTACACTAATTTTATAAATTTTAACTTATGTTAAAATACAAACTATTTAGTAAGATGCATTTTGACCCTAAGCACATTCTACACTATACAACATGATATTTTCTCATAGTATGTTGCTTCACATTTAGTTTTTAATATTTATATAATAAAAAACATAAGAATCTTATTTGTACATATTGATGAAAAAATTTAGTTAATTAATTAACAAGTTTTATGCATTAAACCTAAACAAAATCATTTGAGTGTAGTAATTTGTATTCCTTTTAATGTATATTTTTTGAATTATAATATGAGTGTTAATTTAAATTACAATTTTGATAAAATAAAATAAAAATCATATAATTTTAAAAATATTAAAAATCAATAAACAATAATATACAAAAACTACATATTTATTTATGTTTATAATAATTAAAAATATATAAATCAGATATTTATATAATGAAATTGTTAATATTCAAAAATAAAAAAACAATACTTGTAATTATATAATCGTATGTACTATCCTTGTAATTATATTTAACTCCAGTACTTGATCTATTTTCGTTTGCATGTGGACTGGCTCACCAGCGGCTTAGTCCGTTCGAAATGAATTATAAATAATAATAATTGATCTCGTGCGTACGAAGTTGATTGGACAGACAGAGACAAGGAGGACGGATGTCAGCGATGGCATAGATGGACAGGGCAGCCCAGCCGGTGCCCCAAATTGCTAGATTATTAGATGGTGACAAATAACGATCAGTACCTTACAAAAGGCCAACTAAATCTTCAACTGCCATGAAAACTTTTTCATTTTGGTGGGGCCGAAAGCATTTACGCGTACACGCGTTCTTGCTGTGCCCAAGTGTTATACGCCATTCGCAGGAGCAAGGTCACATGGGCGTCCAATATTTTATTGAACCTTTCACCAGACTCGTTTCCTACAGTTGGGAACTCGAGGGATTAAATATTATTATCGAACCGCTCTGAATTGACATGGATCAGGTTTCCTGCAATTCAATTGCAATGGAGAACACGATTGATAGGTTGAGCGACTTGCCTGACAATTTACTCTGCTGTAACATTCTTTCTCATCTCTCTCTGAAAGACATTTTCCGCACCTCTGTTCTCTCTCACAGATGGAAAACCCTCTGGACTAACATTCCCCGAATCGATTTTTCTGAGTCTTTTTTCGATTCATTGATCTTACTTCTTTCCCGTCTTGTGAAAAATTCAGATGTCAATCACCCAGTTAAGTACGCGGAGAATGTGGTCAACAACATCCTTTCCCGTCACTCTGCCCCTCTTGAGAGTCTACGGATTGATCTTTCCTTCCAGGAAACCGAGAATCGGTTTGGGGAAAAAGTACTGAACAAGGTGAGCATTGATCGATGCATCAAACTGGCAGCCATGAAAGGAGTGAAGAAAGTTTCTCTTCATTGTAGGGTAATGTGGGGAAGGCATTTGCCGCCCTCTCTGTTTGCATGCGAGCTTCTTGGGGTTTTGGAAATTGAGGGTTTTTGGTTTACTGCAATACCCAGGGAGTTTAGGGGTTTTATGCTTTTGAAGGCTTGTTCTTTTTGGGAGGTTGCTGATTTGACTGATGAGAGGCTACATCAGCTCATAGGATTGTGCCCACTTCTTGAGAAGTTGGTGATCAAGCGCTGTGCGAACTTGTTTAATTTGAAAATTTGTGCACCCAATCTAATTTACTTGAACTTAGGAACCAATTCTATAGAGAATTTTACGGCAGATTGTCCCCAATTGGTTGAGCTCAAAATAAAGGATTGCTTCATGTTGTGTAAATTTGAGCTTAATTCGTTCCCTTTTCTGCAAGAGATGGAGCTATCAGAAATCTCAGCTCTTGAAGAGCTTCCGGCCATGAAATCCTTGAAAAAGTTGTCTCTTCGAATAGGGATAGATACTCCATTTGGGGTCCTCGTCAGCACCTTTCCAGACCTTGAAGAGCTTAGAATCACGGACATTCTCATCCAGGTAAATTGTGTTTACTTTTGTTTTATTGTTATATTTCAAAGACATCTAGATTTTATGTGATGTTCTAGCCCTTTTGGGATTGCAGGACATGGTGACAGGGGAAGTGGGTTCAGACATGGCCTTCCCTAATCTGAAGAAAGCAGATGTTCATATTTCATCAGATATATGGGGTCAGAAGGAAGTGGCTCTGTTGGATTTCGTTCTTGATAATGCTCCCAACTTGAACTCTATGATACTCTACCAAACTCCAATTGGAACAACATTGTTTACTGATCCAGAGTTCATGAGTCAGTTTACTTAGGATTTGTAAATATAAATTTGTAGAAAATGGATTTCGCTGTATTGAAGTACATTCCAAAGGTGGAGTAAAACTGAATAGAACAGTCTAAAAGGGATGTTTGATGAGAAAGGAAATATGTGTGGAGTTAAAAATATATCAAATTCCTACAAGTTATAAGATTCGAAAGAAATGTTTCTGGATCACACTCATGATCCATTATTTAGATGAATGAGTACCATCAGAGAGAAAAATGGTGGCTTGCAGCTTCTTTTAATGGCGACTTACTACTAGATTTCAATGCCTTTGTATTTAGTAAGGGCACTTGTACAGCATGGGTAGTATTTGACTTTATATGGTCTTATATAAGGGATCCATGATGATAAAGGAAACAATATGTGAAGCTTGGAGCTTCTCTTAATGGTGCCTTCGCACTAGATTACAACGCCTTTGCATCTATGGAGGGCCATTGTACAGCAGTATTCCACTTTGTATCACTTTTGATTCGGACACTTTGTTCAATAGTTGATGGGTGTGTTATCATCTTCAACCCCTTATGCTGCTAGTACACTGAAGAATATATCAACTTAAAAATGTTCCATCTTTTTTTCTGCTGTGATTTTCTTTTCAGAATCTAAATCAAAGTGGCTTTAAATATAAAAATAGTTATTGTCTTCTCAGTCTTTTTGAAATATGGTGCCATTCTAAATTGGCTATTAAAAGAAAGTTCAATGAAACAAGCAAGGTATCTTCCACTTTCCATGTAGAGAGAGACTTATTTCACATTTATTCCAACTGAATAGTCTTTAGTATATAGCAAAATCTGGAAATGGCTATATCGTAAACTTTTTTGTAATGCCTTTACGCATATAGATACACGCATGGTATGCTATATGCATAAAGGCATTACAAAAAAGTTTACCATTTAGCCATCGCCGCAAAATCCCATGGTTTCAAAGTATGAATTCTATAACAAACACCTCAGAGGAATTGAATTTTAGTCTGAACATATTGGAGATTCAGGTTTCCTCAAAATTATCATTCTTATAGAAGTCTTCAACTAATGTCCTCCTATGAAAACTTTGAAGGAGACTCTTCCCTTCCCAGCAGGTTTAAGATGAGTATTTTTTGTTCACTCTTTCCAAAACGTGGATTGGCCAGTGCGTAAGACAGTTTGTAAAGGCTGGTCATAACGGATTGTCTTTTGTATTCATTTCAGATTCAACTTGAAATTAGTCATTAGTGGGTTCTTAGCTAAAAGGTTCACGTGAAGTGGTCTACTCTACAAAGATGTGCCTCCACTTCCCTTTTAATGATGCATGTGGCTTCTTTCTAGGAGTTGGCGAGACCTGTAAATCGAGGGGCCAGCTTTCCAATAAAGCGACCATTATAATTGATAACTCCTACAAGGATTTCTCGGTGCGACAAACTCTTCTTTTCAACAATTTTTTTAAAAATGAGGTAGAGTTCAACTTTATCATGGTGAAAGTGTTACTTTAATTTCTATTTATGATTATAGGTCTATTTTTCTATGATTTCAGAGAGGTATTTAATTTTAAAAGATTATTTGAAATTGAAGTGTTTTTTTTATCGATTATAACTATTGATAAGTATGAAGTAATGTGATGTGTATAATCTATTATATATTAAATAAGCTTTTTATAAGTTATACATTGAACAGAAGGTATGGTTTATTCTTTTTGTGAGGATGGAGGTAATTAATAGAACTGTTGTATGGTTACTATCCATTACATGTAGAGAAATGTTGAGAAACTTCAGATCTTTTGTGCATCTTTCTTTGAAGCTAGCCCCTTTAAACAAACGAGAAAGAGGTCTAAGAGATGATCCAAAGACCATCTTTCCTCTATAATTTTATGCGTCTAGGGATCTTGGATCTTGGAAGATGTTTAGTTTTAGTGGAATTGTCAATCCAAGAAGGTTTCAGCAAATACAAAGAATATGTTGTATTACCACCAATACTTATACCTATTTTCAAAGGAAACCATTTCTTTAGTACATATACACAACTAAATTAGCACTAGGAGCACTCTTAGCATAATTGGATGACAATGGAAAAGAAAAACCTATATACTACATTAGTAGGATATGAGTCTAACTACACACCTATAGAAAGAGCATGCTCAGAAATTTTCTTTAGCACTCAAAAGCTACCAACATTACATATTCAGTCATAAGATTGAGCTCAATACCAAAATTGACTTGCTTAAGTATCTGATGTCCAAAGTAGCTCTCACAAGCAAAATAGCTAAATGGGTGATGATCCTAAGTGAATTTGACATAGAATATGTGGATTGTAAAGTAATCAAAGAACATGTCATTGTAGATCAATTGACCAAAGATCCTTTACAAGGTGACCATCCCCTTATCATAGAATTTTTGGATGATGCAATCGTGAAAGTCACACCAAGTACCCATGGAAACTTTATGTTGATGGATCTCGTATTCAAAATGAAGCAAGGGTACTATCTTATATGTCACCCCATAAGGAGATTGCAAACCAAAGTCCTATAAACTTGTCATTCAATGTACAAGCAACATAATAGAATATAAAGCTCTCACCGCAAGATTTCATATAGCTATCAAGAGGAAAAATATCTATCCTACAAGTTTATGGCAATTCCAAGGTGATCATAAAATAACTCAATGATAGCCAAACCAAAGATAAAAATTTCGGCTATGAACACATGGTTAGAGACCTAAATTAGCAACTCACAAAGAGTCAGTTTGAGTGCATCCCCTGAACAAGGAATATAGAAATTGATGCAATGGAAACCATTGGTTCCTTGATAGAAATTTTTGACAACCACCACAAATGCAAGGTTTTTCACTAAACACTTATTAATTTTTGAATACAATCTCTCCAACTAAAAAATTGAAAGCAACATTGTTGTTCCTAAATCACCATGGTATTAAGACATTTACACCAACCTCCATAGCTATGACATATGACCAAATATTTTATTTGGTTCTCCCACATGTGGGAGATGACAACTCTCCTTGTAGCCACCCTCCCACTTTCTCATTTTTCAACTTTCCTCTCTTACACCTCTTCCATTTTTCCTTTTTTTGTTTCAACTTGTCACCCTTGTCTTCTTCCAATGTGACACACATATGTGTGACAACACCTTTCCTTCCTTCCCCTGACAAGTGTTCTTTGGATAATGTCTTGGCACATATCGTATGATTATGACTTCATTCCAACTCATGCTTCGCAATATTATATATCAAGATAATGTGGTTCTCTTAAACTGTATGTGTATTAACCTCATGGCCTCTTTGTCCAAGGTTGCCTCTAATGAAATTTTAGTCTCCCTCTTGATATAGAAGGATACTCATAATCTCAATCATACAAAATATTCACTTCAAGAGCCTTTCTTTATCTAACATGATCATCAAATGACTAATGAAGCCTAGGTCAAATCTTCTTTAGAACTACTATCATAAGATTGAATCCTACATAATATTTGGTAGCAAGCTGAATGTACCAATCTTCTTCTTTTTCTTACACACACACACACACACACATACATATATGTGTGTGTGTGTGTACAGACATATATGTGTGTATAACTATATATATATATATATATATATATATATATATATATATATATATATATATATATATATATATATATATATATATATATATATATATATATATATATATATATATATATATATATTATTATTATTATTATTATTATTTTGTATGCATTAATTTTCTAATGATTACTAATCAGAATGATTAACTAGTAATCATAGCAATGTATCTCATGGTTAAATCAATCAAATGAAGCTACAACATTAACAAAACCCATTCTAATTTTGCAAAGATTTATTTTAGAATGTTGAAACAATAGACCAAAACTTAGATTGAAAATTCATAGGCTTCTTGTCATCCTAAATGGTGTTAGGCAACACTACTATGAATGCAAGCCAACATTGTGATGATTTTGACACAAATGCCCTCATTAAACTATTAACGAGTTCAAGGGCCTATGTGATTTGGTGTACCTTGATTATAGATTAGTTTTATTGTGAATGTTGATCTGACAAAGCTTTCATAAATTTTAGCATTTTGGTAATTTTCAACAAAAATGTTACCCTAAACTTCTTGCTAGACTAATATTTATGATGTAGTGTAACATTCAAGAGAACACAACACATATTTTGCTCAGTACAAGTTGTCCATAATCTCATCTCAAAGTAGTGATCAAATTTTCTAATACCACTATATTCTACTTTCATAAAAATTCACTTTGGTCAAATAGTTGAACCTTTGTTAGGTCAATTGGTCTAGTCTCTTTCCATAATTAGAGAAGGGAAGTCCCTATTAGTCTTGGCTTCAACTTCGACACTCAAACTTACCTCATGCATGTGTTTCTAAATTAGCATGCCTTGGTCATTTCATTAGTACTCATAAGTTCGAAGAGAATCCCAACATTAAAAAAAACATGGCCTCATTCTATCTAACTAATAACTTATGTGCCTTCCCATATGAGTGGCATTTCTCATTATGCCTTTGAACTCATTTCTTTCACTAAAATTAGAACTTAGTCCTCTTGATCTATCATGAAAATGTCCATTGCCTTCAACTTTTATTGATTGCAAACTTAGCTTGTAGGGTCATTCTCCTTAAAAGTTGTGGTTGTATCTTCTCCACTGTTCAATCATTCATGCATGACACAATACTCAGTTTCAAAAAGCATAGGGAAAAGGACCCGATACTTGAACACCCTAACTTCACGCTTATCAAAAATCTATATGGAAATTTCAGATCACTCTCAAATTTTTTACAATAACTTATTTGGCAAGTCGGCTACTTATAACTAAGGTTTCAAGTCCACATGACCCATTATGGTGCCACATCAACATGCTTTTTGCCAAGTCATCCAAAACAACCCAAATAAAAAGTGAGACCAATGGTCGTGCATAAAGGGTACCCATACTTGCACAGTTGATGTGGCATCACATCATTGGTTAATTTTATAGCTAAGGGTACATTTTATTCAATTATGGGTAGTTATCATTGTACTACCAACTTTATAGTCACAAGTATTGGTATAATGTTGTCAAACAAATTGGGCATTAAGTCAATAAGTGTTGGTATCAAGTCAACAACTCCTATCACAACTATTGGAACATGTTCAAGTACTGGGTCCTCTCCCCTACTCTGTTGCACTAGAAGTCAGTCTTCGTTCAACAATAGCCCAATTTCATACAATGATAGAAAAACAACTAAGATAATAAATACAATACCATTATATATGCATTTTCTACAATTAACTTTTTACATTCCTATGCTAGGCACTTTAGCTCAGATCTAAGAGATGTGTTGTCCACAATCAAAGTATCATCTTTTTCCCAATTCTTTACACTCAACCTGTCAAATACAAGAAAATAACAATCACCCATAACTTCCATTTTCATAGTCACTGTTGTCATTCCTTCCTTCTATCTATTTTTAGTTTTATGCATTTTTTTAATGTCTTTCTTCCCCTATCTATGTTTGTAATTGAGGACAACAATCTGAATGTAAGATTTCATCCTACTATATTTTACTTTACTCACGACATACCTTGTTTGTATTCATTCTATAGTTGTACCCATCTAATTATTGATAAGAACAATTTTGACTGCATTGATCAAAATTTCTTCCTTCCTTTCCTCCCCCCCCCCCCCCCCCCCCGCCCCCCAAAATTTAACATTTAATTGCTTATTTTTCTATATTTACCAATAGAACAATTTGTGTAGCTCCATTATGTAGCATTTTCTAAGAATGAATGATAGAGTTTGTATCCCTAAGGCCATTTATTCTATCAATACTTTTTAATTCTTGATAGAAAATCTTGGATTTGGATATTATCATGAAGGAATGAGAGTACAGCATGACAATTATGTTAGAAATAAGAATTATTGAGATGGCGGGGGGTGATTAAGCAATTTACAAACTTTAGTCATCAACTGAATATTATTATTACTTTGAACCATATATAAGAAAGTAATAAAGTAATGTTGAACAATAATAGTAACTATTAGAGTAATTATTCTTTTACGCTTATTAATTAGATCATCTTTATTTAATTAATTAAGTTGTCTATTACTCTAGTTTACTTAAGTTATCTCTTAGGTGCATATAATTAATATTCTATATTAATTATATTGTGCAACCTAGTTTTATTTCCCTTTAGGGTTTTGTTCACCTTTAAGGTTGAACTCTTGTAATTTCTTTTTCATTTATCTTGGAATACATTTTCTCTCACTCCGTTGAGATTTCTAAGCTGCGTTTTTTTCCTTCTTTGGTTTCCCTTCAGCAATAAGCTATTTGCATGGAGGTGTTCTTAGCAAACTGTGAAGTTGGTTTTCTCAACTTCTACATGGTATCAGAGCTTCCTTGCTACTACCTGGTTTGGAGATCTTGAAGTTGCGATTTGAAGATAGAAAACCCAACTTTTTGAGGTTTTTTTCTTCAATCTAGAGGAGGCACCTTTTTTTGGTGCACTTTGGGAAAAAATAGACACTGCCATCATGCTCAGAAGGCCTGGTATAGTCAAAATTCATATAGAACTTATGAATTTTGGCCACCAGGACGCCACCCTGCAACTGTTGGTGCACCGCCACACTACCATGGCTTAGCCCATGCCCAGTCAGTGCCCCATCATGGCTCGACCGCGCCTAGCTGCTATCGGTGTGCCACCATCCCAATGCTACCGCCAGCACAACACCACCTAACGACCACCATCATCGCTATATTGCTCGACAACTGCCATCGATGTTGTCCCGTTGCTCGGCAACACCGCAATAGGCTGATGTCATCATTCTAGGTCATGATATCATTTTCCAATAGGCTGATGTCATCATTCTAGGTAGTGACATCATCATTCTAGCTAGGTGATTTTTCAAGTGCTGACATCATTTTTCGATGACTAGATTTTTTTTCTGATGACTAGATTTTTGTTGGTAGACAACCATTTAACAGCCATACAACCGTCAAATTTTTTCTAATGTCTGTAATTTTCCAAAGAGCTCATTCTTTGGAGGAGCAGTTCATTTTTTGGCCATAACTTGAGCATACGGAGGTATTTTTTAGATCCGAAAGAAGCCCTAAAAAGATGGTTCTGAGCCAAAGATGATGATGCTAGTTTCATTTTATAAAATGGCCATTTGAGCTCCTATTTTTGGCATTGAAGTAGAGGCTTCTATTTCCTCCCTCTCTGCATCTGGCATCTAGGTTTTCTTCTCAATTTTTGTGCTTTCCATAGTTGTTTCTTTGGTTTATAAGGGATAAATTTATACGTTGTGGGGGGTGCATTTTCTTTTCTACAATTTAATTCAAAATCGACCCTTCTACTTCCATCTTCTTCTCTCAATGTCAGACCCCTCTATGGATTGGCTAATGCCACACAACTACCACAATTGAAAATCACACATGAATCGACTTCTTATGTCACGTGGCTTATGGTCATGTTTGGATGAGAATCAACCTATCTTGCAATGCCCTTTTGAGGTTCTTCAACACAGAAACAAAATGGATGAAGCCATGGGCTTGATTGCACTGAACATCTTCGATAGTCTCCTATTTCACCTGGATAGTTTGATCATTCCTTGAGCTATTTGGACCAAGTTTCACAACTTGTTTGGCACAATGAATGAGTTCTGGGCACTACAACTTGATGAAGAGTTGACTTCTTTGACACCTACCAGCTTTCCCACCATTGAGGACTTCTTGATGAAATTTAAATCTCTGTGTACAGTTTTGCAGGGATGTGGGAAAAATAAAATAGATGATCAGTGTACTAATATTCTCAAAGTTGTGAGGACAGTATCAAATATTTTCTTCCACTTTCTACTCCACTATGGATGGTTTGGGAAATAGACATCAAATGCCTTCTTTTGAGACATTCTATGATCGATTGACATGGGAATAGGAAAAAATCCAACAGGTGGATGCTTTTGGCTCTTCTAGCTAAGAATTGGTTCCTCAATCTTCTCGAGGGAAACCAAAACCAAAAACCAAACTGAAGAAAGATACACCAAAAACTGATCCTAAACCTTTAGCTAACCCTTCCAAGGGTAAATCTTCTTCAAAATCTACTGATTCTTTCTCCAAGACTAAGAAGAAATTAGTTGAGACCTATAATTTTTTGTGGAAATGATGGACATCCCATTTCCAGGTGTTGGAAACATTTGGAGGCTTTAGAGGAGGCCATGTCAGGAGCATCACATTTATGCTCCTAAGTCTTCATCCCCCCTGTAGAGAAAGGTCATGCTCTTACTGCATGAGCACTGACTTTTGGGCCTACCTGGATTCTTGACTCTGGTGCCTCTCATCATATGACTCACACTTAGTAGTTGGTCACTTTAGTTGCTCCTTGTACTACTTCATAGATTGTTGTTGGGAACTCATCACATCTTTTAGTCTTGGGTTCTGGTTCTATTGCATTAGCTGGGGGTTCACTTTAGGATGTTCTTTTTGTCCCTGACATCTCAATGAACCTATTGTCTATTTATTAGATTTGCCACTTTGGCTCTGGTAAGATAGTTGATTTCTCACCAAATGATGTGATTATTCAGGACTTACATGATTCTGAGTTGATTGTGGCTACTAGGAGTGTTGATTTTGCATCTTGTCAATACAAATTTGAAGGATTTGAGTCTTCTGATGGCATAGGTTCTTGTCTTGTAGCACATGTAGATTCAGTAAGCAGACTTTGGCATGAGTTTTTGGGCCATGTCAATTATAGATATCTTCAACAAATGAGCACACAAGCACTTATTCTTGGGCTTCCCTAGATTTCCTACACATATGGTGTTTGTCAAGGTTATGCTCTTGGAAAACAACATAGGGATCTTTTTCCACATGGATGAGTCACTCGTACTTTGGCACCATTGGAGTTGATTCATAGTGACCTCATGTCATTTTCCACTCCTTCTTTTTCTGGTGCCAAATATGTGCTTACTTTCATTGATGACTTCCCCAGGCATACATGGGTGTACTTTTTGAAGTACAAGTTTGATGTCTTTGATTCATTTCAAGTCTTCAAGACATTTGTGGAGAAGCAATCCGGTCTTTCTATTCAGCGGATATACATAGATAATAGGGGGGAGTATATGAACCAAGCTTTCAGGGATTTTTGCTCTAAACATGGTCTTCAGCATCTATCTTCAATGCCCTACACCACTTAGTAGAATGGTGTGGCAGAGAGAAAGAACATAACACTTCAGGAGATGGCTAATATTATGATATAGTCCAGGTCCATGGATTCATTTTTTTGGGCAGAGGCACTCAACCATGCCAACTAAATTCAGAATCAGATGCCTCACAAGGTAGTTTGACATATGACTCCTGAGGAGCTTGGTCTCATGTCAAGCTTGATGTATCTTCATTCTGAGTTTTTAGTAGTGAAGCATGGGCATTTGCACCTGATGCTTAGAGGAGAGCAATGGAGTGGAAGAGCTGACACATAATTTTTGTTGGCTACTGCAAGGATGTTAAGGCATACAAGTTGTTTGGTCTTCATTCCAGATAGATCCTATTTCGATGGGATGTTCAGTTTAATGAGCACCTTCCTGCAACATATACCCTATCTCTAGAGTCTACTTCACTTACAAATGCTTCCTCATCCTTTCTAGTCTCTTTTCCAGATGATGAGGATGATGATCTTGATGATCCCCATTTACCTCCACCACAAGATCCTCCACAAATGCCTAAATCAACTTGAGCTACAGTTAAGGCTGCAAGATCTCTAGCTAGTGACCCTTCCACTTCCCATCACACTCAATCTCATAGTGCAGGTTCTAGTCTTCTTAGTCATGCTATTTGTGATGATCCTCAAACATTGTAGTAGTGACATGACATTCTAAGTGGGACAATGCCATGGAGGAGGAGTATTCTTCTTTGATGAAGAATCATACTTGGGATCTTTGTTCTCTTCCTAAGGGAAGAAAGTTAGTGTGATGCAAATGATTATATTGTACCAATTGTTTTGTTGATGGTTCTATTGATAAGCACAAGGCACATCTTGTTGTGAATGGTTTTTCACAAGTTGAGAGTATTGATTACATTGAGACATTTTCCCCTATTGCCAAGATGAACAATATTCACCTTGTCTTATCCCTCATAGCATCTCAGGGATGGCCCATTTTTCAGATGGATGTGAAGAGTGCATTCTTGGACAATGATCTTATTGAGGAGATTTACATGGAGCAACCACAGGGATTTGTGCAAGATTCCTCCTTGGTTTGTAGACTTTGACACTCATTGTATGGTCTCAAACAGGACCCTCAGGCTTGGTATGAGAAAATGGAGTCCTTTCCACTTTCTATAGGCTTCACATGTTACCATTCTAATCCTATAGTCTACATTCATCATCTTGAGGTTGAGGTTTTGATCATCGTGCTATATTTTGATGATCTTCTTCTCATAGGTAGCTCATCCTCTATGATTCAAGATGTTCAACGAGCATTGATGCAATAGTTTGAGATGACTAATCTTGGTTTGTTACACTATTTTATTAGTCTATAGATTAATCAGTCCTCTGTTGGAATCTTTGTTTAATAGCAGAAGTATGCTCTTGACATGCTTCGACGCTTTGACATGCTTGATTGCAAGCCTGCTCCCACACTTTTTCAGTCAGGTGTTACTTTGTCTACCTCTTGCACTTTGCCTTCAGTGGATCCCACATTGTATCGGTAGTTGGTTGGTAGCTTGTTGTACCTAACACATACTTGTCCTAATCTCTCCTTTTTAGTTGGTCTTCTCTCTCAATTTTCACATGAGCCTCATGAGAGTCACTAGCAAGTTGCCAAGCATATTTTGAGATACATTCAAGGCACACTTATGTATGGCATTCATTACACATGAGGGACTCCTCACATCATTCACTTCATTGACTCAGATTGGGCTGGTGATGTTGATGATCAGAAGTCTACTTCTGGCTTTGTCTTTTTTCTTGGCTCTAGTCCTATCACTTGGTCGTGCAAGAAACAATATGATCGCATACTTTCATCTACCGAGGTTGAGTATAGAGTAGCAATGCATGCTAGTTAGGATATTTTATGGCTTCGACAGTTGATGACTGAGTTAGTTTTCCTCTTGATCATCCCACTATTTTGTGGTGCGATAATCAAAGTGCTATTCATATTTCCCACAACCTGGTGGAGAATTAGTACCCTAAACACATTGAGCTTCATATGCATTTCATCCATTAGTAGATTTAGGATGGTGTTCTCTCTTTGGAGTATATTCCCACTAATACATAGGTTGTCGATATCTTCACCAAATCTTTTGCTTCACCTTGCTATCTTTAGTTGTGATCTATACTTGGGGGGTAAGGAAAGTTGTCCTTGGGGGGTCTTATTAAGGCCTTCCTTCCTTTGTGTTTTTTCAGCATGTTTGTTCTATCTCTTTTTGGAGAGGGGTTTTTCCCACTGGGTTTTCTCCTTTGTCTCTAGTTTATAGAGATTTCCTTGTTTTGGGTACCTAATTAGGCCTTGTTACCAAGACCCATTTTCTTGCTCTCATAACTTTGCTAGGTTAGCTTACCTCCTAAGCTTCACTTAAGTGGGAGTGTTAGAGTAATTATTCTTTTATGCTTCTTAATTAGATCATCTTGATTTAATTTATTAAGTTGTCTATTAGTCTAGTTTACTTAAGTTATCTCTTAGGTGCATATAAGTAATATTCTATATTAATTATATTGTGCAACCTAGTTTTATTTCCCTTTAGAGTTTCATTCACCATTGAGGTTGAACTCTTGTAATTTCTTTTTCATTTATCTTGGAATACATTTTCTCTCACTCTGTTGAGATTTCCAATTTGTGTGTTTTTCCTTATCTAGTTTCCCTTCAGCAATAGGTTGTTTGCATGCAAGTGTTCTTGGCAAATTGTGAAGTTGGTTTTCTCAACTTCTATAGTAACCATGCACAAATATAACACATTACATCATATTTTGTTAACTAGGGAAACCCTGGCTATGGGAAAACCCCAGTGGAGATGATACCCACTAAATAATATACTAATATATGTGTTCCTTGTTAGAGGATGGACCCTATTAGGAGTCTATGAGAAATTTTAGTATAAAGAGTCCCTATTAGGAGACTTTGAATCCCTCTTAGGAGATTCCAACCCTATTAGGAGTTGTAGTATAGTAGATGCAAGATGAGCTCACTGCCCAAGCATGCACTTCCAATTACAAGAAGAGCTCACTGCCCAAACAAGTAATTAGTCCTCTAGAATATAGGTGTTATAACTTCTTTCTTGACTGATCTTTGACCTTTAGCTCAATCTCAGATCACAAAACTAGCTTCTCAAAACTTTGCATATATCACTTTACAAAAAGTTCACATATCACAATAGCACAAAATACTACACTTGTCTTCGCAAGATGTCCTTTGCATGAATACCATGTCTTTTCACAAATTGCTACTAGTTCAGCTAAGACCATAATATACTTTTCCAACTTAGAGTAAACATTTAGGATGTTAGCCCTAATAGGTCAAATAATTCCTTTCCTTTGATTTTATTGTCCTATTCCATTGGTAAAACATGAATATCTATTTTCCATATAGTTCATACTAATGTCTGAGGTTATATATGTCAACATCAACATGTACACTATCTCCATCTAACTTTGCTAGTGATAATATGATGTCAGCAACAAGTTACATACAAAAATAATACACTATTGTAAACCAAATTCATACTTAGACAATTTTTTGAGTACCAAAAGCTAAGTATCTTTATTTTTGAGGTTTCCTATAAGTATGTACATCATGTGTTGCCATAAATGACAACAATTACATATCTTCATTAGCCAATTTCCAAAAATCTTGCCCTTTGGCATTAATGGCAACAAAATAGGAAAAATTGGCTATGTATCAAAAACTTGTCAAGAACAATTTATTAATTGTCTTTTACAACTTGTCCATCTTACATAGGCTCCCCCTTACAATATGATTTCATACCTTACAATTTTATCTTCTCCCCTTTACCCTGTTAAAAAATTTCTTATGCATCTTCTCCCCCCTTGACATCAATGACAAAGGTTATAATGTTTTAAAAAACTATCAAAACTATTGTCAAAAACTCTATAAACATCTACCTTAAATTGATAGTATCTTCATATAGTCATCAAAACTTGTCTTAAGACTATTTATCCTTGGCTGATTTAGCAGAGGTGAGAATTGCACATAGGGCATATGACACAATCTCACCTGCATTAAGATCATAGTATAAAAAGTTTGAGTAGGTGTCCTTGTCTTTGACACTCTCCTCCAACTATCTCCCAACAATAGATATTTTCAAAGAAATAGACTCTCTAAAATCTGATAATTTCTTCAAAATTTGTTCCTTCCGAAGTTCCAATTTCTTGATATCACTATGAACACTAGCCACTTGTCCGTCAAAGTCATCAATTTTGCTAACAAGTTGTTGTATCTAGTTAGAGCCTCTAGCTTACTCAACTTACCTTCAATCTTACTATCAAGATCATTGGTCAAGTTATGAGATAGGGTACACTTGATGTACAATACCTTTCCATTATGTTGACATTTTTGAAGTTCATTGATACAAGTATCAAGACTTAACAAATCATTCTTGATGTTTTGACAAATAGTGCTAAATAAATTAGCATCATGTGAAATTTGGGCCTTTGATTCTACCACATTCAACAAATTTGTAAATTCCTCATGAAAATATTTTAATACTTCTTGTGCCCTCTATTCAAGAGCTGCCTCTATATGCTAGGCTACGAGACTACTATGTAATCTATCAATAACCTCCATTAAGGTTCTTTGTAGGCTCTTCACTTTCCTATTTTTTTCAATAAGCTTTGTTAGAGATGAGATCAAGTTGTTAGATTACAGTGATTGATCAAGGAAGTACTGTACATACTCCATAATTCCTTGGCCAGGTTTAGGGTTAGGCCAGGCCTTAAGTTGGGGTTTGGGGGTGGTAGCCCCCAATATAGCTGGGGCCGTTAGGCCACAACTATTCAAGGTTTTGGGGGTGGAGTCTCTAAGAATTTCTTTTGGGCCCTATTTTATCAGGATTTTGGGCCAACATGTAATTAATTATAACCCTAAAGTGTAAAAATACCTATATAAAAGGGCTTAGGATTAGGAATTGTTTCATTGTGGGTGATGCAAAAATTGGTTCTTGAAATGGTATTGAGTTGTAAGGGATTAGAGATTGTAATCAAGTTGTAATCACTGGATCATAATAATAGTGGACTTATTGTTTGGTGGACATAGCCCAGGGATTGGGTGAACCCTGTTAAATCTTAGTGGCTTGTGTTCTTTTCTGTGTGATCTATTATTTTTTGATATTGTTTATATTTGCATGCAATTGTTATTTCTGTTTATGGTTTAATCCTATCAAGTGGTACTAGAGCCATGTTGTTTTTGAGTTATCCTCTATAGGAAAGCCTCATGGTTGAGTGGGAGTCTCACAGTTGAGTGGGAGTAATGGTAGACGAGGATAAGTTGAGGGTTGACAAGTCTAATGGGTAGAACTTTTAGTTATGGAAGATGCAAATGGAAGACTATCTTTATCAAGAGGATTTATGGAAGCCATTGGAAGGCAAAACCAAGAATCAAGGGTCTATGTCAAATGACGAATAGGATCTTTTGGACAGAAAGACACTTGGAAGCATTTGATTATGCCTGGCACCATCGGTGGCATTTAATATTACAAAAGTGAAGACAATATAAGAGTTCATGCAAACCCTAGCAAAATTGTATGAGAATTCTTCTGCTTCAAACAAGGTATTTCTCATGAAGCATTTATTTAACATGAAAATGCCAGAAGAAGGATCTATTGCAGATCTTTTAAATGAGTTTAATATTGTTACTAATTAGTTATCTTCTGTGGGTATCAATTTTGATGAAGAAATTAGGGCTCTCCTGATTTTGTGTTCTTTGCCTAAAAACTGGAATGGTTGTGCATAATTATGTTCCTATATCTAGTACCCTAAAATACGATGATGTGATCGGTGTTATTTTGAGTGAGGAAACTCATGGGAAAACCTGAGGTGGATCTACATCAAGAAGTGCTTTGAACGCACAAAGTTGAGGTAGAATGACTGAGAGAGGAAGTAATTCCAAAAATCATGGGAAATCAAGAGGAAAGTCAAAGGGGAGGAGGTCTCAATCGAGAGGACCAAATGACTGCTGGTATTGTGAGAAACTAGGGAATAAAAAGAAAGATTGTAGGACTCAAAAGAAAAATGAAGGAGATTAACCAAATGGAGACAAGGAGGAAAATGTGGTAAGCAACAAATTTGAAGAGGATGCTTTGCTTTTGTCTTTAGAAAGTGTTGATGATTCATGGGTTTTAGATTATGGTGCTTCATTTCATGCTACACCTCATAGAGGTTATTTCATTGATTATGACCAAGGGGATTTTGGACTTGTTTATTTGGGGGATAATGAACCCTATTAGATTGTTGAGAAGGGAAAAGTTAAGATTAAGTTGTAGAATGGGAATCATTGGCTATTACATGAGGTAAGAAATGTTATAATGCTAAGTGGAATTTAATTTCAGTATGGCAACTCAGTGATGAGGGTTGTGTAGTTACTTTTAATGATAAAAATTGGAAGGTTTCAAAAAGTTCTCTTGTAGTAGCAAAACGTGTAAAATTAGGCACCTTATATCTTTGTACAGGTCATATTGTTCCTTCTACTTTAATTGTTTAAGAGAAAAATGAATGTTTAGGAATAGTTATTGTAGTTGAGCAAGGACAACAAATAGTTGTTGTAGATTCTGATACAGCATTGTGGCACAACAGGCTTGGGCACATGAGTGAGAAAGGTATGAAAGTACTTCATTCAAAGAAAGTTTTACTAGGTCTAAAATGTGTTAATATGGATTTCTATGAAAGTTGTGTATGGAAAAAAACAAAGAGTGAGTTTTGTGAAGACTAGGAAGGAAAATAAAAAGGAGAAATTAGAGCTTGTGCATATCGATGTATGGGGACCAGCTCAGGTATCTTCCCTTAGTGGCTCTCATTATTATGTTACATTTATTGATGATGCAACTAGAAAAGTATGGGTGCATTTCCTTAGATAGAAATTTGATGTATTACAAACTTTTGAGAAATGGAAATGATTCGTTGAAAATGAGACTGGTAAGAAATTAAATGTCTCAGATCTGATAATAGTGGTGAATATTGTAGTCATGAATTTAAAGATTATTGCTCCACTAATGGTATTCATAGATAGAAAACTATTCCAAGGACTCCATAGGAAAATGCAGTGGCTAGATGCATGAACATGACTATAATGGAGCATGCAAGGAGCATGAGGTTGCATGCTAGGTTGCCCTTACACATGTGGGTGGAGGCTATCAATACTACTCTATATTTTATTAATAGAGATCCCTCTACTCCTTTGGGTTGTGGTATTCTAGAGGAAGCATGAACTAGTAAGAAGGTGAGTTATTCTTTTCTCAAAACTTTTAGTTGTGAAGCATTTGCTCATATATATTCTAAAATAGAACCAAGCTAGAAGCTAAGTCAAAGAAATGCATATTTTTTGGATATGACATTAATGAATTTGGTTATAGGCTTTGGGATTTTGAAAATCATAAAATTGTAAGAAGCAGGGATGTCATATTCAATGAGAAAGTGTTGTACAAAGATTTGTTGTAGCAACATAAGAAGAAAGTAGATGATTATGTAGTGTTGGATGATACTCTAAAAGATGATGTTCCAACCATTCCTCATGATGTACAACAACTGCAACAACAAATACCACACACACCAGTTAATGTTAGATAGTCAATAAAGCTAATTAGACCTCCAAAAAGATTTTCTCCCTCTTTGTATTTTATTTTACTTACTAATGCTAGTGAACCTGAATGTTATGATGAAGTTGTGCAGGTGAATTCTAAGATTCTATGAGAATCTGCAATGAAAGACAAAATGGACTCTTTGCTGAAAAATAAGACACGGGATTTATGCAAGTTTCCTGCACGTAAAAGAGCTTTACAGAATAAGTGGGTTTATAGGTTAAAAGAAGAGGATGGAAGTAAGAAAATATTTAAAGACAAGTTAGTTGTAAAAGGATTTGCACAGAAAAAGGGCATTGATTTTCATGAGATATTTTCACTTGTTGTTAAGATAACTTCTATCCATATTGTTTTAAGTATTGTGGCTACTGAAGATTTTCATTTAGAGCAACTTGATGTTAAAAAAAACTTTCTTCATGGTGATTTGGGTGAAGAGATATATATAGCTTAGCCAAAGGGATTTGAGGTCAAAGGTAAGGAGAATTTAGTGTGCAAATTGAAGAAAAGTTTATATGGCTTTAAGCAAGCACCTTGGCAATGGTATCTGAAATTTGACAGTTTTATGCATGAGCATGGATATAGTAGGTGTCATTTAGATCATTGTATTTACTTTAAAAGGTTGTATGATAAGAGGTACATTATTTTATATATATATATGTTGATGATATGCTTGTAGCTGGGTTTAACATGGACCATATTAAGGGGTTGAAACGCGAGTTAGCACATGCATTTTCTATGAAGGATTTAGGGGAATCAAAACAAATCCTTGGTATAAAGATTTGTAGAGATAGGAAGAACATGAAATTGACACTATCTCAGGCTAATTATATTGAGGTGTTGCAATGTTTCTCTATGGCAAATATTATAGCTGTCAACACACCATTACTTGCCCATTTGAAGTTGACTATGGAGATGTGTCCCAAGACACAGGAAGAGGAGGATAAGATGTCAAAGGTACCCTATGCTTCAACTGTAAGAAGCTTGATGTACACTATGGTATGTACTAGGTCAGATATTGCACATGCAGTGGGAGTCATTAGAAGGTATATGAGTCATCCAGGAATTGAGCATTAGAATGCAGTTAAATGGATTCTCAGATATCTTATAGGAACATAATAGTAAGTGTTTACACTTTAGGGGCTCTACTAATGATTTTTAGGGCTATGTTGACTCAGATTTGGCAGGGGATATTGATACCAGGCGGAGTACTATAGGCTATGTCTTTACTATTGGTGGGGCAGCCATGAGATGGGTTTCTAGGTTGCAGAAGGTTAATGCTTTATCCACTATAGAGGCAGAGTATGTTGCTACTATAGAGGCAACTAAGGAGATGATATGGCTTCAGTTCTTCTTAGAAGAATTGGGACACCCTCAAAAGGATAATTATTTGTTTATAGATAGCTAGAGTTTCATTCATCTTGCGAAGAATTCAACTCTGCATTCAAAGACCAAACACATATAGTTGAGGTACCATTTCATTTGGTCAGTTTTGGATGATGGATAGCTAAAGCTAGACAAGATACATATAGATGAAAATCTAGTAGATATGTTTAGAAAGGTAGTAACAAGGGAGAAGTTGAACTCCTCTTTAACTTCTGTTGGTCTTCTAGATTGAATGTGAATAAAAGAACAACAAAGTCTAGGGTGATTTGATCCAGTGGGAGCCTCATGGAGTAGTGACATAGCTATAGGATCAGTCTCCAAGTGGGAGATTGTTATTTAGTGTGGAGCTTGATCAGTCCCCAAGTGGGAGATTGTTAGATTGTGGTGACTAATCAGGGAAGTATTGTACATACTCCATAATTCCTCATCAGGGTTAAGGGTTAGGCTAGGCCCCAAGTGGGGGTTTGGGGGCGGCAACTCCTAATACAACTGAGGTCATTAGGTTGTGGCTATCCATGGGTTCAGGAGTGGAGCCCGCAAGAAAAAAAATTTGGGCACTATTTTATCTAGATTTTGGGCCAACATGTAATTATTAATTATAACCCTAAAGTGGGAAAAATACTTGTATAAAAGGGCTTAGGGTTAGGGATTGTTTCATTGTGGTTGATGTGAAAATTGGTTCTTGTGATAGTATTGAGTTGTAAGGGATTATAGATTATAATTAGGTTGTAATCACTAGATCATAGTAATATTAGACTTGTTGTTTGGTGGACGTAGCCCAGGGATTGGGTGAACCACGTTAAATCTTGGTGTCTTGTGTTCTTTTCTATGTGATCTATTATTTTCTACTATTGTTTATATTTGCATCGAATTGTTATTTTTGACCATGGTTTAATCCTATCACAAGTTTGTTTGATCACCATCATCACTTGTTAGGCTAGCAAGCGAAAGTGGAGTAGATGAACTAGATGGTTTAGATTCATCTTCCCTTTGCTTCTTCTCAACTACCTCTTTGACTCTTCTTTCTTCTTTTTCTTTTCTTTCTTTTTCTCTCTTTTCTTCCCCCTTTATTCTCTTATGCTTATCTTCCTCTAATGTCCTCTTCTTTTCTTCCTCATCTTATCTTTTCATTTCATCTTCAAGTAATTTCTGCTTGGCTTCTTCTATTTCCTCTTTTCTTCCTCTAATAACCTCTTCTCCTCTTTAATTTGTTTTAGTTGGTCTTGAATATCCTTGGTATGAGATTTAGGCTATTCGAAACTCTCAAAAGGGTTAGGATCATCAATATTAGTAGTAACATTGGTCTGATCAATTTGCATTATGTCACCACTTACTGACACTTCTGAGTTTCTAGTTGCTAGTGAAGTGTTGCCTTAGATTCTATCATCATTTGACTTATAACTTCCACTGTTTCACTTCTTACTTTGTCCTTCTCACCCACTAAAAAGAAATAGTCTCACTTTTTTTTATAAGTAAGGTGCCAGACTACTCAACAAATTCTTGACTTCTTCTTCATTGATAGTCTTGCATATTGTCCTTATCATAGACTTATGAAGTTCTATGTCTTCTTCTCGAGCTGGTGTCTTCTTCTCTATGAGTCTATCATAGACCTTCTAATTTTCCATGCCTTCAATATCCTTAAGTTTTATATTGTTAGCTATTATATATCTCATAGTAGAGATATCAATCTGATCTTTCTCAATATCATTATACAAGTCATAAAATTTCCTTATCATTATTGGTAAAAAGCTAACTTTTCTAGATGAAAGTTTTGTCAAATACTCCTCCAAAAATTACCAAACATAAAAGATATTTTTTAACATCTTTTTAATAAATATATTTAACATATATTATTTTTATCCTACTCAAAATAAATAATTTTATGAAACTCATAAGGAGGATGTAATTCTAAACAAATAATTAACTAGGTATCCAAGTTTGAAATATACAACAATGTCTACATAGGAACCAAATTAATTAAATTTTAAATCATATACAATTGTTTTATAAATTTTAATTTATTTAAAAATTAAAAATAAATGGTCAAATTAGGTGCATTTTAACCCTTGAATAGCCATTCCACAAAATATAATATTAAGTATCCTTTTTCTTTTGAAAATATAATTTTTTTTTTTTTTTCCTTTCTAAAATTATAGAGAAAGTACAATCATCTTTGGATATAAAGAGAAAGAACTATGACATCCAATAAACAAGATCCTCACATATAAAAGAAAGCAACCAACAAAGGTAATTACTTTAAGCAACTAACAAAGAAAAATACTTTTAAATAAAGAGAACACATGCATCTTTAATGTGGTGGTTGAGCAACAATTTTATGAAATAAATGACCTCCTAGTGGTTGACAAGGTTAATGAGGAATGTGGAT
The DNA here is from genome assembly GCA_028749045.1 of Cupressus sempervirens. Classification (NCBI taxonomy): domain Eukaryota; kingdom Viridiplantae; phylum Streptophyta; class Pinopsida; order Cupressales; family Cupressaceae; genus Cupressus; species Cupressus sempervirens. Next base: position 676,792,888 of record CM053790.1, read on the forward strand.
AGGTCCATAGTAGCTTGTTGATTTCTATAATTCACAATGCTTTAAATGCATGTAAAAAAAACATGCAATATAAATAGGGCTACTAATATTATCCTAGCAAATCCATGATACGATGAGGAATGTTAGACAACAAAGAGAACTATAAAATGGAAAGATGCAAACAAAGAACTCGAGAAGTGTTATACAAAACTGATTCACACACCAAAAAAAGAGTATGTCAAGGCAAGAAGGGAAAAGTTGATGTCACTTGGAAAGCATGATCCCAAGAAGTTTTGGAAAGAATCGCAATAGGTAGGATAACAAATAATCAACTATTACATATGTATAATGGCTTGAGTATGCAAAGTTGCTCTATGAACACCCATAAGAGGAGAAAACACCTCCTACAGTGAATACATTGGAGGAACTCTTCATGGTTAATAATATCAAACTAGGGATAATTTTTTTGACAAATGGTAAAGTTAGTGATATTCATGGGCTACAAGTTGAATTTTTAAAATGGGAAGTGAGAATCCTCACGCCTCAATAAAATGAATCTTCAATCATGTTACTCGTGAGGGTTTCCCAATAGATTGGACAACTATTGTGGTTATTCCACCCTTCAAGTGTGCGGATATCAATAATCCAACTATCACACTAATATGGTTAACCCACTTCTTGGCAAACTTTTTGGGAGCATGATATTCTGTAGAATCAATAATTGGACAAAAGGAGAGGGCAAAAGAGCAAGAGGACAAGTAAGTTTCAGACCTAGACACTCCATAATTGATCATTACATCACCCTGTAACACTTACTAGAGAAAATATGAGGCAATTAGGGAGAAGAAGCTTTTTGTTGTTTTGTTGTCTTCAAGAGAGCCTTTGACATTGTGCCTAGAGACAAGCTATGAAATAAAATGAAAAAATTGGGTAATCCAGATGAGTATAGAGTGGCAGGGCATATATTATATGACAAAGTTGGAGCCAAAATTGGAATTAGTGAAAGAATGTTTGAATATTTTGGTATAGACATTGGTGTTAAACACATATGTCCTTTATTCACTACCTTGTTTGGGTTATACATCGATAAAATAGAAACTTGGTTAAGTAAAACAAAAGGTGAAGGTGTTCATTTGGTAGGGTATGTGGCACACAACTTCTGTTTTATGCTAATGATCTTATTTTGATATATAAAAATGACTCAAGGGTTAAGAGATCATTTAGGGGCCTAAGAGCACTTTTGCTAGGAAGTTGAGATGCACATGATTACTACCAAAAGAAAAATCATGATTTTCTCTTCAAGGAGAAAAGAAAAACATATTATGTTCCTTTTGGAAGGCAACCAATTGGAAATTCTAAGAGAATACAAGCATCTTGGGGTTGACTTCTGGATTATAAGCTCATTTCAGAGACATGTAGAGAAAAAATGATACATTGGGGTTAAAGACTTCATTTTTACTCATTAATAGATGCAAGACAACAAAACTTTGGGATTGGAAAACTAAGAAGTCTCTTTTTGGTTTGTTGGTTACATCGGTGGTTCTTTATAGTTGTGAGGTTTAGGATTGCAACTACTATGGGTGGAGACAATTAGAGAGAATTCTGAAACACCTAATCACAATCAATCTCAAAGTTAAAACCTCTATGCCTTATGAAATTCTTTTGGCATAGGCTGAAACTTTTCCATTCGAAGTTTCAAAGATAATTTAGTTAGTTACTTAAATAAGGCTGAAAACGTGCATGACCATTGCTGGCCAAACACTGCAAAAGGAGAGGTTCTTAACAGTAGAAAGAAAACTTGGATGAGGCAAAATAAAAAATGGTTGGATATATGGAACATTTAGCTATATGAGTGTCCTAACACAAATGTGGACGTAATAAAGTTTGTCTTAGAAAAATTTACTCATGTGGACTACTAACATTGACAAAAAAAGGATGGACTTCATTAAAAAATACAACCCAATCGAGGAACAAGACGAGCATATTTAGGGGTTGCTCTTAAAGGAACAAGGTTGCCAATGACACAATTGAGGACATGATCACATCATCGTAGATGTGAGACAAGTATATGGAAGAGGCCCAAAGAGGTTTGGGAGGAGAAGAATTGCATGTTTAGTAAGATAGACATAATTAAAAGAGAATTACACTTTCTCTCATAATGTCCGATACTCGCACTTATGCCATCATCTTGAAAATAGACAACATACATAGTTTATCTCCTAAAAATAAGATCAACCAAACAACTATTTTTCCAATTAAATCCATAACAGAAGTTTTCCATGAAACGGAATTTAGAAATTACTTAATGCCATGATCTATCTTAAAACTGTGTTTGCTCTAATAAACGTCATTAAAATATTTTATTCACTCATTCATCCATTACCCAAAAAATTAAAATATCTACGCGGAGACGCGTTTTTCGCCGGCCCGCAGGATTTATGTTGTCCTTGTCTCGAGAGAAATTCTGGCCCACCACCTTTGATACTGCGCTTGCGGAATGCCGTGGCAATATGGAAATCCCCTCACTTACACGCGGCACAGGTTCACATGAGCCGCTACTAATATTTTATTGCAGGATTGTCATACAGACATGCTACATATCTGTGCGTATGGGTACCTTTTAGTTGCTGCTGCTTTCAAATGATATGAATCGAGTTTCCTGCAACTCAGTTGCGATGGCGATTCAGGCTGATAGGTTGAGTGACTTGCCTGACAATTTGTTGTGCTCTAACATTATTTCTCATCTCTCACTGAAAGATGCCATTCGCACTTCCCTTTTGTCTCATAGATGGAAAACCCTTTGGAGAAACATTCCCCACATCGATTTTTCTCAGTCTTTTTTCGATTCACTTATAAAACTTACTTGCCGCCTTGCAGAAGCTGGAGAAATCAAATCCTCAGTAAAGTACGCAGAAAATGTGATAAACAATATCCTTTTACTTCACTCTACCGATCTTGAGAGTGTGAGGTTTGATATATCCAACCAGGGAGGGCAGAATCGATTAGGGGAAAAAATACTGAACAATGTGAGCATTGAGCAATGCATAAAAGGGGCAGCAGTGAAGGGGGTGAAGAAAGTTGTTCTTCGTTACAGGGGACTGGGGGGAAAGCAAGTGCCGTCTTCTCTTTTTGCTTGTGCGCTTCTTAGGGTTTTGGAAATCGAGGGTTTTTGGATTACCAAAATACCAAGTGATTTTGGGGGTTTTCTGTCTTTGAAGGCTTGTTTTCTCGCGGAGGTTGGTGATTTGACCGATGCAAGACTGCAGCAGCTGATAGCAGTTTGCCCACTTCTTGAGAAGCTGGTGATCAAGCGCTGTGCGGGTTTGTTTAATTTGCAAATATCTGCACCCAATCTCAGTTATTTGAACTTAGGAACTACTTCTATTGAAAACTTTACAGCAGATTGTCCCCAGCTGGTTGAGCTTAAAATAAAGGATTGTTTCATGTTGTGTAAATTTGAGATTAATTCCTGCCCCTTTCTGCAAGAGATGGAGGCATCAGAAATTTCAGCACTCGAAGAGATTCCGGTCACAAAATCTCTGAAGAAATTGTCCCTTCGAATAGGGTTAGATACGCCGTTTGGAGTGCTCATCAGCACGTTTCCAGACCTTGAAGAGCTGAAAATCACAGACATTCTCATCCAGGTAAATCTTTTTTTTCTTTTGTTTTATAATTTTCTTTCACAGACTTCTATAGGTTTTATGTTATACTATAGCCTTTCTTGGGATTGCAGGACATAGTATCAGGGGAAGTTGTATCAGACACGGCCTTCCCAAAGCTGAAAAAAGCAGATGTATATATTTCATCAGAGATATGGGGTCAAAGAGAAGTAGAATTGTTGGATTTTCTTCTTTGCAATGCTCCCAAGTTAAATTCCATGGCTTTCTGTCACACTCCCGTTGGAACAACATTATTCACTGATCCAGAGTTCATGAGTCAATTTATGAGTCAGGTTTAGGATTTGGAATACTCGTTTGTTAAAATGATATCTCATCGAATTGAAGAAAGGACGAGTAAAATATCCCACCTGTTAGAAAACCAGTTCTAGATGATACAGTTAGGAAAACATACGCGACTTTATAGCTTCATTTAGTAGTACTACTCTGCTAGGCGTCTAATAAGGCCACTCATACATCAGTGATATTATTCCATTTTATGTTGTTCGAATTTTGTTTCAGACGCTTTTACTCAATAGTTGATAGGCTATTTTATGATTATCTTCTCTTTATACTGGTTTGAGATATACTGAAGAAAATTTAGAGTGAGTAGCATTCATCTATATATTAATTTTGCCATGATTAGTATCTCGGTAGATAAATGAAAATTGTGATGGCAAATTTGGATGCCTTGAAAATTGAGAATCAGTCATTATCTGCTCAATTTTTTTTAATACGTTACCATTATAGATTAACAGTTTAAAGGTTTTTTTTTAATTGGAACTCGAGTAATGTGAAACAAGCATGTGTCCACTGGTTTCGATGTAGATACAGAGTTATTTCACTTTTATGTCTAACAATATGGTATGTTTGGCACCAGGGCTTCTTGTCTTTTGCCCATGGCAATGCCCCATGTTGGGAACAGGGGCTTGTTTCCATTGCCTCTCTTAAAGTTAACATCAATTTCAAAATGACTTATAGCTGTCATTAAGCTTCGGTTTCCAAAGTTTCACAATGACAAATTCTGAAGCAAACCCTTATCTGGAATTTTACCCTGAACATATTGTAGATCCATCTTTTCTGAAAATTGCGAGGACATATCTTGAACATATTGTAGATCCATCTTTTCTTAAAGAATGCCCTGAACATTCATGTGAGGTTATTACATTATTCTAGTATTCTTCAAGAAATGTCGTCGCATGAATGTTTTGAAATAGATGCTTCCTTTCATAGCAAGTTCAAAGATCAATTATAGTATTTCTGTTTCTATGACTATATTTGGTTATACTATTCCACTGTTATAGTAGTCTTCGACAAATGTCCTTGCATGAAAGCCTCCCTTCTTAGTAATTTCAAAGTTAAGTTCTCTGTCAATCTTTACAAAGCTTGGATTGGATAATGCTTTGTTCTCAATGCAAGTCGCAGGGGCAAGTCATCAGGAATTATGCAGTAAGTTTTGCCTCGTTGAAAATACTTATATCAGATTATGATGTTAAATTAGTCATTGATTATTCTTTCTAGTTTGTCAATTCAATATTGTGAGTTCTTTTTAGCATCCACACTTCAGATTTCATTTAGTAATCCATCATCAAGATGAAGATTTAGTCAAGATGAAGATTTAGTCAATACAGAAGATTTAACTGAAGTAGCCTATTAACAGTATCAGATTTCCAGTGTCAGATTTCCACAATCCATTTGAAATGAGTGAATTTTTTCCTGAATTCGTTTGCATAAGTTTTTTTTAGCATCAACATTATGAATCACACTCCGTGATCCATCATCAGGATGAGAGAATGCAAGAATGTCCTTTCAGATCACACTATGTAATCTGAAGTAGCTTATCCTGCTCCGAAATCTGAAGTAGCCTATCCGAAAAAATGTCCCGGGACTCTTTTGTATCTAGGAGTTCCAGATAGTCAAAAAGGGATTTATCATTATTTGACTCCTTGCTTTAGTTCATAAGTAGTCTGACCCTGCAAGTTTAAGGTTAGTTCATAAGAAGACTGATCCCTCAAGTTCAAGTGTAAGTTGAGTTCGGTGATTGTAAAAACTTCTATCCTCGTTATAGGAGAGGAGATCGACATCGGAGTTTTTAGCAAGGCTTTTCTAGATTAAAGTTCCAAGAGACATGCCTCAGACTTAATCTGGACTGAGAGAGCATTTACCCAAGTGAAATTGTTTGTGCTTGGGAGTGTCATTTAGATACTTTTCCCTGAAAATCAAATTCGGTGTGGGTATTGTTCATATTAGAGAAAAATGGTGTAATGGAGTTATTGAGTTTTTAAAGCTTGGGATTCAGATTTCATAACTGCAAGAATCTTAAAAGCAAACTGGAGAAGAGAGGGAAAAGGGAGGAAGGATCTAAACAACAAATTGAAGGGAGGAAGAAACTGAAAGAGGGGAAAGAATACAAGGAAGGGGAATAAAAAATTCTCTGGCTCTCACTACTCATGAATGATCTATGAAAATGACTTGTCTGATTGCGGGTGGGGTAAATTCAACCACTGGGACTAGTTTTGTGGCGTAAGTTGGTTTACAAATTCGTTACCTCCGTACTCGTGATAATGGAGATGTCTATTTCCTTTCTGGGGAACCACAATTGTTCTCGCTGCTGTTTCATGTTTTGGGCTCTGTGATATTTCTAATTTGTGAGCTTTACTGGTCTATTTTACTTTTAGGGCACGATAACATCATGTCAATCTTTTTATAATAAATTGTTTATATTTTTTTCCTTGGCCGGTTAACCGGCAATGGCTATGCAGCCAGTCATTTTCTAAATTATTTAGGAGACATTTAGTATTTTTTTAAGGAAAAGTAATCTATTTCTGTGTTATCATTTACTTTACTCTTAGGGCACGATAGCATCATGCCAATCTTTTTATAATAAATGTCAATCTTTTCATAATAAATTGTTTATATTTTTTTCTTGGCTGGTTATTTGGATTTTTTTTTTCTTGGCCGGTTATTTGGCAATGGCTATGCACTCAGTTATTTTCTAAATTATTTGGGAGACATCTAGTATTTTTTTAAGGAAAAGTTGTCTATTTCAAGGAAAAGTAATCTATTTTTGTGTTATCATTTACTAAATAACTGTCCCCATAGCCACAACCAAGTTCATTCATTTACTTCTGTTGGTAAACAGATTTGTCACAAAAGAATTTGCCCAATGGAGTGTAGGTGGCAAATCGTTCACAGCAGTTGGATAGGCCCTTGATATGCGACCTTCCTCTGCGTTTAGAGGGGCAGCTCCCTCATATGATATAATTTTGAAGCTTTTCAAATAGATATAAAGTTAAAATTGAAAGGAGAGAAAGCTCATGACGACGAATGCACCACGCGACTTCAAAGCTTTCTCGAACTACTAACTTAAAATTGCTAATAACAATGATCAAGATCTACGCTTGAAAAACTATTACTAGCACAACGCTGATCCACAGATTCATAAACATCTACACCATACCGTGAGAATGCTCACTACAAAGAGAATCAACATTTGAAACAATTTAGATTCGAAAAGAGGGAACTCAAACTGCACATTCCATTATTTTCTTGCACCAAGAAAGCAATAGAGATTTTTCAATTCATAAATAAAAAGTGTACATACTTTCCAAATTTTATCCCTGGATCAAAATTTCAGCATGGTGTTCCCTTCTTTTTCCAACCCCAAAAAGTCCCCCTTTACAAAGCCCCAAAGAGCCTTTATATAGACATAGAGGTTAATAACTACCTCTTCGTGGTTAATAACCACCTCCCAAATACGTGATTTGGGTGAGGTTAATTAACCTCAAATAACAATGACCACTGATTGAAATGTATAGCTTGGAACATGTCTTCAGATGGTCGAATCACTGACTTGTTGGTTTTTCCCTGATTGAATTGAGTAGCTGCAGTAGTCAACATCATAATATACTGGCTAAACATGCATCACGTTGACCTTTGCTCATCAATTCTAGGTAGAAAAAGAGTTAAGAAGCTTCTCATTCTCTACAATGGATTCTAGTTCCTTCACCATTATATCCATGTTGGGTCATTTTTCTGGTAGTTTCTTTTAGATCCAAGTAGCCCATTATTCCTTTTACTTGAGTTGTTATATGGCTTTGACCTCCAGCAAGCACACCGCCATTTGAAACAACTTTAGAAATACCAAAATTTGCAACTTTGGCAACCAACCTTTCATCCAACAATATATTAGTGGACTTCACGTCTCTATGAATTATGGGTGGATTCGCAAACTCATGGAGATAGTTTAAACCCTTGGCGGCCCCCAATGCTATCAGAATCATTCTTTTCCAATCCACTCAAATACCAGTTTGACCATGGATATTTTCTCTGAGAGATCCATTTGGTATATATTCATACACGAGCATCTGTTCGTCTTTCTCGAAGCAAAATCCAAGCAATCCCACAATATTTCTATAATGTACTCATGATGACAATTCTATCTCATTCTTGAATTGTTTTCCGTCTTTCAAAGATGCCTGATTAGCCCTTGAAGTGATTGCGTTCATGAATATCTATACGATGGCAGCCGTTGACTTAGCCATCTCCATGCTTCATATCCTTGGTATGAGGTTGGTGATGGACTTGCGTATTCCTTAGGCTCGGTGGTGGCGGCACAAGCATATCAATTGCTTATGTGGGGAGGGGAAAGCCCTCAGGTTAATACCACAGTCTAGATTTCTTGAAAAGTTGGTAGCTGATATGTATGTTGCAACTTGTCCATATATATATAGCAGATTTTCGAATATGTGCCACTGTTTTAAGCCACATCAATATTTCAAATCCCTAGCGTTTCATCGACATCAGGTAGGTTCATCTTTCCATGAAGACATCTGACACTTTCTACCTTGAGGCCCGATGCCTTGATCATTAATTGAATCCTTCCTTAATCTCCTCCATGCGCTGCTGTATCTAACAAAATTCATAAACCAGCCTTCTTCCGAAAATACAAAGAGCACATGTCCATGGCACATCAAAAATTGAAGGCAAAGGTGGATCCAGACAAAATGTATGTGCAGCTCTCCTTGAACAACTATGGCATTTCAGAAGAAGTTCCTCTGTATTCCCACTCCCACATATATTGCAATGTAAATTCCTTGGGAGTTGCAGATTCTCTTCCAGATCATTCTCACCAACTATATATATATTATTATCAGTAAACTCTGGGAGAGTTTGAGAATAGGTTTTCTGATCATCACAATCGACGTGGTTCTTAAAAATAAATTCAAAGATTTCCTTACATACTGGGCAACGGGGTTTCTTTTTCTGGGAGACCTCTACTTCAGCCCATTTGATGATGCATTCTTGTTGGCCAAAAAGATATAATGGCTCCTCCAAAGATTTCAATTCCAGCGAATTCAAAGAATTAAACATCTTCCAACATTCATTGTAAAATTGGGAAATTCCTTCCTTTTCATGGGGGAAATAACTAGTAAGTTCAACAAGAAAATCTTCAAACTCTCTGTGCACACGAACAGAAAGACCCCCTGGCAAATGGTAATGAACGGTTGTTGGATAAAGTATGACCTCCATTTTGCAACCAACAGTTGCTAATGCTTTTGTGATTAGATTTATAGAGCCTGTTTCATTCCTCGCGAGCATCTTTCAATTCAACTTTTATTAGGTACCAACGATTTTCCAAGCTTTTGTTTGTTGAATCAAGATACCGTAGGAGATATGGTTTTGATCAAAGATGAGTTTCTGATATACACATCTAGCCTTCCTGAATACTGTCTTCATCAATTAATCATTTCGATGCATATACTGTAATCATGACAAAGAAATACTTCCACTATCTTATGCCCGAGATTTAAAGAGTGTGATTCTTTCTTCTGTTAAAATGATGGGGTGCCTGCATCTTTCTCCACTTGGGCATATGCGCAGCCAAGATAACCTTATCATCCCCATTTTCTATTTCGAACCATCTTCATGTTTGATTTGGAATTTCAAACAGGTTAATAACCGTCTCATGGAGGTTAAGAATTACGTGTTTTTAATCGCTATCATTAACCTATTGGAGAGGTTAGGAAAAACGTATTTTTAGTGGTTAATATTAACCCTTTACTTGGAGGTTAAGAAAGACATGTTTTTGGTGGTTAACATTAACCTTTTATTTGGAGGTTAAGAAAAACACATTTTTGATGGTTAACATCAACCTTTTAAGAAGTTAAAGGTTAATAGATACGTGTTTTTGGCGGCAATCATTAACCTTTATATCTTGAGGCTCAGAAGCTGGATTTCAATGATCTCAAGCGCTGTACGGAGCTGGGAACAAGCCGGGGACATGGAAGTTCGGAGACTCACAAAAATTCAGCGATAAAATGGCCAATTAAAAGTTTAAAATTGGACAATTTAATAAAAATTAACCAAGGCTTATAAAATTGAAAGAATTTTATAGCCGGGCAACAACTTCATATTTCTGTGTTATCATTTACTAAATAACTGTCTCTATGGCCACAACCAAGTTATTCCATCAACCAAGTGATTCCATCATTTATTCAATAACTGTCTCCATAGCCACAACCAAGTTCATTCTAAGTTCATTCCAGTTGCTAATCTAACTGTCACCATAGCCACAACCAAGTTCATTCCAGTTGCCAATCTCTTCAGCTTTAGAATGTTGAAACTGTTATATTGTATAGTATGTAAGCATAGTTTTTTTTGTTAGTTTGTGGGTTACTAATGAATTTTTTTGGTAGTTTGTGGGGATACTAATGAATTTATTCAATCCAATTTTAAAATTAGGATTAAATTTTTGAACAAATTTTATTTATTTATTTTTAATTCTCCATTTTAAATTATTATAAAAATGTCATTTATTTTTTTCCTTTCTATTACTCTATATTAGAATAGTAAGGACAAAAATTATAACCATACCAGTTTATTTGTCTTTCTATTACTCTATATGAGAATAGTCAGGACAAAAATTATAACCGTATCAGTTCAATTAATGACTTGAATGACATGACCATTATTGTATTCATAACTTGAGCAATATATTATTGTTTATTATTGTGTATTTTAGTTGAGGAATGCCAAACCTTTTAATACTAAATCTATTGTCAAAATAGATTTTGTCTTTATTCCATATCAGTAGCCTAAAATTTATTGTGCCTGTCCTTGAAAATTATTGTTAGGCATAACGATTCCTGTATCGTGACTGGCATTTTGGGCCCTAGTCCAGCACCACGTGCATTCGTTAATATATTAGTGTTTAAAGGGGCGCCGCAAACTAACTCAGTGGCGCGGTAATTCATAAAGAGGAATTCTCAAAATAAAAAAAGTTGTCTGTTTTGTACGAATTTTTAAAGATCAGATTTGAAGGGTTGTAAGACTGAAAGACCGTGGCTGTAAGATCAGATTTGAAGGGTTGTAAGATCAAAACAAGTTGCATGGGAAATGCTGGAAGAGAGCTTAGTCTTGGTATTTGTTCAATTTAACAAGTTTAATAGTGAAGAGCTTGAAGCTAATCTTTTGGCTATTCCGTACTTACCGATCTCTCATTATAGAGTGCGAGGTTGTCTAAAAGTGCCATTTTAAAATGTTTGTCGAAAACTTATCACTAGGATCTCCCAATAGCTGCTCACCCAAAAAATAGTACTTTTTTGCACAAATGGAGCAATTTGCAACCAAGGAAACTAAAAAATGAACAAAAGCTAACGACTATTGGTGTTCAGGGTGATTTGTTTTGGCATGTTTGTATGTAGGTACTAGTGTTTTTTGGGCGGTAATTGGGGGGGAAAGTAATGGTTTATGTCACAGCATTGCGAATGTGGACAACAATTGGCTCATTTCCCCTAATGCTTTTGACATAAACACGAGATAGATTACTCAAAGATAGAAATGGAGCTTAGTTATTCAATGGATTGAAGTTGTTTTTGCCTTGTGTAAGGAAAGGTTCTAATCATTATTTATGTTGTGGAACATGTTAATTAGGGGAAGAAACTCAGTAGGTAATCACATGAGGTCTAATAATTGTAATAGTTGTGGATATCTTCCAACTATCATTCTTAAAAGAGACCTAATAAACTAAAAGACATGTATCAATAGCCAATCATACATGTACTAATAGTCGATCATTTCTTAATTTATTTTTAAAGCTTTTTTGGTTGGTGACTGACTAATTTGTGTATCACTACTAGGACATTTTTTAAAGACAATTGGGACATTCAACCACAAGTAATAGTGTTTTCTAAATGAGCAACTATCGGTACATGAACATATCGAGTATCGGGTGAGCGTTTGGAAATGATACATTTTGACAACTTTGTGTTCCACGATCCATATAGAAAGATCTGTGAATACCCTAAGGCAAAACCTTATCTCTAAGCTCTTCACTCACTTGTGGAGGTACATTAAAAAATTGGCAAAATCCGACTTATAGTTTAGGACTTCTAAGAGTGTGAAGTTACCTTGGGTGAAACCTTTTAATCTATAGGTTGGATAGATGTTTATTCATATATTTAGTGGTTGAAAAATACATATTATTGAAAGGAATTGTGTAATTTTATTGGTATTTATAACACATGATTATTTGGTAAGTTGTATATAATTATAAGATCATCTGTGCAAATTTTGTGGTCCTCCTAACAAATAGTTAATAATTGGACAATAGTTCACCTTGAAATGATTACTTTTTGAATCATGCATGCATCAGAAATCCCATTGCACTTGTTTATAAGTACTCAAAAGTTGAAATAACAACTATGAGCTCTTAAGTTGCTTATGAAGATAAAAATTCATCAAATCTGAAGTACTAGGGGAGAGGACCTAGTACTTGAACACCCTAACTTCGTGTTTATCAAAACCCTACGTAAAAATTTCAAATCGCTTTTAGTTTTTTACAGTAGATTACTTGGCGAGTCGCCTACTTATAACTAAGGTTTCAAGTCCACATCACCCATCATGATGTCACATCAGCATGCTTTTTTCCAAGTTGTCCAATATAGCCCGAAAAAAAAGTGAGACCAATGTTTGTGCATAAAGGGTACCCATAGTTGAACCACTGATGTGGCATCACATCATTGGTTAACCTTTATAACTAAAGGTACATTTTATTCAATTTTGGGTAGTTAGCATTGTACTAACAACTTTGAAGTCACAAGTATTTGTACAATGTTGTCAAAAAAATTGGACATTAAGTTAATTAGTGTAGGTATTAAGTGAACAACTCCATTCACAACTAATGGAAAGCATTCAAGTACTGGATCCTCTCCCCTATTTAGAACTATAAGAATTATCACTATTCTTCCTTTGATATTAAATAGTTAAAATCATTTTAAGAATATCAAAGAGGATTATTATATTTATTTTAAGAAGATCAAAGATGTATGGATTCATTCAACCATTTTTGTTCAATCTCACATAGAGACTTAGAAACTTAAATTTGTTTTCAACTATTTTCATTCGATCTTTTATATGGAGAAGGTGAGAAACTTATAAGTCACTTTATAAATTGAAGTGATTATACATTGAATTAATTGAATAGCCTTAAATTTTTGAAACTATTATAATGGCATATTATCAAAAGGATTTTTTTTGATCTTCAATCATCTTAATTATATCTTTCATATAGAAACTCAGACAAATCTCAGACTAGTGACGAGAGTACCGAACCTATATAAATATAATAAATATAATGATTGAGGCATTTCATTATGTGATTAAATTTGATTACAATTGTGTTCTTGGGACGAAAGTAGCGAGTCTAATTTAGACTACAAGTTGCAATGTGGAAAGTCCAAAAGGTCCTTGGGTAAATCTGTTAAATGTTTTCTTTAGTTTTTCTGTAGTTGTCTACCTACTTCCATATTTTACCTATATTAGTAAGGCTATTATATATTGTAATTTATCAAATTTCATATTGATTGATTCATCATAGGATCTCTTTCTGACAGAAGTTCTTGCTCAAGATGCTCATAGAATTCTTTTGTAGTAGTTGATTTACTAGTTTGACCCTTGAAATTTGCAGCTTCATGATCAATCTTTTTGTGGTCCGTGGTGTCGTGTCCTCCATTTTCAAATTTGAGACAGCTCCCGTCTCTTTTTCAATTACTGTGGAGTCCATGAGCCTTCATCACTAGGTTTTTATGTATTATAAGCTTAGCTCATTTTGGGGGTCGCTACTTGGTCCGTCTATACTAGCCTTTTTCTATTCATGCGCCTTCACAATATTCGATTTATGTAATATGTTTAATAATTTTCTGTATAAAATTTCAATTTTTTTACAAATGAAAAAATTATAATTACTAAATTTGTGAAAAACATATATAAGAAAATTGTTATATTAAAACTTAATTTTTTGAAAATTAATTAATTAATTATGAAAATTATATTAGTTAGTAAAATAACTAATTTTTAAGATTGTATATAATTTGAAGTTGTATATATATATAACTGGTTCAAAAATGGTTCTCCTAGAAAAGAACTAGTAAAGAAAAATTCTGGTCATTGCGTACTAATCATTCTTGTCATTGTGAATTTCAAATGTAGAACATTGTGATGATTAGCGCAAAATTATACATGTGGCCAACAATTTGACCCTCACGCCCCACAATGCATGATCTTCTTGTCAAAAGAGCTAAGCTCTATTATAATTAAGATTATTTTGACAATTTTTTTTACTTCTTATTTCAACACATTTTTTACTTTCTAATATTGCTCTCACCTATTATTTTAAATTCAAACTATTTAGTATTATAGTTTTTAATATAAATTTAATTTTTAATAATAGTCATGAATTTATATTTGTTGAAGTTTTTAATTTAAAGTTAATAATTTTTATTTATTGAGTGAGTTTTGATTATATTTATTTATTAATCTCTTAATTTAAAAATAATTTTATGAAATCTATATTATATATTATAAGATTTTATTTTGTTTGATACCAGAGAGCTTGATTTTGTTTTTTATTTTTCTAAAATTCTAAAATTCAATTCTTCATTTTACCTTCATTTATTAAATTAATTTTTTTTTTCCAATTCTTTATAATTAAAATAGTTAATTTTCAAATCTATTAATTTAACAATAACAATTTCCACTATTAAAATATATAAAAATATTTAGAAAGAGTTCTATGTTCTCTAAATTTTTTAAATTATTAAATATATTGTATAATTAGTTGCAACATAGAATATAAGACTATGATCGCACCTTCGTGTGCAATAAGTATGCTTAAAAAATTATGAAAACGAACAAGATTCTCTATTATATTTATATTATCACACACACACACACACACACACACACACACACACACAATATATATATATATATATATATATATATATATATATTGATACACAAATATTTATTTAAAAACATTTTTAAATATATACATGAATTCATAAAACTAAAATGTCATAAAACTAAAACTACTACAACCACATGAGGTTCCATATTGGCTATGTTGTGTCCATGTAATCAATCATGTATTTGGACTTGTTAACCTTTTTTGCAGGCTTATGTACTGTAACTTGTGCTCTTTAGGTGTGCAGGACTCATTTGTTAGTGTATTGAGTATATGCTTTTGGTAGATTCAAAATGCCTATAATGTATGATATTATCACATTTTTTATTTTAGTAGGTATCTACTTGTAACTATGATATCTAACATATATTTCAGAGTTACTAAAGAGAATAAGAAAAATGCCCTCTTCTTCATTCCTTGGAACATGGTGAACTTAGGCATTGCATGATTAAATCCTTTCATTGAAACTTACCATAGATCCAAGGTTATGCATCATAATTTGTGCTCTTTAGGTGTGCATGGCTCTTCATCACTGTATCACTATATTGTGTATATGCTATTGGTAGATTTTGAATGCCTATAATGTATAATATTATCATGTTTTATAATTTAGAAGGAATCTACTTGTTACTATGATATTTAACATAAATTTTAGAATTGCTAAAGAGAATAAGAAAATTGCCAGCCTCTTCAGTCTTTGGAGCATGGTGAACCTAGGTATGACGTGATAAAACCCTCTCACTAAAACTTAGTGCAGATCCTTTCCCATGCTAAATATTGGCAACTTGAGCATCATGAAGGTCTGGTCTTTGGAGTCTGAACATAATGTTGATTTGAAGCATGGTGTTATTATTGAATATACAGATTCTATTGGGAGAATGATGAGGAATGAAAGGTTGCACATAAACAAATTCTAAATTCTACAATCTACTACCACTCAATGAATGACTACACTCACCAATTGGCAGGAGAGAAGTTGTGTGAATGTAATAGTTTAAATACACTAAGATCTGCTTACTCTTGTATAACTAAGAGATGTGTTCAAGAAATCGATAAATGCTATTGCTAAGGATTATCTTTTAGTTTGGTCCATTTAAGATCATTAGTAACCTCTAATACTAGGTCACATCTCTAAGAACAATTTCTCTTGGCACATAATATGGGTGAATTTGAGCAAGGTGACCAAATTTTTCTTTCAAAACCATATATGCAAACATAAACATTAAGTATAACATGTCCAATAATTTTGTAGATATATTTTCCTGTGAAGAAAGATCACGCCTGATAATATGAACCCAGAATAAAATAACAAGATAATTGCTAGAGTGTGGTCTTAGTTTCGAAGAAAAGTTGATAAATATAATTGTCCTTGCAAAAAGTGTAAGGGCTTAAAGAATCGAAGAATTCTAATCACAACAACCCAATGTCCATTGTAGGCAACATTGGTCATGTTGAAGGGGGCCATGATTTTAATCAATTGGTTAATGTGGATTTCCAACTGGAGGAACATGGAGATGTGAATATCCAAGCTAAGGATAATACTCCCATGGAAGAAGATGATAATGTACAAGAGGACATGATTGAAGAAGATGGTATTGGTGCAATTGATAAAGATGCTCATGATGATGGTACTAGCACATATGATAACGATAAAGAAGATGGTCTTGATATACCTATACATGAGAAGGAACATAAGCTCCTATACCAAGGCTCCCAAACAACTCTTCTCTCTGCTATAATATTATTGGTGAACTTGAAGGTTATGACTGGTTTATCCAATGAAGCAATATCATGTATGCTAAGGTATGCCATTTTTGTCATCTTCAATGTTAGCATACCATTAGTATTCATTAAATTAATAATTTATATTTGTTGTTGTAGGTTGATAGGTGAGTTTTTGCTACCACCATTAAACATTTTACATCATTCATATTGAGAATTTTCTACCATTATGAGTCAAATTGGAATGAAGTATCAAACAATACATGTATGTCCCAATGATCACATTCTATATCATAAACAATATGAATTTGCAATAGAATGCCTTGATTGTCATATTAGTAGATATCGATCAGATCAAATAACAAAAAAAATGTCTCACAAGGTTCTTCGGTACATTCCCAATATACCATGTCTTGAACCATTATTTATGTGCATTAGCTTGACACAATTTATGGATTACCATGCATACAATAGAAGTCAAGATGACATTATGTGAATTCCTGCGGATGGTTTTGCATTTAAAGAGATAAAAGAAATATAACCACACTTTGAAGAAGAACCTCGTAATCTCAAGCTTGCATTGGCAGTGAACGGTGTCAATCCATTTGGAGATATGAGAGATGTTTACTTAGTGTGGCCTATTTTTGTTATTAACAATGACATTCCTCCTTGCATGTCCATAAAGAGGGAGCATATTATGTTGTCAATGATTGTACTAGGTACTTTTTTTATTTAGTAGTTATCTAAATTAATTTATAAATAGTACATCAAAATGGTCATAATAATTAGTAATATCTATGTTCATTCAGTTACTAGGTAAGTACCAAGTTAAAGATATGAACGTGTATATTGAACCCCTTATTGAAAAATTGTTGGAGTTATGGAATGTGGTCACTATGTGGGTAAGTGCACCAAGTTGTGGTGCCAAAAGGGGGGTATAAGTGGACACCTTTTTCCTGAAATCACCAATTTCTGGACTTCAACAAGAATTTGAAGATAGTTACACTCAAAATTTTAAGATACGACAAAAAACAAAAGTCATAGTTCTCTGAATCTAGTTTCTAAACTACTAATTTTTTTTCAAAATTGTTTAGTTTTAGGTCCTCAAAAAAGGGGGCTACAAAAAGTGGTACTGTTTATTCTAGAAAAACATAACATAGTACAAAGTGTGGCCCCCCTAAAATTTTAACTTTTTTTTTGAAAATCTTTAATCGCTCCGCTCAAAAGTTACCTAACACTATGTAGTTTATCCCAAATTTTTTGGGTAATTTTATAATGTGTATTTTTTTTTTATGAATTTTTTAATTAGACACATCCCAAAAATGTGAAATATCTGTGTGCTCCCCCTAGAAATGATTGAAAACTAATCTAAAATCAAAACTTCTTTTTTTCAAAGTGTGTAGAATGAAGTCTAGTTTCTAAAAAACTAAGTTTTTGCAAAATTCGATGAATGAGCTAAAATCTACAGCCCAATTAGTACATGTTGATTTTTGACAAAAAATGGACATACATTCAAAAGAAATTATAGATGAAAGGCTTGAAATAGTTCAAATAAAAAACAAATTATATGATTGTGTAGCTAATACAGAGACCTACAATGTCATGTAACCTAATTTTATCGATGCTCAACCACGAGAAAATTGGAAGGAGAGCACACAAGAAAAATCAATCATTTTTTGTATGTTTGCAGCAAAACACGTCTGAGACCAGTTTATAGACTCCAAAGCTTTGGGTTGGATCCCCAAGGCAAAGCCAAACATTAGGCTTGGTAGAATGTAAAGCTTTAAATAGCACATGCACCCTATAGTGCATGTGCACTATAGCGTGCATGCGCTATTTAAAGCCTTTTAAATTTACTTTTAAATAGCGCGTACGCGCTTTGTAAATTTTTTTTTTTGGAAAGTGCGCACACGCTTTAATACATATGCACTATAGCGCGTACGCGCTATGGCTTGGCTGTGCCAAGCCATAGTGCGTGCGCACTATAGTGCATACGCACTATAGCACGTGCGTGCTCTGCAAAACTAGAATGAGAAAAAAAGGTGTCATCTTTTTGGCACCACAACTTGGTGCACTTACCCATGTATTACATCTCTAGACCAATAGAACAAAGATAATTTCAATTCCATGGAATGCTTGTATGAACAATACATGATGCCCCTGGGCTCACTCATTTTTGCAATATGTTATATTATTAAGGTCACATATTTTTGGTCTATTATAGATCTTACACATTATGTTGTGTGCTTAAGTTGTGCATGATAATTGTACACGATCCAATTGTACATGATCTTTTAAGTCTTTAGACAAAGAAAAAATTCGCATGTCCAGTTTGTGGTTCAAAGATGAAATCTTATTATTCAAGAAATTTAGAAAAGTAGGTGTTTGATGAGTTTAGACACTTTCTCCACAATAATCATAAGTATCAAATTATTGAAAAATATATTTTTAATGAGAAAAAAGAGACAACATCAAGGCCACAAAGAATAACACCTCATTTATGGAAGTTGGAATACGATTGACGAAATTGCTGAGGTAATGTCTAGTTTTTAGTTTGAAGTTTGAAATTTATATTTTGATATTATCTTTTATTTATTAATGTTGTACTTGATTCTCGTGAAGGTTGTCAAGGCATCAATGACCAACTTCCTAGAGGAATAAAATGTTATCCTACTCAATTTAGTAGGTTACTGTACTACACAGATCTCCCAATCGTGCATTTATTTGATGCTATGCATATTGGAAAGAATATAATAGAGACACTATAGAAAATATTGGATGGAGGGCATCATAGAGAGAAAATGACCAAAATTTGTAATGACATTCATGATTCCAATCATGCACTAAAATATTTCATTGAATCAAATGGCAATGAAGACCACATTAAATATAAGTGCCTTTTCTTGGTTATTAACAGAACAACAAATGTTGCTTTAAAAGAAGTCATAAAAAAAATTCCCCACCACGATTTTTTACAAATATAAGCAGTCATGTATCAAAGGTGATTTTGGGCCAAGGTTGAAAACACATGAATACATACCTTTGTCAAGGTAAGTCATGTTCTATATTTACAATATATTTGTAAAATTGCATATACTACCTATTGTATTATTTCATAATATATTGAAAATATCATATTTTAATGATTATAGTATGTCCTAGCTCTATGCCTCCCACACTAGTTTGACAACAATATTAAATAAGTTATATATGATCTTAGAAAATATATGATGCTAGAAGTGTTATTTCTTAGATTTGTTGTTCATATATTATATTTATGGCTTTCTTTACTTTACTTTTTATCTGAAATCTCATTTATATGTTCTTGCATGTAGAATCTCTTTTAGGTGGTTACTAGCTAAAGAGATTGATAAAAAAAATATAAATTATTGAAAGAGAAAAATTCCACAGTTTATGTGTGAAATGCAAAAGTGTTTACCTTCAATTTTTTTTAAATGCTCAAGAACACTACCTTATACATCAAGTTAAAGAGATTGAATTGTGCTGACCTATACAAACTAGGTCAATGTGGATAATTGAGAGGTACTTAAAATTTATGAAGGGTTTGGTTCGACAAAGAACATTCTCGAGGATTCTATGGTATACTAGACCATGGTGTACATTAGTGAATATATTTCAAAGTTTGCAACAAATATCCATGTAGATCGCACTTGAGATCTCAACTTTATTAACAAATTTGAAGCAGAGTACCTGATAGGGAAATGTAGATTGAGGAGAGTGAGAGGTAATTATAAGATGTTATTGTAGTTAATTAATTCTTATCCATCATCAATATAAGTTGTTTCTAACTAGTCTAGTTGTTTTCTTTATAGTTGGTCATGAGTAAGATGCACTACATTTGTATATTGCAAACAATTTTGATTGAATGACGGTATGGATTTAACTATCTCAAGAAAATGGTTACTCATTAACATAGGATGTTCTTGCATCATTGGTTAAAGAAGCTCATCGTAATGGAGATCCCACTGTTACGCCAATGGTACTTGATCTAGCATATGACTTAAGAGATAGAAAGGTATGCAAAAGATTACTAATCATGACTCATAAGTTTAATATCAACTCACAAATTGATGCAAATAATCTTGACATGTTTGAATAATTGCATATCAAACACCACAATGCTATGTACTGTAGACACTTAAATTTGATTACACCGCTTTGGTAATCCTATTTAGTTAACTCTAAAGGCATCACTAATTAAATTCCTATTTAATTAATCCTTTGCCATTCCCTAGCTGATTAATTTAATTAATCATCTATAGTCCTAATTGATAAATCAAATAACCTATTATTTATCAATTAAATCTTATTCTTCTATCTAATTCCAAAATCCCCATTTATTAAATAAATCTATTTGATAAATAAAACCCTCAAATCTAATAACCCCTAAACTATCCTAAACCCCCTTTTTTAGCCTAATCCACCCCATCCACCCATACTAACCAAGCTTAGCCACCAACTCACCCACCCTCATTGAATGCCATCCACTTGCAGATCTCTAACAAGCTTAGTCTAATCCTAAACCCAAGCCTAATCCACCTCCTAAACTTGTCACATTCCCTAAATAAGCTTAAGACTTTCCTAAGCCAAAAAAAGTCAACAATCTCAACTCCCTCCAAAATATCCCAACCACCCAACAATGAATGCTCTTACAAAGGCCATAAAGACTCTTACAAGCTCTTACAAGCCATAATGAAGGGTCTTTATGAAGATATTATCTCTTGAGCCTCCTTTGTTGACTCATCCTTGCTTTTTCCTCCATCCACTCACCCTGTGACATGTGTCACTCCGTGGTTGGTGCTAAACAAGCACAATCCATGTGCTCTCTTTTGAGTGCATCCTAGCCCTCCTTAAGCTTTCATCTCTCCTTGCATCTTAGCCCTCCATCCCTCAAGCCCTTAGCCTATAAATTGAATCCCCTCCCAAGCCATTTTATCACAACCTTTAAGCTAAAGTTATAATGCCATTTTGAGAGCAAGTTTTATATCAAATTCATTCACCCAAGCCAAAATCCATCAAGAACATCATTGAAGCTAGTTTGAGAAGCCTTGAGCATACATCCCACATTCACATAATAGAATCATCTCTAAATCAAGTGACCATTCTCATTGGGAGAGCCATTCCATGGCTCATATTCTCATTTGAGGGTTTCACTTTGTCTCTCATATATGTTATGATTTTTATGCTAGTTAATGCTTTGTTCTCTTAATAGATTAGTATTACTTGCTAACATATTTCTCATATACATTTTGGCACGCTTGGTGGGACTCCACTATGGGTCATTTAATCATCCATTTCTATCTATATGTTGTTTTTTCTAACAATCTAATGTTTCTTGTTGTTTAAGTGAGTTGTGGGGTGTTTCACTTGTTTTTGCAGGTTGAAGGGTGCACTTGGGAAGAAGACTTACCCTCTAAAATTAAAAAAAAATCAAAAAATTAAAAAATTCTAAAAAAAATCCATGCATTTCAGTTCTTTTCACGCAGTGTCGTCTCCGCAGATTGGCGTCTCCGCCTGCAAACTGTCGTCTCCGCCACCTACTCTGTTGTCTCTGCAGTTTGGCGTCGTCACCTGATCTTCTGCTATCAGTGCCACCACTAAACTGTCGTCTCCGCTTCCTTAACTGTCATCTCCATAGATCAGCGTTTCCACTAGCTACTTTGTCATCTTCGCAACCTAAACTATCGTCTCCGTCGCCGCCAACCTAAACTGTTGTCTCCGCAAATTAGCATCTCTGCAGTTCAACATCTCTGCCCAGTTTCCTATTTTTTGCGCCGCCAAATTGAACTGTCATCTTGGCCTCTTTCTCTGTCGTCTTCGTAGATTAGCGTCTCCGCAGTTTGGCATCTGCACCTGATGAACTGTCGTCTCTGCCTGTCTCTATTGCATTTCTATTTTAAAATCTTTATTTTTGCACTTTGTAGTTTTTTTTTTTAAAAAAAAAGTATAAATCAAAATTTAACTTTTAGTGGTTCCATAGGAAATAGACCATTCTAAGCATTTTTACGCATATCAAAAAGAACAAAAAAAGTTAATTTTTTTTTCCCCCATAGTTAAGCTTTCATTTTGGAAGATTTTGGGTAACTAATCAAATTGCTTTTTTGTCTCATTGCAGGTTGGAGCAACGAACTTAATCATGTTTCTTAGGTTTTCTTTGGAATGAACTTGAATGTTTAAGCATTTTTCTTTGAATGAATGTTGCTCAAACATAATCTTGAATGCAATGGATTAAAATCAATCTTTCTTGGAATGCACACTTAAGACAAACAAACTCAATCTTGAATGCATAAGATCAATTAACAATTGCAATATCTCACATTTCAATTTTTGGGCATAAAAAGAATCTAAATCCACATTTTTTAATCTTCTAAGTTATAAAAACAAATAAAAACGCTTTGAGTGAGTTTGTCATTGGACTCACCCCTTTTAATCACCCCTCAATTTAACCATTGGTTGCAATCTCAGCGCCATCTATGGGGATGGGTCCACCTAAGAGGGTGTTAAGTGCTCCACAAAAATCAAACTCTACTTACTTGTGTTTTTATTAGTTTTTCTAAGTTAAAAAATTTCTTGAATGCACATTAGGTTCGCTAACACTTCATTTGGGTACTAAAATTGAATAACTCTTGACATGGAGGGCCTCTGGGCGCACGCTTGACAAATCGAGTTTCACATATCTTTGTTTTGGGCTTAAAACAAACCCACACTCAATCTTGAATGCCTAACAATCAATGAACATCGCATGGTTTTGATGCATTTTCAATGACGCTCACATTTCTTATGTTGACGATCTCTCGACTTCCATTATGCTGACGATGCTGTCAAATTGGAATGAACATTATATGCTATAATCACAAGTGTCTTCAATCATAGCTTACAAAATCTAAATCATCAATTGGAATGAACGCGTGTCTTTTAAAACCCAAGATCATGTATGTGGTCTTGTTTTACACTTTTTAGGAGGCCTGCTTGGGGATTTCATCACCCCTTGGATGACCTCAACTCCAGCGTTCCGAAAGAGTATAAAGATCGGGAGGTGAATCCAAAGACACCTCTCTTGAAATCAAGACTTTGTCACTCGGGCTAAGCCTCAAGGAACTTTATACCCTTGAAAAGTGAAAGAGGAGAAGTGGGTTACCACTCCTCTGGGCTATGTGACATCTTTTTGGTCTCATCTATGGATTTGGGCCTCACGGACCCTGGGTATATTGAGGACTCCCTAGCGAAACCAAATTTCATCCTTGTAGAAAGCTTCTGAGGATGTTGGTGTGTTTGACGTGCTTGCTCCAAATTTTTGTCTGCTTGTTTGTTCATAGCTTTTGAAAGAATGTTTGCGAACTTTGGTCAAAATCTCAGAAAAGCAAAAATCTCCCAACTCAAGGCATACTTAGCATAGTCACTGCCTCATCAGAAAATCATCCAAGCCCCCCTGCCGCAACCGAACCTATCTAGTTCTTTGCTTTAGAACAATCCCAAATCCAAAGTCCATCCAAATCATCCCCCCCAGCCAACTAAAAACCCAATCCAAAATCACACCCAAGCCTTTAAAGAGTTCTTGTCACTCTGCCAAAATTTTGCTATCCAATCAATCCTACCAATCAACCAATCTCACCAAGGTTATCCCTCTGACAGAGCATTGTCTAGGGTAATCTAGCTTTGTCACTTGTATCCCTCATCACCTTGAGCTAAAGGTTAGGATCCACAAGTGTTTAATCTCGTGTCATGCCCATAGGATCATTAGTCTATCCTCAAGTTGACATAGCCACCACCAAATCTAGTGCATAGGAAAGCAAAACTCTCACTTTTTGACAGCATACCCTTGAAGTCTTCCATCCACAAGAAACCCAAAAATCTCCAGCCAATCCTCCTTAGGTCTGTCATGCAGCTTTGACTCTCCCTAGGCAATCTTTCATCAGCCAATCCAAAATTTACGCTTAAACCAAATCTAACCATGAGCTTCCGTGTTCATCCATATGCAAGACCCCATCCCCATCTGACTCATCATCAAAACATGAAATACCAAACCTATCATGATGTGTTCGGTCATATTGTCCTTGCTCCCGCCACCTCCTATTCCAATGATGATGAAAATCTTGTTGACTATGACGGGTATATTGAAAGCCTTAGAAACATTCCCCCAAGCATCCCCCAAAATCCACGTATTCTTCCAAACTATCTAGTCATGCCATTTGATATCCTAGCTTCTCCTCCATCACCCAATCAACCAAGCTTCCAATCTTCCACCCCCATCACACCAGCTATCCCTATCAATCCACCACCTCCACCTCCGACACACGAGTCTCCAAGGAATCTCCCAGAGAAAATACAAGAAAAGCTGCCTCCAGCAGTCGATAAGCCATGTCATGTAATCCAACCATGTGAAGTAGTCAGTGATGAAGCTTCCCCATCTATAATATCACCTCCATCTCCCATTGCTATCATCCCCATACCATCCATCAAATTGCTTAAAATCCTTCCACTTCCCGCAACCATCAAAATCCCACCACCTGTCGAATCCCTCCAAATCCTATCCACATCACCTCCACGCATTTCCCAAATCTCCCATAATGACCCTTATGCATCCATCTTCTACTCACCCATCTCCACTACCGAATCTCCCATCTATCCATCTGCTGCCTTTGAAGAATCTATCCCTTCACCTCCTATCGCACCATCCACTCCAATCCAATCCTATCAAGATCTTTCCCAAAAGCATGTTGACATCCCCCAAAGCATAAACGAAGATATCATCGTACCATGTCTTGCATCCATAGTGCAGTCACCACCCTCTCCATCTCCAAAACCTCAAGCCATACCTCCTCTACTACAGGATATCTTTTCATCCCATCAGCTAAATCTAGATCCTATCCTACCATCTCCTCCACTCCATGCTTCCATCTTACCACCTATCCAAGCTATTCCACCATCTATAATCTACCCTCTTGGTTCACTTACATTCACCCATGGTGGCCTCCTCTTAGCAGAAGAATTAAGAATAGTATCTCCTCGTTGCAGTACATCTGATAAAGCACTTCCACCATTTTTCGCAAGAAAAAAGTATCCTCAGCTAGTTCAAATGCTCAATTGATGGCATTATCAAGGTCAAGGTTTAGGACCACAAGAGCAAGGAATCAGAGAGCCTATTATTGCACAAAAGAATCTAGGATTTCATGGTCTTGGATATGTATCCAAAGGTTCAACATCTAAAAGTGTTGGTACACACCATCCCCAAACTAAGCCTATCTCTAGGCCCACCATGCCAGCCTCCCATCACTCCTTCAAGAAATCTTATGTCATCCCCCCTCCACCATCTTTGCAACCCAAAACAACCTACCATGTCCCCCCTTCATCCACTAAATTCATTTTGGGTCCCTATGTCCCAAAATCTACCATCCTCCATCCTCCTATCAGCCATCATAAAAATCCTATTCCATCCACTCCTCCGCAAGATCAACAAAGGCACATATTAGGGCACATCATCCATCATCATCCCCCTACACACTCTTCCATATCCTCTCCATCTCACAAAGCTTCTCCTAACCATCTTCCCAAAGCTTACCATAGCAATGTGAATACTAACTTCAAAATGTATAAAGCTAAAAATCCACATCCTAGGCAATCATATGTCTATTCTAAAAAACATACTCAAAAAAGGAAAAATCCAATCAACGAATGCAAAACAATGCAAAAGCCTATGAAAAGAAAATCCAAAACCATGTGGATCCCAAAGAAAAAAGTTGAAACCCAATGCATAATAGCATCCACCATTGCTAATCCCCCATCCAGTGACTCATGTCCCCCATCTCCTAACTCCATCTTGGGTGCCTATATCCCCAAGCATGCTTCCAAAAATCCACCATCAAGCCCGCATCTACCATCTATCCCCCATATGCTCTTTTCACACCTATCCCAACATGTGCCAATGTTAATCCTGCAAGCATCCCCATCTCATTCTCCTTTCTAGCCTTTTCATCCCTTCATCTCCTACCATCAATCCCATCTAATCCAATCTATTGCACAAATCACACATCTAATGTACCAACAGCTAGCAACAAAATTGAACATTCCAACAGCCAGTGAAAAATTCCAGAAAAGCCAAAAATAGCTGAAGAAAGCCAAAATCATTCCAGCTAAGTCCAAAGTCAAAAGTAAAAAATAATAAAGAAAAATAAAGCGTCCACTGGTGAAAACTTGGCAATTCAAGCACCTTGGACAAGTACCATGATGAAAACTTGGCAAACAAGTGTCATGCGTAATCCAGCCATCCCCAACTTAGCCTATCATCCTCATGCTTTTGGTCACATCTTGTCATCCAGCTCCATCTTCCAATCTATCCACCTATCCTCCACCCTCCATCTTCCAATCTATCCACCTATCCTTCACCCTCCAACTTCCCTCTCACACCATCCACTTATCTCCTATAGCTTCAACCAACCATCATAGCTATCATCCATCTTTGTAGCGCCTTTAGCTTTTCCATCCTAGCTTCAATCCTATCACATCCATTGTAAGGCCTCCTTCCACATGTCATCTTCTAACTAGGGGCACTGTATTCCTTGGAGATCTTGTCTTGTCCATCCTCTCTTGTCATTGGTATCTCGCTCTAGGCTATCCTCATGCAAATCCAATGTCATCCTCTCATTAGCTGTTCACTCTAGTGTCATCTATCAGCTCAGCTACCACCAACCTTAGCATTGTCCCCATCCTTGGTCGCACATCTATCATCATCATTGGATGCATCATACCAAATCCATAACTTTTGCTATCACCCCATCCTTAGCTTTCACATCTTGCACAACATCGAACCATCTCGCTATCCTATCATCCTGAGCTTTTGCCTACTTGTAACTATCTTGGTCAGCTTCAGCTTGTAAATATCTTGGTCCGTCAGCTTGTACATCCTCTTTAGCTTAGTACCATTGTATCTACCTAGCTTTCGTGTCAGTTCCTCCTTGATCAACATCTTGCACACATCGCACAACCCTTGGTTAGCTATTCCAATGCATCCTTTAGCTAGATCTCCTATCACCAAAGTATTATCCTTCTTAGTTCAGTTTGCCAGATGCATCATTCATCCAGATCCATCAGCTTAGGTGCTCTTTGATAGATCCTTGTAGGATATAGCTTTCCTCATGTCTGATCTTGGTCCGTTAGTACCTCATCCTACCCATCTCGTTGGCAAATGGTTCTCTTTTGGATTTTTACTTTCTTTTGATTTGGAATCTTCCCTTTTGGGTCTTGAAGTATCTTTTCCAAACAATCTTTTTGTTCCCTCCTCAAAATTGCCACGATCTTCCATATCATGGTATACTACGAATGGGGCAATTTGAGCATAAGGTCTTGACCAGGTCTTTTGTTTGTTTTTCTTTTCTGCTTGTGGGTTACCAAGTGTCGGTTCCACACTGCTTCCTCTTGTACTCATGTGTGATGCTGGGCCAATCCTTGTGTGTTTGTTTTGAGTCAGTCTGTCAGTCCTCTAGATGATTGGTGAAAAGGCCTTGATGTTCTTGGTAACCTTGGCAATTAACCAACAATCCTATAGCAAATCTAGTGCTCAACTACATGGTGGTACTTTTCTTTGAAGTATCCCCTCGCTCAAAAAGCTTCAATGGATTCCCTTCATCTCCATTATCCCCCATCCATATCCAGCACCTATCCCATCTTATGCATCAGTATCTCTTTGAATCAATTTTCACTTTTAGCTTTAGGGATTCACAATCCTAGTCTTAGGGATCCGCCAATCCAATCAATCCACCAAGCCTCATCGTTCGAGATCCACAATCCTAGTCCTAGGAATCTCCGAAACCCATCTTCCACCAATATGACTCTTTGAAATCCTGTTGCATCATCTTTATCATTCCATCATCCATCTCCCTACCATGGATTCCTTTTATAGCGCTCCACTCCTTCATCCTCCACCTTCCCTAACGTCTTAAGTTGCTTCCCCTTTTGCATTTGATTCTCCTTTATCATTCTCCCATAGTGAGAGTTTGAGCTAATTTAGCCCCTTCTCTTTGCCAATCTGTGTCTCTGCTCATCTCGATTTCTGGTACTTTTCAAGAAGCCGTCGAGCCTCATTTCTCTCTCTTCCGCCTTCTTGAGGGGGCATCATCTAAGTCTAGTCTCTCCTCTTCTTATTCGAGATTGGGGCAACCTTGTTGCTAAAACATCTTCCTCGTGTCGTCTTTGTTTGAACTTCTTTCAAATAATGTTGTCTCAACACTATGTCAAAGAGGGGCAAAATGTAGACACCTAAATTTGATTACACCACTTTGGTAATCCTATTTAGTTATCTCTAAAGGAATCACTAATTAAATTCCTATTTAATTAATCCTTTGCCATCCCCTAGATGATTAATTTAATTAATCATCTATAGTCCTAATTGATAAATCAAATAACCTATTATTTATCAATTAAATCCTATTCTTCTATCTAATTCCAAAATCCCCATTTATTAAATAAATCTATTTGATAAATAAAACCCTCAAATCTAATAACCCCTAAACTATCCTAAACCCCCTTTTTAAGCCTAATCCACCCCATCCACGCATACTAACCAAGCTTAGCCACTAACTCACCCACCCTCATTGAATGCCATCCACTTGCAAATCTCGAACAAGCTTAGTCTAATCCTAAACCCAAGCCTAATCCACCTCCTAAACTTGTCACATTCCCTAAGTAAGCTTAAGACTTTCCTAAGCCAAGGAAAGTCAACAATCTCAACTCCCTCCAAAATATCCCAACCATCCAACAATGAATGCTCTTACAAAGGCCATAAAGACTCTTACAAGCTTTTACAAGCCATAATGAAGGGTCTTTATGAAGATATTATCCCTTGAGCCTCCTTTGTTGACTCATCCTTGCCTTTTCCTCCATCCACTCACCCTGTGACATGTGTCACTCCGTGGTTGGTGCTAAACAAGCACAATCCATGTGCTCTCTTTTGAGTGCATCCTAGCCCTCCTTAAGCTTTCATCTCTCCTTGCATCTTAGCCCTCCATCCCTCAAGCCCTTAGCCTATAAATTGAATCCCCTCCCAAGCCATTTTATCACAACCTTTAAGCTAAAGTTATAATGCCATTTTGAGAGCAAGTTTTACATCAAATCCATTCACCCAAGCCAAAATCCATCAAGAACATCATTGAAGCTAGTTTGAGAAGCCTTGAGCATACATCCCACATCCACATAATAGAATCATCTCTAAATCAAATGACCATTCTCATCGGGAGAGCCATTCCATGGCTCATATTCTCATTTGAGGGTTTCACTTTGTCTCTCATATATGTTATGGTTTTTATGCTAGTTAATGCTTTGTTCTCTTAATAGATTAGTATTACTTGGTAACATATTTCTCATATACATGTACTACCATGGCTGTATATTTTGTATAAAAATGTTAGACAAAATGAAGAAAACTTGTGATTTTGGGATAAGTGCAGTCTTCAAAGTCACCAATATTTCATCTGGAAATGACATACATCTTCAAAAATTTAAAAATTGATGTACTATGGCATTTTGGATGATATCTTTTAGTATGACTTTAATTCATTCAAATTAGTTCTATTTGTCATCAAATGGTATAGGCTATGAATGAATTGAAATGATCCTGATAGGACTATTCTTGAACATGATAGTGGATTTACAATGATTAATACAAGGTCATTTGAGCCAGTTGGAGGTGAGCCTTATGTTCTTCCAAGCTAATGTGAGAAAGTGTTTTACTTTGGTGTTCCACATAAACTAGGTTGGACATTTGTTGTTAGACATGATCGAAGAGGAAGGATGGTAAAGTATAATGTGATGGAAGAAGAATATAGTGAAAAATTAGAAGATAGAGCAAATGATGATCACAAACAACTATTACACAATGAAGAAGAATATTTTGGTGATCTTGATAATGATGATGATGATGATGAGGATCGTGATCATGTTGATGAAGATGGTGACGATCAAGGAAATGATGGTCATGATGATGATGGTCATGATAATGGTGGTGGTGAAGATGATGATTAAAGTGACAAGTATGATGATGGTGATGATGATGATGACATGGATGAAGATGATGATCAATAACATGATCAATGAAATGTTTGTCGACATACGATCAATGTCATGTATGATGGGGTCATGATTTATTTATAAATTTTTTTTGACTTGTATGTTTTTATAATTAAGTTATTATGTTTTGAACTCTACTATCATGGAGTATATATACTGAATTACATAAATACCATACATAAAGTAGACCTAAGGAATTAAAAGTATACAACAATTTCAATGAATGCATCATGTATTTTTTGTCTTTTACATAATTTGTAGTATATTGATGGAAGACCAAAAACAATAAGGAATATTGTAGGATTTATAAATAGTTCTCAACCTATGTCAATTAATAAGTGGCCAAAGTGTATATTCGAGGCACATGAGGGTAATCATGTTTTTGTATGTGTGATAAAATCAATAAGTGTAGGGGAAGAGCTTATGATAGATTACAATTTGAATCGTGTAGATACAAAAAGAATTCCTATCATGAGACTGGTAAGTATAACATTTAAACCAATTGCCTCCAATTAATATTAACTCCAATATACAATCTACTATTTTATTAATAAATTTTTTTGGTAAGTTTATTACTTTCATTTTGTTGCTAATTGTTAATAATTACTAATCTTTTTCATAGGGCAACATGGAAACACCACAAGGAATAGGCGGGGATATACCAATTTACACACCTTCTTTAGTAAAGGTAAACCTTAATTATTGTAATTGTAAAAATTATATAGAAACACATCATATTATTATGTTCTTTTTTTTATGGCTTTGGAGTTATTTTGATTAAATTTTACTGATATTGATGTCACAACTTGATACTTATTGATAGGGAAAAGTGAAAATGATAGTAGATCAAATGCGATTTGAAACATAAGTGTCATTTCTAGATGACATCGCCCATAATGTTGACTCCATATTCATGGTTCACTAACTCATACAAAGATATAATGATGACATTCTTAACATTATCCTCAAGAGAAACCTAATCGAGGAGATAGAGGCACGAAAAGAAGAATTGATACTTAGAGTCAATTCTTTGAAGTTAAGCAATAATTAATCTTAAGAAATAATAGAAGTTCAATAGATGTTTATATTTTATAGTATCTTATGAATTATGATCTAAAATATTATGTGTTCTTCTATAGAATTTTGTGACACCTGCAAGACCGCGTGGTCAACATGGTGAGGGTTGTAGCACACAACCTTCATGTAAGTGACACTTTCTCTTTACAACATTATTAAAAATTATAGTATTATTACACCATTGAGTTTATTTAAGGCAAATTTATTTATGACTGAGTACTATTCCATACTTGGGTCTCTGATTGAACTAGTTAGATATATGCCAACTCGGTATATAGTTTTAATCCATATATTCAACATTATTAAAAATTATAATATTATTACACTTTCTCTTTAATTAATACTTTCTCATGTTCTTATGAGAATAAAGAATGCAATAGTTGTACACATTATGAAACATTGTGAGCAATAATAGAAGATTGTGGCCCTACTAGTGCAACATTGTTTGTTTTCATCAACATTATAACACTTAACTTTTATTTTCAAATGCTTCTAGCTAGTATCCCATTTGATCTTTATCCACTGCAAATATTTTTGCTAACAATGTATTCTTCATCTCATGATGAAGTGTGTATGCCTCCTTCAATCATTACTCTGATATTTCCTAGTGCATTGTCAACAACAAGGAGCTTGGAAACATCTTTGACTATACCAAGTACAACTGGTAAAACCTTATTTTGTTATATTTTGTAATGTGCTAATCATGCATTATTTTTTTTGTTGGGTGGATTTTATACTCATGGACCTATTTTGTGTACTAATAGATGGACCTACAATTGATAGAACAATAGAGAATTGTACTACTGAAGTTGAACTATTTTTTGGATCTGCCTGTGTGACTAGTACTGGTTCATTTGCAAGGACATTGTTGTTGAACAAGAAAACTATGTTTTCATTAAAATTGCAAAAGCTTCCAAGTGCTTCAAAATTGTTATTATTTAGAGTGTAATTGTAGTTTATTTTTACATATCTCATTTTGGACTAATAGTCCCATGATGTTTTTGTAGGAAATGATGTTTTTTATGATCATCTTTTTCAAATGACATTGGAGCTATTTGGACCCACCATACGTAAAAGGTACGTAGTTTCATATCATTGCAACAATATTTTATTTTCTTCCATTTATTGTACTATATTAAAATTATTGATCTGATAATTTTATTTATTAGAAAAAGGTGGAATGAACAGGGTCCTAAATTAAAAAAATGAATTCATTACATCTTTTGAGGACCTTTGTGGAAAAAAACATTTTTGACACTACCCTACTTCTCAAAAGAGCATCCCGACATATAAAGACTATGAGGGACTAATATAGAAGGGTTCTAAAGGATAACCCAAAGTAATACCATCCTTTTATGATTCCACCGATGTAGTTGAATGAAATAATTGAAGATGCAAAAGAGAAAAGGCTACATGGTAAAGAAAATAAACCAAAAAAGGGCAAAAGAAGGTATGTTATGATAATTTTAAGCAGAATGTAATCATGCATTAATTAGTGATCTTTGTAAATATATAATTTAACATGTTTCAAACTATTTATAGATTGCAAGACACATTAGTGGCTACAAACGAGAGACAAGAAAAGGCTGGCCAACATAAAATTGGCTGTGGTGGCTATATGAATCTTCAATCTTGACTTGTAAGTAGCAACAATATAATTTCATATAATTTATTTTATATAAAATTGAAAATGATTTTTTTTAATCAAATCATACATGCAAAAATGATGATATTAAGCAAAAAAAAAGGGCATAGAATTCAATATAGAGCCCATAGATGACGATAAAAAAATTGCTTTGAGGGAAGGTTATAAAGTCATGGCTGCACACCTATGCCAAGAATCTAGTGCACCAAATGAGGCATAGATAAATTAGTCAAATGAAAAGTAAATCAAATTGAATATTTGAGAAATTTCTTTTTTGGTGTTAGTTTCCAACATAAATCGATTGCATAAGAATGTGCATAACATTTCACTACAACCTTCATATCCTACCACAAAACCTGCACGTGATGAAGGCCATGATGTGCATCATAGTGGTGGAGGTATTAATTTTCTATTGAAAATTAATTATGCAATTATGCATACAATTTAACATCTTCAATTGCAATTTGACTTGTAACCTGTTTTTGAATATTTTAGAGCATGTTGAACATCATGGTGAAGGAGTCGAGCCTATTCCAATTGTTTAGCATGTTGAGGTGGCATCAGATTGAAATGTTATTATACATGAGGTGGCATTGTTAGGTAATAAAAATGCATGTTATGGTCTACTAGTTAATTAAATACTTGTAACAGTTAAAAAAAGAAAAAGAGTATGACAATTTAACCCTTTACTTGTTATTATAACAAAGCCCCTTTTAGTGCAACAACCTCTTGCTCCTCAAAATAGAAGGAGGCATCATAATTTGACATTACATGTCCCACAAGAGGAGGATAATGAGGAAGATATTGATGCTCCTATCAAACTTTATCTTAAGGGAGCTAAGAAAAAGAAAAAGAAGAAATGGTTAAAAAAAAAAACTCTTCTTAGAAATGCTTTAGAATTACTGAGGGGCGGGTGGGGGGGGGGGGGGGGGGGGTGAATTAGTTATTCAAGGTCTAAATGTCCTATTAAAACTTTTCACTAAGTATAGTGAGCCCATTCAATCATTTATTCATCCAAGTTTTAACTTTTCTAACCAACAAGTTACTTTAAATCAACATGCAAGCATAACACCTAAGAAATCAACATATAACACAGTAATTTACATGGAAACCCAATTTGGGAAAAACCACTAGTAATATGCTACTCAATTTTCACTCTTCTAGAGTGATGCCCTATGAAATGCCTGCCTTGTTAAAGGCTTACAACACACTATTAAATGTGACCTTATTAGAGGATTTAACCACCCTATTAGAAGTGGGCCTAGTTAGAGGACTTTAGAAAATTCACTTGGAATGCCACCTTATTAAAGGATTTACAAATGGCTATTAGGCCAACCTAAGTCCATAGGATTTTCATACTCAATACAATTGTTAGAGAGTATTAGAAAATCTTTGACTTGACTACAATATACAATTTATTGTGCAGATCTCAGATCACTTCTAAGCTCATACCATTGCTTGGCCTTCAATCTCTGCAACTCTGATAGCTTGCCCTCCTTTCAAGCTTAGTCTCCTTGAGTCTCCATGCTCAATGTACCAGTGCAATCATCTCTTCATGACTACTTGTAGAAGTAGAGCCTTTGTGCTCTTCCTCCTTCTAGATGTCCTCTCCTTGACACCCTTTTAGCCTCTTTGCAATTTTTGGCTCTTCAACAACAATAGTATTAGCAATATTTTCTTCCTGGTCTATGACTCCTTAAATAGAAGTCTTGGTGTTCTTTTCCCTCTCGATTCTTCCATTCTTTAATTTCAATTCATATGGATTAGGTAGTATTCATTGCATCTAACCCATATTTTGTTTCCTCTAGAAACTTCTTGAATAATCCTCTTGAATTCACCTAAAAATGGTTTACATAGAATTCTATGCCACCAACTCATTAACCTTATCCTCCAACTCGTTCAAAAAATTCAAGATAACTACTTTGTCAGCTTAGATTTGGCAAATCTTCATCATTTGAAATAATGTAACAACTCGGCACTATTGAAATACTGGTGCTTGGCACACACTATGTTACTTAGCATCAATTGTGTTTTTCTTGATGCTTGGCGCTTGAAGATCACTTGGCACCAACTAAGATTTTTTGATGCTTGACACCTAATCTTCACTTGGCATCTGAAGATCACTCGGCACACACTAAAATTTCTTGTTACTCAGCTCCTACTGAAAATTTGCTCAGCTTCAGCTAACTTGCTCGACACCCACTAATGATCTTAGTTAAAGCTTTGTAGTCAACCTTGTTACAACTTCTTCCTCTAATGTTTCTAAGTGTGACCAACCTCTGTATCTTTGAGTATGTTATTAATACATCATTTAACCATTGACTTAACTGATCCTTACACTTCATTACAACATCATAACTCAACCTTTCCCTTAGGTACTCTTGTTACATCTTGTTGATCAAATCCTCTTCATCAATTAACTAAGTGATAATACTTGGACCTTATAAGCAAATGTCATTCTTACAAATAACAAGTTTGACATCAATGACAAAACAATGATTGAAAACAACGATCTTCCTTCTTTGCAACAATCTCTCTCTTTGATCTTCAACAATGAGCTTTTCAATCATATTTTCAACAGCTTTTTGATTGAATGTTATGTGATTGTATTGATTGAATGTTATATTTCATAAATTGATGAATGGATGAATGGAGTATGTAGTTAGATGATAATAGGGAGTTTAGATTTATGTTAGGAGGAGGTGGGGTGAGGCTAGATGAGCTTCCACCTTTACGTGGTTGGCCTTGTTAAGTAGATAATGTTAAAGTATTCTCAAAACCAAGTGAAGCTCAAAATAACATACCTTCATTAATTATTCAATTTCATTCAACAACTTTACCACTTGCCTCATTTTGGATCTTGTAGCTGGATCTAGGACTTACACTAAAACAACAATTTTACATGTAGGATGTGACTATTGGTAGTAATCAAATGACAATATCAGTGAGTAGATCAGTATGAATTTTACTTTCTTCAATTGTTTTGATTAGGGTTTCATTTTATTTATAGTTGGTGTAAATACAAGATCCACATAAAAACGTACAAATATAGTACTATTCAACCACTACATTAGATTTTGATGAGAAAATTAGTATGAATTTTACTCTATTTGATTGTTTCATTTTATTTATAGTTTGTGCAAATACAAGATCCACGTAAAATAAGTACAAATATATTAGTTTTGTTCTTTCTTTTTAATAGTTTTGATTTTTTTTTCTCTAAATAAGATTTCTTAATCCTTTTTATATCCCTTAGGTAAGAATCCATATCTCCTTCTTAAAAAAAACTATTAGAAGAAAATAACCATTAAGAAATGTGTCATGCACAGAATTTATAGAGCAAAAACACAACTAATTTTTTTTAATATTTGTTTTGTTTTTCTTTTTTTAAGATAAATGTTTTTCTAGTAACGGTTATGTTCATAAGGTTGCAACATACTTTCATTTCTTTAAACAAATTGATCCTTACTAGTGTGGTGGAGGTTCATCTCGTTTATTTATCATTGGAATTAGGAAGATGGCTTTGATGGTCTTGACATCATAATTATATGAAAATAAAGTCAACCCTTAAGCCCTCTATGTTAATATGTATTTGAATTACTAGTTGTCATAACATGACATTCAACTCTATATGAATTTGAACTCTGCATTAGGGTAGGGTTACTTATTGTAGGTGAAATGAATTCATGTCATGTATCACGATTATGGTTCATGGTTAGAACAAAGAACACTAGCTCAAATTGTAATCTCTAACTAAGCACCGTTCTTTTCTCATAACTTACATCTGCACAATTTTTCTATTGCCCTCAAAACATATTTCATTTGAACATTACATTTAATTCATTTACAACATAATAATTTCCTAAGCATAATTATGTAAACATTACAAGTGATCTCACAATTACACACAACAAATGTATTATTATTTTTCTCAATTACATCAACATTGAATGTGGTCTACTAAGTGTTAACTATCCCTTACCTCCAATTAACAAAATTGTACAATACTTAATTCTACACTTTTCTCAATTCTACCTAGCCATTCTTCCATCATTTTGTAATATATTCTATACATATTGTATTACAATAATATTCATTGCCTCTTACTATTATTTTTAGTGGGTTCTACTCATATTATATTATAGACTATGCTTTGTTGCATACTACATAATATACCTCAAATAAAATTTGATATAGAGAAATTATCTTATGCAACAATCCTTTAAATATAATGTGTTTATGTATATTTCCCATTAATTTTGATCATATATTAAATTAGACAATATTCATCCTTTCTATAATATTACTTGTACTAACGCCCAAACTACATTAACTAAAAAATTAATTTACTAACATAAATGACTTGCTGAACAATATGGTGAACCTATATACTAAAATTCTACATAAATTTATTTCTCAACTATTTAGTAATTTCATCACTATACTAGTCTATTTAAAATTCCCTAGATAAACAATAATACCACTACCCTCTTAACAAATAACTACTAACTAACCTTATTACTAACTAATTCCTATACCATCTAAATTCATTCCTAACTAATTCCAAATTTGTCCCTTAAATCTTCCAATCCCTTACCAACTCATGGGCTACGCGAATTCTTCTAAGTTCTCACACTGGCCAAAGAAATTACTTGGCTTAGGAGGTTGGAACTGCATCTTTATGTCTCCCTTCAGTACGTGGGCCCCCAACATAAGTACTACACTCATCAACATATGTGGAGATGGTTGGGCTGCCTAGGGAGTGGGGCCAAACCTTTTTCCATACTTCAAACAAACTTATCTCCCCAACCATGTGACCCCAAGTGCATAATGTACCATCGAATGGGAAGGGTACTGGCTAATAGCAATGCGTTGGGTCATGATATGTATACATACATACATACATACATACATACATACATACATACATACATATATATATTTTATGGGCCTCTTTATTACATGGTCAACCCCCTGCCTTACATGGCTAATCTAATCAATGTTTATTTACTTTTATTATTATATGCATATCCTCTCATTGATCATTGATGTCCTAGGGAGGGGTGTGACACTTTTAATCATTTAAAGTTTTGTTTTGCCATGCAAATTTATTTTTTGACCTATCAACTTCCCCTAGGCATGCTAACACTTAAGCTAGTACATTCCCTTTTTAAATGGTTATGACTTTGTTCCTTGTTATTTGTTTTCTCTAAAAAAATCTGGTCATCCTATGAAACAAGATACCAAGAACATTCCTTGATTATACTATTAGACTATATTAGCTGAGAGTCTCATCTCTTACTTCCATACAAAATTAAAAAAGCTAAATATACATGTATAGGTCCCTTTTATTTTTCATGGTAGTTTATGCTATGTCATATATTTGTTTTTATTTTCTACCTAACAACGGTGTTATGAATATTTGTTTGGTGGGGATTTGATATATCTTTCATATTCCAAGGTAAAAATCTAGTTTGAATCTATTTAGAGATCAATTGGATAATTTCTCAACACATTAAATGCTTTTGAAACAAGATCAAATATGAAACCTATAGATTAATCTTTTCCTTTCAATAATGGAACTAAAAATGACATTTCTCATTGAATTAATGCATAATAAAATTTCTATACATTAATCTATTCTACGGAATGGATCATCTTGAATTGGTCTTTGATTTAAATGAACAAAATGCAACAATATATGTCTATTTCCCAAGTATCGATGAATTCTTTCCATACCCAAAAATATGACACAACAAACTCCCCTTTATCATTATCTCTAAATGCAGAATCTAGAATTTTATCTTGCAATTACATATAACCATATCTCCAATTCTTTGTTTCTTCTAGGGATTAATTTTTTTTACCATAATGTACACAAGATGATAATTTCACTTTTACAATACAGTACACAAAAGACACAAGTGAAGGGTTCCACTTTTACAATACAATATACAATCACATAATGAGGATTTCATCCTTTCAAATACATTACACACTGATATATCCCTTCCTTGTTCCATCAACACATGGGTGATACCAACTTATTCCTCAGGCCCAATTAGCACAAAATCTACAAAAAAATTTGCACAAGAACCATGGAGGCTCACCTCCCATTCTAGGCTTCTAAGAAGCCACCCACTAAGCTAGGGGAAACAAGGCTCAAATAGGTTATGCTCAAGCATCTAACAATGCATACAACACAACATCATAACACATATACAATTCCTCCCAATGTTTTTCACAATGACTAGCCATTGGAATCATGAAACATTGGGTAAAGATGGGCTCTCCAAAGAGGAGAATGCCATATCCATATAACATATACTAAGCTAAAATTGCACTATGCTTCTTCAAGGCTATCAAAATACATCCTCCTCATCACATCCATACACTTACACCTCACAAAATACAAATGCCTCTTCAAGGCTATCAAAATACACTTATACCACCCATAAAAAATAAGTCATATGGCTTCAATGGACTCCATACTCCATGAACAACAAAACCCTCTCCAAGAGGAAATTCTATCAACTTCGATGTTGAGCCCAACTAACCCCTTCACCAAAAGAATCTCTTCCCTCCAAGGGTGAATGAAGCCTTCACATCCATTAACAATCAACACTCAAAATCAAGAATAAAGAAATAAATCCAAAGAAAGTAAATGGAACACAATCTACTATCACTTCAACACAACACAAAACCTAATTTCACCAACAACAATTTAAGAAGATTACAACACCATTATGCAAGTGTAAAAGAAGGTCATGGTATGGGAACCAACCTTGGTCCAAGTTAAAGGAAATGAAAATTAATGAAGAACTCCCTTCTCCCTATTTTTTCTCCTCCCAAAACCTTAGTTGTCTCTAAAATTAGAGAGTGGGTGAACACCCCATCAGTTTTTCAAAGTTCACTAAAAAGACTTTCCCACTATCTCTTTTTGGCAAAAACATCAAGCCATTATCTCTTACAACTTTGTCCCTACCAAATTTGTTACTTTTGACTAAGAGGAAAAATGGGGATGAACTAATGGGACAACTCAATTTTTTAATTGGTGGAAGAATGCATTGGTTAAGGGACCCCCTAGGCTAGCTAATCACTAAAATGGTCAAATTTAGGCCTCTAACAAGTTATGCTAACATATGGGTAGCTTATTTTCACAAAATGGGTACTTTGGAACCATGCATTGACCCTCTAAAATTCTTGTCGAGTTTGAATTTGAAATTCCGTTTGATATTGACTCATCCTATCTCTTGTCAAGTGGGTTTACTTAATCTTTAAAAAAGTAATTATTTTAAGGTTTAAATGCTACCATGACCAAAAACCCTAGGTGACATGTTACTAACACACAACAATCTACAAGTGTCAAGTGTCAAGTGACATATTAAAGCACATTACTCATCATCATGACATGTCCCTAATGCATCTTTGAAATTAAAAATTTCACACACATGCAAGCTTACATTTTATAAAATAAAATACATCATAATGAGGCTTTTGAATCTTCCAAAGATTTGCCTTGGCTAAACCATGTTTACATGAGTTTGGGCCTTGTTTTCACAATAAAATTCCATGGTTCAATTGCATGCACACTAACTCGAACATTAGTAGCTCAATGAAAAATCATATAAAATGCATGTATATAGGTGCATGACAAAATTCATACTGAATAATTTGCATTAAGATACTCAATTATACTAACGAATTCTATTTTCTAATCATTTTTATATAAAGCATCTAAAATAGTAAAATATCAAGAGCTACATATCAATATTACTATCTAATTGAATGGTCTAACCAACATTCTGAACCACATCATAATCCATTTCTAATTATATTGATGAAATGTTGAATCTACAATGTTAAATTAGCCAACCTGAAAATTAGTTCTGAACACATGTCTTAGATCAAAATCTCCTAAATGTAAACATAAAAACTAGCATCCATTGATTCAATTAAATATAGTTTTATTACTAATAGTATCTCATTATCATTATGAGATAATACATTATAAGGTGTATCAATTATGCTAGGTAATCAGGATGTGTGCATAGTCATATAGTTTTTCATAGAATAAATGTAGTACATTTTATTGGGCCATAAAATATGTCCTTGTGAATATCAACATATCCACATAATGCTACTTTCACAATAATTGGCTTATTATGCTTACATCATCTTGAGTTCTACTATGTAGACCCTTATCCAATTTTGATACGATTTCCATCTACACTATTGGTAATTCTTACAAGGATGGTGCTGATTCATCTTTCTTAAATAATTCATTATCCTAATAGATCATAAAATACCATGAATCCATTGACTTAGTTTCTAGGTTATGAATTTTGAACCTTTATTCCATATGGTCTTAACTCATCAAGTTATTGCAACTAAATACGTTATTTAACCTAAAAATGACTAAAATCTATATCCATCTCAAGCAACATCTTGTAGTTCATTATTGATAAGTAAATTATCGCTCATGACATACATAAATTCTAAAGCCTCCTTACCGTCATTTTATCATAAGATGTAAGGATAACTATATATATACACACACACACACATATACATACATACATACATACATATATACATACATACATACATATATAAAATTTATGTCCTCTTCAAAAGAAACTAAAACATATCATCTAATGTCCTTTCTCTTTCTAAATCTTGATCATATCCATAACATTTAGGGTTTGTAATATGGTACTAGGGAAGGGGCCTTACAAAAAGTAGGGTTGTATTGAAAAATCCATTCCATGATTTTTGATACTTACAATGTAGGACTATAAATAGCAATAACATAAATGAAGTACATCTAGACTCAAATTCAATTTGGAAGTTCCCCAATAAGGGTCTATAATTGAATCATTCAATGTTCATTGTATTCCTAGATTTACAAAGTTGAATACAACATTTGATTGACAAAATTTGGATCGACTATGAATATAAAAAGCACTAAATTATATAGACTCCAAACCCTCACTCCACATCTTGGAAATCCTTATATAGAAGATTTCAACAAGCTTCAGATGGGAGGACAAATGTCAAAAATTTTTGTTACATGACAAACATCCTTTGTACTTAATCAAAAATCTAGATGCAATTACAACATTGGTAGGTGGCACTTTCAGTAGATCTATCTGTTGGGCGATCATTTTGCATGAGGTCAATGATAGGAATCTATTGTGCAATTCCTCTCTTGAAAAGCTAATCTTTTGGAATCAACTCCAAGGTTTAGTATTTGTCTTGTGACATATGAAAATTCACTCAGTTGAAGATAAATATGATTGTTCATGAGGAGACCTTTGCTAGTTCTGATTTAAAATTGGAATGAAGTATATCTATCTACTATCTCAAAATAATACACAAAAGAACATTATTTTTTTTATTTTCTAGGTTTTTCAAATATCGCAATCCTAACAATAAAACTAAAATGAGTTCCTATTCTAACAAGGGGCTAGCAAAGAAAATAACAAAATTGAAAGCAAATAACATGAAATTGAAATAACTTAAAATTGAAATCCTAAACGGACATAAGCTATAGAAAACAACACTCTGCAAGTTAAATTTTCAAAGAAATTGGTAGGAAACCAATGAAAATAGGAGCAGTGCTTCCTAGAATCCACTGATGCAATCATCGATGGAAAATTTTAATAACTAAATGATGTTTCACTCTTCATCAAATTGCAAGGCCACGAAAAGTGCACTCATACAAGATGAAGAGTTATGTAGGAACAATTTGTGATCTCTCCTCAAGCTAGATACATCAACAAAATTTGTAAATCTGTAGCAAATACTCATGGTGGAGATGGAAGAGTAAGATCAGGACCTTGTATATCTGGCAGCATCTGCATCTAGTCTTCTTGTTGAGGTTCACCTATAGAGGTGTCCTTGATCTTATCTCTAACCAACTCTATACCTACACGCATGAAATCAAAATTTGACATTGAGAAAACATCATCATTTTCTTCACCATACTCATCTACCCATTGCTGTAATTCATCTTCCAAAGTAGAGAGCTCTAATGGTTCTATTTGAGTGGATGGCGGGGTACCCATGACACACTTTCTTCTTTGTAACTCTATGGCTCTAGCTAGTTGAGTTCTTCCCTATAGGGGTACTTGTTCTTCCTCTTCCTCTAGTGATTTTGTTTCTTCTTCTTCTTCATCTCCTTTCAGAATGCTTTTAGGAATAGATGGATTAGGCACTAATCTTCTATTGATCCTTTGCCTTTTCTTCATCAAAATATTAATTCTTTTTTTCTATTTCTTGGAGGTAGAAGGAGAAGCTAGCTCATCTTGCATAGGAGGAATGGAAACTTGCAAAATCTCTCCCTCTTTTGGTTGAGAATACATAACGAGAGGCAACTACAGTTCATCCTAGACTTGGGTAGCTCTAGTATCTTGAGACCCTTGTGGACTCTATTCTTGCTGCTAGGGAGGTGCCTATTCTATCTGAATCCTCTGAGGAGAGGTCCTCTTTCTTTTGTTCTTTCCCTTCCTTTTAGAGGGTGATAATATCCAATTGGGTGATCAAGTTGGTAGATTGTCTCTGGTCTGATAGGAGATTGGAGTGCAAAGGTAGGAATTGTGACTTTCCTTCCTTTACCCCTTTCTGGGTGAGCATGTGCATGGAAGATTATAGTATCAGGAATTGGATCAAGTGGAAAAGGTTTCTTGATCCAATCCTTTATCATTCTAATGACATCTCTTGCTCAATGATTAATGTCATCCCTTTCTTCCCTGTCAACCTTTGCATTCAAAATAGGTCTTTCACCAATTTTATCCATGTTGAATAGGGGTTCTAGTAACTCCTTCGAATCCTTCTACTTTATCTCCTTTGGGATGTTCAACTAGAGAACCTTCTCTACAAGATACAAAGTCATCCTATTATAGTCCCTAATACGGATATCATAGTCATTTATGGCATT
Source organism: Cupressus sempervirens (assembly GCA_028749045.1). Taxonomy (NCBI): domain Eukaryota; kingdom Viridiplantae; phylum Streptophyta; class Pinopsida; order Cupressales; family Cupressaceae; genus Cupressus; species Cupressus sempervirens. Next base: position 676,837,236 of record CM053790.1, read on the forward strand.
CATCTAGTGATCTTCAACAACATCCTCATGATGGAAGTCTTTTCCCACCAGACTCTCCACTTTCCCAACATTGTCAAAGTATGGTCAAGGAGAGTTGTATTCTTCAAGAGGATAGTTTTCCCACTCCCACTCGAAGGAAAAAATATCCTATTTCCTCTTCACCTGATATGGTCCTATGATCAATGGCTATGCCCAACAAGGTCTTTGTTGTCTCTTTATCTTCTCATAGGTTGACTCAATTTTCCAAGAGATCTCTAATAGTACCAACTTGTCACTAGGATATCTCGGGAGCTTCTTAGGATTGATGGACGCACCAACTACCCATAAATAGGCAAACATTTTAAATTGGATAAAGTAGGCTTCAAGAGATGTGACTTGTGCTTTAGCTTCATCGAATAACCTCTTCCCATAGTCTCCCTCAATGAACCAAATAATCGCAAATATGAACACATCATTCACGATTCTGTATTCTTTGCTCTATCCTAAGAGCTTCTTCTTCACTAGCTAAGGGTAGACTATATAGGGCCAAGCATTGGGGTCTTGCATACTACCTTTCCTGTACAAACTAGGATATTAGTTTCCCTCACTACAAGTAGGTACACCATGTAAGAAGTCATGTAAAGCTTCTTCTTGTCCTTCACCATTCTCAACTATTCACACAAGTTTCCACTTAGTGTGGTGGCCCAATCCAATGGTATCTTCATTTATTTTATGGTCTCAATGAAGTTGACCATAAAAGCGCTGAGGTGGCTTGCTGCAGGTAAGCCCATGACCCTACTCAGGAGAATAATAGAGTACCTGAAGTCCTCCTTCATGTATCCTCAAGTCATATCCACTTTGTTGGTTATCCTTCCCTGAGGAGGCTTCTCAATGAGGTAGGAGGATTGTATTATGTCTATGGCCTCTTGTTGGTGTTCCTTGCACCATCTCTCAGCTATTTCATAGGAAAGTCGAATGAATTGGTCTGCTCTAGGAAGATGAAAGACCCTCTCAATGTTGTCAAGTTGTAGATCCAACACCGCTTCTCTGGTGACACTTTTGACTACCCTTTTTTCAAGAACAAAGTGTTGTGATAGGGCCATGATTAGTTTCGGTGACTGTATTGACATGGGGTGAGATGCTACATTCACTAACTTAGAACGGATCAATGCAAACACCAAACTTGACCTCTCTATTGGCTTGTTGCAAATTCCTAAGAATTCACCTAAGTTTGTGTGTTGGAGGTCAGTGTCTCTGATCTCAACGTAATTATCGTGGAATCTTGACTTTGAAGGTACACCTTAGAACTTGAACATGACTAGTTTGGGTGCTACTCCGGATGTGGATGCCATTTGATTATCTGCACATTATGAAAAAAAAGTGTTTATTAGTCCAATAAAAATGTAAAAAATATGAATTGAAATAAACATAAGGAAAAAAGAAAAAAAATGCCCCCATTTGGGCATTTTGTTTATTTTCTTATTTTCTTATTTTATCTCCTTTTATTATTATTATTATAATTATATATATATATTTTAAACTTATATTTATTCATTTAAAAAAGTTTTGGGCATGTGGTGCTAGTAAGCATGCATCACCGGTGGAGGAGTGCACATGGCGGGATTAGTAGAGCGCGACGCTTGTGAGAGGCACGTAATGCGTTGCGGTGGCAAGTGGAATTTTTGTTAGCACCCGTAGAGAGTTTGTGAGTGGCACTTTTATTAGCATACATGGCACCTTGTTAGCACCTACAGAGGGTTTGTGAAAAGTTCTTTTGCTAACGTGCACGTTGCCTTGTTAGCACTCGTGGAGGGTTTGTGAGCAGTGCTTTTGTTAGTGCACACAACACTTTTTAGTGCCCACAAAGGGTTTGTGAGCAACACTTTTGTTAGCACAAGTGGTGCCATGGCTGGCGTGCAGTGCAAAAGCCAGTGTCTCACACATTTGAAAGTGGCACCAGTGGTTTGGGCGTTGCGGTGCTTAAATAACAAAGAAAAATGGCACCAAATTTTGGGGCACTTGCGTGATGCTAAGGAAAATGATGCACTAGTATTACCTTGTGTTTGTAGTGACTTAAACAAAAATGTGAAATGGAAACAATGAAGTGTGCAGGGTTGAAGGAGGTTTTATAAGCCATGCGCTGGATTGGGTGCACGCTGCACACTCTGCTCACACGCGCAGGATCATGTGCTTGGTTTTTTTTTCTTTTAAATTTTATTTTTTTAAATGTTTTGTGTTATTTCTAATTTTCTATTTTTTTTGTGTTTTTTCTAATTTTCTATTTTTTTGTAATTTTTTGATTTTTTGAATTTGACGACTCTAGAACTCTAACTCTAATAAAATTTTCTTTTCCTGACTCTTGAACTGTGAGTTTGGGAGTCAACAAAAAGTAGGGGGGTCCCCATTCCTAGTGAGGAATGGGGCATGCATTGTGGACACCACAACAAATAGCCTCAAAAAATGGAAGAAATGACCAAGGCATTTCTTCATCAGCAAGCATTCCTCCAATGTGTGTCAGACACCAACCAAGTTTTGAACATCTCAAGCATCTTTCGAATGAATTTTCAATCAAAATCTTAGAACTTGAAACCTTCAAACTCAGTGTGTGCATTGTGCATTCATTCCCTTTGATGCCTTAGGATGCAGTCTATCAAAGTTTTCTGATAACTCGAAACCATTTTCCACTCCTCCTAGCTCATTCATTCGAAATCTCCATGAAGGTTTTTAATCAATTGATTGCTTGACTAGATGAGAGAATCAGTTCAAGGGCTCTTGATGGGATGCCACATTCTTTTTTAATTTCTTGAATAATTGCTCCATGTCATTCAAAATGTTACTTTTGTTGAAACAATACTTTGAATACAAGATACTTTGTTTTGAACATGCATCTTTTGTCATTTTAGATCTTTAGAATCCTTCAAACTTAACACCGTATTTTCTTCTATATTCTCTTTTTTCTTTTTCTTTTTCTTTTGTATCCTAACTACGCTTAGACTGTGTAGTTAGAACATTAGTTTCATTTCTTAGATTCGATCTCTTGTGAACATCCCTTGCATTCCTCTTTTAGAACTTTTAGAAACTCTCACACCAAACAATGACCTTAACAACCTCTCAAGGAGACCCCTCCTGTTTGAACTAGTTGAAGTTTGGATCATCTGTCATTATCTTTGACTTTAATTCAACAACACCCAAAAAAATCAAATTTTCAAATTTTCAAAGTGTTGAGAACTTGTTGGTTTAGGCTTCTAATTTCTAGACTAAAAATCCCTTATTCCACAAGAAATGTCCATTGCTTGGTTGGTATAAGACACACAGTCACCCAAAATGTTTTGACAAAGAAATACCTCTTCCTAAAATTGGAATCAATGAGCAGTTAGTGAAATCTCAAGAGAAAATATCAAGTACACCTTACCCCCCAAGAATGACACAAGTTTGAAAGGAAACACACAACATGAAATCAAATTTACACTTGCAAAATAAAATTCTATGCTAAATGCAGAAAGAATATCTAACTAAATTTTGTTTTGTTTTTTTTCTTTTAGGCTTCAAAATAATGCTTTAGAAAATGCCCATTTATGGGCAAGGGAAGAAATTCTCCCTATAAGGAATTGAGCCTAAAAGTGTTTTCTCCAAGAATTTATGTGATTTGATAAGGGCCCATCCACAAGCATTGAAACTTGGTATGGTTGCCTGAATTTTCTTTTGCCTTATCCTAGAGTAGAACAAGGTCAAAAATCCTAAATAATTTGATTGTGTCTCTCTTGTCAAACCATCTTTTCACAACAGCATGATGTTTAGCCATGTGCTCCAATGCAACTATTTGTTTCTCATTCATCTCTAAAAGATTCATCAATCTGATTTTTATTTTGTCAGCATCTTCAACATACCCACTCATGAACTTCAAAATAGGAATTCTAAGATTAAGTGGAAAATTGGTTCTTGTCTATAAACAAGAAAACATGGGGAAGTCCCCAAAGCATTTTTGACTCTCACTCAATTTGTCCATAAGGTGTATTTGAGTTGCATATGCCAATCCCTAGGGTTCTGCTTCAATAATCATCTTAATACTGTGATCAAGTTCTTGTTTATAGATTCTGCTACCCCATTTCCTTGTAGGTAATAATTTGAAGAGAACTTGATAATAACTTTATTTTCAAATGCCCTCTGGGTCAAGAATGCAAATGCGAAAGCAAAATCGTTATCGCACACAAGGGAAAATGGCATTCCAAATCTGGTAACAATGTGTTCTTCCAAAAAGTCTGTCACCACCTTTGCAGTGCAATTTCTAAATGTTTCAGCTTCTATCCATCATGTGTAGTAGTCAATAGCTGTGAGAATAAATGCATGTCCAGTTGATGATGGTGGGTTGACCAGACCAATGAAATCTAATCCCCACTTGGTGAAGGGGCGTATCTTGTACACAGGCTATAAGGGCATTGCCGAATTCCTTTCTTTGTTGGCACTAGGTTAATAGATATGGCAAGAGTGTACATGCTCAAAAGTGTCTTTAAATATTGAGGGCCAAAAATAACCTAATCTGAGAGAATCATGTGAGCCGTTGCTTCTGTTGAACCATGTCCTATACCATACTTGTCATGAAAGTATTCTAAGACTTCTTTTTCTTCCTTGTTAGTTTGTGGTGATTGATTAGGAAAGTACTGTACATACTTCATAAATTCTTTGGGGTTCAGGGCCGACATGTGGCCAACATTGTGGTTGATGCTGACATGTGGTTGAAATTGTGGCCGACATATGGCCGACATGTTGTAACCCTAAAATAGGATAAAATACTTGTATAAAAGGGCTTAGGGTTAAGTATTTTTTCATTATGTCAGGTTGTGATGTGAAATTGTTTCTTGTGGTAGTATTGAGCTATAAGGGATTATAGATTGTAATCAGGTTGTAATCACTGGATTGTAATAAGATTGAACTTGCTATTTGATGGACATAGCCCAGGGATTGGGTGAACCATGTTAAATCTTGGTGCCTTGTGTTCTTTTCTATGTGATCTATTATTTTCTATTACTAGTTATATTTGTATGTAATTTTTATTTTTGTCTGTGGTTTAATCCTAACAAGTGGTATCAGAGTGAGGTTGTCTTTTAGTTATCCTTTGCAGGAAAGTCTCACAGTTAAATGGGAGTCTCACGATTGAGTGGAAGCGATGGCAAACAAGGGTAAGGTAAGGTTTGACAAGTTTAATGGGAAAAACTTCCAATTATGAAAGATGCAAATGGAAGACTATCTTTATCAGAAGATTTTATGGAAGCCATTGGAAGACAAAGCCAAGAATTAGGGATCTATGTCAAATGATGAATGGGATCTTTTGGACAGAAAGACACTTGGAAGCATTCAGTTATGCCTGGCACCATCAATGGCATTTAATATTACAAAAGTGAAGATGACAGAAGAGTTGATGAAAACCCTAGTGACACTATATGAAAAGCCCTCCACTCCAAACAAGGTATTTCTCATGAAGCATTTATTTAATATGAAAATGGCAGAAGGTGGATCTATTGCAGATCGTTTAAATGAGTTTAATACTATTACTAGTCAGTTATCTTCTGTGGGTATAAATTTTGATGAAGAAATTATGGCTCTCTTGATTTTGTGTTCTTTTCCTGAAAGCTAGAATGGCTTGGTAATGGTTGTGAGTAATTATTTTCTTGGATCTAGTACTCTAAAATATGATGATGTGATCAGTGTTGTTTTGAGTAAGGAAACTCGTAGGAAATCCTCAAATGGATCTACATCAGGAAGTGCTTTGAATGCAAAAAGCAGGGGCAAAATGACTGAGAGAGGAAGTAACTTTGGAAATCTTGGGAAATCAAGAGGAAAGTCAAAGGGGAAGAGGTCTCAATTGAGAGGACCAAGCGACTGCTAGTACTGTGGGAAACTAGGTCATAAAAAGAAAGATTGTTGGAATCGAAAGAAAACTAAAGGAGATAAATCAGATGGAGACAAGGAGGCCAATGTGGTAAGTAAAAAATTTTAAGAGGATGCTTTGCTTCTATCTTTAGAAAGTGTTGATGATTCATGGGTTTTAGATTCTGGTGCTTCATTTCATGCTACACCTCATAGAGGTTATTTCATTCATTATGTCCAAGGGAATTTTGGGCTTGTTTAATTGGGGGATAATGAACCCTGTTAGATTGTTGGAAAGGGAAAAATTAAGATTAAGTTGTAGAATGAGAATCATTGGCTACTACATGAGGTAAGACATGTTCCAAGGCTGAGTAGGAATTTAATTTTAGCAAGGCTACTCGGTGATGAGGGTTGTGTAGTTACTTTTAATGATAAAAATTGGAAGGTTTCAAAAGGTTCCCTTGTAGTAGCAAAAGGTGTGAAAGTAGGAACCTTATATCTTTGTACAAGTCATATTATTCCTTCTACTCTGACTATGTCAGAGAAAAATGAATGTTTAGGAATAATCGTTGCAGTTGAGTAGGGAGAACAAATAGCTACTGTAGATTCTGATGCAGTGCTGTGGCACAACATACTTGGGCACATGAGTGAGAAAGGTATGAAAGTACTTCATTCAAAGAAATTTTTTGGTCTAAAATGTGTTAATATGGATTTCTGTGAAAGTTGCGTGCATGGAAAACAAAAGAGAGTGAGTTTTGTAAAGACTGGGAAGGAAAACACAAAGGAGAAGTTAGAGCTTGTGCATACAAATGTATGGGGACTGGCTCAAGTATCTTCCCTTGGTGGCTCTCATTATTATGTTACATTTATAGATGATGCAACTAGAAAAGTATGGGTTTATTTCTTTAGATAGAAATATGATGTATTGCAAACTTTTAAGAAATGGAAATGCTTGGTTGAAAATGAGACTGCTAAGAAATTAAAATGTCTCAGATCTAATAATGGTGGTGAGTATTGTAGTCATGAATTTGAAGATTATTGCTCCACTAATGGTATTCATAGATAGAAAACTATTCCAAGGACTCCCCAGGAAAATGGAGTGGCTGAATGCAAGAATAGGACTATAATGGAGTATGCAAGGAGCATGAGGTTGCATGCTTGGTTACCCTTACACATGTGGGTAGAGGCTATCAATACTACTATATATTAGATTAATAAAGGTTTCTCTACTTTTTTGGGCTTTGGTATTCTAGAGGAAGCATGAACTGGTAAGAAGGTGAGTTATTCTTTTCTCAAAACCTTCGGTTGTGAAGCATTTGCTCACATAGATTCTGAAAATAGAACCAAGCTAGAAGCTAATTCAAGGAAATGTATATTTGTTGGATATGGCATTAATGAATATGGTTATAAGCTTTGTGATTTTTGAAAATAATTTTTTTTTAAGAAGCAAGGATGTCATATTCAATGAGAATGTGTTGTACAAAGATTTGTTGCAGCAACATGAGAAGAAAGAAGATGATTATGTAGTGTTGGATGATACCCCAAAAGCTAATGTTCTAACCATTCCTCATGATGTACAATAACTGCAACAACAAATACTACATACACCAGTGAATGTTAGATGGTCAACAAGGAAAATTAGACCTCTACAAAGATTTTCTCCCTATTTTTATTCTATTTTACTTACTGATGATGATGAACCTAAAACTTATGATTAAGTTGTGCAGGTGGATATGAAGATTTAGTGGGAGTCTGCAATGAAAGATGAAATGTACTCTTTGCTAAAGAATAAGACATGGGATTTGTGCAAGTTGCCTGTAGGTAAAAAGGCTTTACAGAATAAGTGGGTTTACAGGTTGAAAGAAGAGGAAGGAGGTAAGAAAATATTTAAAGCCAGGTTAGTTGTAAAAGGATTTGCATAGAAAAAGGGAATTGATTTTGATGAGATATTTTCTCTTGTTGTTAAAATGACTTCTATTTATACTGTTTTAAGTCTTGTGGCTACTGAAGATTTTCATTTAGAGTAGTTGGATGTTAAAACAACCTTTTTTCATGGAGATTTGGATGAAGAGATATATATGACTTAGCCATAGGGATTTATGGTCAAAGGTAAGGAGAACATAGTGTGCAAATTGAACAAAAGTTTATATGGCTTGAAGCAAGCACCTCGGAAATGGTATGTAAAATTTGACAATTTTATGCATGAGCATCGTTAGAATAGGTGTCATTCAAATCATTGTGTCTACTTTAAGAGATTGGATAATGATAGCTATATTATTTTATGTTTATATGTTGATGATATGCTTATAGATGGGTCTAACATGGATCACATTAACGGGCTGAAACGCCAATTAGCACATTCATTTGCTATGAATGATTTAGGGGCAGCAAAACAAATCCTTGGCATGAAGATTTTTAGAGATAGGAAAAATAGATCATTTAAGCTATCTTAGGTTAATTATGTTGAGAAGGTGTTGCAACATTTCTCTATGGAGAATGCTAAAGCTGTCAGCACACCTTTACCTGGTCATTTGAATTTGACTAAGGAGATGTGTCCCAAGACACAAGAAGAGGAGGATAAGATGTCCAAGGTACCCTATGCTTCAGCTATAAGAAGTTTGATGTATGCTATGGTATGTACTAGGCGAGATATAGCACATGTAGTGGGAGTTGTTAGCAGACATATGAGTCACCTAGGAATTGACCATTGGAATGCAGTCAAATGTATTCTCAAATATTTGAGAGGCACATCCAATAAGTGTTTACACTTTGGGGGGCTCTACTATTGATTTATAAGGCTATGTTGACTTAGATTTGGCAGGTGATATTGATACCAGGTGAAGTGCTACAGGTTACGTCTTTACTATTGGTGGGGCAACTGTGAGCTGGGTTTCTAGGTTATAGAAGATTAATGCTTTATCCACTATAGACGCTGAGTATATTGCTGCGATAGAGGCAGCCAAGGAGATAATATGGCTTCAGTTCTTCTTGGAAGAATTAGGACATCCTTAGAAGGATAATTATTTATTTACAGATAGTCAGAGTTCCATTCATCTTGCAAAGAATTCAGCTCTACATTCAAAGATCGAACACATATAGTTGCGGTACCATTTCATTCGATCAATTTTGGAGGATGGACAGTTAAAGCTAGAGAAGATACATACAAATGAAAATCCAATAGATATGTTGACAAAGGTAGTAACAAGGGAGAAGCTAAACTCTTTTGCAGCTTTGGCTGGTCTTCTAGACTGAACATGAATAACAAAATAGTAGAGTCTAGGGTGGTCTGATCTAGTGGGAGCTCCATGTGGTAGTAGTATTGCTATAGGATCAATCTCCAAGTGGGAGATTGTTGTTTAGCGTGGAGCTTGATCAATCCCCAAGTAAAAGATTATTATTTTGTGGTGACTGATCAGGAAAGTACTATACATATTTTATAAATTCTTTGGGCCGTGGCCGACATGTGGCCGACGTTGTGGCCAACATATGGCTAACATGTTGTAACCCTAAAATAGCATAAAATACTTGTATAAAAGGGCTTAGGGTTAGGTATTTTTTCATTATGTCAGGTTGTGATGCAAAATTGGTTCTTGTGGTGGTATTGAGCTGTAAGGGATTACAGATTGTAATCAGGTTGTAATCACTAGATTGTAATAAGATCAGACTTACTATTTGGTGTATGTAGCCTAAAGATTGGGTGAACCATGTTAAATCTTGGTGCCTTGTGTTCTTTTCTATGTGATCTATTATTTTCTATTACTAGTTATATTTGCATGTAATTGTTATTTCTATTTGTGGTTTAATCCTAACATTCCTCACAACATAAAAACTTTAGATAAATCCCTTCATAATTTCTCTTGTCCAACTTGTTGTCATGTAGCATATAAGATTCACACTTCATCTTAAGTCCCCTATGTTGTGAACTGTTCATCCACTTTGGGCATTGGTCTTGTAGGAGATAATAAACAATGTCTTGATACTAAACATCTATCACCACACCCTGATTAATGTCAACTTGTGATACAACCATCTTCTTTTGATCATCCTTATCTATTTCATCGTCAAACTTGAATTCCTCTTCATTTTCATCTTGGTTATCCGCTATCATTTTTGACAACCCTTGAACTCTAACTAATCTCATAGGTTGAATTTCAAGATTGAATTCCTAAAGTATGGCCATCTACTTTCCTCTCCTCTCACCAAGTTTATTCTGCATCAAAAGTGTCTTTATTGCTGGATCAGGTACAATTGCATACACCTTACTTCTTAGTATGTAGTGACAAAATTTCTTTACCTCCTTGATTAATGAAAAATATTGTTTATCAAGGTTTGAATAATTTAACTCTGCATTCTTCAAAGGGCAACTCATAAAAGCAATCGGTCTTTCATCTTCCTTTTCCCTTTTCTATGTCAGGATGCTTGCATAAGAATGTTCGAAAGCAAAGGAATGGATCTTAAAAGGCAACTCGTAATTTGGACTTACCAAAAATGAGGCCATGGAAATGGAAACCTTAATATCTTCAAATGATTTCTTTATCTCTAGAGACCACTCTATTTAAGCTCCCTTCTTTAGTGAATCATTAAGAGGATGCACTATCTCTACAAATCCACTTCTGAATTTTCACACAAATTTTATCTTTTTGAAGAAAGAATTCAATTCCTTTCAACTTTGTGGAGGTGCTAACTTCAAAATAGATTCAGCTCTATCTAGATCAATGGAGATTCTGGCTTTAGAAATAACATGTCCCAAGAGCTTTTATTTAGTAACACTGAATGAACATTTCTTGGGATTGAGAGATATGCTATATTTACAACATCTGTTGAATAGCTATCTTAGATCAGCAATGTAGGTACTTTGATCTTTTGAAAAGATAGTTAAGTCATCCATTTAGATGACTATACATCTATTGGTCAATCCTTTGAAAGCTTCATCCATTGGTCATTGGAATGTAGCTCCTGCATTAATCAGTCCAAAGGGCATTCTTGTATAAGAAAAAGTTCCCCACTTAGTCATGAAAGCAATCTTTAAATGATCTTCTTCATCGACCATCACTCGATTATATCCCAAGTAACCATCTAGGAAATACATCATTTTGAACCATTTACTATTTGTAGGACCTCATCAAGTGAGGGTAAAGGATAATTATCCTTTTGAGATGCTAGATTCAAGTTACAAAAGTGAACACAAAGGAAAATCTCTCTAGTATTCTTCCACACCAAAACTAAATTGGCCACCCAGGTGGAATGGTAGATAGGAAATATGATCTTAGCATCTAGTAGCTTCTTTACTTCTTTCATGATCAGTGGTTCTATGAGAGGATTTACCGATCTTTTCCTTTGTCAGAATGGCTTGGTGTCTGGTTTCAATGGGATGTCATGTGCGATAATCTTAGGATCATAAGTCTTTAGCTCTTCATAGCTCCAAGAAATGACATCCTTATACTCGGTGAGTAATTTGAGCATGTCTTCCCTTTCCAGTGAGTTGCACACTTTTCCTATCTATAACATTCTTGGTTCTTCTTCAGTACCCAAATTGTAGGAGTCACATTCTTCGATTCCCTTTTCTTGGGTTTCCCTTCTATTGAGTTCTGATTCATCACAATCAAAGATGCATTCTAGTTCAACCGTTCCTTTTGGAATAGTGTTAGTTTTTAAATTTATAATCCCATCTTCATCTTCAAGCCCATCATCTTCAAGTTTGTCATCTGGTATATCATCAATCTCTTGTCCTTCAAAATGGCAACTACACATGATAAACTCACGTATATGTTGATCATCTTGAAAGACTTAAATATTGGTGATATTGTCAGGAATGGATGGAACAATGACTAGTTCTACTAAAAATCTTTTCAACTTGATTCTTTCAATTGGCTATAAAGTACTTGCTGAGATGGCAAGAGCATTTGCTACCATGTTCTTTCTTCTTGGAATGGATTTGATGTTTAAAGCTTCAAAGTCATCCTTTATATCCCATACCCTTTTTTGGTAAGCAAGTAATCTTTTATCATTGCAAGAGCATATGGATTTTGCTTGTTGTATAACAAACTGGGAGTCTCCTTCAATTTTGAGAGTTGTGATTTCCTTTTCCAGTGCAAAGAGAAGTCCTCAAATTAATGTCTCATATTTTGCAGCATTGTTAGCACATCTAAACTGTAACCGATATGTTGCATAGAAAGACCTACCTTTTGGGGTTGACCAATTTGATACCTACACCAGCTCCCATTTTGCACCTGGAACCATCGAAGTGGAGTGTCCAAATTGCATTTTCATTGGGTTTTTTGACTTTATGCTTGTTTGTCCTTAACTTCTCTTTCACTTGAGCCTTGAATGAATATTTCTTAGGAACCCATTGTAACTTTCTTGGTGTAGGACTTGATGAGTCCCCTTCATAATCTATAGATAGAGGAAGTGCATGTTTTTCTTGTTTATCTTGAATTTCCCCTATCAGTTCTTTGATTTCCTCAACTTTAGGTTCAGGATGAATGACTACTGAAGTTCATCTTTTACCTTTCACATATTATCTTCTTCTTTGGACTTTGATCATCCTTGGAGGAGGAGAAGATAAAACTCCCCCATATGACAAGGTATCACTATATGACACATTTAAATCTTCAATTTATTCTTCAATCTTTTCAACAAGGTTAGATGAGTTCACTGAATTTGGGCTTTTAGTGAGTTCATCTGTTGAGGTGTTTTTATCCTTATTTTCCATTATGTGTGTCAGTACCTTTGCAACTACTTCTTGACATGATGAACATTCGAATTCAGAGTGACTAACTTTGTGTAACTAAAAAAATCCTAGAAGGAGGAGGATGTTGGGATCAACTTCCTCTCCTAAACATTGTAAATTAGTCACCATACTGTCTATGAACTATATTACAGTTTCACTTTTGGGTACTAGCACCTTAGGTTCTTCGTTCTGATCTTGAGGTGTATTGGCTGGAACCATATCCAATACCATTACTTTGTATGAACCCAGATCTGATTGTAAGAATGCTATCTCATTCAAGGCATTGTAGTCTGTGATCATTATTTTCAAATTGGGCTCAACATCTATCTTGATTTGATTGTTCAATCCTTTCCATGGCAACGACAATTGAGTGAGGTCTGTAGAAAACCATCCTCTCAAGCATTTTGTCCATTCTCTACTTAAAAGCAACCCATATGTTTCAAGGATATCAACCACATGTATGTCAATAACATCTTGAATCTAGAGGTCAATTGTTAATTGTATCTGCACATCTTTTAGTACACCAATGACTTTTACCTCTGTTTTATCCAACTATAGCACCACTCGATTAGAGGGTTGAGGACTAACTCCTAGCCTTTGAGCTATTGATAATGGCATTATGTTACATGAAGCTCCTAAATCAATGAGGCAATTGTTAAGATTCTTCACATATATCCTGATGCTAAGCAAAAATGGGTGCACGTCAACTTTGTCCTTGAACATAGTGGGCATCGCTTCTGCAACATTCATTTGTTGAGATACTGTCTTTTGAGGAACAACATTTGTATTGTGGCAAACTTTTGTATGATCCAAGGTCTTCATGAGTTCTTCTCTTTGTTGTGGGCAATTCTATAAGATGTAAAACATGGACATATTGGCCTTAGTCCTTTTCAAATCCTCTACTACATTGTACTTTTCAGTGGACCAAGCGGGATTCTTTAGTATTGTTGGTATATTTACTTGATTCTAATTTTTTTGTCCTCCCTGCACTAGTCTTACCGGTGACAGATTATTACTTGCTTTTGGATCAGGTGGAGTTGGTTGTAAACTTGGAGGAATCCCATCTGTCAAAGGTTCCTTTCTATTTTTGAGATTTTATGTATTCTGATTGTCATTGTGAAAAGAAAACATCTCATCATGCTGAATATTAGGTTCTTGACTAAATGGGAATGAGAACTCCTCACTCGTTGGTTGCTCTACTTGTGTATTCTGTGCAAAATCATTGGATTCCAATAGCATAGCATTGAACTGTATAGGAGGAGGATTGGCATTTACTTGTGAATTTTGATTCATCTCCTGATTGCCATTATAGTAAGACCCATCATTGTTGAGTGCATTTTGGCTATCATCATACTGATTGATATTAGCATACTAAACATTATTGTTGTTGTTATCAGAAAGAATGCTTCCATTATTCAGATGCGTGTTCCATTGTTGGTTCTACCTTGGGAAGCCATTTTTGCGATCAAGAGGATTGAAGTTGTTCCCTACATTGTTGTTGTTATTATTTCCATTGAAATTCCTATTGTAATTCTGACCAAAATTGTTGTTGAAGGGGCTAGCGTTATTTCTTTGGAAGTTGTTATTTTGTCCTTGCGATAATCTAAGACGTGTCAATTCATTGTTCATCTATGACATAGTCTTCTTCATTTGAGCAACTTCTGAAATGAGGTTATTGTTGGTTTCCATGTGAATTGTGGCCTTTTGTTCAATGAAAGCTATTTTGGAGGCTCATACATTGGATATGTTATTGCTTGATTTTGTGGAGCGGGTGCCTATTGTAATGGAACTAGATTCATAGGTATGAACTTGCTAGGCATGGTGGGTGCTCGCACAGGGTATGTTGGTATTGTAGGGACTACTTGTGCTAGAAGCATCATTCCTCCTCCATTAGGATTGGCTTGCTTCATAAACATGATTGCCTCTGTGAAGACTTTATCCAATGTGTTGATATTTTCTGTGGGAAGTCTTCTCAAAAAAATCGTAGTAAGAGGGTCCATAACATTTAGATAAATCTGAATAGCAGCTTCAACTAGTATGGTGTATGGCATTTCTAACTTGTAGCAAGCCATATGAAAGTGATGGTTGAACTAGGAAACTCTCTCAGTTGGGTCCCTTTTGATTGATATGAATTTTTGATGTATCATAGCTGGGTTGATGAATATTTTGAATTGTTCCACGAACAACTTTTTGAATGTTTCCCAATCTCCAATGCATCCAAGTGGAAAATTAATGTACCCATTGAAGGAAATTTCCCCCAAAGAGTAGGGGAATAAAAAATGAACCACATCCTCATTAGCAATGTGCTTGCAATTACAAATTTCCTTAAATACCTTAACATGATCTTCAGTAGTTTGAGTCTCACCGTAGATGAATCTGGGGCAAAAATTCTCAGGATTCTTAGGTAGGTCATGGAGTACACCTCTCAAGTTTATTGGTGAGTCTAAAACATTCACAAAAAGGGCCACTTGAGGATTTGGAAAACCTAATGGTGGTTGTTGAGGAGTAGCTATCAAAATATGTGGTGGTCCACTTGGTGGTTGGAGTGGAGGTGGAGTTGAAGAAGATGATGAAAGTTCTAATGGAAGTGGTTGAACTCAAGATGTTCCCTTGTCACTATGTGGTTTGCAAAAGTGGGTAAGCTTGAAAAACTCATGTGCACTTGGCATTAGACCTTAATGCTCACTGAAATGGGGATTTTGGATCAATATCCTCCAGCTTGCATCAATCTTAGAAAAAATGCACCTCTGTAGAAGTACACTTTCTCAGCTCTCTAAATTTTGTGCACCTGTGAACCTACAAAGTTGCAGATCTGTGGACCTATGTAGTTGTGGACTTGTGGACTTGAATTTATCAAAAAATCAAGAAATTTTCTAAACTTTTGTGAAGTGTAGATATTTGTAGAAGTGCAAAATTTTCTTCCTTTCTGGTGGTTCAAAAGAGGCCCTCCTTCTAGCACCACTTCTGTTGGGCGGCCATTTTGCATGAGGTCAATGATAGGAATCCATTGTGCAATTCCTCTCTTGAAAAGCTAATCTTTTGGGATCAACACCAAGGTTCAGTATTTGTCTTGCGACGTACCAAAATCTACTCAGTTGAAGATAAATTTGATTGTTCATGAGGAGGCCTTTGCTGGTTCTAATTTAAACTTGGAATGAAGTATATTTGTCTGCTGTCTCAAAATAATACACAAAAGAACAACATTTTTTGTATTTTTTGGGTTTTTCAATGAATGCAATCCTAACAGTGCAACTAAAATGAGTTCCTATTCTAACAAGGGGTTAGCAAAGCAAATAATGAAACTGAAAGAAAATAACATGAAATTGAAATAACTTGAAATTGAAATCCTAAATGGACATAGGATACTAAAAACAACATTCTATGATGGATCATGTAGTGTGATTCGAAACATTGATGGTAAAAATCTCTACACAATCAAATCCAGAAACAAATATATTATTAACATTCTATGAGTTAAACTTTTGAAGAAATTGAAAGGAAACCAATGAAAACAGGAGCAACGCTTCCTAGAATCCATTGATGCAATCGTTAATGGGAAATTTCAATAATCAAATGATGTTTCACTCTTCATCAAATCGCAAGGCCATGGAAAGTGTGCTCATATGGGATGAAGAGTTATGTAGGCATGATTTGTGATCTCTCCTCAAGCTAGATACGTAAGAAAAATTCATAAATTTGTAGTAAACACTAGAACTAAAAGATTGCAGAACCAAAAATAACTCAATAAACCTTTGGCTCAATCACAATTTCATGAATAAAATTCACAAAACAATGACACATTTAGGCAAGAATCACTACACTCCAAATGCAAGCACCAAAAGCATAATTTTATTGGATAATAATGATAGCCCTTGTTACATTTTACAATGGGTATTTATAAGAAATCGTCTCCTCAATTTGTGTTGAGAGTGAGAAATATCTTCATGCAATAAAATTCTTTTTAAACAATAAAACAAACAAAATATATACAAACTAACAATTAATCTGATGCTTAGAGGGACTCTATCCATATTTTATTCATTAACTGGATGCATGAGCCATTTACATGTCAAAAATAGAGAAATAATGAAAGAGAAAGTAGGAGGAAGCCTTCAATTGAAGTAGGAGCATTTGGAGGTACCAAAAATAGAAGCTGGTTCTTTACTAGGCATGTGTCGAAGTTAAACTATCATCAGAATGCATTCTTGATGCATAGAAGGTACTATTTTTGGAACTGGCAGTTAACTGTCAGTGCACCTCTAAATTGTGGAGCTACGAAAATGAATACCTACAGACCTACGCACTTGCGGACCTCAATAGGGTCAAAAATCTCAAAATTCTACTGTCTCAAAATTGAAATTCTGGCACCTAGGTTTTGTTCTTCTTCATCCCAAAGCTATGTTTGGATGTTTGCCCTTGAATTTCTCTATCATCTCAATTATCTTAGCTGAATCTAGAATATCTAAAGCCTCATACTTGTCTTTTACCTTCTGTCTATAGTTGTCCACCTCAATTCGAGTCTCTACAAAATCTTGGAGTTAGGTGTTCAACTCTAACAGGGCTTCTTCTGTCCTAAAGGCTTGTCTGATGTCTTCATCATCAGCAACCTCCACAAAAATCTTCTTGAAATTCTCCACTACTTTCTCTATAGGTAACAGTCTCTCTTATTCCTCATCTTCAAAAATATCCAAGCATGCATTACTATAGTATCTTTCTGCTTCCAAAATTTGCTCTTAGGCTTGGTTCTTGAGCCGATGGAGCTCCTCATGTAATGTTTCCATTACTTTATTTCTATTTGCAATTTTCTCTATCCAATAATTGATCAAATACAATTCTTTTCTAGTATATACATCAATGAAAACCTGATATCTTTGGCCCTTTATGGCTTGTAGAGTCTATAAATCCTTACTCCAGGCATGTACCTCATCCATGATACTAAAGTCCTGCTTCAAAATCGGTACAATATTGTTCACGTTCTCCTACGTAGCATGCAGTAACTTTAGATTCCCTGTGATGATGGTGATTCCTTTTTCCTCAAAACTTTCTTGCCATTCCTAACAAGATTTCAAAAATGGGTCCAGTTGTACACCTCCCCCTTCTCTAAGTACAGTGTTCAATGTTTGCTCCGGGTGTTTAGGATCAAGAGGACCAATGACTTTGGCTAGATATCCCTTTAGGATCTCAACTTGTTGAAGTGCATGAAGTTCAATCTCCTCTTGTTCCATGTACTTGAGGACCTCTTTGACTCCCATAGTCATCATTTTTTGGGCTAAATCCCATTTAGATCTTCCCAACATAACATCCTTCAATTTATAATATTTGAGACTAAGGCCTTCTACATCTGTACCTTCAAGAGGGAGAGACACTTGTGCAAATAAATCTTGGTTCTGTATGGTGGTGACAAATGCCAATGGTGCTACCTTATGGTGCTGCCTCATATGATGGATATCTTGGGAGCTTCTTAGGATTGATGGATACACCAACTACCTATAAATAGATGAACATTTTGAACTGGATAAAGTAGGCTCCAAGAGCTATGACTTTTGCTTTAGCTTCATCGGATAACCTCTTCCCATAGTCTCCCTCAATGAACCAAATGATCACAAAGATGAACACATCATTCACAATTTTGTATTCTTTGCTCTGTCTTGAGAGCTTCTTCTGCACTAGTTGAGGGTAGACTATATAGGGCCAGGCATTGGGGTCTTGCATACTACCTTTCGTATACAAACTAGGATAGTTAGTTGCCCTCGCTGCAAGTAGGTACACCATGTAAGAAGTCATGTAAAGCTTCTTCTTGTCCTTAACCATCCTCAACTGTTCAGACAAGTTTTCACATAGTGTGGTGGCCCAATCCAATGGTATCTTTTCTTATCTGATGGTCTTAATGAAGTTGACCATAAAAGTGTTGAGGTGGCTATCTTTGCTTGTCTGATAGTCTCAATGAAGTTGACCATAAAAGTTCTTAGGTGGCTTGCTGTAGGTAAGCCCATGACCCTACTCAGGAGAATAATAGAGCACCTAATGTCCTCCTTCATGTATCCCCAAGTCATATCCACTTTGTTGGTTATCCTTTCTAAAGGAGGCTTCTCAATGAGGTAGGAGAATTGTATTATGTCTATGGCCTCCTGTTGGTGCTCTCTGTACCATCTCTTAGCTATTTCATAGGAAGGTCAGATGAACTGGTTTGCTCTAGGAAGATGAAAGATCCTCTCAATGTTGTTAGGTCATAGATCCAACACCACTTCTTTAGTGACACTTTTGACTACCCTTTTTTCAAGAACAAAGTGTTGTGATAGGGCCATGATTAGTTTCGTTGACTGTATTGACATGGGGTGAGATGCTGTGTTCACTAACCCGGAGTGGATCAGTGCAAACACCAAAGTTGACCTCTTTGTTGGCTTTTTGAAAATTCTCAAGAATTAACCTAAGTCTGTGTGTCCGAGGTTAGTGTCTCTGATCTCAACATAATCATCATGGAATCTCAACATTGAAGGTACACCTTAGAACTTGAACACGACCAGTTTGGGTGCCACTCTGAATGTGGATGCCATTTGATTATCTGCATGTTATGAGAAAAAAGTGTTTATTAGTCCAATAAAAACATAAAAAATATGAATTGAAATAAACATAAGGGAAAAAGAAAAAAAAGCCCCCATTTGGGCATTTTATTTATTTTCTTATTTTCTTATTTTATCTCCTTTTATTATTTTTATTATTATTATTTATATATATATTTCAATTTTATTTATTTATTTAAAATTTTTTTTGGGCATGTGGTGCCAGTGGAGGAGCGCACATGGCAAGATTAGAAGAGCACGATGCTTGTGAGATGCACATGGTGCTTTGCGGTGGCGAGCGGTGTTCTTGTTAGTGTGTAGTGCTTTTTAGCACTTGCAAAGGGTTTGTGAGTGGCACTTTTGTTAGTGTGCACAATGCCTTGTTAGTGTCCAAAGAGGGTTTGTGAGCAGTGCTTTTGTTAGCACATGCAATGCCTTGTTAGCACCTATGGAGGGTTTGTGAGTGGTGCTTTTGTTAGTGTGCATAGCAATTTTTAGTGCCTGCAAAGGGTGTTTGAGCGGTGCTCTTGTTAGTGCACATGGCGCCACGATTAGTGTGTGGTGCAAAAGCCAGCACACGACACATTTGAAAGTGGCACTGATAGTTTGGGTGTTGCGGTGCTTAAATTACAAAGAAAAGTGGCACCAAATTTTGGGGTGCCTGCATAGCACATGGTGCTTGTAGACACCTAAAATTCTTTAGAAAACAAAGTATTTTTATTTTTTGAAAAAGTCCCTAATGACATCATCATTTATTTATTAATTAATTTTTATGCCATTAAATCCCTTTATCTTAATTAAAAATATTTAATTAAGGAATCCCTCCCAAAAATGTTTAAATCTTATTTAAACATTATTTCCTTATTTATTAATTATTTAATTAATAAATTGACCAAAAATCTCAAAATGAATAAATAATTTATTTTTTGCCCAAAACTTGGCCAATTTCCTTAAGACCAATAACCTCTTCCAAAATCTTCTAATCCTTCTTTAATTTTGATTAAAGGATAATCCCATCATTTCCTAACCCTAATCCCAACTCAAAATATTTAATTAAGATTAAATATTAATCCTCATGTTTATTAAAAATGTTTTAATAAATATCTCCTCAACCCAAACCCTTGAAATAAATAAACTTTATTTATTTTCTAAAAATCTTATTTATCCTCATCCTAGGAAGTTCTAGACTCTTCTAGAAAGTCTTCATCCTCATCCTAAGCCTATCTCTAATCCCCCATTTAGCCTAATCCACCCCATCCACCCATACTAACCAAGCTTAGCCACTAATTCACCCACCCTCATCAATGCCATCCACTTGCACATCTCTAACATCTCTAATCTAATCCTAAACCATCTCTAATCTTACCCTTAATCATTTGCACAATCCTAAATGAGATTAAGACTTTCCTAAGCCAAGCCAAAGTCTATCCCCTCAAAATATCCCAACCATAAAACTTTATGAAGCCCACAAAGCCATAAATGACTCTTACAAGCCTTCAATGCTCTTACAAGCACTTATGAAGGGTCTTTATGAGGATTTTATCCCTTGAGCCTCCCTTGTTGACTCATCCTTGCCCTTTCCTCCATCCACTCACCTTGTGACATGTGTCACTCCTTGATTGGCTGTAAGGAAGCACAATCCATGTGCTCTCCTCTCATGCAATCTGAGCCCTCCATGAGCTTTTCCCCATCCTTGCATCTTACCCCTCAAACCCTCAAGCCCTTAGCCTATAAATTGGATCCCCTCCCAAGCCATTTTAACACAGTCCTTAAGCTAAAGTTACCATGACATTTTGAGAACAAACTCCATAGCTTTTACATACATCCACACCAAAAATCCCAAATCCATCTCCATTGAAGCATAGAGAAAATTTGAGCATACATCCTAAATCTATCAAATAGACTCATCCCCAAAACAAGAAAGGCCTCATTGAGAGAACCTCTTAATGGTTCATATTCTCAATCGAGGGCTTGTCTTAGTCTCTCTTATATGTTATGGTAGTTTAATGTGTAAATTCTTTTGTTTTCATTAAATTAGTGTTTTTAGCGTATTAGATTAGTGTATACAACGCTAAGCAAAATGATGTGCTAGTATTAACTTGCATTTGTAGCAACTTAAACAAAAATGCAAAATGGAAACAATGAAGCATGAAGGGTTGAAGGGGGGTTTTATAACCCCTGTTCCAGGCCAAGTGCATGGTATGCCTCGGTGCGCTCTCCACCCACGCACATCCTATCATGTGCTTATTTTTTAAAAAAAATGTTTTGTGTTATTTCTAGTTTTCTATTTTTTTGTGTTTTTTCTAATTTTCTACTTTTTTGTAATTGTTTGATTTTTTAATTTTTTTGATTTTTAGAATTTGATGATTCTAGAACTCTAACTCTAATAAAATTTTCTTTTCCCGACTTTTGATCTATGAGTCCGAGAGTCAAAAAAGAAGAAATAGGGGGGTCTCCATTCCTAGTGAGGAATGGGGCGTACATTGTGGACACCAAAACATTATCCTTGCAAATTCCTTTAGTCTTTATGCTCCTATGATTTACTTTCCTTGCTTTTGTTTCCTCTGCCTCTAACTATATTCCTACATTTCCTAGTCACTATCAAAAGATGGTATAACCTTTATATTAGCAATGACTTCTTAGATGGCAATATTAGTTTCCACATCTAGCATATGGCATCCCTAATTGCATCCAACTCTTCAAGGTATTTATTCCATTTAGTACCAATTATTTCTTTCAATTCTCCAATAACCTTGCTTATGTCTAACTCAATTCTAAATAGAAAATCAATCATGTCATAGACAACTATTACATCTATCTCATTATTGTAGTAGGTCACAAACCATGGATATCTCAAAATATCTTCAAAAGAGGAAGACCACTACTCCCATTCCTCTATAATAGAATTAGCATCTAGAATAGTAGGAAAAAAATTTGGAGTCCCTAGGGAAATTTTCTTCATCTTACCTTGTATAAATTGCATTTTTTCCTAAGAAAAAACCATGCAATTCTTTTACCCTATTAATCATCTTTCTTGCATTAATAATTACTGCCTTGGATAATTTGTTCCTTTGGGGTAACAAGGGAACCAAGCTATCAAAGAATTGTGTATATGGTCCCCATGTTGTGAATAAAGTGGATAGAAGGGCTAATGCTTCTAAGCAGTGAAATTCAGCTCCTTGAAGAGAAATGTAGTTGCTATGCACATTTTGTGATACAATTTGTAGGGAACCTATCTTGTGAATCATCAAGCTCTTAATTGTTTTGATCTCTACCTCCTTAGCACCATCCCATTCATCTATATCCATCTTCTAACCCTCTCCTACATTTGCTACATTAGCTTCTGTTTGGGATTCTTGGTCTCTCACCTCTATGATGGGCCTTGTAACAACTCTAAGGCTTATTGTCTCTTCTTCTAAGGAAGCCACCCTTTGTTCTGGGACATAAGTCCTCTTTAGTTCTTCCTCATACATAATCATAGCATCAATAGATATGCTATATGTTTGATACATCTATTCTTTTAGCATATCCATTTTGCTCTTCCCCATCAATGATGCTATGTTTCGTAGATTATGGATTTGATAACTGGACATAGTAGTGACATTCCAAAATATTACATTACCTTGGGGGGAATCCTTTATCTCCATGAGGATTGGCTTATTTATCTCAAGAGCCATGCTCTATATAGTCATTGTCTTACTACTGATGTTGAATCTAGACCCCTGTAGCTCACCAAAAATATTGGTCTCTTCAAAAGAGACTTACTTATCATGTCTTTTGATCTGGTCTAGAATGAAAGATGAACTCAACTTCCATCCTAGAAAGAGAAGCATCCCACTTCTTGTTACAAGATCTCTGGCTTCTTCTACTATGAGGACCTCACTGCTAGGATCATATTCCTGCAACCTTTGTACTAGCTCTATAGTCTTCTCAAGGGAATCTCCTTGTTGTAGTTGTAAGGTAAGCTCACTTTGCTTTACCTTGTATAATAATGTCTTGAATTCATTTGAATTGGTGAATTCATCATCCTTCATGAACTATTGAGCTTGAATGATTCACTCATCTAGCATCTAAATCTATGATTCAATTTTAATAGGGATCTTCTTATTCTCCCCTACTTGATTTAGTAAGAAATTGTGTCTTATGGTGTCACAAAATTTTGATCCCTTAAGCAAAATTTGAAGTGCCTTTCCTCTAACCTTGTCAAGGATCTCAATCATTTTCTATTTCTTCCTCCCTTGTGCCCAGGAGGAACTTTCTAGCTGATCATCATCAACCTCAATGGTTATGAAATCCTCCTATTGAGGGGATTGAGGCTCTTCCTTGTCTTTGATTTTAGTAGGCACCTGTGCCATTATTTGATCAAAATTGTAAGGGCACCTATTATACCTATCTAGGTATGCTACCTCATGATAGAAACCATGAAATAATGGATCAACTACCTTCAAGACTTCTTCAATTTTCATTATCTTACTCTATCTTTGGGTTCTATCCCTACAAACCTCTGTTGCTAAATAATTCATTATGCAATCCTCTTCCCAATTTGGTTTCCTACTAGGGAGGGTGTACTTCCTCATCTATTTAAGATCATGCCTCACTAAATCATTTGGATCATAGGTCCTAGTAGGGGCCGAGGGAAGCTTGAACTCTCCCATGCACTGATCCATCTCTTCTATAGCATATTTTCCTATTACAAAATAACTTACCTTTGTATTCCTTGCTACAAAAGAGCCTTTCTTAATAGTAGGACCTAAATATTATTTATTTATCATGAACAATTTCCAAAAGAATTTTAATTGTCCAAAACTTTTAGGGATATATTTTGGTAATACATGAGGGGATTATGGAGACCCTAAAACCCTTATAATTAAATTTTTTTCAAAGAGAAACAAACTAGCCCAATCATGACTTAGTACCCTATCCCCATTTGGGCAAGTAGATGGTATTATTAGCATACTTACCCCTCTAGGTACTCTTTTAGTAATATATACTAACATGTTTGTAATAAGAAAAAAAAATCATTATAAAAAATAATAGCACTGGCATATGGATAAAACCTTTACCAAAAGTGAGTCTACATCTACATGGGCAAGTTCTCTCCATTCTCTTCAGTGGCTTCAATGAAGTCCATAATGATATGCCCTATGTTCTTGTAAAAAATTATGTGCATCAACAATGAGTAATGGAAGAATTTGAAGTTCCCAAGTTCTCCATTCTAAGGTGCAACAATTTCATCATGCATCCTATTAATGATATTTTCCACAAAATCATACCCAACATTATGTTTTGGATCCTAAATATCCAAGCACTGATATATATGTAGTCTAGGGCATTATTTGTGCCATCAATCTCTATCACCTTTTTTTCTCAAAAAATGGCATACCTAAAATATTTGTAGAAAAATCAAGTGGCATCAGGTCTCCTACCTTCTTTGGTATCTCACACTTCTCTAGCTTTGATTTGGGAATGTGCCTCTTCATGAATCTTCCAGTAAAGAAACTCTCAGAAATTTTGAAAGTTTCATCAATAGTCTCCTTTGTAATTGCCTTTGTCATAGATCCTCCTAGGTCAAAGTCCTCAGTGAAAGTTTCCCTATCTAGTTTGCATAGTATACTTGTAAGAATTAGGGTAAAATCACCCAAGATAAAAAAGCTCAAGCACTAGCACAATATGGACCAATAAAGTATGATCAGAATAATAATATTAAAATGAATTGATGTACAAGTACACTAGGAATGACTATTTATAAAGGCCTTTCGAATGCTTCTAGAATGTCTAGAAGTAAGCACACTGATAAGTCTTACAACCAAGCACATATCCACCAAGAGTGGATTATCCTCCATTAAACACATGAGTAAGTGCGATGATGAGAGGATAAGCCTACAAAGGTGTAACAAAAAAAATAATGTTGTAGACACCATGTGCTTAATTAAGAGTCGAAATAACTGTGTTGTCTAAATGATAACTCAGCTCATTATGAAAACTCTAGTGTTGTAGACACCATCTGCTAAATTAGAGTTTCTTACTTCTGTGTTGTCAACATGACAACTCATAAAAGTAAACAAACTCTTAAGTGTCAACCTAATAAATAATAAAATAATACATTAACCTAGGTAAACTTAAGTAAATTGAAAATAATTAATACTTATTTACACCAACACCTCCCCTTAAGTGCAACTTAGGGGAATGCACTTAAGCTCACAAATGCATGATGGGTCTCGGCTACAAGGCCATGTTAAGTACCTATGTAAAAAAGAAATTCTCTACATACAATGTGATGTAATGCAATCTCTCATAAAGTGGAGAAAGAGGGAAAACCTCATGGAAAAAACCATCCTCCAAAAAGAGAGATAAGTACAATAAAGAAGATATGAGAGAAGAAGACCTTAGATGAGGAAAAGACCCCTCCCAAAAGGAAGAAGACCTTAGATGAGGAAAAGACCCCTCCCAAAAGGAAGAAGAGAGAAGTCAAGGGACTCCCCTTTTTGTAACATCCCACATCCCCAAGAGATCTCACAAATGAATATACTTGACCTTAGCGAAGGGTTTGGAGAAGATATTTGTGACCTTCTTTGCTATAGGACAATACTATAATGCAATGATCTGCTCATGTATCAACTCTCTAATGTAGTGCATATGAACCTCAATGTGTTTGGTTCACTGATGCGAAACTGGATGTTTAGAAATCTCAATAGCACTTTGACTGTCACAATGTATGATTGTAGGTTGAGGTAGATCAAATCCAAACTCCTTCAGGATGTGCTCTAACCAAAGAGCATCTATAGCTACATTGACAGTTCCTCAATACTCAACCTAAGTTGAAGAAAGAGAAACATTATTTTGCTTCTTACTTTTCAAAAAAATGGGGTTAGAACTAAGGTGAAACATGTAATCTAAAGTAGACTTACGAGAATCAAGGTCCCTTGCATAGTTTGAGTCTGTATATCCAACCAATTGAAGTCTTGTACCTACTACATAGTGAATCCTAAGTGTATGTGT
The DNA here is from genome assembly GCA_028749045.1 of Cupressus sempervirens. Lineage (NCBI taxonomy): Eukaryota > Viridiplantae > Streptophyta > Pinopsida > Cupressales > Cupressaceae > Cupressus > Cupressus sempervirens. Next base: position 676,863,369 of record CM053790.1, read on the forward strand.
ACCCTGTATGTAGTGCAAGATGCATTTGGTGACCTTCCAATGAAGCTCATGTGGCTCTTGCATGATGCAAGAAGCCATGCCAATTGTAAAAGCTATATTAGGGTGTGTATGTTTCAAGTAGATGAGACTCCCAAATAACTATTTGTACAATGTAGCATCAACAAGTAGAGTGGTACACTTCGCCTCTAACTTGAAACTTGAAATAAAGGGAGTAGGAGCAAGCTTGTGGTCACTCATGTGAAATCGAGAAATCAAGTCAAGAGCATACTTGGGTTGAGAAAGCGTAATCCCTGCTAAAGACTATGCTACCAAGGGAATTATGTAGTAAACCCAAGTCTCTCATAGCAAATTTCTATGCTAAAAAGAAGTATTGACACTAGAAATGATGGATGAAGTACTTCCTATAATGATCAAGTGATCTACATAAAGCCTGAGTATCAAATGTGAGTCATTCTTTTGAAGAATGAAGACATTCAAATCAGAATGACACCTAGTAAATCTTGTTGAGAGTAAGAAAGAATCCATCTTGGCATACCAAGCTCGATGAGCCTACTTAAGACCACAAATAGACTTCTTCAATCTACAAACCATAGTAGAAACCTATATGAAACCCTGTGGCTGCTCCATATAAATCTCCTCATGAAAATCTCCATTCAAAAAGGCACTCTTTACATCCATCTAATCTACAACACAACCATGAGCTACAACAATAGGTAGTGTCAAGTGAATGGATTTTAGCTTGGTAACTGGTGCAAAGTCTACGTATAATCAATACCAAGAATGTATGAGAAAGATTTAGCAACAAGTCTAGCGTTATGATTATCCATACTTCCATGTACTATAAATTTGGTTTGGTAGATCCACTTAAATTGAACCATATTTCTTCCCTTAGGAAGAGGAACTAAGTCCCATGTGTTATTTTTCATCAAAGAGTTATATTGAATCAAGGGTTTTTTGTACCCAATGAGGTTTAGTGGAAGAAGAAGAAGGAATGTCCTCAACTATTTTTGGACCCTATGAAGGTGGGGTCATGTGAGCCAAAGTTGAAGGAATCTCATCTTCCAAGTCATTGTCATCACTTTTATCACTTTCCACAAAGGAGGAAGAAGGAGGAGTTGAAGAAGCTAAACTTGGACAAGTTTCTTCAAAGTGAACACTCCTCTCAAAAAATACTTCATGTATCTTTGGATCTATGAGTTTGTATTCCTTAAGATGGCCAAGATATCTAACAAAAATACAATATTTTCTTTGAGGTTCTAATGCTTTTTGCTTTTGTTGAGGTATTCTTGCCCATGTTGGACAACCAAATTTTTTAAAGTACTTTACACTTGGTTTTATGCCACACTAAGCCTCAAAGGATGTAATTCTATCTAAGGCCTTATGGAGACTTCTATTTTGGATGTAATTGGCACAACACATGGCTTCTACCCAAAACATTTGGTTTAGAGATTTATGTTGAAGCATACAAGTGGTCATCTCCTTAAGGGTTCTATTCTTCCTTTTAGAAACACCATTCTACTATGGTGTGTATGCAATTGAATGTTGAAGATCAATACCCTCATGGGTGCAAAAGTCTATAAGCCTAGAGTTGACATATTCCTTGCCATTGTCTATTCATAGAATCTTGATGGCTTTCCCTAATTTTTTCTCAACTTGAGCTTTGAAGGTAATAAACTTATCAAATACATCACTTTTATGAGCAAGAAAGAAGACCCATGTGTAGTGTAAAAAGTCATCAATAAAGGCGTGAATATAGCGAACCTTACCAAAATATGGTATTAAAAAAGGGGCCAACTACATCACTATGAACCAATTCAAGAACAATAGTAGCTTTCCAAGACTTTCCCTTGTCATATTTCTCTTTAGGATACTTGGTTGCTTTACAACTTGGACATACACCCTCTGAATGCTTGACTTGAGGTAGACCAATGACCATATCCTTGTTGCTAAGTTGTTGAAGATAGTGATAATTGAGATGTCCAAATCTCTCATGCCATAGTTTACTTTGTGAATTGGAATGAGTCAACAAGGCAAGGGAAGTGGACTTAGGAACAAAATGAGAAAAAGAGTAAAGTCTTATCTCATGATTAGCCTTTCCAACCGCCACCATAGAATCATCCTTGAGATTTTTTACCACAATTGTATCAAGAAGGAACTCCACTTTTTTTCCACATCCATAGTGAGTTATTTGGTAGATGGAGAGAAGGTTGGTGCTAAGGTTAGGAACATGAAGAACATCCTTGAAGATGCCATTGTCCAACTCAACATTTGCTTTCCCTTCATCTTCCACTTGAGTTTCATTGGCCACATAGATGTAAGGTACATTTGATGGTTTCAAAGAGAAAAAATGCTCCCTTGAAGCACCCATATGATGTGTAACTCTTGAATCAAGAACCCATTCCTCAACATTATTTGTACTTGCTACCAAAGCTTGTCCATTACCCTTTGAGGTGGTCAAAGATCCTTTATACTTATAGGCATTTGGTACATCAATTTTGTGTTTCCTCATTATGTTTATGATTTCATCAATCTACTTATCCTTACACTCATGTTTATCATGACCATTCTTCTTACAATAGGCACAAGTTTTCTTCTCCCTTTTCTTGGAGCTGTTCCCCTTTTGATGATTTTTTGGAAAACACTTGCCTTGTTGTGAGGAAGATTATTGAGTGGGAGAAGATTGATGTGAGGAAGATTTTTGTTTAGAGGATGATTGTTGTGTGTCATCTTGTAGCTTAGCCTTCCATTGCTTTTTCTTCTTGTTGGAATTTTTACCACTTGAATTCCATTCATTAGCTACCAAGGCTTTGGTCTTGGAAGACTAGAGAATTCCCATACTCCCTAAATTGTCATGTTCTAAGACCAATATTTCTAAAAATTTCTCGAATGAGGCTTAGTGTAGGCACTACCCATTATTAATTTGTGAGTATTATAACTAGAAAAAAAAGGAGCATATTCAGGTGGAATATGAGTCATTATATGTTTTGATCATATTTCCATCCTTGATGGGTTCACCATATTCCTTAAGTTGTGCCCTATACATGTCTACTTGGGTAAGATAATCTTTGATGGTGTTGAAATTCCTATGATCCAACTTGAGAAGGTTGTCCTCAATGGTGTAGGCCATGTCTTCATCTATAGTCCCATACAATGCTTCAAGTTTAGCCTAGACTTCTATTGGATTGGTAAGTTTCCTAACATGATATTTGATAGGATTTGAGATATTCTTGAGCGAGGTTCATAGGGCCATTTCTTGTTTGGATTCCCAATCTTCTTTTTGAGCCTCATCAGTATCAGCAGGAGGTTTCTTTGCTACACGAGTTACATAATGCAATAAACCTTTTTCAAACAATGGTTCCTCTATGTTTTTTTTCCAAGTAGCATAATTGTGTGGAGTTAACTTTGAAAAATAACCCATAATGCAAGAGCACAATATCAAGGAGACACAAAACACAATACACACCCCCCTTTCACTCAATCAAAAATCCTCCCAAATTAAAGATTTTGTCACTTTATATGTAGTGCATTTATAATAGGCCACTTGTCAAAATGGACAAAATGGGCTTCTGATTTTATTGTTTAAAACCTCCTCTTGGAGTTCAAATCTGAAACTTTACAATGTAGTTCAGAAATACAACAATTTTGAAGCAATACAATGCAAAATAGGACCTATTTCTGAAAGTGGTATTTATGTTCACACAAGCCTATAATCTAATTGTAGATATAGAAAGTAGACAAAAAATATGCACTTCCAAAAAAAATAGAACTTGAAAATGTGTTGAGATGAGCCCATACTAGGCATTTGAAGTTGCAAAAATTGGGTTTTGTGACTTGTAGAAAAAATTTAGGAATAGAGAGCTTGAACATCTTGCACTAATGTGTAGATCACAAAATTCTACCCCAAAACAAAAAACATTTCTCAAAAAAAGGATTCTGTATGGGGGAGATATCGTTGTTTGAAAATCACCTCTGTAATTATTTTTCCTGAATCACCATTATCGCACCTCCAAAAATTAAATGAATCTAATTTTCACCTTAGATGTTCGATTTTGATGAAATGAAAGCCAATATGGGGGTTTTTGACCTTCTAAATGTGATGCAAATATCTGATTTACACTAGCAAGCTCCAATCTTCACCTACAAAAAATTTCTCCTACTAGCCTAATGGCCAAATTTTTTTGGACAAAATATTTAGATTTGAAAAATAATGCAGAGAAATTGTAGAGACTAAAACAATAAAATATGAAAATCTAAAAATTAAATTCAAAGATCTGAAATGATCATACTAAATTTGCAAATTGGGCCTTTGAGTGCTAGTTTGCAAAATTTTTTTGCTTCAAATTTGACTATAGTCTAGAGTAGGAAAATTTATAGTCAATTTTCACCAAATTGACACTTTGGATGCAATGACAAGGTTATCTTTGGCTCTAGACACTCCCAATGACTGCTGGTTCTCTAGATCTAGATTGGGTCCCTTTGAGAGATGAAGATACAAGGTCTCAAATGGCTATGTGAAGAGAATCTTCCTTAGCGCTAATACCATGTAAGAATTTTCCTTAGGAAAAAATACCCAAGATAAAGAAACACAAGCACTAGCATAATATAGACCAATAAAGTATGATCGGTATAACAATATGAAAATAAATTGATGTACAAGTACACTAGGAGTGCCTATTTATAAAGGCCTCTGGAATGCTTCTAGAATGTCTAGAAGTTAGCACTTTGATAAGTCTTATAACCAAGCACATGTCCACTAGGAGTGGATTATCCTCCATTAAGCATAGGAGTAAGTGCGATGATGAGAGGACAAGCCTACAAAGGTGTAGCATGAAAAATAATGTTGTAGACACCATGTGATTAATTAAGAGTGCAAATAACTATGTTGTCTACATGACAACTCATTTAATTATGAAAATTCCAGTGTTGTAGACACCATGTGTTGAATTAGAGTTTCTTACTTCTATGTGTTGAGTAAGTGTTACAATACTCATATCGTTCCTATGGAAAGCTTTAGTTGTTGGATTTTGGGATGTGATCAATGCCTTTATCAGATCACCATCCACTATTACTTTTGGCATTATCAATTTTTCCATATATTCCTAATCCACAATTTGCAAATTGGTGACTTTTCAAATCTATTCTTATAGAAATACCAAAAAAACTCATTTCCATTCATATCAAGTACAATTGTGTCTCTGCAGAAAAGATATGCATCTTTGAAAACATGTGAAATCAACGTTTCAACATGAGAAGACCCTAGAAGGAAATATACCCACTCGTCTTCATATAGGGTTGCCAACTTTAATTTTTCTTGTTTAGTACATTAAGAAGACTCTTTACATCAATCTGAGCTATTATCTTGCCTTCTTCCTATGCCATGATTCTGCAATCAAATTCTTACAAACAAATTATGTCAATATCAAACTTCTGAAAGCTCTAAAAATCTCTACAAATTTTGTAAATCTCTTAGTGCTCACAGTTCTATCTCTGGATTGTGGAAAAGATTGTAACTAAAAATACCATTAAACCAACCTATTAAACCAACCTACAAGATTGTAACTAAAAATGCCATAGCTTCAAACCCTTTTTGCCACTTCATAGTCTATCTAAAATTTTTGATCATTAACTACATGAATAAGCACCTTAAAGATTTGACCTTTCTTTAACCTTAATCATGTGGTCACTTCATTTCATTAACATTTACACTTACTATTTGCAATCATGCAAATACCCCTAGCAACCATGAAATCATGAATTCACACACGTTTCTTAATTTTAAGTTTTAATTCATGTAGCTATGTGATCAATATACTATATACAATTTAACCTTAAGACTTTGTTGGTTCGCAACTTGGTTTATCTAATAACAATTTTGCTTCACGACCATGTGAGCAAAGTATATTTTATGTGCTTTTAACCCAGTCATCATTTCATGGTTTATCTTTACTGCTATTTCTTTAACATTGTGACTGCGAGACCCTTTACATTCTTCTTTTAATTTGACTACATTGCATGGTCGTGGTTTGATCATGTATGTTTGCTAGTTGTCAAGCAACAATTTTTTTTTTTAAAGAAAGAAAATAAGTTTGTCAAAATTTCCACTGATGGATTGACTAACATTGGTGGAACTTTTGACCAATGTTGGTGGCAATTTTGACCAACTATTTGTCAAGAATTTGACCAGCATTGGTGGAAATTTTGACCAATCTTGGTGGCAATTTCAACCAAACATTTATTGATATTTTGACCAATGTATCAACCAACATAGTGGAACTTTCAACCAATCTTGGTAGCAATTTTGACAAATGTGTTCATTAGGATGGAATGACAAAACAATTCAATTTTGACCAGATAAATCATTGAAATTTTGACCAATACAAGCTTTGGTCAAAATTTTGACAAAAAATATAGCAACAAACCAATTGGTTGAATATTAGACCAATATGGGTAAAAAATTTGACCAATTTTCATTGAAAAATGAGACAAATTTTACTAGTGCTTATAAATAAAATTATAAATCAAATGAAATAATAATAAATTTTTATAATTTATATTAGACATATAAATTTAATATTTTTATATAATAATGTATAATATATAGACTTATTCTACATAACTAAATGAAGTAAAAAAAGATTTAAAATGTATTATAATGAAATATAATATATGTACATTTTGTCATTTATTTTAGTTTATAGTGCAAAATATATAGTTATTAGTAACATACACATCAAAACATTTAATAACTTAACATATATTATAATAAAATATAATCACATATTAATAATATTAATTATTTCATAATAAGCAATATCTTAAAATTAAATACCATAAATAAATATTAGTAGATATATTATATGTAAATTTCAAGCACTAACTTAAGCCATAAAACAAAAATCTAAAATTGGACCCATTGACATGAAAGAATTTAAATATGTCTTCTTGTGCCATAAAGGTATACATGTGTAGCACCTCATTTGACATGTAGTTCTAGTCAATCATAATGCTCCAATTTGGAAGAGCCTTTTCCATGTATTTTTCAAATAAATGACTCTTCAAATAGGCACTTCAAGATATTGTTTTTAAATATTTTTTGAAACCCTCTTCATACATGATCTCTTGTAATCTATCATTACCACTAATACAAGTGTTTCTAAATGTCTCATATTTCATTCAATTTAGTACAATTTAAACAATTTAACTTTATGTCTCATAGATTATTCCCTAGCATAAGATTCAATTTCCTAAAATGTAGATTCCATGCAACCTAATTAGAAACCACCCTCCAATATGGTTTATAATCTACACTCTACAACCCAATCCAAGATTTAACATTTCTCTAACATCTATATTTAAAAAATATCATTTTATTTTTAATACTTTAAAAAATTGATATTGTAAATTGCAATTAATAAATCATAATCAAAATAATAAAAACCACCAAAATTAACCAATTCATCATACATTTATTATTTAAAATTTAAAAATGTAAACAAACTTTTAAAATTTCGAAGGCAACCCCAAATAATTTACTTGTCATATGCCTTGAATCTAATGGGACAACAATACTCCAACCTTTGAATAAAACAGATAAAAACATTACAAACCCCCAAAAAACCAACCATCAAATGTGCATCTCCTTCTCATTTTAAAAGATTAAGTCAGAAACCATTTAATAAAAAGATGTCATTTATACATTGGTGGGTAAAGGATAAGTAATTTAGAAGATATTATTTAAAAAAGAAAAAACTATGGCCAAACGTTTTTTTTCCATCCCCTCCTTGCTAAAGAAAAATGTTAAATGGGCCCACCATAAAGGAAAGAAGCCTTTGTAAGAGATTAATGTAAAAATATCAATCACAAGTAAAACTTTGAAACAAAAAATTGTTTTAAGTACTATATTGTTAGTTAAAAATGACAGTTTTATACTCCAACAGACACTGACTGAAGTGACTGCTACTAGAATTAAAAAGATACCATATATGGATGACATGAAGCATGGGCATCCATCCACAACCAATTTTGTGGCTATATAGCTATTGTAATTCCTCCAAAGGAAATATCACATCAAATAAGAAAACATAACCATCATATTTACTGAAGGAGACCCTCATGCAACGAAAGCAAGATTTCTCACCCATAAGAAATAATATGTCTCTCACAAAGAAAAACACACCACAAAATTATACTTGCACAAAAATGTAATCATAATGACAAGTGCACCCCCTTATAAAAACTTGAAATAAAAATTTGAACATATAATACGAATATTTTGTTTAATTAGTTGCAACATAGAATATAAGACTAGTAATGGCATCTTGGTGTGCAATAAGTATGCCAAAAAATATTGACCCATGTATCATTGGTTCATTTTATTTTCAGAATTCAATTGCTAAAGTCTTATGTAAATAATGTGTTGTAGATTAGGGGAAGATATTTAGCAGTCAATCGGGGTTCAATAGTTGTTAACTCAATTTTAATTATTGAATATATTAGTAGTGGATTATTTACATACCAATAATAGGTCACTTTTTAGCTTTTTGGTCTATTTTAAATAATGATTGATTCATTTGTGCACCACTATTTTTGATTTATGAGCCACTATTGGAGATTTTTAAACCATTAGTAGATATTTTTGAAGCACTAATGGACATTTTGTGAACCACCATTAGTGGTTGACTGAATAATTATTGGGCAATGTGGGTCAAGTATTACTGAACACTTTTTTGGGATCACTTTTCGACCCTTTCATTCATAAGGTCTTCTATAGAATGCATTATTATTGGTGAGAAGATAAAACCTTACTTTAAGTAGTTAAATCACATACTAAAATAAGGAAAAAAAATTGGGAAATTTTGGCATTGTTTGGTACCTCAATTGAGCATGCAAAATTAGCTATAATCATTACTGGGCATCTTCCCCTAGGACTAGTTGGTGGGATTGGGCAACCAAAACATTGGCTATCACCCTTCTCCTAGCCCATTTAGTGGATTCTGCCACCTTTCTTTTTTCACCAAATTAGGTTACTTTATTTTAGTACTATATATTATTTTTATATATCTAGAGAGTTTTAATGGAGTTTCTTTCAATACATTTTTAATTTTCTTTTTTCCTTGTGGCTAGCATGGCCAAATCAAGATCTGAGGTTCACATTCCTCATAACTATCACATCAGGAACACATATATTCAATGCTTACTTTGGTCTAAAGTATTAGGTTACATTGAATGAGTAATAACCTACCGTTTCCAAAGATCATGAGATATTTGCACATTAAGGAACACATGTGATGAAGCGATAGACTTTTCCTATGCATATTTCAGATTCCTTGTTCTTCCACATTGAAGAGTGCACTACATTGATGAGAGATATGTGATAAGATCAAATATCTATTTGTTTCAATTAGTGATATTTGAACTAAAAAAATAGGAGGAAAAATACCATATCTTTCTATTAATAAATTTCCTTCTATTGAGGGGTTTTTGATTAAATTTTTCATTTACATTCTCAACTAGTGGGGTATGAGCAAGAGAAAATTGATAAGGAATGCACATTTTAATTTTGTCAAAGTTTATGGATGCCTTTGTTTCACATTTTTACCCTTTTTTTAATAATGGATGGGTTGGGCATAGGTAAGAAAATTGCTACAAGATGGACATAGCGAACAAAAATGTTACAAGAAGGAAATTCACAAGTTGAAGTGGTTACTCAAGGAGATGTGTATATACATTCTTTATAGTTCAAAATTTTCTTCTTGAACAAAACATGAAAATAGTTCTAATTATAAATGAAAGGGTCATACATTTATTACCACTCATGCACCTAGATATAATGGATAAATTATTGATAAATAGGAATTCCATTATGGAAAATTAATAAATTTTACTAACTAATTATTAGGATGGAAATGGAGGATAGTAAATTATCTAACATACAATACTTGCACTTATTTATTTAAATAGTTGTTACAGAATTAATGGAAATACAAAGTGGGAATTTAAGTCATCAACTATTATCTCTTAATAGTGCCAAGAATTATGCAAGTAGAATGGAGATGTGGAAAAGAGTGAAGCTATGAAGAAGTGGTTATTAATTAAATGATATAATTTTACAAGGGGAGAGCTCTAAAAAAAAGAAAAATACGAAATTCTCTATGGAAGAAGATAAGCCATATGAAGCATTGGATGAGAATTGATGATTCTAGACATAGCCTTGTGACTTTTGAAGGAGATACCAAAGAGTTTTACTTGGGGAAATGGATTGAAGGTTTACTTGACTTAGAACCACTTTTCTTTCTTGTGATAAGTCACTACACTTTGTACATATTCTCTTAATGATATGTAAGATAGCGAGGATGTTGGGTATATCCTAGAAGGTGGAGAAATTCAAAATTTGAGATGTCCAACCTTGTAGGAAACACTCATAGAAGTAATAACACAGATTGAGAGATATAAGATGCATAGTCAAATTTTATTCAAAGAGGTACATCAAGTATGTTATGATATAAGGCCTTCTCGGTTATTGACCATTACAAATATGAACAATACATCTAATTTGATACTTTTGTTGCAAGGTATCACCCCATAGGATGCCCCTAGGTAGAGATCTATCTTTTTGATACCTACTCATGATTATAAACCCTAAATTTAAACACAATGTCCCATAGGCCAGAATTCAAGATGTTACATATCCCTATGCAAATGTGTTAGACCAACCAACCTTGAATTATTAATAGTCATATTAGTTAAAGAAACTTGGTATGTGCAGGATAATGGTATACCAAACTATGCCCTTTAAGTGGCAATGTAAAATTAGCAAATCAGGATTATGTCAACTTGACATGCAATTTTGAACTAGTTATGAAGTTCATATTAAAAAGTCGTAAGAACAAACTTTGTAGGAAATTGAATGTAGTTTCTAAACTACTAGGTCTTGTCTAAAACAAAATAATTTGAGTGGTAGAAAATCCATATTTTAATGTAGTAGTACAATTTTTTTAGGACAATACTAAGAAGTATATATATGTTTGACCATCTTAATTAGAATAAATTAATAATATTTTCTTATAAGATTCTAGATATAATAAGTAGGCTCATGTCCGAATGTGACATATATTTTTGAGTTTTTATTCTTAGAAAATAATTAATTATGATTCTTTTGCCACAATATTATCCGCATAAAAAAATACTCATGTTTGACCACCATGACTAATTCAAAAATTTACCATTTAAAAAAAAATTCATTGTAGTAGGTGAAGCATGGAATGTGATGCATCTTGTGGATTTGAAAAATATTTTATAGTTTGAAAGTTATACTTGTTTTTCAATCAATGTGTAAATCATCTGTTTATAGATATATATATTTAAAAATAAGTAATAATTATTTATCAAACTCATTATTTGACAATAATAATTTCTAGGAGATAATTTCCACATCAAGTGAAATTGTGATATTGCTATAGGGATTTAACTGTTTGATTTTGAGTCAAGTGTTCCAATAAGTGCTAAGTGTTCCATTTATTCTCATGAGAGATGGATTCATGTTGAATCACTACTCATGAAACATGGGTCAATGAGTTTGACTCAAAATTGCACAATTAAATCCTGATAGCAATATCACAATAATTATATCACTAGAAAGTTGGGAACATCTCCAAGAAACTATTTTCCTTCCAACAAATTTAGTTAGTTTAAAATTTGTCAAATACCTCCTCGAAGTTTGGAAGTCACCTAAATGAGGGAAAATCATGAAGGCAATATCATGTTTCTTGAGTTGACCAACTAGGCTTGGTAATTAACAGGCCTAATCGGTTCTCAATACATTAGACACCTGATTATATTCCCACCCAAATGGTATTTTTGTTTCTACAATCGAATATAGGGTTCTAGTTCTATATTATAATAAGTACCTATATATTACATATTTAATTATACCATATATATTTATAGTGTAGAGTATATATTATAGTATATATTGTATAATAGTATATATGATATTACCATATATATTTATAGTGTATAGTATATATTATAATATATATTGTATTATAGTATATATTATCATATATATTTTATTATAGTACAAATTAAATTATATAGCTATAAATATTTAATTAAAGTATATATTATATTATAGTATATTATATACTATAGTATATTATAGTATATTATATAGTATAATTTTGATTATATGTTATATATTTAATATAATATTTTTTTCATACACTATATATATATATATTGATTACATATGTGGAAAAATGTCATTTTTTCGAATGGGTATAAATGAGTCATAGGTGGATAAGTGCGTCAAGATGGTGTACAAAAAGGGGGTGTAAGTGGACACCTTTTTTCTGAAATTAGGTAAACCTGAACTTGGATGAGACATTTGAGGATCATCCACTACAAATGACAAGATTGGTAAAAAATATAAATTGTAGTATTCTAAATCTACTTTCTAAACTACTAGAGTTTTTACAAAATGGATAAAATTAGGTGGGTCAACCTTGCACACACGAAAAATAGGTCTTGATTTTTTTAGGAAACATAACATAACTATTTTCGTGTGCAACACAAAAGACATAATTATATTTAGTATTTTGCATATCCCTTTGGTAGGGTGATAGTTAAGAGTCTTATCTAGAAGTTGTGTATTTTTTTGTAATTTTATGATGAGTATTTTTTTTTGTTATGAATTATTGAATAGACCACATCATGAAATTCTAGTACCTATTTGTGTGCTGAGCATAAATTGCATCAAAATAATTAAAAATTGTCTTAAAAAATAAATAAATGTGTATATAATCAAGTGTAGAATAGTAATATGTAATTTATTTTGAATTTGGTCAGGTATATCCAAATTTACTAAAAAAATGGTAGACATATGTCTGTGAGGAATGTTAAGGCATTGGTAAAAGTAATTATAATTTACAATCTCTTGAGCCTTTGGGTCATTTTCCTAGGCTATCACCACACCATAACCCGATTAGGTTTTTTAGATTCAAGTAACTCGATCAGATTATGAAAATAAAAAATGCATTTAGAACTCGATCGAGTTCTATAAAGCCCAATTTGGTTTTGTATTACTACTACACAAGGTTATATTGAGAGAGGAAGGGAGGGAGAGAGAGAGAGAGAGGGATTGGATTATGTATTATACTAAACAAGTGTCTATCGTATCCCCCAATCCTTGTCTCCATCCAATCCTCTCTCTATCTCTCACTTCATCACTCCCTCTCTCTCATTTTCACTCTTTCTCCTATCCCCTTCTCTCTCACTCTTTATATCATATCCCCTAATCTCTGTCTATCCTCTCTCTCTCTCTCTCTCTCTCTCTCTCTCTCTCTCCTATCCCCTTCCCTCTCTCTCTCACACTCTTTCTATCCTTTCCCCAAATATCTCTCTCCTCCTCCCTCCCTCTCTCTCTCTCTCACTCTTTCGATCATATCCTCTAATTATTCTCTCCATCCCATCCTTTCTCTCTCTCTCTCTCTCTCATTCTCTCTCTTTCCTATCCCCCATCTCTCTTCCTCCTATCCCCTTCTCTGTAACTCTTTTTATCATATCCTCTAATTCTTCTCTCCATACCATCCCCCCCCCTCTCTCTATCTATGTGTGTGTCCTATAGCCTTACTCTCTTTGTCTTATTCTCTTCTCTCTCTCTCTCTCTCCATCTCTCTCACTCTTTCTATCATATCCCTAATCTCTCTCTCTCTCTCTATAATATCCCCTAATCTCTCTCTCATATCTCCTCCCCCTCTTTCTCCTATCACCTTCCCTCTCAGTCATTCTCTCCACATCTCTCTCTCTCTCTCTCTCTCTCTCTCTCTCTCTCCCTCACTCTCCTATCCCTTTCCTATCCCACTCTCTCTATCTCCCTCTCCTATCCCTCTCTCTCTTTCTCCTATCCCTTTCTCTCTCACTTTTTCTCTCATATCCTCTAATTCTTCTCTCCATCCCATCCCCCCCTCTCTCTGTCACATTCTCTCCTTGTCCTATATCCTCCCTCTCTTTCTACTATCCCCTTCTCTCTCTCATTCTCTCAAACTCTCTCTCTTTCTCTTTCTATCATATCCCCTAATATCTCTCTCTCTCTCACTATTTCTATCACATCCCCTAATCTCTCTCTCTCTCTCTCTCTCTCTCTCTCTCATCCCCCTCTCATATCCCCTCCCTATCTTTCTCCTATGTCCTCTCTCTCTTTCTCATATCCCCCATTCCTTTCTCCATCTTACATATCTCTCTCCCTCGCTCTCCTTCTCTAATTTTTTCTCTTTATCCTATCCCATAATCTCTCTCTCTCTCTCTCTCTCTCACACACACACACACACACACACACACACACACACACACACCTATTCCGTCTCCCTCTTCATATCCCCTTCTCTCTCTTTATCCTGTCCTCACCCTCTCTCTCTCATTATCTCCATCACTCCATCCCTCCTTAAATCTACCTTTGTGTGGTAGTAATACAAAACTTGATTGGGTTATACAAAAGCTAATCAAGTTATTTGTCCATATGGAAACCTAATCAAGTTATTGAAAATTGTAAATAAAAGAGCATTTCAATGTTTATTATGTTGTTTTAGTGTGGTCCACTAGATTCTACTACTATTTCACATGTATTTCTATACCAGGTATGCAAGTGTAAAGTTTTTTGTGCTTGAAAATACTGAATTTATATTTTTCATGTGCCAACATCTTATTTTATGTTAGTATCTCATGATTTAGCATAAAATAATCATGCAAATTTGTTTAGTTTTGTATATTATTATTTATTTTATTCATGTTATTGTTTGTAGGGCAATTTTCATCTACAATCATGGGAAATAATAGGAGAGGAATGTTTGAAAAGTGAGAGGCAACAAAGGAAAAAACAAGGGAGTGTATGAGGAGATTACGTGAAGGTACATCATCAAATGCCTCAAATGTAAGCGATGAAAATCTACCTATTGATATTGATGTTGTAAAGGCACCTAATTTGACAAACAGAAATGTTCAACATACCCTACTTGAAATGATTATAAAAAATACTCTTACGTCACCACATGCCCATAATGTGACATCTCAAGTTGAAATGATGAATGCACATGATGAACTTAATTAAAATATTGAGCATGCACATACATCAACATCTCCTAGAATAATTCATAAAAAATCAAGGTTTCTAATTGACATTGATGAAAATATTTTGAAGCCAATGCATGATAAAATATTTAAATCAAAATGGAAGATGCCAACTTGTTGTTTAAATGGTTAAAAATCTGAAATTTAGAGAGACAATGAGAATTTTGAGGTTAAGAACATCTAAAAATAGTAGTGAAAGAAGCATTGTTAGAAATCTTTTTGATGCACACAAATCCATTGGTTCAATAGTATGTACTAAAGATGCTAATACAATTCAACGGGTCCTCACATCAACCATAATGGGAAAGGAAATGTAAAAAACTTGTATGGTAAGAAAAATAAGTAAATCATTAAGTATAAGTAGAACAATTTTAGTCAAAGCCTTAGTGAGGCGAGAGAAAATTAAGAATTCTAATGAGACTTATTTTTGGTCATTCCAAGGTAGACTCCCACATAAGGATAAAGTTATTGTTGATGCACTAAGAACATTAATAGAAAATTTTTCGCATGACAACACAAAAGCATCACCAAACCAAAATGATGTTGTCAAAAGACGAATTGGAACAAAAAAAAACCATGAGCCATATTCAAAATTTTTTTTGGATATGACTCAAACAAAATTTTATGAAATATTTCTTCAAAGATTTTCTCAAATTAAAATCAGCCAAATGTTTTTTGAGATGAAAAAACCATTCTATGTTAAGATAAATCTTACACATACTACATGTTGTAGGGTTCATGTTGAGTTTTCTATGCATTATGATGTTCATCATTATATATGTTGTACTTTGGATACTAATGAAATATTGCAGCAATGTGGTCTACAATTACCTCCTAAGTCACCAAGAGAATTTATTGCAAGTGTACTATGTAAAGGAGATGATGGGTGCATTTATTATAAGACCATGTGTTTGAAAGTTTTTTACCCTCAATGTGGTGTTTTGAAAAAGTTGCATAGATGCCCACACCTAGATAGCATGCACGAAATTGGTAAGACACTAGTTTCTCTTGGAAAGTAAAAGTTAGTTATATATGGTGTTAAAGATGGAAATGAATGAAATAGGTGTGAATTAGAGAAAAGTGATGTATGTGTAGCTGATTTTATGAAATTGTTTCAAGAGAAAATAGTTTATGACTACATAGATCATACACATAGAGCTAGATAGTCAGATGAGAAATTCAAGTTGTGTAAGGACACTTTTCCCTTGGGTACAATTGTGCCAGTTGTTGACTTCGCTAAAAACTATAAATTAAAATCTCAAAATAAAGTGCAACCAATGTATTACAACTCTATACAAGTGTCAATTTTTTTACATAGGATTTATTCATTCACATGATAGAATCAAAGATGACATAAAATTATTAAGAGAGTATCACTTCTATATCAACGATGATCAAAATTATTCATCAAAGTTTGTGCAAGGATGTTTCAGAGTATTCTATGACAATTTAAGGGAAAGAGATGAATGATACAATCAACATATTATATGGTTAGACAATTGTACTACACAATTCAAGAATGCAAGGATGTTCTATTGGTTTAGTAGGATGCATGTGACAAGTAGAGCGCAACATTTTTGGAATCTCATTGAGGAAGGACATGGAAAGGGAGAACATGATGGTGCTGGAGCATGTGTGAAAAGAGCCCTTAGTGGAGAGGAATTAAAATATGAAGGTGGTACAATATTAGAAAATGCTAAAACAATTGTCCAATGGTACAATTCTATGATGAGACTAGGTAATACAGGTAAGCCTATGATGTTTAGATATTTTTGGTTAATATGTGAATCTAATATTTAAATTTTCAAGATTTTTTTAAACTTACAGGATCAAGTGAGATGCATTTGTTTCAAAGTTCAAATGCAACGTCACTAGTTGTTCATACCAGAAAGCTTGCAAGATTTTTCTCTTTGTGTATGAAAGTAGAGTAAAAAAAGGTATGCCAATTTGAGTTAGATCTCCCATACTAGCAAGAGGTACAACCACTAATGAATTAGTGCTGGTATGAGGTATAACTTATATGGTAAGTGATAAAATGTTAGCATTATAGAGTGGCATTAGAGATTCCAAAAAGAGTAAAAAAAATTGTACTATAGCCTGAACTAGATCTCCCATGCTAGTAGGAGGTACAATCAATGATGAATCAATGCTAGTATGAGGGAAAACCTATATGGTATGTGATAAAATGTTAGAATTGTAGAGTAGGTGTTAGGGATTCCAAATAGAGTAAAAAACAAAAAATGTACTATAGCTTGAGCTAGATCTCCCATGCTAGTAGGTGGTACAACGACTGATGAATTTGTGCTGGTATGAGGCACAACTTGTATAGAAAGTGATAAAATATTAGTATTATAGAGTGGAATTTGGGATTCCAAATAGAGTAAAAAAATAAAAAACATACTACAACTTCAGCTGGATCTCCCATGCTAGCAAGAGGCACAACCATTGATGAATCAATGTTGGAATACTTTAGAATAACTTGTGGGGGGGGGGGGGGGGGGGGTGTGTGTGAATCAATTATCCAAGGTCTAGATGTATCAAAAAACTTTTTGCAACTTAATGAACCCATTCATATCCATGCATGCATCCATAAGATAATGCAATCATTAAAACTTGTAGGTTATTGTCAAATCAACTTATAGAAAGGTAAAGCATGAAACGCAATAGATTCATCAACACACTTGACACAATCATTTACATGGAAACTCAATTTGGGAAAACCACAAGTAACATTGATGAAGGTACCACTGCTCCCACGAAAAAAGGTATGCTCTGATACTGCTTGATGGGGACACAACCCAAGCACAAAATGGACATAATAGGAAAGGAGAATTTTTATTAACTATGAAAATATGCTAGTACACTTAATGCAGAGAAAATAGACTTCAAAATAGGCCCTATGGGCTTACAATAGCATAAATTTGGAGATAATTTCTTCTCCCAGTACCTTCTCTCAAACTCCACTCCAAACTGCCTTTTACAATGCCAAAAATGTTCTTAAATAGACCCCAGAGGGTTAAGGACTAGGAATACATTCTAGAAAGTGCTAGTTGGCATCCAAAAACCAAATAGAAGGCTCTAGAAGTCGCATTAGAAGTCGGCACAAAATTAGAAGAATCCAAAAATGGTAACTGAACTTTCGGGAGGCATAACTTTTGAACTGTAGCTCCGATTGACGAACCATTTACTTTTTTGGAAAGCTCTCGAAGTGCTTTATAGCTCTATGGACAAGATTTTCTCATCCCCCATTTTTTGGCCCTATTAAAGGTCATTTAATTCCCTAAGCTAACTTTGAAGCATTCTTAGGAGGTCTCCGAAAACCAAAAAACTGCGATAACTTTCAAACCGTGGGGCTTTTTGACCTGATTCTTTTTCTGGAATGCTCTAAATTATAATTACAATAATCCAACCAATTTACACCTTCTAGTTCACCAAAATGAATGCTCAATTAAATACTCCTATTTTTTTGACATTTACACATATCCCAAGGTGTTTAAATACTCTATCGTAGAACACTAATAGTGGAGCTGTGAGAGTTGGAACCTTTATTTGACCCAAATGGGTACCTAGAAATGAAAACACATGAAAAAAAAACTAAGTCTAAGTACATTTTTTAGGTTAACATAGGATTGCCCTTATACCTCTAGATGCCCCTGCATCAAACATGCTACTCATTTTCACTCTTTTGAAGTGATGTCTTGTAAAAGGCCAACCCTATTAAAGGTTACAATATACACTAATAAATGTGACCTAGTTAAGGGATTTCAATCACCTTTTTAGAAGTGAGCCTTGTTAGAGGATGTTAGGCCATTCACTTGGAATGCCACCTAGTTAAAGGATTTACAAATGACTATTAAGTCAACCTTACTCCAAAGGATTTACCCTAGACTGATACACTCGTTAGAGAGTAATAGTAGAGCTTTGATTTGATACAACTTACAACTTCTTTCATAGATTATATATCTCTATTTAGTCCTCAATTCTACTTGGCCTTCATTCTTTGCAGCTTTGATAGCTTGTTCACCCTTCAAGAATTCATCTTCTTAAACCTTCTTGCTTAACATGCCATTATAGACTCTTCTCTTGGGTCACTTGATGAAGCAAAACCCTTAACTCCTTCTCTTCCTTAGGTTCTCACACATAACAACTTTTCTTCATGACCATAAATTCCTATAAGTAGAAAATTGGGATATTTTCTTGTTCATTTTCCATTGTCAAAATTTAGGGTTTGGATGGATTAGGTAGGATACAATGTATCTACCCCATATCTCATATCTCTTGTAGAAAATTCTCCTAGAATCCATATGAATTTTCCTAAAAATGATTTACCTCAAATTCTGTGCTACCAACACATCAACCTTATCTTTAACTTGGTTCAAACAATTCAAGAAAGAAAACTTTTTGGCTCAGATTCAACAAATCTTTCATCTTTAAAATAATACAATAGCTTGACATTATCAACCTTTTGATGCTCGACACAGACTGCATTGCTCAACATCTATTATGAATTCACTTGGTATCAACTAAAGTTTACTAATGCTTGACATCAATTAAACTTTACTTGGCATCAACTATCATGTTCAGCATCCACTAGAATTTTCTTTCACTCAGCTTCAACTGACTTTCTGCTTAGTTTGCACTGTCTTTTCTTAACACCTACTATCCACTCAATCAAGCTTGGTAGAAAAACTTTATGTAACTTGTTCTTCTAAACTTTCTAAGTGTAGCCAACATTTGTAACCTTAAATAGATTATCAATATATCATGTTATCACTATCTTAACTAATCCTTGTACTTCATTACATAATAATAACTCAACCTTTCCTCTAGGTGCTTTTGATACATCTTATTGATCAAATCCTCTTCATCAATCAACTAAGTGATAGTAATTGAATCTTATAAGTAGTTGTCTTACCAACAAATAGCAAGTTTGAAATCTATGACAAAACAATGATTGAAACACATAGTCTTCTTCAACAATCTCCCTCTTTTAATGATCTCTTTCAATTAGATCTCAACAATCTCCCTCTTTTGCATTGATGGCAAACCAAACTGATCAACTAAGTCAATTAAATAATGGACATCTTGTTTAACCAAATTGACTAGGTTAAAATAGTAAGACAATATAAAAAAGAAAAACTTGTGTCAAAATTTCTCTCTCTATCAGGAACTTCAATTTTTTGATTAGGTTACCAAACTCTTTATGACTCGCTTTGAGTTCCTTCTTGTATCTTTTTCATCATACATGTGTTTTCTTCTAATATTTCTAACTACTAACACTCTTCATCTCTTTGACAATAATCTCTTGATACTTCCCTGTTAATATTGTTGATCAGGAATACCTCCTTTAGGATTTATATTGGTTTGATCAGCATAATATATCCCTTTTTATCAGTAAATCTCTCCCTCTTTTCTAGCTCTTGATCAATATCTCGTCTGTCTATTCTAACTCTTGATTAGTAGAATATCTCCCTCTTTGAAAATAACTCCAAAGACATATCATCTTAACATCTTAAATGTACAGATATAGGCTTTTGCAATTTCTTTAGTTTCTCCCTCTATCACCTTGCTTGTGATCGATTTGAAGTTTCAACTCTGTGATTACTTTAGGTAGCTCCTAAAGTAAGATCATTTACATCAATGTGTAACATATGAATATCAACTTGTTTGATGTAGGGCACTCCTCTTATTACTTAGATAGCCTTTGATAGGGGTATCACCCCTAATTTACCTCTTAGATACTCATGAGCATTCTTAGGTAATGGTTTTGTGAAGATATCATACATTTTCTCATTTGTGTTAACATAGTCCATCTTCACCTCTTTATCTTGAACTAAATCTCAAGTAATGATATTTGATTGCAATGTGCTTAGTCTTTATGTACATCACTAGATTCTTTGACATATTGATAGCACTTGTATTATCACAATAAAGTATCATTGGTTCTATGATTTCTTCTTTTATTCCTTTGAGTAGCTGTACGATCCATACAATGTTTGTACAATTTACAACAATAGGAACATATTCAACTTCAATAGTAGATTGTGAAGTACAACTCTATTTCTTGCTAGTCTATGTAACTAGTCTCTTGCCTAAGAAAAATACTCCTCCACTGGTGCTCTTTCTATCATCAAAGTTTCTAGCCCAATCAACATCAGTGTAGGCTCTCAATTCAAACTTTTTATTCTTGTAGTATAGACCAAATTCTTATATTCCTTTCAGATATCTCATTATTTTCTTTAAAGCCATTAAATGATTTTCCTTAAGATTAGTAGAGAATCTTGCAACTATCCCTACAAATAATGCAATATCATGTTTGCTATATACTACATGTTGCAATTTGCCAATCATAGACCTATACATGGTTTGGTTCACCTCAGTAGAATCATCATTCTTTGATAGCTTGTGTCCTATCACCATAGGTGTACTTACTAGTTTGGAATCCTCTAATCCAAAAGTTTTCAATATATCCTTGACATATTTTGAATGAGTGAAGTATATACCATACTTCATCTGATATACTTGCAAACCTGCAAAAAATTTGGTTTCTCCAAACATAGACATTTCAAATTCTTGCTTCATTTGATTTGCAAAATCCTTAGATAAAGCATTTTGACCTCCAAATATGATATCATCAAAAAATATTTTAGATAAAAAAATACCTTTTCCTTTCTCTATCTTTATGTACAAATTTCTGTTATCATTGGTCCTTTCAAATCTAATCTTTACAAGATAATTATGAAGTCTCTCATACCATGCTCTAGGTGCTTGTTTCAAACCATATAGAGCTTTGTGTAGTCTACAGACTATGTTCTTATGATTATCATCAACAAAATATTTTGGCTATTCTATGTAAACCTTTTCCTTTAATATGCCATTCAGAAATATAGATTTATCATCCATCTAATAAACTTTGAAACCTTTGTATGCAACATAAGCAAGCAGAGTTCTCACTCCTTCCAATCTAGCAACAGGGGCAAATGTCTCTCCATAGTCAATTCCTTCTTCTTGTTCATATCACTTGCAAACTAATCTTTCTTTGTTTCTTGTCACTTCACCATTCTCATCTTGCTTGTTTTTGAATACCCAGTTTGTACCAATTACATTCTTGTCTTCTAGTCTAGGAACTCAAGTCCATATTTTTTTCTTTTCTATTTGTTCAATCTCCTCTTCCATGACTTTGTACCAACCAACATCTTCTAGTACATCTCTTACTAATTTGGGCTCCTTCATGCTCAAGAAACATGATTCACTTCTCAATCTATTTCTTGTCATTGGCCTAGCATCTTTATCTCCAATGATTTTGAGTAAGAGGATGGTGCCTTTTGATATATTTGGACAATCTTGGCTCAGCTCTTATTTCTTCATTTTGTCTTTCAATTTTAGAATAACTACATATATCTTTGTCAGGCATCTCAACATCTCTTTCATGTGTGATAATCTCAGAATCAAAATGTGCATCTACTTCATTCTATAACTTAGCATTTGAATGCAACTCAGTTCTTGAATGTAACTTGGCATTCACAGGATGTGACTTGGTAGTCATTAAAACTTTCTATTGGTTTGTAACTTGATTTGCAACATCTTCTTTGGCAGATGTTCCTTCATAAAAGTATAGAAATGATTTGTATTCCTCTGACCTTTTCATAGGTTCAGCCTCATCTACTTCTATATATTCATCAAAATTCACATTTGCACTTCCCACAATTTTGTTAGTGTTAGTATTCAAAAATTATAAGCTTTAGTTCTTGTGAAATTTCCTAGGAATATAACTTCTTCACTTTTTGCATCAAGTTTTCCATTCCTAACATCTTTAAGAATGTAACACTTACTTCCAAATACCTTAAACTATTTTACATTGGGTGGATATCAATACCATTGTTCAAATGGTGTTGAATGAGTACCTTTCTTGATTTGCACATGGTTGAAGGGACATTTGTACTTATAGATTCTCTCTAGTATTTTAGAGCAACATTCTTCTCCATCATGAGTGTTCTAGCATAGGCCATTATAGATCTATTTCTCCTTTCAGCTATTCCATTTTGTGGAGCTGTCCTAGGGGCAGATGTCTATCTTTTAATTCCTCTATCATTATAGAACATCTCAAATTGAATAGATGTAAATTCTCCTCCTTTGTCAGATCTCAAACATTTCTAACATTTATCTATTTCTTTCTCAACTCTTGCCAAGTACTACTTAAACATTTGAAAAGCATCAGATTTCTATCATCATCTTAGAATAATCATCAACAAATAGCATTATGTACTAATATCCCTTGTAGCTTTGTACTTCAATCAGTCCACACAAGTCAGTATAAACAATCTCTAGTATTCCTTTAGAGGTATAGGTTTTACTCTTAGAACTTGACTATTTCATTTTTCCTAGCTAACATTGTTTTCACACTATATTATTAGGCTTCTTCAACTTAGAGGAACCTCTAACTTTCTTCATGCTACAAATACTAACCAAGTTATCAAAATTAACATGACATAACCTTTTGTGCCAAAGCCATACATCATCAAATTTTACAACAAGATAAGTAGCATCCTCTATATCAAGATAAAATAGATTACTTTTAGTTTGATCACCTTTTCCAATCAGTTTCCCATTTGTGTCATATGTCTTAGTAATCTTTTTTTCAAATCAACCTTGCATCCCAAATTGTTCAATTGTGACACACTCAACAAGTTATAGTTTAGTCCTTCAACATAGTAAGCATTATAACATGAAATCTTATCTATGAGTTTGATATAACCTTTTCCTTTTATCACACATGGTGCATCATTACCCAATCTTGCACTATTTCCATCATAACAATTTAAGGTAATGAACTTACTTTTGTCTCCAGTCATATGATGTGACCATCCATTGTCCATGATCCATCTGTCATTTTTGTTCACAAAAGTCACAAGTGCAATTGCCTCATCTTCGTGAGATTCATCCTTCATTGCAACATAGACCACTTCATATGTTCATCAGAATCATCCCTTTTTTCCTCTTCAACAATGTAGCATGACTTTTTGCCATTATCTTTGTAATCTTTGTTGTGATATTTTCTTCTAATCTTGTACTTGTCACCACCTCTATAGTTATTCTTCTATGTATATCTTGTAGCAATATGGCCAATCTCATTGCAATTGAAACAATTGATGGGTAACTTACCTTTGAACTTGCCTTTACCTCTGCGAAATCTTTTTGCTAGTAGTGCTTCCAGTTGTTCAAAATCTTCCTCATCTGTATCAGTATCACTAGATACATATTTTATTTTTCTCTTCTTCTTATTATTCTTCTTCTTCTTCACTTCATCAGAGTCTTTCAATAACAACTTAGCTTTGAAAGCAGATTCAAGACTCTTAGGTTTGAAATTATCAAAGTTGGATAGCTCAAAAGTAGTGAGTCTACCTAACAAACCTTCAAGGGTTAGATTATTTCCTAGAATACATCTCAGTTCTTGAATTTTAGAAACTCTAATAGCATAAATAGGCAATAATGTTCACAAGACTTTTCTTAACATAGTATCATCATCTATTTGATTAGTAGATCCTTTAATTGCACTAACAACTTCTTTTATTCTAGCAACATGTTCAGAAATATTTTCACCTTCTTCCATTCTAATATCATCAAACTTACCTTTGAGACTCAGATTTGACTCTTTGAACATTTTTGTCTCCTCCACAGAGGCTAGCTAGGGCATCCCACATTTTCTTTGCATTGTCAAGACCTTTGATATCATCAAATTTAGCATAGCTTAGGGTAGAGGCAATCTCCAACATTGCCTGATTGTGTTCTTTTTTCTTCTTCATATCCTTAGTAGTTAGAACTCCAACTGGATCAACATGTTCCATAGAAATGGTAGATTCTGCATGCTCTCCAAGTCCTGCAAGGTGTAGCTTCATCAAACTTTGCCATGTAGGAAAGTTATCTATATTGAGCTTGGGTAATTTTCTTTTAGAAATCTCAATATTTGTGCTTCTAGTACCTTAAAACTAGTCCTCTTAAGAAAATGGCTCTGATACCAATTATTGGAATACTTTAGAATAATTAAGGGGGGGGGGGGGGGGGTGGGTGAATTAGTTATCCAAGGTCTAGATGTATAAATAAAACTTTTCAGAACTTAGTGAACCCATTCATATCCATGCATGCATCCATAAGATTATGCAATGATTTAAACTTGTAGGTTGTTGTCAAATCAACTTGTAAAAATATAAAGCATGAAACACAATAGATTCATCAACACACTTGACATAATGGTTTACGTAAAAACCCAATTTGAGAAAAACCAATAGTAACATGCTACTCCTTTTCACTCTTCTGAAGTGATGCCCTACGAAAGGCCAACCCTATTAAAGGTTACAATACACATTATTAAATGTGACCTAGTTAAGGGATTTCAATCACCCTATTAGAAGTGAGCCTTGTTAGAGGAATTTAGGCTATTCACATGGAATGCCACCCAGTTAAAGGATTTACAAATGATTGTTAAGTCAACCTTAATCCAAAGCATTTACCCTAGACTAACATAGTTGTTAAAGAGTAATAGTAGAGCTTTGATCTAATACACCTTACAACTTCTTTTGAAGATTACAGATCTCTATTTAGTCCTCAATTCTTCTTGGCCTTCATACTTTGCAGCTCTGATAGCTTGTTCACCCTTCAAGCATACATCTCCTTAAGCCTTCTTGCTTAACATGCCATTACAGACTCTTCTCTTGGGTCAATTGATGAAGTAAAACCCTTAAATCCTTCTCTTCCTTAGGTTCTCACACATAAAAACTTTTCTTCATGATTAGACATTCATATAATTAGGAAAGTAGGATATTTTTCTACTTATTTTCCATTGTCAAAATTTAGGGTTTGGATGGCTTAGGTAGGATATAATGTATCTACCCCATATCTCATATCTCTTCTAGAAACTTCTCCTAGAATCCATTTGAATTCACCTAAAAATGTTTTACCTCAAATTTTGTGCCACCAACTCATCAACCTTATCTTCCACCTAGTTTACAAGATTCAAAAAAATAAACTTGTCAAGTTAGATTTAGTGAATCTTTGATCTTTAAAGTAATGCAGTAGCTTGGCATTATCAACCTTCTAATGCTCAGCACATATTGCATTGCTCAACATATATTTTGAATTCACTTGACATCAACTAAAGTTTACTGATGTTTGACATCAGTTAAAATTTACTTGGCATCAATTGTCTTGCTCAGAATCCACTAGAATTTGCTTTCACTAGTCTCCAACTAACTTTCTGCTCAGCTTGCACTATCTTTGGTTGACACCTACTATCCACTCAGTAAAACTTGGTAGACAAACTTTATGTAGCTTGTGTGTGCTAGAAAATGTGACCTGTTAGGAGCATGGATTAATAAAAAAACATTAGCTAAAAACATTGAAATTGCATCAAAGATTCATCAAAATGAAAGGAACAAACACTAACTAATGCTTGCTTGAGTTTTGCAACCTTAAGTAGCTAACAAACCCAATCTTCCAACCACCTCTACAACTCAACAAAGGCACCCATAAGAGGCCTTGTTG
Organism: Cupressus sempervirens; assembly: GCA_028749045.1. Classification (NCBI taxonomy): domain Eukaryota; kingdom Viridiplantae; phylum Streptophyta; class Pinopsida; order Cupressales; family Cupressaceae; genus Cupressus; species Cupressus sempervirens. Next base: position 676,890,030 of record CM053790.1, read on the forward strand.
GTGTGTTAAGATGGGGGTATATTTGGTGTGCTCTCTCAAACACAACAATAAATGAATCTCTTGAGTGTGTGAGTGTAAGTGTGAATGAAAATGTGAATGAAAATGCACTAACATCTTAAGCTATGTGGGATGAAGAACACTTCAATAAATGGCTATGGAGAAATCCATTCTTGAAAGCATTCAAGAATGAAGATGATATGCAATAAAGGAAACTAACTAAGAATGTAAGTTATGGAATGGAAATGCAAATGCATGAAGAAAACTAAATGAACTATGTAAGATGCAAACTAAATCAGCTACCAAAAGATTAGTATGAACCTACAAAATCACTATGAGAACTCTACTAATGCAAGGTCAAACTACTATGAAAGCTCAAACTATGAATGAAAACTCAAATCTAAAACCAACATGATAACAATGCAATAAGATGAGAGATGAAAATGCTTGAGACAAGCCCTCTATTTATAGGCTTGAGGGAGGGCTTGGTGAGGTGGCATCCATGTAGATGACACATAAGGTGACATGCAAGCCATGCAAATGGTCAAGAATTCAAAGTTTGCTCGCACATGTGTGAGCAAACTTGAGAAGAAGAGTGGGAGACAAGAGTGTGTAGGCATGCCATCTCACACATGTGTGAGCACACTCTTAGGCTAATGAGGGGGATTAGGGAGATAATTAAGAATGATTAGGTGGGATTAGAGAAGAAGTAGGCTAAAGAGGATGAAAATGATGGTTATAGGCTAGGCTCTAGGTTATGCTTAAGATTAAATTAAATGAGATTTACTTTAATCATGAGTTTAGAGGAATTAATGGGATGTGAGGATTAAATAAACAAAATTTATTTAAAAAGGGGGAAGATGGATGATCATGTGTTAAATTAATTTAACACATTAAGGCTAGAAGTATTTAAATTAGATTTAAATACTTAAGAGAATGAAATCATTTAATTAAAATAATTTAATTAAATAAGTAGAAGAATGTGAGCAATATAATTAATTAATTAATAATTAATTAAAATGTCACTAGAAATATTAAAATTAATTAATATAGTGTTTAGGGATGATTTTAAGCATTTACAACTTGTTCTTCTAAACTTTCTAACTATAGCCAAAATTTTAAACCTTAATTAGATTATCAATACATCATGTCATCACTATCTTAACTGATCCTTGTACTTCATTACATAATCATAACTCAACCTTTCTTGTAGGTGCTTTTGTTACATCTTATTGATCAAATCATCTTCTTCAATCAACTAAGTAATAGTAATTGAATCTTATAAGAAGTTTCCTTACCAACAAATAGAAGGTTTGACATCAGTGACAAAACAATGGTTGAAACACATAGTCTTCTTTAACAATCTCCCTTTTTCAATGATCTCTTTCAATAAGATCTCAACAGATTTCTATCAAACACACAAGAAATCCAAATTGAGATCATAAGAGGGCTTCAACTAAGACTCTACATACACATCTCTAGCTTTTGTTGCATTTAACCCCATCTTTGATGATTGACACTCCTAGTAAAATGAAATGGGGAAGAATTTGCACAATGTCTTAGAGAGTTTTGTAATAGGTAAATGATAAATAACACATGTTAGTAAGAAAAATTGTTGATAATTACTATAAAACTAAAAGAAAACATGTACTAATTTTTAAATACAACTATTTAATATGTATATAGGACAAATGCATACTATAACCTAAGATTTATTAGAAGGGAAATATGAAATTTTACCTCTTCCATTGCCTCAACATTGACAGCCTCAAGTGCATTCATCAACTTTACAAAACTAAATTGTTTCTACATATATACAACAAAAAATTCAATACATATTCATAAATATTGAGTTCATGTATGTACATTAATTCATAATAAATTTCAAAATATAAACTTGACTTGTATTTAATACCTTTTTTGTTTTGGTGTTCTTGCTGATTTCCTTCCCTTTCCTACAAACCTCGAGCTATGTGGAGTACACTAAAGAAGAAACAATTATAACATAAGAAGAATCAATACGTCACATCATGAGTTAAACAAAAAATTTAAACTTGATAGGTGTGAAAGCTATGATACCACATAGATCTCAAGGAAAAAGTTAATGGCAAAAAGTGTGACATCATCAATTTGAGAAATTTTAGCCCTTGGCAAGCCCTATAAAATAGTAAAGAGTATTGTTATAAATATGAGATAATGTTGTAAATGGAAAGAAGGGAAAACAATAACAAAAATATCATATGAGGGGAAAAGGAAAATAGAAGGACTTGAAGGATGATATTGGAAGGATAATTGAAAGATAGGAAAAGTTGGGGCTCAAAAAGACTACAAGGCCTAAATTGAAAACAAAAAGACCAAGAAGGAAAATACAGATGCAAATGAACTTTTGGCATGTTGTCAAGAAATAAAAGTGGAGATTCATGATCTCCACACTCCTGCAAGACACCTTATGTGATATGGAGGTTCTTCAATGCAGATGGGTATATGGAGGATGAACTGATGAGGTTCATTAGATGAGTTTGAGTATGCTAGGAGCAAGATATGTGGATGGGAATTGGATGGATTTGATGAATTTGGGAGCATTTAAATGATAGTGAGAGATGTAAAGGTATTATTATAATTTTAATAATACCAATTAAGAAACAATATTTCAAAGCCAATGTATTATTGTTCTTTTAAGAATATTTTAAAACCTTACCTCAGGTGTTCTTGCTCCTAGCCTGACACCTCTAACAGAATTAGTACTATGTGGTGTTCTTCTACCACTTACTACACCCTGAATTACATATCATTTGAAAATATCAATCTAAAGTTCTCTATAAAATTAAAAACATATTTTCTTTTATGATATTTAGGTAATGCTAGGAACAAGCAAAGATAACACAAGCGAAGATGACACTGATGTTGTAGGTGATTCCGATAGAGCTATGAGAAAGGTGCCATAGGTGATGATGATGGAGCTACCACATGCTGTGATGACCTTGATACCATAGGTGATGATGATGAAGCTATTACATGCTATGATGACCCTAAAGGTGCATCTAATTATGGTTAAGGTGCCATAGTTGAAGGAAAACCACCTAGTTGTGAGCCATGCTTAATGATAACGTCTGTCAATTATGCAACTGCATGAAGAGAATGTAAATCAATAGACTCCTTTACAATTGATGTAGCACAACATGAGGTATGGTTTTTTTGTGTTTTAAATCTCCTCTCATGTTGTGGTACCACCCTATGAGCCCTAGGTCTATCCTACATAGAGCCTCTCCCTCTACCTTGGAACTCACAGATTGCAAAATAATTTGGCTTCTCACCAAGGATGAACTCACAATATAGCTTTCTCAAAAAATATAGTGGCACATAATAATTATTACATGGTGGTAAGTCAAATACCACAGACCACCTATCTAAAAAACATGATCTCATCCTAGTATGCCTGAACCAATGAATGGGAAAACTTGTGGTTGTGTGTAGTAGGGAGTTGCTAGATATAGGATTGGTGAAGGAACAACATATAGTACCTTTCTTTATGTCTTTATCTTTCACTTGTTGATATGATAACCCATCAACATAAAATGCATCGCACCTCTCTCCATATACCCCATTTTGTAACCTCTCTAGAGACCTCATTTGCATTTTGGGCCATTTGTTCAAGTGTATTCACTACGGTTGAGTGGTGAGAAAGTATAGATGATTGCAACCTATTAACCATTGGGGTAATGTTAGCACTATTTTATGTAGGGTAGTTTATGAGGTCCTCTTGCATAGTAGTTAAATAATGTAATTGCATGCATGGAGAGTTTATAGGAGGTGGTGGTAGTTGAACATGAATATTGAGTGGAGTGTTTTTTGGTTGTGTCACTATAGGTGGAGGGTTTTGTGTTTATGTCACTATGGGTAGAGGGTTTTGTGGCTGTGTCACAAGTGGTGGAGTGTTTTGTCATTGTGCCATGATGGGTGGAGGGTTTGATTGTGCAGGAGGTGGTCTTTTCTCTCACCCTCATTTTCATGGATTCCTTGGTGCATCTATATTAAAAATTTTAAATTTTTTTTATAAAAGTTATAAATTATAGAACTACATTGCAAAATTTGATAAAAAATGCATAAATGATGAATAGAATGAAAACCTACCACATTTGTGAGGTTCCATAGATGGAAATGAAATAAAAAATCATTTTTTATCCTAAACTTGATTAGATTTTGATGTTCTCCATATTTTATGTTGTTGCTTGCCATTTGATGGTATACAAATATCCTCATATTAGGACAATAGATAAAATATATACTTTATAAAACCTAATCAAGTTTTGTAAGACCTGATCAGGTTATTAAATAAGATAATTCAAAAAATATGATTGGACTATTAAATAAGATAATTCAATTATCCTCATGTCTAGATGTAGCAATTCAAATTTTAACAACTTCAAACAACCTCATTGAATAGCTTGGTCTATTTAATATATCATCAACTTAACATTATTTAACTCTCTACTCTATAAATGTGTGCCAAATTATAGTAAAATAAGCAATTGTAAATAAAGCATGCTTAACATAACATTTGCACAAGTAAATGAAACTAAGATTTAACATTGAAATCCAATTTGAGAAAAACCACCAAGTAACATGCTACCACTTTTTCACTTTTCTAAAGTGCACTTGGTTAGGAGCCAACCTTGTTAAAGGTTACAAAATACACTATTAGGTGTGATCCTATTAGAGGATTTAATCAACCCATTAGAGGTTTCCTTAATAGAGGACTTTGGATCAATCAATTAAAATGTCACCTTCTTTAAAAGATTTTAAAAATGGTTGTTAGGTCAACCTTGATTAAAGGATTTTTGACTGTCACAATGGTTAGAAAGTAACAACAAGTTTGGTCTATAAAACACAACTCACTTTGGAAATTCAAATCTCCATTCACTCATTTACTGGCCTCCATTATCATGTCCATCACTAATCCTTGGTGCCTCTTTAAGAAATCACGCTTTAGTAACTAGTAAAAATTTCTTTGAATGAAGTAATTTCATACCTTTATCACTCCTATGCCCATGTATGTTGTGCCATAGTGGTGTTTCATAATCTACAACAATTGTTTGTTCTCCCAACTAAATTGCAACAACTATTCCTTAACATTCATTTTTCTCTAAAACAATTAAAGTAGAAGGAACAATATGACCTATACTAAGATATAAGATGCCTACTTTCACAACTTTTGATACCACAAATGAACCTTTTGAAATCTTCCAGTTTTTATCATTAAAAGTAACTATGCAACCCTCATCACCAAGTTGCTTTGCTGAAATTAAATTCTTATGCAACCTTGGAACATGTCTTACCTCTTGTAGTATCCAATGATTGCCATTGTGCAACTTAATTTTAATTCTTCCCTTTCCAACTATTTGAAAGGGTTCATTATCCCCTAAATAAATTAGCCTAAAATTCACTTTAACATAATCAAAGAAATAAAATCTATGGGAGTAGCATGAAATGAAGCCCTAGAACCTAAAACCCATGAATAATCAACACTTTCTAAAGAAAGAATAAAAGCATCCTCTTTGGTTTTGTTACTTACCACATTTTCCTCCTTGTTCCCTTCTTTTTTGTCTCCTTCATTGTTCTTTCAAGTCCATCAATATTTCTTCTTATGCTTTATTTTTTCACACTACTGACAATCTCTTGGTCCTCTAGATTGAGATCTCTTTCCCTTTAATTTTCTTCTTGATTTCCCATGATTTCCAAAATTATTTCCTCTTCTAGTCATTCTTCCTCTACTTTATGCATTCAAAAAATTCTTGATGTAGATGTACCTGATATTTTCCTACAAGTTTTCTCACTCAGAATAACACCAATCACATCATAAAATTTTAGGGTATTAGATCTAGAAAAAAATTCCTCACAACTATTACCAAGACATTCCAAATTTTAGGCAAAGAATACAAAATCAAAAAAGCCTTAATTTCTTCATCAAAATTGAGATTTACATCAAATAACTAACTAGTAACCATATTAAACTCATTTAAATGATCAACAAGATACCCACATTTTTCCATATTCATATTAAATAAATGCTACATGAGAAAAACCTTATTTGAAGTGGAGGGATTTTCATACAATTTTTCTAGGGTTTCCATGAAGTCTTTTTTCATCTTCACTTTAGTAATATTAAACTCCACTAATTACGCTAGAGATAAATGAATACTTCCAAGTGTCTTTTGGTCTAGAATTTACTAGTCCTCATCTGTCATAGTGGTTAGTTTCTTGGATTTTCCTTGTAATGGCTGCCATAAATCCTTTTGATAATAATAGTCCTCTATTTGAATCTTTTATAAGTGAAAGTTCAACCCATTAAACTTCTCAACCTTCATCTTACCCACATCTTCCATTTCTCCCACTCAACCATGAAACCTACCTTTATAAGATTGCTAAAAAAGAGTGATGACACCTTGCTTTGATACCAATTGTTACAATTAACAATGAAAAACATGCAAATATAACCAATACCAAAATATAATAAATCACAAAGAAGAGAATACAAGATGCAAAGATTTAATGTAGTTCACCCAATCCTTGGGCTACCTCCACCAAGAACAAGTACAATATTATTATTATCTAGTGATTACAATCCACAATCCCTTACAACTCAATACCACCACAAGAAGCTACAATCTCATCATACATTATTAAATCCCCAACCCTCAACAATTTTATACAAGATTTTTATCACTTACAAAATTGGGGCTAGAATAAGTTGTCCAATAGAAAAATAATAAGCAACGACTTTTGCTATAGTAAATTTATTTTTGGTGTAGGAGCGTCCTAGGTGTAAGAGCAATCTTGCATCACCCAAAAATATTTTCTTTTTAGTTTTTTCTATTTTAATAAGGACTAGTAGATAGGGTGATTACTATTTATGGGAACTTGCTATTTTTAATAACTTAGTCATATGAGCTCAGAATGTTCTCATTTTTTATAGGAAGGTTCATTTTAGAGTTATAAGCCTACCATAAAAATCTCATTTCTCTAGCTTATGTATTAGAGAAGCTATTATGGATTTTTAATGGAAAAATTTGCAAAAAAATCTTTAGGCTCATCATTGGAGGCCTTAGAGTTCCTGACTAAGGTTCAAAAATTTAATGGAAGGGCAGTTGCACCATTCGAAGCCTATAGATCAACAACTAGCATTTCAAAAAAATGGTTATAGTAGCCAATCAAAGCAATGGTTTGAGAGTTTCTTTTGAAGTTAGGCTACCCAAAATATCTAAAATAATTGTGAAAGAAGTATTTGGCTAACTTTATATGTATTGTTAGGGTTTGTTAGCCCTAGGTGTTATGTTTCATTGTCTAGAACCTTCTTGGGTGGCATAAAATTTCCTATTTAAGAAACACCCAAACATTGTCTAGGATAACTCTGGGTGGTAGTTCATAACACTATCTTGCAGATTACTATAATGAAGGTGCCCATTTGTGTTAACATATTGTACTTGTGAATTTTGCAATTTCACATTTGTGGCACAAATAAGAAGTCCAGAATTTGTTCTTAGATTTGTCATTTTTTCTTTGTTATGTTATGGTTTATGGTATTAAGGGGAGCATTGTTCATCAATTTTTGGCTTTAGGCCACCACCCTTGGAAACCCCTATGGGGGTGTTGCCCCTTGACCCCACCCTATACTAAGACAGGGAGTGCACTTGGGGCTCTTCCCCCAAACCCCTATAGTAATAATCTAGGTGAAACTATATCAAATAAAGTTAGAGAAATTAACCTCTAAGTCTGATTAGGCTCCACATCATTATGCTAGGTCCCCTTAAGATAAACATTTATCTTAATTACTTAGAATTGTACCAAAAGGGGTTCCTATGTGGTGAAACCTAATATAAGACTCCTTATTACTTAATGAAGCATATTGAACCTTATTAAGAATCATTAGGACCCATTTTGTAAGCCATAACACACATAATGACCTAGTTGAGTCCCTAGGTCCTCTTAAGTAAAACATGCATCCTAATTACCTATATGTGTACCAAAAGGGGTCCCTATGTGGTGAAACATGATATAATATGCATTATTATCTTATGACATATATTATGCCCTATTGGGATCCATTATGACCCATTTTGTAAGAATGAGTCAAACATGCATCATAATTACCTATATGTGTACCAAAAGGGGTCCCTATGTGGTGAAACTTAATATAAGATGCATTATTATCTTATGATATATATTATGCTCTATTGGGATCCATTATGACCCATTTTGTAAGAATGAGTCTTCTATTTGGTTTCACCACATAATAGGGCATAATAGGTTTTGCCATATAACAGGGCATAATAATGAAACTTACATTAGGTTTCAATGCTTACTAGGTCTTATATTAGGTTTTGGCACATAGAAATCCCTTATGGTACACTTCTAGGTACATATAGGATAATTAGGATACATGTTTGATTAAAGGGAATGTAGTGAGTCTACTAGGTCATTATGTGTGTTATAGCTTACATAATGGGTTCCAATGGGTTGTAATAGGGTGTAATAGGTTTCATAGGATAATAATGAGTCTTGCATTAGGATTTTTTGTATAAGGACTCATTATAATACACTTCTAGGTACACATAGGACAATTAGGATACACGTTTGCCTTAAGGGGACCTAGTGAGTCATAATTAACATATTCACTTATTTAAATGCATATATAATTATTGAAAGTATAATGGGAAATTAAAATAAAGAGAGGGGGGAGGGTGAATCAGGATCTATAGACTTCTACTTTTTCAATCAAATATTAAATCTGATAACTTCACATTTAATCCTTATCTCAAAAATATCACAAATCACACAAAATTTTACTGCAATGATGTAATACATCTTACTATTGGAAATATAAGAAGAGTAATTGAGAGGAGAGGGGTGAATTAGTTACCACAAAAAAAAATCCAAGATCCCTTAAAATGTCAATACAATTCAAAACCAAACTCTATTGAAACTAAAACACTACTGTAACTTGGTTAACATTGGAACACTCGATTAACACTAAGAATTACTGTCACTTGGAAAAAATTGAAATAATTACTTTTAAGATGTTTAATGTGATTAAACTTAATTAAATTAGTTTCATAATCATAAATAAAATACAATGAACAAGGAGATACCAAGATTTAATGTAGAAATCCAATTTGGGAAAAACCACCAATTGCAACTAGTTACTATTTTTCACTCTTCTGAAGCGAGCCCTGTTAGGAGCCAACCCTGTTAAAGGTTACAAAACACACTTTTAGGTGTGACCTTGTTAAATTATTTAGTTCAATCTATTAGGAGTGGCCTTGTTAGAGGTCTTTAGGAACTTCAATATAGAAATGCCACCTTTTAAGATTTGGCAATTAGCTATTAAGTTAACTCTGTTAGGAGATTTGATTCACTACTATAATTATTAGAGAGTAACAATGATATGACTTGATTTCTAATGCAACTATCTTTACTAATTTTAGATCTCTATTTTGGCTTGAATATTTGATCCTCCATAATTAGAATATTTTTGTTGAGCTGTCATTTTGTACGATGCTTAACTATAGGAATCCTTTCGAACTCCTCTCTTGAAAAGCTAATCTAGGATCAACTCCAAGGTTTTGGGCAATCTTGACACCTACTAGTATCTACTTAGTTGAAGATAAATGTGTTTTTTTAATAGCAAGGCCTTTTTTGGTTCAAATCAATTTTGGATAAGATAATCAATTTGCATGCTATTTCAAAATTAACCACAAAAGAGATATATTTTGTCTATTTTTTTTTTTTAATGAATGCAATCTAACAATGCAACTATATTAATTCCCAATTTAATGAAGGTTTAATAAAGAAAATAATGAAGATAAGGTAATGAGAGATGAAAGAAAATAACATGAAAGGGAAATTCCTAATGGGTATAAACCACAGTAACAATAGATCCACTTTTTAAATTGTCAAAAAGATCAGGTAGGAAACCAATGAAAATCGGAGCAGTGCTTCCTGAAATCCATTGATGCAATCATTAATGGAAATTCAATAAAACTAAAAAATGTTTCATTTCTTATCAAATCACAAGGGCAAGGAAAGTGCTCTCATGTGAGACAAGAAGCTATGTAGGAACAATAGGGTGATCTCTTCTCCAACTAGATACATTAGTAGAATTTGTCAACACATGGAAAAAATAAGAACTAAAAGATCACAAAATCAAATCAACACAACAAAACTATTGGTTCAATTATTATCATGAACAAGAATCCACAAATATAACACCCTCCATTAAGAATAATTACACTCTGAATGGGAGCACTAATAACATATATTATTGCATCAAAATAACGGCTTGGAATACATATTACATTTCTAAATTTATAAGAAATCATCTCCTCAATCTAAGTTGAGAGTGAGAGATATCTTAATGCAAACATATGCTTCTAAACTAATAAAAAAATCTAATTATGTATAAACTAGCTCTCTAAATGGTGCTAAGTAGGACTCCACCCTTGTTTATATCAATTAATGGGGGCATAAGGCTTTACATGCCTTAAAAAAAAGAAACAAAATAGTAGATACGAAGAAGGAAGCTGTAAGAGAATCTGGGAGTCACTATAAGCTCTAAAAATGGAAGCTTATCCTTCTTTGAATGTTACTAGGAGTTAAACTATGGTCAAAATGCATTTCTAGTTCATGGAAAGCTCTAAATTTGTAATTGGTAGTTAACTACTAGCAGTCTAACTTCTTCAAAAAATTTGGCGCACTTTTGGAGTAGCACACCTTGTGCACCTTGCACACCTTGCACACCTTTGGAGTAGGTTCAAAAAATCCAAAATTTTCCCATGTGTCAAAACTGAATTTCTAACTTCTAGATTTTCTTCCCCTCTACACCAGAGTATTGTCTGGATTTATACTCTTGAATTTCTCTATAATCTCCATCACTTGGAAAGCTTCCAAAAAATATAATGCCTCATATTTATGCCTGATTTTTTTTTGATAATTATTGACATCCATCCTAGTTTCTGTAAAATCATCAAGTTTGCTATCAAGTTTCAACAATACCTCTTCCTTCTTGAATGCTTGCCTAATATCTTCATTAGATGAAATATCCTTAAAAATTCTTTAGAATTTTTCAACCACTTCTTGCACTAAATTGAGCTTCGTATTCAACTCATCTTCAAAAATATCAAGGAAAATAGCATCATAATACTTATTTGCATCCAAAATTTTCTCTTGAGACTGGACTTTTAACTTTTGAATGTCTTTATGAATTTCTTCCATGACTTTATTTCCAAAAGCTATTTTCTCAATCCAATCCTCTAGTTTATCAATCTCATCCATTTATATACTTCAGTGAGTGTATGATACCTTTGACCTTTTATTGTTTAGAGTACTTGAAGGTCTTTTCCCTAGGTATATACCTCATCCATAAGCCCAAAATCATGGTCTACTATAGATACCAGTTTATCCACACTAGACTAAACATTATGTAATAGGTTCAAATCAACCTATATTATCTCTACTCCTTTCCACTCAAAATTATCATACCATTCTTGACATGATGCCAAAAATGAATCAACTTGGAAACTCTCCTTATCTCTCCTTTCCAGCACTACAATGAGAGTAATCTCTTGGTGATCTTGCTCCAATGGGCCTATAATCTCATGTAGATAACCCCTTCAAAGCTCATTCTCTTTGTGAAATTTTATCAATTCATTCTCATTTACATCTAAATGCTCCAATACCTCCTTGAGGCCCATAGTGATCATTACTTTAGTTGTGTCTACTGTGGACTTTCTCAATAGGATTTCTTTAATCTAATAGTCCTTAGAAGTCAAATCTTTAGTTTTAGTATGTGAAGGAGGTATGGCTATATGATCAAGTAGGTCTTGATCTTTATTCTTCATTATTAAGGTTAATTTTTTGACATCACCCATAGGTGTCTCAGGTCTATTGATGGATTCTACTAACACATCCATACTCTCCCCTTTATTTGGGTTCAAAATTTTCTTTTATCAGATCATAACATCCCTCTTGAGTTAAGGCAATGCAATGCCCATAGGAGATATGTATTTGGCTGAAGAGGAGGTTTTCCTTGTAGGTCCTTTTCTCTTATTCCTCCTTTTTAGAGTCTTCCCCTTTAAAGAGATCTAGATTTGGTGTCCTTATATCTATAGTATCCAAAGTCCTCACCTTTGTATGCTCAGAAGTTTGCTGAGTTTCTTTAGGTATCTAACCTTCCTCTAATAATTCATTGGCTAGCCTTTTTTCTGACTCTTTTTCATGCCTTTCTCATTCTTATTCATTAACAAGAGGGAGAGGAGTGGTTGAGCTTGTGTCCAAAAAATGAAAGTCTTGAAATGATGGTGGTGAGGTACCTAGAGATCCTTGTGGTAGAGGTGGCATTTGGTTCCAATCCTCTCCCAAAAGTTGATTCGTGGATGTATCTTATATTTTATCACCCACCATTTTAGTTCCCACTAACATAAAGTCAAAATAATATATTTTTAAAATATCTATTCCTTTCCCCTCTTGCCCATCCCTCCACTATTGATGCTCATCCTCTAAATTTGTAACCTCAATAGGTTGCTTGGGAATAGATGGCAACATAATGATGGAGCTTCTCCTTTTCTCTTCTTGGGAAATCCTAGCCAAGTATGTCCTTTTATTCAAAGGAAGATTGTCTTCTTCATCTTCTTTATCTTCTTCATCCACCTTAAGGATGGTTTCCAGGACTAGAGTAATAGGTATAGCCTTTTTCTATATCTTTTGTCTTCTAGTCCTTCTGATAGTAAGGCCAACCCCAGCTTTCTTGGCAGGTGAAGGAAAGGCTTCTTCCTCTTGAGTAGGTGGTGACACCTCTTGTCCTTCCTACTCTAGTTTCTATTCCTATTCTTATTGAGGTGGTGGCACTTGTGTAATATCTTGATTCTACAACACTTCTTCATTTTGAGGCTCTTGATTTTTAGGTCCTTGAGTCACCTCTTGAGGTTGAGGTTCTTCAACTTCAAGCTCAACTTTCTTTGGAGAACCTCTTTTCCTTTTATTCTTTTCTTTATCATATTTAAAGTAGCCAAAATCCTTGTCATGTTGATATACCATTCTTGACCTTATTGGAGATTGTACAGGGAAAGTTGGTACTGTAACTTTAGCATTGTTACCCTTAATAGGGTATGGTGTGGTCTAAAAGATTACTGCCTGAGGAACTAGGTCTAGTTTGAAGGGATTCTTGATCCATTCTCCTATTAATTAGATTATATTCCTTTCCCTATGATTAATGTCTACATTTTCATCCTTGTCAATCTTTGCATTCATGATTTGTCTATCAAATATCTTATCACAGTTGTACAAGGGATCTAAGACATCTTGACTATGTTATTGGACAACCTTTAGTGGTACCTTTATTTTCATAGAACTTCTTGTCAAATATAGAGTCATCCTACAATAATCCCTTATTGGGATATCATAGCCATCTAATGCATTCATCCAATGATCTTCAACTACATCTTCATGACAAATTACTTCCCTACCAAAAGTTAAACTATGCCGATATTATTAAAATAAGGGTGAGGGGAGTTTTAATCCTCCAAGGGATATTGATCCTATTCTATGTCAAAGGTCATGATATCTTACTTCTATTTTACTTTAAATGCACCTATAGTAATAGAACATATCCATGTGTTCTTATGTTGTTTTCTCTCTTTCATATGTAGATGTGAGTTATGTTGTAATCTCTAATAAAATGAGCCTATTCGATGGATATTTGATGAGTTTCTTTGGATTCACTATTGTACTAGCTACCATTAGGTAAGTGAATTTTTTAAATTAGATGTAATAGGTTGTGATCTCTGTGATCCTTGTTGCTACCTCTACTGACATCCTCTCTATGAAATTGATGATTGCAAATATGAAGGCATCGTTCACTATCTAGAAATTTTTTCTTTGATCTAAGAGGTCCTTCTTCACCAGTTGAGAGTATACCACATAGGGCCAAGTATTGGAATCTTTCATGCTTCCCTTATTTTATAGTTTTGGATAGTTAGTTATCATTTCCACCAATAAGTACACCAAATATGATGTCATGTAGAACTTGGGGTTAGATTTGATTCATACCAACCGTTCATCTAAGTTTTCACTTAGTATCATGGCCTAATCAATAGGCATTTTAGCTATTCTAATGGTCTCTATGAAATGCACCATCTAGATGTGAAGGTGCCCAACTATTGATAGACCCATGATTCTACTCAAAAGCACGATAGCATAACCAATGTCATCTTTCATATATCCTCTAGTCATATCCACCTTTCCTTCTTTGCTTCCCATTGGCATTCTATCAATAAAAAATGATGATTGTATTATCTTTGTGGCTTGCTTCTCACTCTCCCTATGTCATATTTCTACTTGATGATAAGTTATCTTCAAATATTGATCCACTCAAGGAAAATGAAAAACTTTCTCAATATTCTTCAGTCTTAGGTCTAGGACTATCTCACCTATAATACTTTTAGAAACTCTTTCCTCTAACACATGGTTCTCTACCAATGCCATTACAAGCTCTAAAGATTGTATTGATGTTGGATGTGATAATGCATTGACCAAGCTTGATCTGATAAGTGCTAATACCATTGGTGACCTCTCTTTTGGTTTATTGCAGAGTACCAAGAACACATTTCAATCAATGTGTCCCAACTCAGTATCTCTAATCTCTAAATGTCCATCTTGGAAATGTGATTTCTTTGGTGCACAAGGAAACTTGAGGACAATTAGTTTAGGAGAAATCTTCTCTACAAGTGAGGACAATGAGGAGGCCATTTTATCTGAACAAAACATAAAAACATTAGTCTATAAAGTTGAAAGTCAAACCCTAAACAAACCCTAACTACTAGAAAACTAGATCTAGAACACCAAAACCTAGAAAAACCACTTAAAGCCCCCCTTTTTTTCTCTAAAATGTAGTTGTACACACCTTAAAAAACTTGATAGGTGTGCTAAATAACCCCAAGAATGTTATTTAGTATGTAGTGGTGCACCTGCATAGGTGCACACCCTTGTGGAGTGCCCACGTATGCATGTGCACTACTACGCACATTGCATGTGTACATGTTCTTAGGGGGTGAGGGGAACTTAGTTGGCTTTACTAAGGATGCACACATGTGCACCCTTACTTAGTGTTCTAGTGCTAAGGGTTAACAAATGGTGTGCACATGCACACCTTGGATAGGTGCACATGTACACACCTTTCACTTAGGTGAGTTATTTTTAAGGTTTGTTAAGTGTTATTTTTGCTTAGGTATGTGAATAAAGGTGCACATGTTTGCACCTTTATATATTTAAACTTTTTTGTTTGTTTCTAGGTTGGAAAAGATTAGCACACCTTTCAATGTGCAGAGGTGCACTCATCTAATGCTTGAAGAAGATAATGGAGAAGAGTGGAGGCTGGTCCTAAGCTTATATAGGCTCAGGATTATGTACACCCTTTGGAGGTTCACAACTATGTCAGTGAGCATCTCCAAAGGGAGACAAGTGTCCACTTGAGAATTTATTGCACCTGTGTAGCCTGGAAGGGTGGACATGTGTGCTAGGTGTGCAAGTGTACCCTTTAGCACTAAAAAACTCCATTTTCTGCCAAAATTCTTATTATATGAGATCTTTTTTTTTCAATTGAAGGGCTAAGGCTTGACCCAGAGGTAGAGTCCCAAAAAAGACTTAAAACCTAGACTATGGGTATGGGAAAGAAAAAAAATACTAGGGGATCGCCATTTCAAGGATAAATGGGGCATGCATTGTGAAAGAACAACAATTCTTTACATCTTAGTCAACTCAAATACTTTGTTGTCCTTTTGATTCTCTTCCTTGATTTCTCTTTTAATCCCATGCTTCTTTCTCATTCAATCCTCAAATTTACCTTATATTTATATGTTTTTCCTTGTCAAGTCAA
Organism: Cupressus sempervirens; assembly: GCA_028749045.1. Taxonomy (NCBI): domain Eukaryota; kingdom Viridiplantae; phylum Streptophyta; class Pinopsida; order Cupressales; family Cupressaceae; genus Cupressus; species Cupressus sempervirens. Next base: position 676,905,952 of record CM053790.1, read on the forward strand.
CTTGAATACAATTTCAAACAATTGAAATTCATCCCATGAGCTGGCTAGAACTAACCAACAAAACTGTTGGATCAAATATATCGATATAGGAAAATACTTTGTTAGCTAACCCAACTCAATCAATGCTAACTCATAAATGGCTTTCCTTCAAACTTCCTTTGGTAGCTGAGTGAACTTGGTTAACACTTGTTCCATGCCAAATTTTCTTTGGTAATCGAGTGAACTTGGTAGACACTATCTTTTGGAAAACTTCCTTTGGTAACTAAGTGAGCTCAATTGACACTCATTCCTTGTAGAATTTCCTTAGGTGATTAAGTGAGCTTTGCCAATACTGACTTTGAACTTGCTTAACACTAAAATGCTCATCATACACTTAAACTTCCTTTGAATCCTAAGTGAGCTCAACATACACTAATTGCTCAATATATACTTGACATTTGTGTAACATTAAAGAAAACATACAATTGAATGATTGTACCCAACAATCTCCCTCTTTGTTATTGATGGAAAAAGAACATGGCATGATTCAAATAAATTTTAGAAAAAAAATAGAAGTAAGGATAATATCCTTAGTTTCATTTGGATTCTCATCCATGAAAACTCTCTTTATCGGTGTGAACTCCCTCTATCATCAATCTTTGATTTCAATGACTATAGTATCTCCTTTTGACAACAAACTCTCCATCTTTTATATCAACTCAAAATTTATGAAATAACATCTCAAAAATTCACAAAAATTTCTCTGATATATGACAAAAAAATCTCTCTCTTTGACATCTCATGCAAAAGATAACAATCAATGTAGTTTCCATGTACCTAATGTACATATTCATATGCAATCTTCTCTAACAATACTATATCAACTTTTCTAATCTTCAGCATACTTGTTGATGCATGACTAAAATATGATTAGTGAGCTTCAAAGAGTGGAATGATCCCTAGCTTACATCTCAAATACAAAAATGTATCCTTAGGAAATGGCTTGGTGCATATATCTACAATGTACTCTTTTGTATTCACATATTCCAATCTCACCTCTTTGTATTGCACAAATTCTCTCAAGAAATGATATTTTATTTCAATGTGTGTGGTCTTAGTATGCATCACTAGATTCTTGGATATGTTGATTACATTGGTTTTATTAGAGAAGATAACAATTGGGTCATTGATCTCCTCCATACCTGATAACAATTGTTTGAACCACACAATGTTGGAACAATTGACTTTTGCTACAACATATTCTACTTCTTCTATAAACTAAGAGATATAGTTATGCTTCTTTCTTGTCGAAGATACTAGCCTCTTTCCAAGAAAAAGTGCTTCACCACTAGTGCTCTTCTTATCATCAATACTTCCTACCCAATAAGCATCAATGAATGCCTTCAATTCAAAGTTTCCTCCTTTACTATACCACAAACTATAATGTTTAGTACCTTTCAAATACCTCATGATCCTTTTGATTTCCATTATATGATTTTCTTTAGGATTAGCAAAGAATCTAGCAACCATACCAACTAATAATGCTATATCAGGTCTTGTATGCACTACATATCGAATAATTCCAAACATTGATCTATATGTAGTTTTATATACCTCTTTGGAATCATCATTTTTGGAAAGCTTATGTCTAGTAGATATAGGTGTTCCAACTTGCTTAGAATCCTCCATTCCAAATTTCTTTGGTATACCCTTGATGTATTTTGATTGAGTAATGTAGATATCATCCCCCCTTTGTTGAATTTTTAAGCCAACAAAGAATTTTATCTCTCCAAACATTGAGATTTCAAATTCCTTGCTCATTTTCATAGAAAAAGATTTGCATAAATCATCATTTCTAGTAAATAATGTATCATCCACAAATATTTATGCCAGCACAATCTTCTTATTTGGTCATCTTTGATGTATAGGTTGGTGTCATCATTAGTTCTTTGAAAACCAATCTTTATGAGATAATTATGTAACCTTTCATACTAGGATCTGGGGTCTTGTTTGAGACCAAACAAAGCTTTGAGTAGTCTTCAAACCATATCCCTTTTTCTAGGATCAATGAAACCTTTTGGTTGCTCAATGTAGACTTCCTATCCTAAGATTCCATTCAAGAATGCTGATTTCACATCCATTTGATATACTTTGAATCCTTTGTGTGCTACATATGGAAGAAGTGTTCTAACACCTTATAGTCTAGTAACAAAAGAAAATGTCTCTCCATAATCAATGCCTTCTCCTTGAGAAGAACCCTTGCAAAGAAACCTTTCCTTGTTTCTTGAAACTTCTCCATTTTCACTCAACTTATTTCTGAATACCCATTTTGAGCCAATTAAATTCTTGTCCCTTGGTTTAGGTACAAAATTTCAAGTTTTTTCCTTTCAATCTAATCAATCTTTTCATTCATTGCCTCAATATAGCTTTCATTTTCTAATGCATCTTGGATAGTTCTATGTTCAAATTCAGTAAGAAAACATGTACCTTTTAATTTGTTCCTTGTCATTATACCATTTGATTTATCTCCAATGATTTTCTTGGGTGCATGATGCCTTCTAACATATCTAGCAAGTTTGGGCTCATTCTTTCTGAATTCACTAAATTCACTAGAATCTTGTGACTCATGCTTAGGTCCCACTATCTTTGCTTTGGGTCCATCAGATGACTCAGTTTGCACTGGCTAAAACTTGGGTCTTTTTGATTGCAACTTGGACCTTCAAATTGTGACTTAGGTTGCACTGGCTACAACTTGGGTTCAAATAGGGATTTTGGGGACTCAAGTGGTGAAGACTATTGACTATCATTTTCTTGAACTTTAGGTAAAGTATTAGGCTCGTAGTGAAAATTTTTAATGTAGTTTTTAGGTTCTTTCTTACTTTGTTCTTCAGACTCTTCTACAAACCTATCAATCTTTACATGTGCACTTTCTATAACCTTTTGAGTAGATGGATTCAAACATTTGTTTGCTTTGATCTTATTGTAGTATCCAAGAATATGCCTTCATCACTTTTCACATCAAATATTCCTTTTCTTGACTCCTTTAGAATATAAAATTTGCTTCCAAATAATTTCAAATAAAAAACATTAGATTTATAAGCATACCATAATTCAAAGGGTATTTCATTTGAGTCCTTCATCGACTAAACTCACTTCAAGGTATGAATTGTAGTGCTAATTACTTCCTTCTAGTATTTGATAGCATCTATTCCTTCTCTCAATAATTCCATTCTACTGAGGTGTACTACATGATACCTATCTTTTGATTCCTCTTTCATTGAATAATTAATTGAATTCATTAGAGATGAGTTCTCATTCTCTGTCTAATCTTAAACATTTCAGTTCCCTTCTCAACTCTAGCCAAACACCATATGAACTGTTAAAAATCTTTTAATTATTCTTTAAATACATATTTGTCATCATACTAGTATTATCAAAATAAAATAAAATTACTCATCTCTAGTGTATCTTTGTATGCTAATAGGTCCACAAAGGTTTGTATGAACAAGCTCTAAGACTTCTTTAGAATGATAGTTCTGTTACAAGATAGAGTTATCATTGCACCAAAATATTGACTTGCTAATGCCTGATACAACCACTAGACTTATAGAAAATAGAAGGTGGTTAAACCATGTCATGAATCCTAAAGGGGAACATTGGTGTTTAGTCCAAAAATCCCCACCTCAGTGTTACCCAAGGAGATTCGAACCTATGACCAAGCTCTAATACCACTTGTTTCAAGCTAGAGTTGTCATTGCACCAAAAGATTGACTTGTCAATGACCAATAGAACCACTAGAATTATAGAACATAGGAGGTGGTTAATCCATGTCATTAATCCCAAAGGGGAATGTTGGAAATTAGTCCAACAAGTTCTTGCTTTTGAAACTTATCTTTCCCATCTTTCCAATTTGACAATTCTTGCACATGGCCATATCAGGTTTCTTCAGGCTTGGAATGCCTCTAACCTATTTTTTCTTTCTTATGTTAAACATGTTATCAAAATTCACATGACACAACCTTTTATGCCATAACCAAATTTCTTCTACTTGAGCTATGAAACATGAATTTATAGTTATATCTAGGTAAAATAGATTACCTCTTGTTTGATTGCCAATGCCAACTAGATTTCCATTTTCATCCAACAACTTGGCTTTCTTATTAATGGATTTTACTTTGAATCCAATGTTATTCAATTGACCAACACTAAGTAGATTATGATTTAGTCCTTCAACCCAATAAGAATTGTCACATTTGAGATAATTGGTTAGTACAATATAACCTTTTCCCTTTACATAACAAGGTTCATCATTTCCAAATTTGACACTCCCACCATCATAGTGTTCCAAATGCTCAAATTTAGATTTATTACCAATTATGTGGTGAGATCAACCATTATCAATAATCCATGTGTCATTCTTACTAACATGAGTGATGAGGGCCATCTTATCATTCTCATCAGTTGATTTATCCTTAACAACAATGTAAGCTATTTCATCTTCTTCACTACTATCATAATCTTTAGCCATGTAAAAATATTTATTACCTTTTTCATTGTAGTCTATGTAGCTTTTGAAATCCTTCTTTCCTTTTTACTTGTCATGCTTCTTTTCTTCTTTTCCTTCTCTATTTGGACACCTTGCAACAATGTGACCAACTTCACAAGAAAACTAGATCAAAGAAATCTTGCATTTGTACTTTCCTTTGTCTTTGGGAAACATTCTTGCAAGAAATGCTTCAATTACTTCAAGATCATCATCTAAACCATCTTCATCTTCACTATTAGACTTCTTGCTTTTAGAATTTGTAACTTTCTTCTTGAGTGATAGCTTGGCTTGGAATGTAGACTCAAGGTTATTGGATTTAGGAAAATAATTATAAAAATTATCTAACTCAAATGCTATCAACCTTCCCATTAGTTCATCCAAAGTTATATTATTCTTAGGATCACATATAATTTCTTCAATAGATGACACTCTAATTGCATATATAGGAAGAAGTTTTTTGAGTACCTTTCTTACCACTATTACATCATCATTTTTCCCACCTAAGGCTCTAATTGTGGTCACACTAGCTTTGATTCTTTCAATGTATTGTGCAATGTTCTCATCTTCTTTCATCTTCATCTGATTAAACTAACCTTTGAGAATTTTTGCCTTGGCTCTCCTAATATTATCATAACCTCTATAGATATCCTTCAATTTGATCCACATTTCATGAGAAATGCCATAGTCTTTGACTTTATTGAATTCAACATAATTGAGAGTGGAAGCAATGCCAATCATCATAATGTTATGGTTCATCATTCCTGTAACTTTTTGCACAGTCAAAGTTTTAGTTCGTACCACATAGTTTTTCTCTAAATATTTCAAGCCTATATCACCATTGATTTCCAAATGGAGCTTCATAAGTTCCTACCATGCTTGGAAGTTATCTCCATTTAGCTTAGGAATCTCCCTTCTGTAAGACATCTTAATCTTTAGCTTAGGTCCTTGAAACCTTCTCTACAAGCACCAAGAGCTTTGATACCAATCTTTAGAAATATAAGAAGAGTGACTAAGAGGGGAGGGGTGAATTAGTTACCAGAAAAAATAAGCCAATATCTCTTAAGATGTCAGTATAATTCAAAACCAAAGTTCGCTGAAACTGAAATACCCAGGAACACTTGGTTAACACTAAGAATTAATATCACTTGGAAAAAACAGAAATAATTGCTTCTTAAGATGTTTAATGTGATTAAACTTAATTATCTTAGCTACAAAATTATAAAGAAAATAACATGAACACAAGAGACACCAAGATTTAGCATAGAAACACAACTTGGGAAAAATTGCCAATTGCAACTTTTGAAGTGATCCTTGCTAGGATCCAACCTTATTAAAGGTTACCAAACACACTGTTAGGTGTGACAATTCTAAAGAATTTAGCTCACTCTATTAGGAGTAGCCTTGTTAGAGGTCTTTAGACAGTTCAATCGAGAAATGCCACCTTGTTAGAGGATTTGAAAAATAACTATTAAGCTAACTCTATTATGAGATTTGATTCATTGCTATAATTATTAGAGAGTAACAATGATATGACTTGGTTACTAATGCAATTGTCATTTCTAATTTTGGATCTTTTTTTTGGCTTGAATACTTGATCCTCCATGATCAGAATGGTCTTTGCAGTTTGGTCAACTTAGATACTCTGATATCCTTCTGATTTGCTTCCTTGATTTATCTTTTCAATTCCATGCTACTTCTCTCATTCAATCCTAGACTTGATGATATATTTATATGTTTTACCTTGTCAAGTCAGCTTGAATACAATTTCAAACAAATGAAATTCATCCCACGAGTCAGCTAGAACAAACCGACAAAAATATTAGATCAAATATACTAATATAATAAAATCCTTCATTAGCCAAACCAACTCGATTCACACTAACTCAAAAATTAATTTCCTTAAAACTTCTTTTGGTAACCCAATGGGCTTAGTTAACACTCATTCCATGCCAAATTTTCTTTGGTAATAGAGTGAACTTGGTAGACATTGTCTTTCTACAAACTCCCTTTGATAACCAAGTAAGCTCGATTAACACTAACTTTTCTTAGGTGATTGTTTCAGCTTGGTAGATACTGACTTTGAACTTGGTTAACATCAAAATACTCATCATACAATGGAACTTCCTGTGACTCTTGAGTGAGCTTGACATACACTGATTTCTCAGTATATACTTGACATTTGTATAATATCAAAGACAACATACAATTGTACGATTGTATCCAACACTAACAACTAATCACATCCATGAAACATGTAAGAAAATGATCAACACATAACAAAAATTTTTTGGTTTCCTAGAAAATCTCCAAGGTGAAGGTAAAATTGGGGTGGGGATGACACCAATGACTCTTCACTACTACAATAATAAAGTTTGCCTATTAGGGATACAGTTTTGATCACTTTTGAAGATCAACCCTATGAGAGGTCTACCCTATTAAGAGATTAAAATAAATATATAGTCTAGCTTGATTAAAGGATTTAAAACTTACAACTAAGAAAGCACTCAGTTAGGAGATTTACAAAGGTATGTTAGAACCATTATGTTAAGAAATTCACCCTGGAGCTCTTATTAGAATGTATTAGTACTCAATCCTTCAATTTTCTTTTCAAATACTGATAACGAATCTTATCTTTACAATATCTTATTTGATCTCTAATTTGATATATCTATATTCTTCCCTTCACTTCTTTCCTCGGTCACTTTTCCTCGACATCTAAACTTGTAACGTCTCTTGTATACATAATTAAATTATGGTTTGGATCCTCTTTTTATAACCATATGTAGAAGTTTCAAGATCAAATTCAACAATCTAGATCCATCTCTCTTTCCACTTAGTCCTTCCATTTTTTTGATTGGCTAATCACCTTGCATAGGGATTAATGATCCATAAAAAAACACATGATCACTTTTGTAATTGATTCCTTTAACAAAAATATACATGTCTAGAGAAAAAAAATAGTTTATCTTATTATTTCTATGATTTGAAACAAATACATTAAAACTAGTTTTCTCGACACTTGAATATTTTTATGCTTAGTCATGTCTAATGTTCATGTTGTTCCTTGGCCTCTATCTTCTTGGTTTATACTGTATGACTCAACATTTATATGCTCGACATGAACTATCTTCAGGATAACTCAACATGTATTTGAGTACTTGATGAACATAAAATTTATTGACAGTCACTATTTCTTAGCTCATACATGAAATAAATACAAGTCTAGTTACAAGGCTCAACCTATATAGGATAGCTTGGTTGTAGTGATGACCGACCAACTTTACCAAGTATATGACTAAGTGTTTGCCACTAATAGACAACATCACTTAGGGATCAACAATCTCCCCCTTTGACATTAGTGGCAAAAATAAATTTTCATGATAAAAAATTTCATACCAATATAAAAATTACTCCCCTTAGACTAGAATCTAAATTTTTTTTCATAGTTTAGACTTCTTGTGACTTGAAATCAATATACACAACAATAAAATTTCAAAATTCACAAACATGATCAAATGTCTATACAAATGTTTACACCACCATAACTTTAATCATGCATCAAACTAATTCCTACTTGTTTTTATCATGATTATTTTGATGTGTAGCTAGAATCTAGAAGTTATGCCATATTTCTCCAAAAAAAGTTTGTGGGAGTTAAGAATCATATCCACTGGATTCTCCCAATTCTTCTTCAATTCATCAAGAATGTGACTTTGAATCTTGAATGTGGCTGCAATATGAGCCATATTATCTCCAATAGATAATTACTTATTTCTCTAAATTAATTCTTTAGCAATCTTAATGTGCTTTTGCAAGACTTCCATTGTGGAGTAAAAAACCCTTGTATAGTTAGTATCAGAGCTAGAGTTCTTGAGTGTGTAAATAAATCAATGATTTTGAGGAAGTTACACCAAGAATTTGGTTTGGGTTGAACATGTAGACAAATTTTTGATTGTGAGGTAGTTTGTACTAGGGTTTCAATGGAAGTGCGAAAATGCCTCCTTGAAGAGAGCATAGTAGAACTATTGGTATTACACCTGAGGGTTTTAGAGCCCTCCAAAGATAGATGCAAGCATTGAAAGAAAAAATATGTAGAGGAGTAAACCTTGTCATAAGAGATGAAAGAGAGTATGAGGATGAAGAAGAAGAAAATTCTAAAGTAGAGGTAGTTCAAAACCTAGAGGAAGAGAGGGTTTTTAAGGCCATCTCCAAGACTGAAAAAAGACCTTTATTTGAGGTTCCCACATTTTTGTGAAATATTAAACTAGAGGAGCTGATCAATTTGATCAATGAGTTAGAGGAATACTTTAAGTATTGATGTTGAGGATCCTGATAGGGTCAAGTTTGCAAAGGAAAAATTAAAGGGACATGCAAAGATTTAGTAGCAGGAGATTCAATTGGAGAGAAATAGAGGAGGAAATGAAAAAAATCACTAGATGGGACTGTATGATAGCTAAATTGAGGAGATAATTCATTCCCATGGATTATAAGCTAGATTTGCCAAAGAAAATGAAAGGATTAAAGCAAGTAGGAAGATCTATTTAAGAGTATACTAAAGAGTTCTACCGAGTTCTAGTTAGAACTAGTCATACAGAAGCTAATAAGTAGAAAACTTCCTATTACCTTAAAGGGTTAAGGCCAAGCATCTAAGAAGAGTTGAGTCTAGTTTGAATGACTAGTATTGAGGATGAATACTAGTTTTCCCTAAGAGTGAATGAGAATCTAAGCAATGAGTTTGATAACAAAAATAGTGGTAGAGGTTGTGGTGGAAAATCTAGTAGAAGATCCTATGGAGGCCAAAATGATGATTAGAAGAATAAGGAAAGGATGGTAGTAGTAGTCAAAACAATAGGGGAAATAATTCTAATCATTTCCATGATTTGAACAATAAAGATCAGAGAGGAAGAAGTAGAGGACAAGGATCTGGAAGAGGAGGCTTATATGGGAAATGTTTTCATTATGGAGAAGAAGGGCATAGAGCATTTGAGTGTTCCTAGTGTTACAGAAGGATTCATAGTAGAATTGAAGACCAAGTTAGAGTTAGACATGTCGATGAAGATGTTAGATCATCACATTCTAAATATGCTAAGAGAGGAGAAGTCTTAGTTAAGAAAAGAGTCTTGCTGAATGGTGAGAATGAACTTGATACAAGGAGGAGCTTGTTTCACACTAAGTGAAAATGTCAAGATAAGTTTAGTAATGTGATCATTGATGACAAAAGTACTAACAATTTGATGTAAATTTTTTTTGTCAAAAATTTGAATCTGAAGAGGCAAAAAAACCAATGTCCATACCATATTGCCTAGGTGCAAGATGATCAAAAGGTCACAATTCATGAGAAATTCTTAGTGAAGTTCAATATTGGAAGCTACTAGCATGAGGTGTTGTGTGATATCATACCTATTGAAATATGTAATATACTACTAGGTAGGCTATGATAGTTGATAGGTATGTTGTACATGATAGGTGTGCAAATACCTACACTCTGATAAAGGATGGAGTGAAACATAAGTTGAAGCCATTGAAGGAGAAAGAAGAAAAAGTATCTATTAGAAATATATAATATAGAGAGCGGGGGGGGGGCGCGGTTGAATTAGTATTTTCAATCTTTTTGTCCAAAACTAGATATTATTAATTACTTTACCACATGCATAAGAAAGTAAACCAATAATGCTAAATAGTATAAACAACCATACACAAACCCTAGGTAAGGGAAAACCTCAGTGGGGATGAAACCCACTAGATGATTCACTATATAAAGGATTCAGTTAAGGATATTAACCTTGTTACGAGTCTATGAAGAATGTATAGTGCCTCAAGTCCCTGTAATGAGACTAGGCCTTGTTAGAAGCCTCAACCCTATTAGGATTTGGTGGATCATATACAAATGTATGCAAGAAGATCCCACTACCCTAACATGCAACTATACAATAAGATCTTCTAGAAATAAGTATACATTCAATACTAAGATACTTGCTATACTTCAAAAATCTTCTGAGTGACAATTATTCATACAAGAGAAAATGTGCACATATCAATCTATATAATATCTTGTATAACAATATTTCACATCATATATCATAATATCACATTCACTTATTACTCTCATTTCACAAGATCATATCAAGTTCATAATCATTGATTATTCCTTTCTCACACTACTTCACTTATGTCTAACTTCATAAATGAAGTTCTTTACTTATACTAGATATATTGGTTAATTCTTCCTTAGTTAGCTCACATAACATTCTTAGATTCGGCTCATTAATAAATGGTAATTCAAAATAGAAAATCAAGTTCTTTAACACATTTTGTTCATATGCTTTGTTCTACACTTTATCATCACTGCATTACTAATTCCTTCATAACTTGGACTTGATTGATAGTCTAGACATGCACACTAGTATACATAATTAGTATGATGTCATGCATCCCTATTTAACTATGCAAAATAATATTCTAAGGGAATATTCTATTATCGTTAAATCTATCATGATATTGTGATGATGTCTGATACTTAGACAAATTTCCTTCACCAATGAACATGACTAATCTACAAAAAAAATATGTTGCCATAAATGACAACCATGTTACTTACCTTATTTGATTAATTGGACATATTTCCAAGAATCTCCCCCTTTTTCATTAATGGCAATATTTTGGAAAAATTGGCTAAGTCCCAAACATGCTATCATATCAAACAAAACAAATAACCATAACATAGTAAAAACCTTGTATTCATGTTTTAAGAGGATTACATCCCTTATAACTCCAATTAAAATGTATTGCTCCCCCTTAAAAATTAAAATAAAAGCTTACTACTATATATATATATATATTTTCTTTTTTTTCTCTTTTACAATTAATTATAATTTTCCATATATCTCCCCTTTGACATCAATGACAAAGGTATCACAAAAGAAAAGACTATAAAAATAGAGTAGCTGCATCAAAACGTGGAAAAGCAATCATTGAAGTTGGTTTTTAACTGCACAAACTATTTCTTCCAACTTTCTTAGTGCATCAGATATACTATCTAGTGCACATAAAGTATATGTGGCTAACTCTACAATGTTCAAGTCTGTAGCCACAAAATTGTCATATGAAGAATTTGCTGACAAGTATTTCTCCAATTGATTTTCCAACAATGTTACTTGTGGGAACAAGTGTTCTCTTAGGAGAGTGAATCTCTTTAAATCTTTCTCTTTTTCTACTTGCATATTCCTTATGCTATGATGAAGTGTCTACATTGTGTGCTCAATGGTATCTATCTTCTGATTTTTCTTCAAAAAGTTGTCAATGAGTGTCTAAAGCTCAATTAACTTTTCTTTGATTTGATCATTAAATTCTTGGAGATGAATGCATGCCAAGTTTCATTTAGCATAAGCCTATTTCCCTTCCTCTATACACTGTCTTAGTGCCTTAATGCATGTATTCAAAGTTTCTATGTCATTCCTCATATTAGTGTACATGGTGTTAAGGAGTTTACCATCATGCTCTATTTGTGCTTGAATTAAAACCACATTAGAAAGTGTTGTAAATTCATTATCAAAAGCTTTACACAAAATTTTTGCACACTATTGAATATCCATAGTGGTGTCAATAAGAATTACTACCTTCTCCATTCTATCCAAAAATGAAGTCAAAGTCTCCTCCAGGGACTTGACTGATTTCTTTTTCTCAAGAATTTTACTTAAAGAAGATATGAGATTATTCACTTCATCTTCTTTAATTGATTGAATTGCTGCTACTCTTGCTTGGGTAGGTGGTGTGGAGGGTGTTACTATTACTAGTGTCAAGGGTACATTTTAAGTAGGTACTTCACTACTAGATTCAACTTTCTTCACAGAAGGTGCATCTTCTTCCTTTGGCTCCTAATCTTCTACTTCATCAAATGAGTTGCTATAATCCATAATATTGCCAACAATACTAACACTAAAATCCTTGAATGGGTCCTTAGTTCTGTTAGCTATCACATTGGTGTTATTGACTAGCATAGATTCATTGCCAATGGTGATATGTGGTGAGTCATTGGAAATAGGTATTCCAGTTGGTTACTCAAAACTATTGGGTGGACTGTCTGTGGTAGGACTTGCTTCCTCTGTCTATGCACACTTCTTAGGTATATGGCTTGCCTTCTTTGGCTGCACACTTTCCTTAGGCATAGTAGACATAAATGTGACTATAGCCTTTTGTGTTCCCTCATTAACTTCTTCATAATTTCCTCCCATGAGGAGAATGGATCTCTTTTTATTCCTTAACAAAGGTGTTATACCTTTTAGAATAACTATTATTTCTTGCTCATTATTATAGAGCATAAATTTTTCACCATGTTAATTCTTATTTTCTTATCTTCCTCTACAACTTCACTCTTTCTATTTAACAATCTATTGTACAAATCTTTAGGTATCTAACCTCTTATACTGTCAAACCTTTTATCTTTTAGGATCATATTCCTAGCTACTAAACTTTCTAGCTGTCTCCTATCCATATTATTATACAAATCATAGTACTTATTCACCTATACAAAATTATTGTCATTAATGATTTCCATGTTAAGATTCTCTACCTTTGACTTCCATGCTTTTCATTTGGCCGATATCTTTGCTTCTTGATTTTCTATTTCAACTGGTCTGCCACCAGTTTCTTCTTTAGAATAAGAAGAACTAATCTACAAGATTCTTCTCTTCTTTCTTGGACCACTTGTAGTTTTCTTGACTCTCTTCTTAGGAGAGGTTCTAGTCCTTTGAAGCCTTGTAGACTTCCTTGTAGCTGATACTACTTTAGTCTTCACTAGATTCCTATGAGTTTTCTGTTGTGCAACTACTGCATAAGGCATAGTAGGTGTCTGTGCACTTTTTTGGGCAACTATGACCTCTTCAATAGGTCCTACCACTATAGTGGGTGTGGGAGTTAACAGATCAGTTTGACCATTGGCCTTAATTTCCATAGATACCTTTCACCTAATCAAATTCTTTTCTTGTCATTCTAGATTCTTTTAATATAGAATCAATCACCTTTTCCACCTTTTTCTTAGAGTACTTTATTATTTTGCTGGTTTTGACTACTCTTATTTTCTCAAAATATGTCCCCCATCTAGGACATTCAAAATCAACTTTTAAGTGAAGGATTATCTACGGACACCCTTCAATCAATTCCTCACTCATCTCATAACCCATAGATTCAATGAACTTAACTTGAGGGACTACTACCTTCATACATGTGAACTCTATTTCAACCATGAAACACAATTCATCCTTATACTTCTCTACTAGCATAAGAGGTATCCTATACCTTTGCTTCATTTTAGTTTGGAAAGACTTCATTATTGTTTCGATACTACTATCTCTAACTATATGAGGTCTTGATCTAGATGTGTGAGTGATTAACTGCATTGTGAACTCACTCTCATTCTAATTTGTGATACTAGGAAAATTCTTAGTAGCATAGAAAAATATGTGTGTCAAAAGGGATTCAAACCTAAAGATTGTAGTACTTGATTTCTTGATTCTAGATATGTTATCCAACAATTTTGTTTGAATAATGCCACACATATTAACCTCTTCACCTCTTACTGCGAGGTAAGATGCATGAAGAAAGGGATTGAATCTATCCTAGATCCATGATTGTACTTATATCCCAAAATCTTACAAATGAGTCTCACTCCATTATCTTGAATGGTGTTGACTTTCATGTTTTTTCCATCAAAATATGTATTGAGATTTGTCTCAACTAGCTTGCACACATTCTTAATGTTCACTAGATTTCATCCTTCATTGTTCAAACCTACAACCTTGTGAATTAGGTCATTGTCAATACATATGATAGAATCTCCCAACCATATAAAATCACCATGTACCCTGCTCAAAATTATCCTTGTCCATTCATTATTGTTGAAATCCGTGTAGAATATATGGTTAAGTCATTCTAGGTATCTATGTTCAAGTTTCAATGACAAGTCATTGCTACACATTTTCTCCAATTCCTTATGAATCTTTGAAGCATGTGTGCTTTCAATCTTGCAATGAATATATCCTCTTATATCCTTGACGTGAAGAACATTTTTTGGAACTTGCAAAAATGCTCCAATAGGGTGATCAAGCAAAGAAACAAATGGATGTTTCTTGAAATAATATTTAGGTCTATTTCTTATGTCAAAGACTTCTTGTCTTGCCATTTCTAAAGGATTATGTTCAACAATTTAGAAAATACCTTAATTTTGTGTATTAGGGTTTCCAGTGAATTTGCATAATTGTAGGCCTCCTTAATTCTTCAAATTTTTCTTTGATCTCACACTCATACTTCACACCAAAAAATGATGTATGAAAATCAATTTGCATCCTTTAAATATTTTTCAATCTGTACTTCACATTAAATGCATGTCTACCACTAGTTCAGTGTACTGTCTTTATTCAACAAAGGGGTTATTCTTCTTTCATATCCTTATCTTGATCTTATTAGGAAATGCACACTTCACTATAGAATTCTCTGAATGTCTAGTGTATACTATCAACTATGCAACCTTTGATAATTACTCTAACATTAGTTATCAATAATTGATACTCTATTTCACTTAGAATGCTTAATTTTGGTAAGAGGAGTCACAAACAATAAGTAACTTTATTAACTTATCAGGTACATCTTCTACAACTATATGAGAGCATTTTTGTTCCTTTGCCTTGATAAATGATTCCTTTAATTCATTTATCTACTCCTTCATAGCATTTCTTTTATTGTTACTTCTATAATTCTGATTCCTATTTAGGTCTCTTCTATCCTTTTTGTGAAATTTCACTGTGTTTCCAAAGTTATTGCACAACTGACATATAGGTACATTTATTTTCTATTCATTCTATTGGTTGTCAAGTGCTCTACAATTCCTTGAAATGTGTCCAAGATTGTTGCATCTATAGCAAACAATTTGTCTTCTTTCTCCACTTTCATTATAGTGAGATCTTCTTCTATTTCCTACATGGTTAGTGTTCCTATATATCCTACTATTTACATTATTACTATAAAATTTAGGTTTCTTACAATCTACTACATAATGACCATATCCATAACAATTATGGAAATAAAACTTTGAAATAGGTTTGAAGGACTTATCTTTGCAATCAAGTTCAGTTTCTTCAGGTTCATCACACCAGGGATAAGATTCCTTTCTTTTTTTGTCCATATTAGATTCTTTATCTTTCTCATAATGAGTTACATTCTCTTTGTCCTTCAATGTATCATTTGTCTTGCTTAGATTCTTATTGCTTTTAGGAGTATCAAATTCTTTTCTCTCAATAGACTTCTTGGGCAATTGACCAAGGAAGAATCTAAGTCTAGTCTTGTCATAATTAGGTCTTTGTGCACATATCTGTTCTTCAATCTTATCACTATTGGTATATAATTTCTCAAGTTGCTATTTGGTTTGTACCAACTCACCTTTCACAATAGTGTTGTATTTCTCTAATTCTATATGTTCCAACTTAATAGATTCCAATTTAGATGTTACCTTTCTTAATTGGGATCTTAGATCTGCATTTTTAGCTTTAATTTCAGAGTCATTCTTTCCTCCATTTTTCTTAAGACTTAGCTTAAGTTCAACTATCTTCAACTCATGTTTTAAGATCTCATTTTCTTTCTTTAGATCCTCAATATCATCATCACTAGTTTGATTTTAGGTCATTTTTTCTTTAGATCATCTATCTTTTCCTTCAGTTCAACAATATAAGCTTTTGCATCTTGTATCTATCTTAAAGACCATCTATTTCATCAGTAACGAGATCAATCTATTCAAGTGCTTCTTCAAGATTCTTCTTCAATTGTTCCATATCCATAGGGATCTTATTCAAGCTATTAAGCCTCTTCTAAATAACCAAGCTCTGATACCAATTGTTAGAAATAGATAATATAGAGAGGAGGGGGGGGGGGGGGGGGGGGTGGTGAATTAGTATTTTCAATCTTTTAGCCCACAACTAGATATTATTAATTACTTTACCACATGCATAATAAAGTAAACCAATAATACTAAATAGTATAAAAAACCATACACAAAGAGAGATCATAACACCATATTTTTTTAACTATGAAAACCCTGGCCAAGGGAAAATCCTAGTGGGGATGAAACCCACTAGATTATTCACTATATAAAGGATCCAATTAAGGATATTAACCTTGTTAGGAGTCTATGAAGAATGTATAGTCTCTTGAGTTCCTATTAGGAAACTAGGCCTTGTTAGAAGCCTCATCCATATTAGGAGTTTCTTCAACTCTGTTAGGAGTTGTTGGATTATATACAAATGTGTGTAAGAAGTACCCATTTCCCTAACATGCAACTATACAATAAGATCTTCAATAAATAAGTATACATACAATACTAAGATACTTGTTCTGCTTTACAAATCTTGTGACTGACAATTCTTCATACAAGAGCAACTGTACACATATCAATCTACATCATATCTTGCATAACAATGCTTCGCATCATATATCATAATATCACATTCACTTTTTACTCTCATTTTACAAGATCATATCAAGTTCGCAATCACTGATTATTCCTTTCTCACACTACTTCACTTATGTCTAACTTTGTGAATGAAATTCTTTACTCATAGTAAAATTATTGTTAAATTATTCCTTATCTCACATAACATCCTTAGAGTCAGCTCATTAAGAAATGGTAATTCAAAATAGTAAATCAAGTTGTTTAACACATTCTGTTGATATGCTTTGTTTTGCATTGTATCATCATTGCATTACTAATTCCTTCATAACTTGGACTCGGTTGATCATACGAACATGCACACTAGTATATGTCATTAGTATGATGTTCTACATCCTTGGTTAACTGTGCAAGAGAATATTCCAAGGGAATATTCTACTATCATCAAATCTATCATATTGCTATGATGCTGTCTAATACTTAGACAATTTTCCTTCACCAATGAACATGAATAATCTACAAAAAAAATATGTTGCCATAAATGACAACCATTTTAATTACCTTAATTGATTGATTGGACCTATTGCCAATAGTATCTAGTGCTGTCAGAATATGTTTTGTTGATGGAAAGGAGTTTCTCCAAGGTATGAAGCATGAGTGTATGTGTTTTTCTATAATCCCAAAAGATGGTAATAAAGAGGTAGATGAGGTGCCTATAGAAGTTATAGATTTGTTGAGAGAGTTTCTTGATATTGTGTTAGCTAATGTATCTCATGGATTACCCTTAGTGAGGAAGATTAGTCCCCAGATGGATTTTATTCTAGGAGCCAGTTTGCCAAAGAAGGCAGTGCACAAAATGACACCAATAAAAAGTTAAGACTTGAATAGACAATTGCATGAGTTGTTGCAAAAGGGGTTGATTCAAGAGAGTTTGAGTTCATGTATTGTGCTAGTAGTATTAGCATCAAAGAAGAATGGAGAATGGAAGATGTGCATAGATTTATGAGCTTTCAATAAGATCATAATTAAGTATATATTTCCATTGCCAAGGATGGATGGTATTATGGGTTGTTTAAGTGGAGTTGTGTATTTCAAAGAGATAGATTTTAAGAGTGGATATCATTAGATTCACATTAAAGAAGGCAATGAGCGAAATACTACTTTCAATACAAGGGAAGGATTGTATGAGTGATTAGTCATGCCTTTTGGGATAATTGATCCACCAACCACTATCATGCGACTTATGAATGAGGTACTGAACATGAGTTTCTAATTAAGTTTTTCAATGTTGACCTAGATGATATTTTGATCTTTAGTAAGACATTAGAGGAGCATTTTATGCATATTTGAAAGGTGTTTGATAAGTCGAGGGAAGAAAAGTTGCTGATAATCCTCAAAAAGTACAATTTTGTGAAGGAGTTGGTGTACCTAGGATTTGTAGTCTTGGTAGAAGGTTTGAAAATGGACCCAGAGAAAGTGAAGGCTATCCTTGAATGACCTAATCCAAAGAATGCTACAGAGGTAAGATATTTTTATGGATTGGCTAGTATTTTATAGAAAGTTCATAAGAGATTTTAGTAGTAATTGTAGACCCTTGATTGAAAAAATGAGAGGGGATAGGAAATAATTTAAGTGGACTATAGGAGAAGAGAAGAATTTTAATTTTTTGAAAGAGAAAATTACCAAGTAGCCTATTTTAGCACTTCTAGATTTTAACAAGGTGTTTCAAGTAGATTGTGATGCTAGTGGTACTACAATATGAGCTATTCTGAGCCAAGAAGGTAGACCTATTTATTATTTTAGTGAGAAGTTAAATGATGCAAAAATAAAATATTTTATTTATTATCAAGAATTTTATGCCATAATTTAGGCATTGAAGAAGTGGAGACACTATCTTCTTCCTAAGGAGTTTGTTTTGTATATTGATCATTAAGCTTTGCAATATTTGAATAGTAAAGGAAAATTTAACCAAAGGCATTTGAAATGGGTTGAGTTTTTGCAAAGTTATACATTTATTTTGAAACAAAAGAGTGGGAAGTCTAACAAAGTTGTAGATGCTCTTAGTAGAAGCCAATTTTTGCTAATAGAGATGCAGATTAAGGTGTTTGGGTTCAAGGAACTCAGTAATTTGTATCTAGAGGATCCTAATTTTGGCAAAGCGTGGAAGGCTTGTATAGTTTCTATTACACTTGATTGGAAAAAATGGTTGGATTTCATAATCCAAGATGGTATGTTGTTCAAAGGAAGTCTGTTGTGTATTCCTAGAAGTTCAATGAGAGATGATCTCATCAAGGAAAAGTATAGTGGATGATTGGCTCGACAGTTTGGGAAAGATAAGAACATTGCTTTGGTTGATGAGAATTATTATTATCCATAGTTGTAACTAGACATGAAGAAATTTGTACAGAGTTGTAGAGTATGTCTGATGATGAAAGGAGTGAAGTTGACTATGGGATTATATCAGCTATTGCCTATACTAGAGAAGTCATGAGAGGATGTTAGCATGGATTTCATTCTTATATTAGCAAGGAATCAATGAGGGCATGGTTCTATTTTTGTGGTAGGATATGCTTCCAAACATGGCACATTTCATTCCCAACAAGAAGAATAGTGATGTTGTTCATGTGGCCTAATTATTTTTAGAGAAATGGTGAGACTACATGCATTGCTAAAGAGTATAGTTTCAGATCAAGATACCAATTTTTTTGGGTATTTTTGGCATACATTATGGAAGAAATTGAAGACATATTTAAAGTTTAGTTCATCATATCATCCATAGACTGATGGAAAGATAGAAGTTATGAATCACATTGTGGGAAACTTGTTAAGATGTTTGGTTGGAGATAAACCAAAAGGATGGGATTTGATTTTAACACACGCAGAATTTGCATATAATAATTCTATCAATAGGAGTACTAGTAAATCACCATTTCATAGTGTATATGGGAGTAGTCCCATAAATTGTTTTGAATGATGACATTTGGATAAAGGAGAGATAAGTGGTGCTAAAGAAAAAAGAATTTGCTAAATATTTGAAGAACATCCATGAGGAGGTGAGGAAGCACATTATAAAGATGAATACATAGTACAAGGCTAAGGTAGATGTGAAAAAGAGGTATAATGAATTTTAGATTATAAAGGAAGTCATGGTTCATTTGAGAAAGGAGCACTTTCTAGTGGGTACATATAATAAGTTAAAAATGAAGAACTTTAGACCATGAAAGATAGTAAAAAGACATAGTTCTAGAAATGCCTATGAAGTGGAGTTTCCTGTTGAACTGAATATTTTACCAGTATTTAACATTTCAAATTTAATAGAGTATTATGAAGTGGGTGATGGAGGTAAAATTGCAAAAGTGCAATGGAGTATTTTAGTAGCTAGTTTGACTACAAAGGAGATTGAGGAGATAATGTATAGTTCTTGTTAGAAAAAGTAGACGAATTTTTTTTTATGAAGAATACTTGGTCAAATGGAAAGGAAGGCTAGTAGAATATTCATCATAGAGAATAAGGGAGGAGGTTAACCATCTTGGTTTTCCTTTGAAAACCTAAGACATGACAATGTCACTTCTCAAATTACCTCGGGTGTTTGATGTAGGAGCATTATAGGTGTAAGAGCAATTTTGTATCAACCAAAAATATTTAATTTTAGTTACTTGAATAAGTGTTGTTTTAATGCAAAGTTTTTTTTTCCATGGAGGCTTGCTACTTAGTAAGTTAGCCAGAGAAGCTTAGAATGTTCTAATTTTAGAGATGAATGTTCATCTTGGATATTTCAGTCTACTAGTTGAGGCTCAATACCGTATCATGAGTATTCATGTATTTATTGAGGATTTTTGGTGTGTAATTTTGGTATAAAAACTTAAAGCTCATCTTTGAAGGCCTAAACATACCCAAATGAAGCCCAAAAGCTCGATGGATGCGTGCTTGCATCTATCTAAGCTTGTAGATCAAAAGATGAGGTTTCTAAAAAGTGGCTATAATAGCCAATCAAGGTAAAGATTTGCGAGTTATGGCCTTCCAAAGTTGGTCTGACCAAAACTTCCAAAATAAATGTCAAAAATGTATTTGGCCGACTGCATATGTATTGTTAGAGTCTATCAGATCTTTGTGTTAATTTTGAGTGTCGAACCTTTCTAGGTGACATAAAATTGCCTACTTAATAAATTCCTGAACATTGTCTAAGACAACTTTGGGTGATAAACCACAGATTTGTCTTGTAGATTACTATAATGAAGTTGCCCATGTGTGTTAGCATATTGTAATTTTGAATTCTATAATTTTGTATTTGTGACAATAATAAGAAGCCCATATTTTGTTCTCACAAATTTTTATTATTTCATTGTTTCTATTGTGTGTTTATGGTATTAAAGGGAGCACCTGTCATTATGTCCCTCGACCTCTATCTATTTGGATTATACTGTATGACTTGGCATCTATATGCTAGGCATGAATTTTCTTCTAGATGACTCAACATGTATTGGAGTACTTGTCAACCATAGACTTGATCGATAGTTACTACTTCTTGGTTCATACATGAAATACATACAAGTCTAATTACAAGGCTCGACCTATATAGGATGGCTTGGTTGTAGTGATGACAGACTAACTCCACCTAGTATATGAAAAAGTATTGAACACTAATAGATAACATAACTTAGGGATCAACAATAATATATCTAGATCTAAATATAACATTCAAAATAATGTAAAATCATTTTAAAATAATTTTTTTTCAAAATAATGTAAACTCATTTCACAAAAAAAAATTCTTGACAAACAATAATATGTACTCATTGAACCATCAAATCCATGTGGACTCACTCATGTCATGTACATGTATATAATATATCTCTAGATATTAATATATTTCAAAACAATGTAAAGTCATTTCAATACAAATAACTCACCAAGAAATAAAATATTCATTAAGCGATCAAAGTCACATGAGTTCAATTTTAAATTTGAATGTAATCTAGAGATCTACAAAACAAATCTAGATAGGCTAAAGTTCTTCATACATGTAGTTTGGATCCTCCCTAGGTATCTTTTATGATCTCCAAAATTCTTTCATGCTCTTCAATAGGAAACTTCCACTTTTGCTTGCCATGTCCTCTTTTGGCATTGTATTGAATTCTAGTTTTTTCGCTCTGATCAAGTGACTATAATGTAGATTTTTGTTGCCACACATATTCAATAAATTAAATTCCATTTTTGTCAATATTTTCTTCCTAATAATATGTTCTTTGATGAAAATTGATCTAGTTGGATAAGATTATCCCTCATCATCTATGTTTAGTTTCGGTAACTTATATTATTCTTTAGTGCATCTAAGAAGATAGTAGTCGACACCTTCTATATTCTGAAGAATGAAAACCACATAAAAGATATCACCTTTACATGCACATATGAATCTAGATTAGATAAAATTAATTAATTTAACTTCATTATTATGCATAGTAAATCACTATATATTTTAATAGAAAAGTCCAATACATGTACAAATACACAGATATGAATATATATACATGTGCATGCATAAAAATACACACTTGTAACAACTAAATCAGAGACACTTTTGTAATCAACTGAATATACATGATCATGAATATTTAGGTTTCATCCTTTTCTTCAAAATGAGTATTTCTAATTAGCTCATTCAATTTGCAATGTTCTTAAATTGAATGATTGTATTATTTTCAACACAATCATCTCAAAGACATGATTTATCTCTTACTTGAATCAATAGAGGCTTATGTTGTGTTATAGTCATTACTTGATGCATACTTCTTATTCCAAATATGGTTTGGAAATTATATGGATTAGTTGATCAGTATTTGTCAAGCATGTACATAAAAATATGGTATTAAATTATCTATCAATACTAGAAAAGAAGAAATATAAATATATAAAAGTTAAAATTCATAAAAAATATAACTTTTAATTTAAATGATCTAAATAAATTCAACACTTTTTATCTTTCACTTTCCAAAAATAACATTTGTTTTATTTTGCGTCTTGACTAGAAAAATTATATGACACTATTGAACAACTTAATTTGAATTCTCTATTGTGTTACCTACCAAAAAAACAAAAATGAGCTAAATGAAATTAAAAAAAAAATGAAAACCAATGCTTTTCTACCTTGAAGTTGACACTTTACACATGCTCCTATTCCACTATGCTCTCCTTTTCCATGTCCACTTTCAATTTTTTTTTTAGATGAGCTTAACATTGTGATCAGTCCTATGTTGTATTGCTAGCTAGTTAAACAGGATTGCAGATTTAAACTGCCTTGCAATTTATAGATTTATTAATATAAGATGTACATGTACATGCATAATTTGATATATACAATATAAATTTAAATTTCATACAATTTTTAAAATTAACTTAAAAAATATAGAGATTTAATACATATGTAACTTACCTGCACAACTATCAGATCAAATCTAAAATTGTGAAGCATTTATCCTGTGTTGTGAAAGATCACCAAAAACCATTCCAAAATAATGAGCCATATATCTCCTATCATGTACCAAGTTATCATCACTAATATAGAATTCACGTCCTTGATAATAATGCATTCATTTGGAGTACTTTCTACCCCATCCAAATCAAATTGTTCATGTATCTAAGTAACTTGCACAAATGTCACAACTTGGTTAGAATGAAAACATTTTGCTTGAAGTTGCGATTGAGGGGAAAATGTGTAGTTCTTAGGAAAATCTACAATTGAAAGAATACAACTAGGAGGAAAAGAGTTATTATATTTGGAAAAATGTTTGACTTTTCTATTGGTATCTCTAACCATTGTTGTCTATTAACATCAACCACTAAGTCATTTATAAGATAGAGTCATATGGTCATCATTGTGACTGAGCTACTCTACATAGGCTGAGTTATGTACATAAGATAGTGTGTTGAAAAAGTTCTATAGAAGATGATTAAGTATATGGTCACACAGTAATTTTCTATATGTACTGAGCTCATTAATAACCGAGAAAGTTATTAGTGACTAAGTAAACTCCAAGTATGCAAGTACCAAGTGATATAATATGTTCGAAGCACAATATATGCCAAACATCAGAAGGTTAACAAAGGCCGAGTAAGAACAATGTTGAGCATTAGAAAGAGTAAAAACTGAGCAATGTAGAGTTTACATAAAAGCAAGGAATGGAATAGAGGTTTAGAAAAAACACTTATTAGGATGACTTGAAAATTTTATTTAAGTTTTGAAGAGGTTGTTACAAAGAATTTACATGATGTGGATCACATATCCCTAGGTGTATGTTCGACGATCAAGATGAAGAGGCGAAACCTAGAACCATCTAGAAAACTCTATAGAAATATTTAAATAGCAATTATCTTAACCTAGATCACATACATAATAAACGAGTACTAAAGAGAAGAGTATATGTGCAAACATGAAGCATTAATTATGAAGGGTTGAAAAGATCATAAGTCATTCAAGGGTTCTATTATCATCTAATAGAACAAGTGACCCATTCATAAGACTTGAATGTGAAAGAGAAAGACAAGAATTATCAGATTAGAGGAGAGGATTAGTTAGTAAGGAGGAGCCTCAAATCAACTTGAAAAGAAAACTTAGATTCAGGTACTAAATCAATTTTAACAAACTTGAATAAGGGTAAATCTCTTCACAAAGTGGTCTTAACAGAACTTTGTAAATCTCCTAATAGAGTCCTTGGTTGTAAGTGTCAAATCATTTAACAAAATGAAACCTAATGGTTTTGTAAGCTTTTAATAGGGAAGACCCCTCATAGGGTAGATCATATTTTATGGTCAAACATTGTAACCTTAACTAGTTAACTTTATTACCGTAGTAGCGAAAATTTGTAAGTGTCATCCCTACCTAGTTTTACATTCACTTTGGAGGCTTTGTGTGTAACAAATATTGTGTTGAATATGTGTGTAAATCATAATACATAATTGAGTGATAAAATCAAGGTAGGGCAATCCACTCTTGTTCAATATATATATTTTGGTTCCTGTCCAATCTTTATTTTGTATATCTTGTATTCAGATCTGTTCCACACAAATAACTTTTTTACATCAATACTCTCAGATTGGAATAGATTTTTTTAAAAATTTCCATAATGAATGCATTCATCTTTGATACACTTTATGTTAAATTTTTCTGCATCATTTGATCTATCACATAGAATGGATTTAACAAATTGTGTCATGCTTTCAAGGAAAACCACATCTTTATTAACTTCTTCCATAAATGTTTTATATGTTTGCAAATATTGATGAAACTCAACAAAATTTTAGAAAAAACAATTTTAAAAAACCTTATTTATGTGTACAAAGGAATGGAGAAGCATTTCAAACTTTCTTTGACCTATTTTTGCATCTAGAAATTTGTTGAAATCTGATTGAAAAGATCATTGATTAGAAAGATTGTTTAAGGGAGATTGTTATGTGTTTCAATCATTGTTTTATCACTGATGTCAAACTTGCTATTTGTTGGTAAGGCAGTTCCTTATATGTTTCAAGTACTATCACTTAGTTGATTGATGAGAAGGATTTGATCAACAAGATCTAACAAAAGCACCTAGAGGAAAGGTTGAGTTATGATTATGTAATGAAGGATAAGGATCAATTAAGACAGTGATGACATGATGTATTGATGATCTACTTAGGTTGAAAAATGGCTGGCTACACTTAGAAATTTTAGAATAATAAGTTAAAAAAAGTTTATCTACCAAGCTTGACCAAGTGGATAGTAGGTGCTTTGCAAAGTTAGTACAAGACAAGAAGAAAGTTAGTTGGAGCTGAGTGAAATCAAACTCTAGTGGATGCTAAGCAAGACAATAGATGTCAAGTTAATTTAAGTTGTTTTTGAGCAACAGTAAAATCTAATTCATGCCGAGTGATTTTATAGTTGATTCCAAGTGATGTAGTATGTTCCAAGTATCAGAAGATTGATAATGCTACGCTACTACATTATGACTAAGATCAAAGATTCACTAAATAAAAGCTAACATTTTTTTTTCTTGAAACTTATGAACCAAAACGAAGATAAGATTGACGAGCTAGTGGCATAGAATTTTGTGTAAATCATTTTGGAGGCGAATTCAAATGAATTCTAAGAGAAGTTTTTAGAGAAGACAAGATATGGGGTAGATACATTATATCCTACCTAATTTGTCCAAAACCATAATTTAGATGATGGATAATGAGTAGGAAAATATTCTAATATCTCATATATAGGAGTGTCTAGTCATGAAGCAAAAGAGTTAAAGAGAATTGTGTCATGTGCAAGAACCTAAGGAGGAGAAGGAATTAAGGGTTTTGCTTCATCAAGTGACCTGAGAGAAGTGTTTGAAATGGCATACTAAGAAAGAAAGCTTAAGGAGATGAATGTTTGAAGGGTGAACAAGTTCTCAAAGTCGCAAAGAATGAAAGCCAAGTAAAATTGAGGACTAAACAAAGATATGTAATCTACAAGTGAAGTTGTACATTGTATTAGATCAATGTTCTACTATTACTTTCTAACAATTGTATTAGTCTAGGGTAAATCCTTTGTATCAAGGTTGACTTAGTAGTCATTGGAAAATCCTTTAATAGGGTGGCATTCCAAGTGAATGGCATAAGATCCTATAACAAGGCTCACTTTTAATAGGGTGATTGAAATCCCTTAACTAGGTCACATTTAACAGTGTGTATTGTAACCTTTAAAAGGGTTGGCCTTTCACAAGGCATCACTTTAGAAGAGTGAAAAAGGAGCAGCATGTTACTAGTGGTTTTTACCAAATTGGGTTTTCATGTTAAATCATTGTGTCAAATGTGCTAATGAATGTGTTGTGTTTCATGCTTTACATTTTTCCAAGTTGATTTGATAGTAACAAATAAGTTTTAGTAGATACAAAATGAATGCATGTATGGGTATGAATGTCTTATGGGTTCACTGAATTGTGAGAAAGGTTTTATTTGTACATCTAGACCTTGAATAATTGATTCACCCACTATCTTAGTTAATCTAAAAGATTTCCAACAATTGGTATTAGAGCCATCTGCTAAAGAGGACTAGTTTTAACGTACTAGAAGCACAAAGATCAAGATGTATAAAAGCGAAGTACCCAAGCTCAATAGAGATAAAATTCTTAGATGGAAAAGTTTGATGAAGCTGCATCTTGGAGTACTTGGAGATCATGCACAATCTTCCATTATAGTGGAACATGTTGATCTAACAAGAGCCCTAATTGCTAAAGATATGAAGAAAAAGAAAGAACACAATCATGCAATGTTAAAGATTGCCTCTACCCTAAGCTATGTTGAATTCGATTATATCAAAGGATGTGACACTAAAAAGAAGATGTGGGATGCCATGACCACCATCTATGGAGGAGATAAAAATATTCAAAGAGCCAATTCTAAGAGTGTCAGAGGTAAGTTTGATGACATGAGAATTGAAGAAGTTGAGAATATTGCTCAATATGTTGCTAGGATAAAAGAAGTTGTTAGTGCAATAAAAGGTGCTACTAGTCAAATAGATGATGATACTATGATAAGTAAAGTCTTGAGGACATTAATGCTTGTATATGCTATTAGATTTTCTACAATCTAAGAGTTAAGATGTATACTAGGAAATAATCTAACCCTTGAAGGTCTGGTAGATAGAACTATCTAATTTTAAAAATTACAAATTAGAGAGTATTGAATCAACTTTCAAAGCTAAATTGTTATTGAAGGATTCTAAGGAGGTAAGGCAAAAGAAGAAGAAAATAAAGATAAAATATGCATCTAGTGATAGTAATACAGATGAGGAAGACATTGAACAATTGGAAGCACTACTAGCAAGAAGATTTCATAGAGGAAAAGGAAAGTTCAAAGGCAAGTTACCCATCATTTATTTCAATTGTAATGAAGTTAGTCATATTTGCTGCAAGATGTACATAGAAAAATGACTATAGAGAAGGAAACAAACATAAAAATAAAAGAGAAGATGATGACAAAGACTACAAAGACAAAGGCAAGAAGTCATGCTACATTGCTGATGAACATGACTCTAATGAAGATGATGATGAAGTGGTATATGTTGCAATAAAGAAAGAATATGATGAGGCTGAGGCAAATACACTTGTGACTTGTGTGAATAAGAATGATAAATGGATCATTAACATTGGATGCTCACATCACATGAATGGAGACAAAAGTAAGTTCATTACCTTAATTTTTTATGATGGAAATAGTGTAAGGTTTGGTAATGATGCACCATGTCTGATAAAAGGAAAAGGGTCTATCAAACTTACATACAAGATTTCATGTGACAATTCTTACTATGTTGAAGGATTAAATAATAACTTGTTAAGTGTGTCACAATTGAATAATTTGGGATGCAATGTTGAATTTGAAAATAAAACTACCAAGATATATGACACAAACGGGAAGCTGATTGGAAAAGGTGATCAAACTAGAAGTAATATGGTCTATCTAGATATAGAGGATGCTACTTGTCTTATTGCAAAATTTGATGATGTATGGCTTTGCAATAAGAGATTATGTCATGTTAATTTTGACAATTTGGTTAGTATGAGTAACATGAAAAGAGTTAGAAGTTTTCCTAAGTTGAAGAAACTGGATAATATAGTATGCAAACAATGTCAACTAGGCAAAATGACAAAGTCAAGTTTTAAATGTAAAGCTTTACCTCTATAGAAATACTAGAGATTGTTCATACTAACTTGTGTGGACCTATTGAAGTGCAAATCTATAGAGGAGATAAGTACATAATGCTATTTGTTAATGATTACTCTAGGATGATGACAGTCATATTTCTAGAACAAAAACTTAAATCTATTCAAATGTTTAAGTGGTACTTGGCAAGAGTTGAAAAAGAAATAGATAAAGGTTTGAAATACTTGAGATCAAATAGAGGAGGAGAATTCACATCAGATGAGTTTGAGATGTTCTATAATGACAAAGGAATCAAAAGATAGACATTTGCACCGAGGACCCCTCCACAAAATGGAATTTCTAAAAGAAGAAATAGGTCTATAATGGACTATGCCATAACACTTATGATGGAGAAGAATGTTACTCTAAAATATTGGAGAGAAGCTGTAAGTATGGTTGTATATACCTTGAACCATGTGCAAGTCAAGAAAGGTACTCATTGAACACCTTTTGAACTATGGCATGGATATCCAACTAATGTGAAATACTTTAAGGCATTTGGAATCAAATTTTATATTCTTAAAGATGTTAGGAATGGAAATCTTGATGCAAAAAGTGAAGAAGGTATATTTGTTGGATACTTCACAAGAAGAAAAGCCTATAAGTGTTTAAATACTAATACTAACAAAATTGGAGAAAGTACAAATGTGAATTTTGATGAATTTACAGAAGTACATGAGGTTGAACCTATGAAAGAATCAAAAGAATACAAATCATTTGTATACTTCTATGAAGGAATGCCTACTAAAGAATATGCTATAACTCAAGTTGCAAACCAATGAAAAGTCTCTATAACTATCAAGTACAACTTGTGAATATCGAGTTGCATTCAAGAACTGAGCTAAATTTAGATGCCAAGTTGCAAAATGGAGAAAATGCACATTCTAATTCTAAGGTTAGTACAAATTTAAGAGGTGATAAAATACCTAACAGAGATGTACACAGTGATTCTAATGCTATGAAACAAAACAAATTTACAAGAACTAAGCCAAGATTGTCCAAATATTTTAAAAGACATCATCCTACTAATCAAATCATTGGAAATAAAGATGCAAGGCCAATGAAAAGAAATAGATTGAGAAGTGAATCTTATTTTTTAAGCATGAAGGAACCTAAGATAGTAAAAGATGCATTAGAAGATGATGACTGGTACAAGGTTATGGAGGAAGAAATTTAGCAAATAGAGAAGAACAAAACATGGAGTCTAGTTCCTAGACTAGAAGACAAGAATGTGATTGGCACCAAGGGGGTATTCAGAAACAAGCTAGATGAGAATGGTGAAGTGACAAGAAACAAAGAAAGATTAGTTTGCAAAGGAAGAAGGAATTGAATATGGTGAGACACCTATTTCATGAATGGTAGGAGTGAGAATTCTACTTTCTTATGCTACATATAATGGTTTCAAAGTTTATCACATGGCTGTTAAATTTGCATTTTTGAATGACATACTAGAAGAGGTATTTTACATAGAACAAGTAGAAGGATTTGTTGATGAAAAAAATAAGAACATGGTATGTAGACTACAAAAAGCCCTATATGGATTGAAGCAAGCACCAAGAGCATGGTATGAGAGACTTCATACTTACCTTGTGAAGATTGTATTTGAAAGGATTGATGATAACAACAATCTACATATGAAGACAAAAGAAGGCAATGGAATTTTGTTATCTGAAATATTTATTGATGAAATCATATTTGGAGGACAAGATGCTTTGTGTAAGGACTTTGCAAATCAGATGAAGCAAGAATTTGAAATTTCAATGTTTGGAGAGATCAAATTCTTTGTGGGATTACAAGTATATTAGATGATGTATGGTATATATATTACTCAGTCAAAATACATCAAAGATATATTGAAGACATTTGGATTAGAGGATTCCAAACCAGTAAGTACACCTATGGTGATAGGACTCAACTATCAAGGAATGATAATTTAGTTGAGGTGAATCAAACATTATATAGATCTATGATTGGAAAGTTGCAATATGTAGTACATAGCAGACCTAATATTGCATTAACTAGGGGGATAGTCACAAGATTCTCTATGAATCTCAAAGATAATCACTTGAAGGTTGTGAAGGGAATAATGAGATACTTAAAAAGAACATAAGAGTTTGGTTTATACTACAAGAAGAATGAAAATTTTGAACTAAGAGCCTACACTAATGTTGATTGGACTAGAAACATTAATGACAAAAAGAGAATTAGTGGAGGAGAATTCTTCTTAGGCAAAAAACTAGTTACATGGACTAGTAAGAAGTAGAATTGTACTTCCCAATCTACTACTGAAGCAAAATATGTTGCTATTGCTATAACTTGCACACACATTGTATGGATCAAACAACTACTTAAAGGAATGAAGGAAAAAATAATAAAACAAGTGATACTTTATTGTGATAATACAAGTGCTATCAATATATTAAAGAATCTAGTGATGCAGACAAAGAAAAAACACATTGCAATCA
The DNA here is from genome assembly GCA_028749045.1 of Cupressus sempervirens. Lineage (NCBI taxonomy): Eukaryota > Viridiplantae > Streptophyta > Pinopsida > Cupressales > Cupressaceae > Cupressus > Cupressus sempervirens. Next base: position 676,937,081 of record CM053790.1, read on the forward strand.
AGTATCATTATGTAAGAGAGTTAGTTCAAGACAAAGAGGTGAAGATGGAATATGTTAACACAAATGAGAAAATTTTTGATATCTTCACAAAAGCATTACCTAAGGATACTTATGATTATCTAAGAGGTAAACTAGGGGTGATACCCCTATCAAAGGCTATGTAAGAGATAGAGGGAGTGCCCTGCATCAAACAAGTTGATGTTCATATAATACAAATTGGTGCAGTGGATCTTATTTTAGCAATTGCCTAAAGTAATCATAGAGCTAAAAACTTCAAATCAGTCACAAGCAAGGTGGAGAAATTAAAGAACCTGAAAATTTCTATATCTGCATGTATTAAAGATGCCAAGTGTTTGGTATATGTCTTTGGCATTGTTGTCAAAGAGGGAGAAAGTACATTAAATTGATCACGTGCAAGAGGAACAGTGAATAAAGTAGTCAAGAAAGTACACCAAAACAAAGAGGGAGACATTGATCAAAGAGTTAGAAGGATCATTATCACAGGGAGATATTCTGATGATCAAATTTAGTATGAAAGAGAAGAATAAGAAGGAACTCAGAGGGAGTTATATTTTGTAACCTAATCAGAAGATAGAAGTTGCTGTTAGAGTGAGAAATTTCCATACAACTTTTCTTTTTCCTATTGTCTTACCTTTTTAACCTAGTTAATTTGGTTGAAGAATATGTTCATCATTTGACTGACATGGTTGATCAGTTTGGTTTGCCATAAATGCCAAAGAGGGAGATTGTTGAAATTTGATTGTAAAGATCATTAATTAGAAAGATTGTTTAAGGGAGATTTTTATGTGTTTCAATCATTGTTTTTTCATTGATGTCAAACCTACTATTTTCTTGTAAGACAGTTGCTTATATGTTTCAAGTACTATCACTTAGTTGATTGATGAGGAGCATTTGATAAACAAGATGTAACAGAAGCACCTAGAGGAAAGGTTGAGTTATGATTATGTAATGAAGTACAAGGATCAATTAAGATGGTGATAACATGATGTATTAATGAACTATTTAAGGTTTCAAAATGGCTGGCTATACTTAGAAAGTTTAGAAGAATAAGTCAAACAAAGTTTATTTTCCAAGCTTAACCAAGTGGATAGTTGGTGTCAAGAAAAGTTAGAACAAGCTGAGTAGAAAGTTAGTTAGAGCTAAGTGAAAGCAAATTATACTGGATGTAGATGCTAAGTGAATTTTAGTTGATTCCTAGCACTAGTAAAATCTAGTTGATGCCTAATGATTTTATAGTTGATGCTAAGTGATGTAGTATGTGCTGAGCATCAGAAGATTGATAATGCCGAGCTATTGCATCATGAAAAAGATCAAAGATTCACCTAATAAAAGCTGATAAGTTTGTTTGATTGAAACTTGTGAACCAGGAGGAAGATAACATTAATGAATTGGTGGCATAGAATTTTGTGTAAATAGTTTTTAAGGAAAATTCAAATGGATTCTAATAGAAGTTTCTAGAGAAGACAAGATATGGGGTAGATACATTGTATCCTACCTAATCTATCCAAAATCATAATTTAGATGATGGATAATGTGTAGGAAAATATTCTAATTTCCTGTATATAGGAATGTTTGGTCATGAAGTAAAAGAGTTAGAGAGGTTGGTGTCATGTGCAAGAACGTAAGGAGGAGAAGGAATTAAGGGTTTTTCTTCATCAAGTGACCCAAGAGAAGTGTCTATAATGGCATAATAAGCAAGAAGGCTCAAGGAGATGAATTCTTGAAGGGTGAACAAGCTATTAGAGCTGCAAAGAATGAAAGCCAAGCACCATTGAGGACTGAATAGAGATCTGTAATTTGCAAGTGAAGTTGTAAATTGTATAAGATCAAAGCTCTACTATTACTCCCTAAAAAATGTATTAGTTTAGGATAAATCCTTTGGATTAAGGTTGACTTGATAGTCATTGGAAAATCCTTTAACAAGGTGGCATTCCAAGTGAATGGCCTAAAGTACTCTAACAAGGCTCACTTTTAACAAGGTGATTGAAATTCCTTAACTAGGTCACATTTAATAGTATGCATTGTAACCTTTAACAGGGCTGGCCTTTCATAGGGGATCACTTTAGAAGAGTGAAAAAGGAGTAGCATGTTACTAGTGATTTTTACCAAATTGGGTTTCCATGTTAAATCATTATGTCAAATGTGTTGATGAATGTGTTATGTTTCATGCTTTACATTTCAGCAAGTTGATTTGATAGTAACATATAAGTTTTAGTAGATACACAATGAATCCATGCATGGGTATAAATGTTTTATGGGTTCACTAAATTGTGAGAAAGGTTTTATTTGTACATCTGGACCTTGAATAATTGATTCACCCCACTCTAAGTTATTCTAAGAGATTTCCAACAAAATCTTTGTTTGAATGCATCAAGCAACTCACTTTGTGTTGTATCAACAAAATGTTTTGGATGTGAAATATTTCTACTTGTCTCTTCATCTTTTATTTGTATAACATCCCTTCTATTAGATAAAATATGAGAGTTTTTGGTACAATATTCAATGATAAATCTTCTTACATTTTCATAAATTATGTCTTTTTGTTGAAGTCTACAAATACTAACCTAGTTGTTTTCAATATTTTCATCTAACATGTTTCTCTTTTGAATATACCTTTAAATGTTTTTTCTTGAAACATTTGGTAAACCATACATTTCTTGAACTTGTCTTTTATGTGTTAACTTCTTTTTTGAAATCATAGTCATCAATGCTCTATGTGCATCAATTGAATTAGCCCATTGTAAATTTACTCTTGACAACATTTAGATCATCAAACACATTTTTAAGTATTGTTTCATTTACTTGACCTATCAAGGTTTTCTTATTGTTGGCACCCAACAATAAGAAAAATGGTGTCATTTGTCTTTTTCAAATAATGTGACAAATAATTATGTTTTTCTTATCAAATATTTATTCTCTAAATATTCTTCCCATGATTTTCTAAGATGCAAGTTGATTGTGCTATCAGTTACCATGTCTTTGAAAGAGATTTGATTAAAAAGAGAATCTTCATTGAATTTCATCAAATATTCCATTCAAGAAAAAATATTTCTATTATGGATACAAACATCTTTCCAATCTTGACTTTTATTCTCTTTAACATTAATAGGTACCTTTTCATCTTCAACAACTTGTCAATCATGTGTTTAATATGTCCTTTCATTTTTCATCCATCTTTCGATCACATTTTCTTACTCTTTTTCTTTGACTTACCATTACACTTGAAATATTCAAATAAATCACTTCAATGCTCTATAAAAAAATTGATTTCCCACTATCTCATTTCAAAGTGCCAATTAAGAAGCCAAAAAATAAGTAGAAGTGAATTACTTGATTAATTTTCTTTCAAAATGAATATCTTCACCCCTCCTTTATATGGGCCATAAGAACCCACATGATCATATGGGGTTGGGCCAGCCGTACATTGGCTTGAAAAAGGGGCAATTGGTCAAGGGGTACTCGATCATCTATGACTTAGCCAAGTCCCTTGATGTGGCTTGCCATGTGGCAACCACATCAACCAAATATATCTTTTATTAAAATTAGGGACTTTAGGGCCCAATTGTCCCATTAAAGCAGGTATATTATGTTTTCAAAAGAGATGGATTTAAAATAAAATAAAAATAGTAAATAATAACCAAAAAATATAAACCTTAAATGGTGCACTAGAGGAGAAAGTCCTCTTCAAGAGCATATGATTTTTGTTTTGTTTGGTATAGATTTCCTAGAGGAACAATGGTCAGAGATGAAAATTGTCAATTTCTAAACAACTTGAATTTAAAATGCTATAAATCACAAAATATATAGAAAAAATGAATCCTTATTTTTCCTACATTAGCTATAGATGTCTTCTAACATATATTTAAATTTAAACAAATATTTATTTCATATTGGTTTTTGGTGGGAAGTAAAGCCCTTGAGTTTTATGATTTTCCTATGATAAAAAAAATCATCTTGAAATTTTTGGAAAATATATTAATACTTATCCATTTTTAAAAAATAGTAATTATATGCATAATCTTCATGTCGTGCTACACATATCATTAGTTTACACCATCTTCTAATTCCTAATAGAAATATGACATTTTGGTCATTGAAGTTTATCAATTTTACTATTGTTAACTTTTTCCTTTATAAAAGTATGACAACTGATTCTTCTTTTACCATTTGAATAAAAGTACCTAAAAATATGCATCACATCCAAGAATGAGTCTACTACTTATATGTAGAATTATATGAAAAAATGATAATATTTTTATTAATGTGGTTAGACGTACACCTACTTTTTAGTTTTGTCCTAACATTTTTCATACTACTGTATTAAAATCCAAAATTTTGACCAATCAATTCTTATTATTATTATTTTTCAATTTTAGATAATGCATAATAGTTTACAAACTGCATTATATTTCCTATTGATTCTTATCTTAAATTTTTTTGATATAAACTTCATAACTAATTTAAAATAAAATGTCAAGTTGACATAACCCCAATTTGTTGAAATTTCACTATCACTTAAGGCCATAGTTTGGTTGACCATGATCTTGCACTTACCCACTTGTGCATCAAGTACTTTCATGAGGCCAATAAATGATTTTTTGAAGCAATTATTGGGTAATTTTGTAATTTTCTATTTGGTTGATATTCAAAAATTCAGTAAGACTAAGGAAGAACATCTTAAGCATATTAGACAAGTGTTATAGAGATTGAAAGAGGAGAAGTTGTTGATTAATTTGAAGAAGCTTTTATTCATGGAAGAAATTTTGTATTTGAGATTTGTGATTTTTTCGATGGTTTGAAGATGGATCTTGAAATTAAAGCAATCCTTGAGTAGCCTACATCTAAGAATATGAGTGCGGTAAGATCATTTCATGGGTTGAAAGTTTCTATAGGAAGTTCATAAATTTTAGTTTATTTTGTAACACTATGAATGTGGTAATGAGACGGGATAAAAATTATTTCAAGTTTACCCATGGAGCTTGCAAAATTTTTGAGATTGTTATACAAAATGTTTCCAAATTACCTGTACTAGCTTTACCTGATTTCAATAAGGCATTTTAAGTAGAATTTGATGCAAGTGGTAGTGCAATTGGAGATGTGCTGAGTTAGGAAGGAAAACCTATTTCTTTCTTTAGTGAGAAGTTAAGTGATGCTAAAAGGAAGTAATATGTGAATGATCAGGAGTTCTAGGCTATTGTTTAAGATTTGAAGTAGAGACATTGTTTGATTCCTAAGGAGATTGTGTTGTATACTGATCATAAGGCTTTATAGTATTTAGGAAGTTAACATAAGTTAAATCAAATATATATGAAGTGGGTTGAGTTCTTACAAAATTTCACATTTGTGATTAAGAACAAGAGCAGAGTATCTAACAAAGTGGAAGATGCATTGAGCAGAAGGAGACCTTTGTTAAACAAGATGAAAGTTGAAGTTCTTGGATTTGATGAGATATATGATTTATATGAAATTGACCCTAATTTGTTTTGAGGCATGGAGAGAGTGTAGAGCACCAACACTAGATCAACTAAGTAATTTTGCAAATTATTTCTTTCAGGAAGGTATGTAGTTCAAAGGAATTTAGTTATGTATACAAAGAGGATCAATGAGAGTTAATTTAATTACAGAGAAACATAGTGGTGGATTGGCTAGACATTTTAGTATTGATAAGACATTGAATTTTCTTAAGGAAAATAATAATTGGCCATAATTGTATAAGGATCTTTCGAAGTTTGTAAGGTGGAGTTTGTCAAGTTGCAAAAGGATTAAGTCAAAATACTAGATTGTCTACTATAACATATGAATTTTTCTAAAGTTAAAAATAGATAATCATGCCCTAGGGATTAAGACTTAAGTTCCTACCCTATACTATAAAAAGTGGAGTATTCCCTTGCATTACAGTCATTAGTTAATTACATCAAGTATTTATTATCAAGATAATGATTTTCTTCTCAAATAATTATAATCTAATTCATTTGTATTTTTGGAAGGAAACTAGAAATCATGATCCAAATCATTCATAATCATCTTAAACAAATAATAAATCTAAATGACATATAAACATCTAATAGATAAGCTAGAAATGAAATCTAGGCTGATTAATTCAAAGGAAATAAATAAGGTTTTCAATTTCATACATGTAACTAGAATAACTGACAGTGCATTGATCAAGCTTCGACTTTTGGGATAAAGGAGAAGCATTGCCATAGGCTTAACCTCCGAATCATACACCTTAAATTATCTCCAAAGAATATTTAACAAGAAAGGCCCTCTCTAGCTCAGGTTAGGCTTGGGGCACTATAGTAAAACCATCTGAACAATTTAGTGTTAGTGTTTGGTTAGCAGTTGGCAAGGTTGAGGATATTACTCCTTTAACCTTTTTCCTATTAGTTGGTACCATTTACCGCTTGGTGATCAAATAATAGAAAAAGATGCCTATGAAAACCTTGAATAAGGATTTAAATGGGTATTAGATGACCCGATCACCACCACTCAACTTATCAATAGAGTATAACATTCAACATTCATAAGCTAACTCTTTTAACAATTTTTCATTTTAAGATATGTATCATTCATGGAAGCTCTAATCATATTGTACTTTTCTTGTAGGGAACTACTCCTTTTCACCAATTATCTAAGGCTTCTCTACATTGGTGATTCCTTGGAGTTCATAAAATTCTTGAGATCCTTACACATAGGCTCATTATAAGATTTCATATATCAGGATTAGAACATGCACCTAAATGTACACATTTGACTACTCATGGCATTTAGAGTTTTCAAAACATAAATAGATTCACATGATATAAGATCAAGACATAGATCGATGCATACTATAGATCAAACTTGGCCATGCCCTTGTCCTTCTAATAAATATAAAACACTGAGGAAACATTGTATATATGTTTGCCACACATATTGTAATAACTAAGCATACAATGTTACAATCTTTGATTCATAGAAAAGAAAGTATAAACTATTTGAGAAGATGGAGTATCAGAGCTCACTCGAGCTCCACTTGTGTGAGATATTAGATTGGGTGAGAATTTTTTAGGTAAGAAATGAGGTAGAGAGAATAGATTTAAAAAAAAGTAGAGCAAATGCCTACTCTACCAAAAGACTAAAAAATACTTTCTTTGCTTCTACAAAAAAAATAGAAAATAAATGCTTGATAATATACACTCATGGTGTAAATAACTTGGACTTAGTATTATTTTAAAAAAATACCATTGGTTGACAAGATCACCTAGTTCACGATTCTTAAAAATCTCCTCGATTAAGAATAAAAGGGCCCCAACTTGTATGTGTCACCAAGTTGATGTAATTGATTTAAAGAAATAATAATAATTTTATATCTATGCATATATTTATAAATATATATATAAAATATAATGAATCATTATGCTACTTGATTGTTCCTATAATCATACCTATATGTGTACATATAATTATATACTATGCAATTTAGAGAGAATATATCGTTTATTTCTAACCTTATTTTCCCTCTATATACACATGTTCATATACATACATACATACATACATATACTAGTATAGGTATCACCCATGTATCAAGATAATCACATACACACACACACACAAACTTATAATTATAACACCGTTAGAAATTCAAATCAATAGAGAGGTAAGTGTTAGAGTAATAACATATTTTCTTATTAGTTGGATCATATTGATTTAATTATTAATTCACTTATTATCTCTAGTTTACTTAAGCTAAACTTTGGGCATATAATAATGAATTTTTTTATTAATTATTATAATGCAACCTACGTTAGTTACCTACTGGGGTTTTGATCTCCTTTTATAAGAATTGATCTCTTTGTAATTTATTCATTCACATTTGATAATAGAAATTTATCCTTTTTCACATCAAGAATGTCTCATCTATGGACTAAAAATTCCATCCTTCATAGCTTTTACTTCTCTCCTTCTATGACATGTGTTTGTATGCAAGTGATTCTTGGGAGTTGTGCGTTGAACTTTCATCAACTTCAACATGGTATTAGAGCTCCAAATCTTCTTGCCCATGTTCTATTTATGAGAGTTTTGGCTTGGCTTTTAAATTTGTGCCTTTTCTTCAAAGGGTTTCATTTTTTAGAGGATTTTTGTATTGGATCAGGGGGTCACTAATTTTTGGTGCACTTTGAGCCCAAATAGACATCATCATTGCACTTAGAGCACCCAAAAACCCCTATTTTCATATAAAATTTGTCTAATTTAGACATAGTTGAAAGTTCAAGCAAAAATTATTTCTTTCAAATTGAGTACATTTCTCAAGGTGATATTTTTTGTTTTTAGGCATAGAAATTGAGATTTTTGTCATAAAAAAAAAGATTTTTGGGCATGCAAATCAAGAAGATTTGGCATGGTAATAAACAAGTTTTGGTATGAATCTTGAGGTAATTTATGGTACTAGTGGGCATGATTTCTAGTGCAATATAGCATAGATTCCAAGGCAATGATTCTTTTTTTTCTTTTCCAACACTTTTTTGACCTACCTATAGTTTTTTGGTTGTAACATGCTCATCCAGACTCTATTTTTCACAAACAAAATGTTAGGATTAAACCTTAGACAAAAATAACAATTCCATGCAAATATAAATAATATCAAAAAATAATAGATCACACAAAAAAGAACACAAGGTACCAGGATTTAATGTGGTTCACCTAATCCTTGATTACAACCTAATTACAATTTGTAATCCCTTACAACTCAATACCACCACAAGAACCAATTTTCACGTAACCCATATTGAAACAATCCCTAACCCTAAGCCCTTTTATACAAGTATTTTTATCGCTTTAGGGTTATAATAATTACATGTTAGCCTAAAAATATCAATAAAATAGGGCCCAATTTTTTTTGGAGTATGTACATGAGGTAGTATGGAGTATGTACAATACTTCCCTAATTAGTCACCACAAACTAACAATCTCCCACTTGGGGACTAATCAAACTCCACACTAAACAATAATCTCCCACTTGGAGACTGATGCTATAGCTATGCTGCTACTCCATGAGGCTCCTATTGGATCAAACCACCCTGGACTTTGCTGTTCTTTTATTCCTATTCAATCTAGAAGACCAACCACAGCTAAAGAGGAGTTTAGCTTCTCCCTTGTTACTACCTTTGTAAACATATCTATGAGATTGTCATTTGTATGTGTCTTTTTCAACTTTAACTGTCCATCATCCAAAACTGACTGAATGAAATGGTACCGCAACTGAATGTGTTTTTCCTTTGAATGTAGAGCTGAAATCTTTTCAAGATATATGAAACTCTATCAATCTGTAAATAAATAATTATCCCTTTGAGGGTGTCCCAATTATTCCAAGAGGAACTAAAGCCATATCATTTCCTTGGCTATCATTGCAGTAGTAACATACTCTACCTTTGTAATGGATAAAGCATTAAGCTTCTATAACCTAGAAACCTAGCTCACTGCTTCCCCACCAACAATAAATACATAACCCATAGTACACTACCTAGTATCAATGTCCCCTACCAAATCTAAGTCAACATAGCCCTACAAGTTAGCAGTAGAGCCCCCAAAGTGTAAACACTTACTAGATGTTCCTCTCAAATATCAAAGAATCTATTTGACTACATTCCAATGCTCAAATCCTAGATGACTCATATATCTGCTAACAACTCCCACTACATGTGTAATATCTAGCCTAGTACATATCATAGCATACATCAAGCTTCCTACAACTAAAGCATAGGGTACCTTAGAAATCTTATCCTTTTCTTTTTGTGTCATGGGACACATCTCCTTAGTTAGCTTTAAATAACTAGGTAAAGGTGTGCTAAAAAATTTAGCATTCCCCATAGAGAAATGTTGCAACACCTTCTCAACATAATCAACCCGAGACAGTGTCACTTTCCTATGCATCCTATCTTTGAAAATATTCATAACAAGAATTTTTTTCTTCCCCCAAATCCTTCATAGAAAATTCTATTGGATACAATTGTTCAATTGTGTGTTGTCTTTGATGTCACACAAATGTCATATCAGTCATCAGATAATTCCTACCGAACTCAGAAAGTCAGCAAAGAAAAGGACAGTGTCTACCAAGCTCAGAAGGTTAGCAAGGCAATAGACAGTGTCTAGTGAGCCCAAAAGGTTAGTAAAGATAGCTTGCAGTGTTTACCGAGTAGACAGCTAGTTACCAAGCCTTCAACATAATCAAAGAAATTTAGTTCTTATAGAGCTCACTCAATAATCAAAGAAAATATGACAAAAGCAATTCTTATCGAGATCACTTGATAATCAAAGAAAATATGATAGAAACAGTTCTTATTGAGTTCACCCAGTCATCAAAGATAATTTGGTAAAAATAGTTCTTACCGAGTAAACTCGACAGCCAAAGGATTTTAAGATATTGTAATGTTAACCAAGTCAAGAAGGTTAACTCTTGAAATTCCTAGAAGAAGTATTTATTGAGAAAGGTTAGCTAGTAAAGGATGTTTATTTGTTTAAGAATAATATCTGTAGTCGACTGATGAATGGTTTATTGGTAAATATAACATGTAAATGAGCTGACTTGACGATCTGAATGGTATAGGTAAGAGGTCAAGTTTGCAAATTTAAAAAGGAGATGTATGTGGAGATATGAGAAGTTAATATGATATAAAGACTGATTATTGTGGAAGAAAATTTAAAGGATGATCAGAGATCATTAAGGAGTAGCAGAGTCATATTTGATCAAGGGAGATCTAATGATGCTGAATAGAGACTTGTATCTAGAAAATTCAGTTGCATCTTGTTCAGGTCAATTCATTTTTGATTTCTAACCATTATAGTAGTGATTTCAAATCTCTTAACAGAGTTGGTTTAACAGCATTTTGTAAATCCTCTAACAAGGCGACAGTTCAGTTGAATTGTTATAAACCTAGCTCCTAACAGGGCTCACTTCAAAAGGGTGAAAAATTGGTGACTAGTTACTTGGTGGTTTTTTCCCATATTGGGTTTCCACATTAAATGTGGTGTCTCTTGTGTTCACTTTATTTTCAGTTACATGCATAAATGGTTGAAAAGAAAGTAATAGTTTAATTTACCAAGTTACAGTAGTTGTTTACCGAGTAAAAGCAGTAACTAGATCATTAAGACATCTAAGGGAGTTGTGGATTAATCTTTTTTTTTGTGAGTAATTGATTCACCCCCCTCTTAGTTACTCTATCTTTAATTGCAAAAATTGGTATCGGAGCTTTTGGTGCTTACAGGAAAAGATTTCAAGATTTGAGCTAAAGATCATGATGTCTTACAAAAGGGAAATTCCAAGAGTTAACAGGGACAACTTCTTAGCATGGCAAGGATTGATGAGGCTTCATCTGGCTTCCATTGGTGATATAGGACTACAGTACCTTGATGAAAATTATGAAGAACCTTCTGGTACATTATTTGTCAATGATATTGCTGAAAAGAAGACTCACAATAACATGATGATAGATATAGCATTTGCTCTGAGTTATGAAGAATTTGATGACATCAAGGATTGCAAAACTACCTTTGAAATGTGGAACAAGCTGAAAGAAACCTATGGAGGAGATGATAATGTAAGAAGAGCCAAAGCAAAAAGTTTGAGAGGACAATTTGATCAAATGAGGATGAAAACATTGCAAAGTATGTTGAAAGAGTTAAAAAATGTGTTAGTGCAATCAAAGCATCTAGAGGAGATATAAGTGAGGAGACAGTTATAAGTAAAGTTCTTAGAACTCTACTTCCTATTTATGCAATCAGAGTTTCTACAATTCAAGAAAGGAGATGTGAGGCAAATCATAAAATAAATTTAGAGGCCATAGTTGGAAGATTGACTACATTTGAGCTAGACAACTATGACAACTATGTTCCAGCTGCTAAGAATGTTGAATCAGCATTTGAAGCCAAGCTTTCACTCAAAGAAAAAGGAAAAAAGATGAAGGAACCACAATCAAAAAGTGATGAAGAATCAGAACAAATTTCAAACAATGATCTTGAAGTGGTTGAAGCTCTACTAGCAAGAAAATATTCAAGAGGCAAAGGAAAATACAAAGGTAAAGTTCCTCTAATCTATTTCTCTTGTGAAGAAATCAAACATATTGTTGCTAGGTTCCCAAATAAGTAGAACAAAGATGAGAGGAAAGGTCACAAGTACAATGGTAAGAAAGACTTCAAATAATTCAAGGATAAAGGTAAGAAAATATGTGTTATGACAAAATATTCTAATGATTATGATAATGAAGAAGAAGATGAAATTGTCTACATTGTTGTAAAATATGAATCTGATAATGATGAGGAAATGGTACTAATTTCTCATATGAGAAAAAATGATACATGGATCATATATAGTGGCTATTCTCATCACATGACTATTGATAAAACTAAGTTTGAATACTTTGAAGACTATGATGGTGGCAGTGTAATATTTGGTAACAATGAACCTTGTTGTATAAGAGGAAAAGGAAGAATCTCTCTAACCAAAGAACTTGTGTGTGATAATGCATATTGGGTAGAAGAACTAAAACACAATTTTTTGAATGTAGCACAACTACTCAATAATGGATTCAAGGTAGAATTCATGCATAGAAAAGAATGATTGCTAGATGGCAAAGGAAAGCTGATTGGATCTGGCACTCAAACAAAAGGTAATTTATTTTATCTTGAACTTGGTGAATGTTCATGTTTCATTGCTCAAATTGAAGAAATTTGGTTATGGCATAGGAGGTTGTGTCATGTAAACTTTGAAAACTTAATAAAGGTCAGTAAATTCAGAAAAGTAAGAGGTATTCCTAACATAAAGAAACCTGAGGTTGGTCTATGCAAGAATTGTCAAATTGGTAAAATGGGAAAGGCTAGTTTTAAATGCAAGAACTATCAGACTGAAGAAGTTCTAAAAATTGTGCATATTGATTTGTATGGACCTATTGGCATTAAAATTTATACTGGTGAAAAATTATTCATTCTTTTTGTTGATGATTTTTCAAGAATGATGACTGTCATGTACCTTAGAGAGAAATTAGAAGCGTTTGAAAAGTTTAAATGGTATTTGGCCAGAGTAGAAAAGGAATTAGGCAAAAGACTAAAATGCTTAAGGTCTGACAGAGGTGGTGAATTCATTTCACATGATTTCAATAACTTTTGCATTGAAAGGGGAATCAAAAGATAGGTTTCAGCACCTAGAACTCCTGAACAAAATGGAATAGAAGAAAAAAGGAACAAATCTATAATGGATTGTGCAAAAACCTTAATGATTGAAAAAGGCATTGCTATCAAATATTGTAAGGAAGCTATCAACATTGCAGTTCATACCTTGAACTGAGTATAGCTAAAAAAGGACTCATTCAAAACATCCTATGAATTATGGTATGGCTACAAACCCAATATAAGTTATCTAAAGATATTTGGAAGCAAATGTTACAGTTTGAAAGATTCTAAAAAAGGAAAATTTGATGTTAAAAGTGATGAAGGAATATTTTTGGGATACTCTTATAAAAGAAAAGCATATAGATGTTTGAGCTTATCTACTCAAAAAGTTATAGAAAGTGCACATGTGAAAGTTGATGAGTTTGCAAAAAGAATAGAAGAAGAAAGAAAAATGGAACCTAAAGACTACAAAAGATTTGTTTACATTGAACCTGATACAATACCAAGTATACCAATCAATCAGGAATCGTCAACTCCAAAATCTTCACTAATCGAGTCACAACAAGTTCGAACCAAGTTAGCATCTATCGAGCTACAAAAACTTGAGCTGCAAACACAAGCTACCAAGTTAGCATCTACTGAGCTCGAGCAACTTGAATCAGAACCAGAAGTTGAGAGATAGAAGGATAAAAATGCAAGTCATTCAAAAGGCAAGGAGCCAGTGTTAGCCAAATATGTCAGAAAGCATCATGCACCAGATCAAATCATTAGTGATAAATCAGAAGGAACACTGGCAAGAAGTAAGTTGAAAGGCACTTGTTCACTTGCTGATTTTGAACCTAGAAATGTCAAAGATGCACTAGACAATGAAAGTTGGACTGAAGCTATGAATGAAGAGAGAGAACATATAGAGAAAAATAAAACATGGACTCTTGTACCTAGACCCAAAGACAAGAATGTGATTGGAACAAAGTGGCTATTTAGAAAAAAACTAAATGAAGATGGTAAGGTATCAAGGAACAAAGATAGACTGGTATGCAAAGGATACTCTCGAGAAGAAGGTGTAGGCTATGGAGAAACTTTTGCTCTTGTTGCAAGATTGGAAGGTGTTATATCCTTACTTGCATATGCTACATACAAAAGATACAAAATTTATCAGATGGATGTCAAATCAACATTTCTTAATGGCATATTGGAGGAAGAAGTTTACATTGAGCAGCTTGAAGGTTTTGTTGATCCAGACAAGAAGGACATGGTCTGAAAGTTTCATAAAGCATTATATGATTTGAAACAAGCCCCTAGAGCATGGTATGAAAGATTGCATAACTATCTTATTCAAATTGGTTTTTAAAGAACTAATGACAACAACAGTTTGTACATAAAGGAAGGACTAGATAATAAGATTGTTTTGGTAGAAATATTTGTAGATGATACTTTGTTCATAAGAAATGATGATCTTTGCAAAGAATTTTTAGAATAAATGAACAAGGAATTTGAAATGTCAATGTTTGGTGATATAAAATTCTTTGTTGGTCTTCAAATTCAATAGAATAAGAATGGCATCTACATCACTCAATCTAAATACATCAAGTAGATACTGAAAATATTTGGTATGGAAGATTACAAACTAGTTGGGACTCCTATGTGTACTGGATTAAAACTCACCAAGGATGATGAATCAAAAGAAGTGGATCAAACATTGTATAGATCTATGATTGAAAAGTTGCAATATGTAGTGCACACAAGACCAAACATTGCCCTTGCAGTAGGAATTTTAGCAATATTCTCAGCTTGAAACCAAAATAAAATCACATGATGGCAATCAAAAGGATCATGAGATACTTGAAAGGAACTAAAGAATATGGATTATGGTATAAACTTGGAGGAAAATTGGATTTAAAGGTGTTTAATGATGTAGATTAGGAAGGAAATATTGATGACAGAAAGAAAAAATTTGGAGGAGCTTTCTTTCTCGAAAAAATGTTGGTTTCTTGGACAAGCAAAAAGAAGAATTGTACATCTCAATCCACAGCAGAAGCTGAGTATGTTGCAGCAACAGTAAATTGCTCAAACATTGTGTGGTTTAAACAATTATTGAAAGGTATGAAGCAAGAAATCATAGAACCAGTTATTATGTTTTGTGATAACACAAGTGCAATTAATATCTCCAAGAATCTAGTGATGCATTAAAAAACCAAGCATATTTCCATAAAATATCACTTTGTTAGAGAATTGGTGCAAGAAAAGGAAATAAGATTGGAATATGTGCATACAAAGGAATAAATTACTGACATATTCACAAAGCCTTTACCTAAGGATGCATTCTTTTATCTAAGAGGTAAGTTAGGGGTCATTCCCCTATCTGAAGCTCACTAAAATATAGTTTTAGTGATGCATCAACAGGAACAGAATTGAAGATCTATAAGTTGATGCAGCAAACCAATGAAGACATTGCACATAAATCAGTGCATTAGGTACAATTCTATTTAGTTGTTTTGAGTTATCTTTGGCATGTGTTGTCAAAGAGGGAGAATATATATTGTTTGTCATATCTTACTAAAATTTGCAAATAATAAGAGTTTGTGTAAGAGGGAGAGACTATATGTAAGAGGGAGTTTTGTCACTAAAAGACTTGTTTTCAAATTTCATTTTGCTATGACATGTTGTGTTGCCATCAATGTGAAAGACAGAGATTGTTGGATACAATTGTTCAATTATGTGTTTTCTTTGATGTCACAAAAATGTCATATCAGTCATCAGATAGTGCCTATTGAACTCAAAAAGTTAGCAAAGCAAAGGACAATGTCTACCGAGCTCAGAAGGTCAACAAGGCAATAGACAGTGTCTACCAAGCCCAAAAGGTTAGTAAAGATAGCTTGCAGTGTCTAGTGAGTAGACAACTGGTTACCAAGCCTTCAAGGTAATCAAAGAAATTTAGTTCTTATCCAGCTCCCTCGGTAATCAAAGAAAACATGACCAAAGTAGTTCTTATCGAGATCACTCGATACTCGAAGAAAATATGATAGAAATAGTTCTTACCGAGTTCACTCGGTCGTCAAAGATAATTTGGTAAAAGAAGTTCTTACTAAGTAAACTCAACAGCCAAAGGATTTTAAGATATTGTAATTCTAACTGAGTCAAGAAGGTTAACTCTGGAAATTTTTGGAAGTAGTATTTATTGAGCAAGGTTGGCCAGTAAAGGACATTTATTTATTTAAGAATAATATCTATAGTTGACTGATGAATGGTTTATTGGTAAATGTAACATGTAAATGAGCCAACTTGACAATCTAAATGGTATAAGTAAGAGGTCAAGTTTGCAAATTCAAAAAGGAGATGTATGTGGAGATATGAGAAGTTAATATGATATAAAGACTGATTAGTGTGGAAGCGAATTTAAAGGATGATCAGAGATCATTAAGGAGCAATAGCGTCATATTTGATCAAGGGGGATCTAATGATGCTGAATAGAGACCTATATCTAGCAAATTTAGTTGCATCTTGTTCAGGTCAATTTATTGTTGCTTTCTAACCGTTGTAGTAGTGATTACAAATCTCTTAACAGAGTTGGTTTAATAGCCATTTTATAAATCCTCTAACAAGGTGAAAGTTTAGTTGAATTATTCTAAAGACCTCTAGCAAGGCCACTCCTAGCAGGGTGATTAAATCCTCTAACAGGGTCACACCTAACAGTGTGTATTGTAAACTTTAATAGGGTTGGCTCCTAATAGGGCTCACTTCAAAAGAGTGAAAAATTGGTGACTAGTTACTTGGTGGTTTTTCCCATATTGGGTTTCCATGTTAAATCTGGTGTCTCTTGTGTTCACTTTATTTTCAGTTACATGCATAAATGCTTGAAAAGAAAGTAATAGTTTCATTTACTGAGTTACAGTAGTTGTTTACCGAGTAAAAGCAGTAACTAGATCATTAAGACATCTAAGGGAGTTGTGAATTAATTTCTTTTTTGTGAGGAACTGATTCACCCCCCTCTCAGTTACTCTATCTTTAATTCCAACAAATGCATGTACTAACTAGCATTTCAACCCCTTAATATGATCCATGTTAGACCTAGCTACAAGCATATCATCAACATATAAACATAAAATATTGTAGCTATTTTCATCCAACATCTTAAAGTAAATAGAATGACACCTATTGTATCCATGCTGATGCATAAACCTGTCAAATTTCAGATATGATTATTAAGGTGCTTGCTCCAAGCCATATAAACTTTTCTTCAATCTACACACTAAGTTCTCCTTACCTTTGACCTCAAATCCCCGTGGCTGAGCCATATATATCTCTCCATCCAAATCACTATGAAGAAAGATTTTTTTTAACATCAAGCTATGCCAAATGAAAATCTTCAGTAGCCGCAATACTTAAAACAATATGGATAGAAGTCATTTTAACAACATGAGAGAATATCTCATCAAAATCAATGCCTTTTTTTCTATGCAAATCCTTTTACAACTAACCTGGCTTTAAATCTTTTCTTATCACCATCCTCTTCTTTCAACTTGTGAACCCATTTATTTTATAAAGTCCTTTTACCTACATACAATTTTCATGAATACCATGTCTTATTTTTCAGCAATGAGTGCATTTCATATTTCATTGTAGACTCTCACTAAATCTTAGTACCCACCTATACAGCTTCATCATAACATTTAGGTTCACTAGTATCAGTTAGTAAAATTGAATACAGAAAGGGAAAAAATCTTTTTGGAGGTCTAATTAGCCATGTTGACTGTCTAACATTCACTGGTGTGTGTGATATCTATTATTGTAGTTGTTGTACATCATTAGGAATGGTTGGAACATCATCTTTTGGAGTATCATCCATCATTGCATAATCATCTTCTTTCTTCTCATGTTGTTACAACAGATCCTTGTTCAATAATTTCTCATTGAATATGACATCCCTACTTACAATTTTATGATTTTCAAAATCCCAAAGCTTATAATCTAATTCACTAATTCCATATCCAAAAAATACACACTTCTTTTACTTAGCTTCCATCTTGGTTCTATTTTCTGAATCTATATAATCAAATGCTTCACAACCAAAGGTTTTGAGAAATGAATAACTCACCTTCTTACTAGTCCATGGTTCCTCTTGAATACCACAACCCAAAGGAGTAGAGGGACCTCTATTAATCAAATATATAGTAGTATTGATAGCCTCCACCCACATGTGAAAGAAAAACTCGATATGCAACCTCATGCTCCTTGCATGCTCCATTATAGTCTAGTTCATATGTTCAACCACTCCATTTTCCTATGGAGTCCTTGGAATAATTTTCTCTTTATGAATACCATTAGTGGAGCAATAATCTTCAAATTCATGACTGCAATACTCACCATCATTAGTAGATCTGAGACATTTTAATTTCTTACCAGTCTCATTTTCAACCAAGCATTTCCATTTCTTAAAAGTTTGAAATACATCAGATTCCTGTCTAAGAAAATAAACCCATACTTTTCTAGTTGCATCATCAATAAATGTAACATAACAATGAGAGCCACCGAGGGAAGATACTCTAGCTAGTCCCTATGCATATGTATGTACAACCTCTAATTTTTAACTTTTATTTTCCTTCCCAATCTTCACAAAACTCACTCTCTTTTGTTTTTCATACACACAACTTTCACAAAAATCCATATTAACACATTTTAGACCTAGTAAAACTTTCTTTTAATGAAGGACTTTCATACCTTTCTCACTTATGTACCCAAGTCTATTGTGCCACAACATTCTGTCAAAATCTACATTAGCTATGTTCCTAAACATGCATTTTTCTCTAAAACAATTAAAGTATAAGGAACAATATGACCTATACAAAGATATAAGTTGTGTACTTTCAAACCTTGGGCTACTACAAGGGAACTTTTGAAACCTTCCAATATTTATCATTAAAAGTAACTATACAACCCTCATCACTAAGTTGCCTTGTTGAAATTAAATTCCTACCCAACCTTGGAACATGTCTTACCTCATGTAATAGCCAATGATTCCTATTTTGCAACTTAATCTTAACTTTTCCCTTTCCACCATTTTGACAACGTTCATTATCCCCCAAATAAACAAGCCCAAAATCCACTTGGACATAATCAATGAAATAACCTCTATGAGATGTAGCATGAAATAAAGTACCAAAATCTAAAATCCATGAATCATCACTTTCTAAAGATAGAAGCACAACATGTTCTTTAGATCTGTTACTTACCATATTTGCCTCCTTGTGTCCTTTTGGTTTATCTCCTTCATTTTTCTTTTGAGTCCAACAATCTTTCTTGTTATGGCCTATTTTACCATAGTACTAGCAATCTCTTAGTCCTATGGATTAAGACCTCTTCCCCTTTGACTTTTCTCTTGATTTTGCACAATTTTTAGTATTATTTCCTCTTTTAGTCATTTTTCCTCTCCTTTGTGTGTTCAAAGAAATTCCTGATGTAGATCTGCCTGAGTTTTTCCTATGAGTTTTATCATTCAAAATAACACTGATCACATCATCATATTTTAGGGTATTAGATCCAGAAATAAACCACTACCAAGACATTCCATCTTTCAGGCAAAGAACACAAAATCAAGAGTGCCTTAATTTCTTCATCAAAATTAATACCCATAGAAGATAACTAAATAGTAACAATATTGAACTCATTTAAATGATCTACAATAGATTCACCTTCTACCATTTTTATATTAAATAAATGCTTCATGAGAAATACCTTGTTTGTAGTTGACTTTTCATACAATTTCTTTAGAGTTTCCATCAAATCTTCCATTGTCCTCACTTTTGTAATATTAAATGCTACTAATGGTGCTAGGCATAATCGAATGCTTAAAAGTTCCTTTCTGTCTAAAAGATCCCAGTAGTCATTTTTCATAGATCCTTGAATCTTGGTTTTTCCTTCCAACGACTTCCATAAATTCTTCTGATAAAGATAGTCTTCCATTTGCATGTTCCATAACTGAAAGTTATTACCATTAAACTTGTGAATCCTTAGATTACCCTTGTCTCCCATTGCTCCTAGTCAACTGTGCAACTCCCACACAACTATGAGACTCTCACTCAATCATGAGACTTTCCTACAGAGGATAACGATGAAAATAACCTCTCTCTAATACTAATTGTTAGGATTAAACCTCAAACATAAATAAAAATTACATGCAAATAGAAATAATAATAGAAAATAATAGATCACATAGAAAAGAACACAAGGCACCAAGATTTAATGTGGTTCACGCAATCCATGATTACAACCTGATTACAATCCATAATCCCTTACAACTCAATATCATCACAAGAACCAATTTTTGATTCACCCATAATGAAACAATCCCTAAACCTAAGCTGTTTTATAGAAGTATTTTTAAAACTTTAGTGTTATAATTAATAATTATATGTTGGCCCCAAAATCCTCATAAAATAGGGCCGATTTTTTTTTTGAGTATGTATAGGAGGCAATATGGAGTATGTACAAAACTTTCCTAATCAATCACCATAAACTAACAATATCCCAATTGGGGATTGATCAAACTCTAGACTAAACAACACAAAATATCACTGGAAAGCTAGTTCTGAGCCCTTTGTGATGGTGTAGGTTATTATATTTTTGGTGTTGTTTGGTTGATGATATATGCATTCAAAATTAGAGGTTCTATTTTTCACTTCGAAAGACATAACTTGAGACTTTCTGTTTTCCAATCCTACTCTAGGCACATCCTATTCTTTTTTCTTTGTATTTTGGTGGATATCTTGGTTGCTCCAAGTCCAAAGAAGATTTTTTTATTTAAGATAAATTTTCATTGGTTGTATTATCTCTTGTATAATACTTATGTCTCTTCTAATATTTGTTGACATCCTTTTGTAGTATGTTTGCAGATGCACTGAGGTAAACTGCCACTCTATTGCATTTTGAGATCATGGAAATCTTTGTATTTTATTTGTATTCACACTACATTATAAAGACTTGTGGGGTTCCATGGTGGCCATATTTTCCATCTTCCTTTTTCAAGTGAGTGTTACTTCCCTGAAATTAGCCTCATGAAGTGTCAATAACACATGCCATTATAGGTGTTTATAATTCTTTTGCACTCTTGATGTTTCTGGTTCTTCTTTCTACATGAGATATGACATTCAATTTTAGTGTTCATGTCTTACCTCTCAACATTATAAGGAGGTTATTTTTGTTCTATTATTTTTTTGGTTCAATGGAGTTAGCTATGTATTTAGTATTTGATCCTATGTATAAGGCAATTGCAATGGCTAGATGCTTGTACATTACCGTGAGATGGATCATTTACCATATAGACATTCTTTCATTCCTCTTTTCAAAGGCCATGAAGATACCTTTGGGTAAAAGCACAGATCTGTGTCACCATTTGTGATACAAAAACCTATTTTGGTCAAATCTCATTTCTCTATCAAAACTCAATTTTTTTCAAAAACTAAAAATACCCTTTTATAGATCTTAGATTCAATATCATCATTATATAAATGTTTGAGTGTTTTGATTAGTTATAATTTGTTATAATCTCAAAATATTATAAGTTGATATTTCAACATTTCAAAAGATGCTCTCTCAAAAAATGAAAAAAAATAGTAAATCATATGAAAAAACAATAAAAATTATATTTATCACTAGAGGAGAGAATCCTCTTCACAAATATGTAATTTTTTTTCAAGAAGGTATAGATTTGATAGGGAAGTTTTGATGGGAGGAAAAAATTGTTGGATTCTGACAAGGTCAAACTTGAGTACTTATAACAAAGAAAATATACATCAAAAATAAATATTTTTTTTTTTGTTCACTAGCTATACATGTTATCTATAAAATATTTTCAAATTAGAACAAAAAAAGATGATTTTCACGTACTTGTTTGACAGGAACTACATCCTATATTTTTTATTGTTAAAGAAAGGACTTCAAAATAAAATAAAATGAATAAATTTTTAGTGAAAAAAATTATTAAAATTATAGGCATAAAATTCATAGAATTCTACACATTTCATCAGTTTACATCATCTTCATATTTTAAACACAAATACCATTTTTTTTGTCATTAATGTTGAACTGTCACATTCTGATATCATGTTTCTTTATAAAAGTGACACAGGTTTGTTCTTTTACCCCTTTCATCTTTGATTGATTAGATCTTTAGACTTAATTCTTCTCTACCTAGTAATGTTGTATATAGTGGAGGTTCTTTAGATCAACAATTTGGCAATATTTTTAGCTTTATTCTTTAGTGATGTTATTCATGATCATCTTTTGTTCTTATATCCTAAGACATTACCTAGTTTAAAAGCTTCTTTAGTCCTTTGCTAGTTATTTCAACATTATTTCCATCTCTTTTTGGAGTAGGGTTTTTCCAATGTGGCTTTCTCTATCTCTCCTATTTGTACAAATTTTGTTGTGCTTGGGTACCTCATTAGACCTTGTTGCCAAGACCTAGTTGTTCTCTCAATAGTATTTTCTAGGGTTTTAGCTACACCCTAAGTTTATCTTTAGGGGGGTGTTAGAATAACAAAGTATTTTATCATTAATTAGATCATATTGATGTGATTATTAAGTCACTTATTATCTTTAGTTTTCTTAAGATAAACTTTGGGCATATAATAATTAATTATTTTATTAATTATTATCATGAAAACTTGGTTAGTTACCTATTAGGGTTTTGATCTCCTTTTATATGGATTGATCTCTTTTTAATTTATTCATTCACTTTTGATAATAGAAATTTAACTTTTTGCTCATCAAGAATGTCTTATCTACAAATCTAGAAATTCTAGCCTCCACAACTTTTGCTTCTCTCTTTCTATGATAGGTGTTTACATGTAGGTGATTCTTGGGAGCTATGGGGTTAATCTTTTATCAACTTTAATAGTAAGTTATCTTAACAATATATTTAGATGATTAGTATTTTAAATGTTTGATCAAGTAGCTCATAATTGTCCAATTGTGTACTCTATTATGAAGTCGTAAATCCTTCATCAAGGTAGTTAGAGGTCATAATTGATGATATGATAATAGACTAGGATATTGCCCCATTCTTTGAATCCTGTTTAGCAATGCTTTCTCCCCTCCGTCTTCTCTTGCAACCACCAATGCAAAATTTCCACAATAATAAAAAGTTCCTTTATTTAAATAAAATATTAGAATTAACTAATAAATATAATAAAGGATAACAACCATCATCAATAAGTATATATGATAAATAGTTATTCAAATTCAAATTCATCAGATTATAACAATTCAATTTCACATGAAATAAATGATTAACTATAACTTTCCTTTTTCACATGATTATGACATTTGATAGTTCTAACTAATCTTTGCAATGGCTATAAACCTATTTTAATTAGTTCAAAAATTGGGATGTAACATATACACTTATTTTAGTACTTGATAAACCTTGAAGTGATATCAGTATGGATTTTGTTCTTGGCTCACCAAGGACATCAAGAGGGCATGATTCTAGATATTTTTTGTTATAGATGAATTTTACAAGATGATGTATTTCACACCATGTAAGAAAACATTAGATACTATGCATATTGTAGATATTTTATTTAAGGAGATTATTAGATTACATGAATTATTGTGGAGTACCATGTCTGATAGAGATAGTAAGATTGTTGGTTATTTATAGAAGAATTTATGAAAAATATGGACATCAAATTGATGTTCAGTTTGACATTTCATCCATAGGCTAATGGAAAAGTAGAGGTTGTAAACATAATATTTGGTAATTTATTGAAATGCTTAGTTGGCGATAAATTGAGTAATTGTTTTTTTTTATTGGCACAAGAAAAGTTTGCATATAAAAATTATGTGAATAGGAGCATTGGAAAGACACCTTTTGAGATTGTTACTATAATGCAAGATAGAGGTATATCATATTTGAGGGATATTTTTGGAGAAGAGAAAAGGAGTTTTGAAGGAGAAGAGTTTTTTGAAGTTATAAACCCTTTTCACAAGGAAGTAAAACATAAGTTAGAATAGAGTAATCATAATACAAGGATAATTTAGATAACCCAAGAAGACATATGATTTTTGAAGTTGTTGATGAGGTGATGATTCATTGAAGAAGAAAGGTAATTTTCCTATTGAAAGCCAAAAAGTTTGGTCCTTGTAGAATATTGAGGAAATTCAATAGTGGTAATGCTTCTAAAGTTTAGTTACCTAATGACATGGATATATCTCCTATATTCAATGTTGTTCATTTGTACAATTATGATGAATTTGATGATGAGTTGATAGTATTGAGTAATCATCCTCAAAAGTAGATAGAAGAGATAGATAGGATTTTGAATCAAAGATTTGGTAAGATTAAAAGAGGGAACAATTACTTTGAATATTTGGTAAAGTGGAAGAATAGGGCAGTTGAAGATGCTATGTGGATTTCTCAATCTAAGTTGGATTAATCTCATATTGTGACATACTCATGATTTAGGAGAATCATTTCTTTTCAATCATGGTTGTCTAATGGAGGATCATATCATCTTGCACTACTATCCTACTTAGTAGTTATGTTCTTGGTTATACTTGTGAACCTATTCAATGACTTCATTGTTGTTGGCTTAGTGGATGTGTTTTTGTCTTCATTCACCGAGAGACTTGGGTTATTTTTTCTCCAAGGGATTCATGTTTTGTGTTCACCGAGTGCCTTGGTGATTATTAGTATCTATTGTTCAATGAAATCTATTAAGATTAACAAGACATAAATAATAATTACATGCAAATATAACCATTATTAGAAAATAACAATGCATAGAGAAGAGAACACAAGACACCAAGATTTACCATAGTTCACCTAATCCCTGGGCTACATCCACCAAAAATGAGTCTGATATTCTTATTATCTAGTGATTATAGCCTAATTACAATCCATAATCCCTTATAGCTCAATGGCACTATAAGAGGCTATAATCTCATGATACATAATAAATTCCCTAACCCTAAGATATTATATAAATACAAGATTTTTGTCATTTACGAAATGAGGGCTAGAATGATCTGACTAATAGAAACATATAACTATTGGTTCCTTTTATAATAGTTAGTTAATTTTTGGCTTGGGGAGCACTACACCTCAAGCCTACCCTGTATTGTGATAGGGAGCGCATGTGGGGCCATTGACCCTAGGACCCTACAAGGGGAGCTACTTGTTGAACCCACCTAATGTGCCACCCTAGAATCCTACAAGGTGTATTGCCCCTTGAACCATAGAGAATAGTCACACTATCCCCAAATGTCTATAGTAAAATCTAGAAGGAAACTATGCCAAATGAAGTGGGGACAAATTAACCTTTGAGATTAGGCTCCACATCACAACAATGTCTTGTTCATCTTTTACCAAGCTGTTTATCTAGTTCTTATTTAAGAGCCAACCTTTATTTTAATTCTTGGTTATTATTTAAATTATCGAGTAGATCATTGGAATGCATGTGTTGTTCAAAATACTTTAGAATAATTGAGAGGGGGGGGGGGTGAATCAATTATCCAAGGTCCAAATGTAGAAATAAAACTTTTCAGCACTACAACTTATTCTTACACATGCATTGATTGTTCAATATCTTAAACATATGCATATTGTTGTCCTAGGTCAAAATAACTTTGCAAAAATGTAAACTTGCAATACCACAAAACCAATCACACATTTTGACACAAGGATTTTATGTGGAAATCCAATTTGGGAAAAACCACTAGTAGCATGCTACCAATTTTCAGTCTTTTGCAGTGAGTTTTATGAGGACCCAACCCTGTTAAAGATTACAATGCACACTATTAAATGTGACTTGGTTAAAGGATTTCAATCACCCTATTAGGAGTGAGCCTTGTTAGAGGACTTTTGAACATTCCATTAGAATGTCACCCTATTAAAGGATTTACTAATGATTGTTAGGTCAACCTTAATCCAAAGGATTTGTCCAAACTTATACAATTATTAGAGAGTAATAGTAGGACTTGATCTAATAACAATAACAACTCACTTGTAGATTACAAATCTGACATTCAATCTCCTCCATTCTACTTGGCATTCATCCTCTGTCTCTGATATCTCGTTCACCCTTTAAGCATTCATCACCTTAAGCCTTCTTGCTTTGTATGCAAATTTTAAACTCTTCTATTCAGCCACCATATGAAGCAATACCCTAGACTCCTTGTCTTCCTTAGGTTATCACACATGACAACTATTTCTTTTGGCTTGCTATCTTGTTAAATAGAGAATTTAGGTCTTTTTCTACTTAACCACAATAGTCCATTCTAGGGTTATGTAAGATTCAATGAATCTACTTACTTTTCCATTTTATGTCCTTCTAGAAGCTTCCTCTATAATCCTCTTTGAATTTTCCTCAAAATGGTTTATCTTGAATTTTGTGCCAATAGCTCATCATAGTTATCTTCCACATGCTTCATAGAATTCAAGAAATTAACTTTGTTGGCTTTGGTTAATTAAATCTTCAATCTCAGTCATTTTATTGTTACTTGGTAATAACACTCTATTTTCTTGACAAACACTATCTTCTAATGCTCCGCCAACATAGGGTTTCTTGACATCCACTAAGTCTTTATTGGTTCTTGACACATACTAATTTTCTTTACTCGACACCAACTAGATTTCTCTTTGTTGACACATACTAACTTTCTTCACTCAGGACCATCAAATTTTTTGCTTGGCCTACAATAATTTTTCTTGACTTGCACTGATTGCTTGGTCAAGCTTGATAGACACATTTCTTTTCTTAGCCTTCTTCTATTCTTTGATCAAGTATCCTTTCAATATAGCCTTAAGTAGATAAAAAATACACTATATCATCAATGCCTTACTTAGTCTTAGTGCTTCTTTTATACACCATATAACTCAACCTTTCTCTAGGTTCTCTTGTTATCTTTTCTTCTAAAATCATCTATATCAATCAAACAAATGATAGCATTCAGACCAAATTAAGCAATTGTCTTACCAAAAAGTAGTAGATTTTACATCAACGACAAAATAATGATTGTTCCATGTTAGTTTTCATTAATCTTTTTCACTTCAACAATCTCCCTCTTTGGCATTGATGGCAAATAAATACCAACAAAAATACCAAAAAGAAACTTAATACCTTATATTGGAATCTCTCCCTCTATCAATATGTATTCCTTCATCTATATATTTTGATCTTGTCCCTCATTGATAATCTTTCTCCTTCCTTCTTTGATATGATCCCTTTGATATCTCCCTTAATACATTCTTTAGGTTTCAGGTACAACTCTATTATAATCTCTCTCTTTCTCTTATGTCTCCCTTACTCCCTTGAAACTTAATACTTTGTATTGAAATCTCTCTCTCTATCAATATATATGCCTTCCTTTATATATTCTGATCTTGTCCCTCATTAACAATCTTTCTCCTTCCTTCTTTGATCTAATCTCTCTGATATCTCCCTTAATACATTCTTCAGGTTTTAGGAAAAACTCTTTCTTATATTCTCCCTCTTCTCTTATATATCCCTTACTCCCCTATCCTTATATCTCCCTCTTTGAAGAAAATTCCAAAGACTTTTCATCTACAGATGTATACATAATCAATTCAGGTTTTCCCTTTGTCACCTTTCATGTAACTCTAAATCTTCTATTTTTAGCTCCTTCTTTACATTAGGCAAATCCTAAAGTAATATCCAGTACATTAATTTGTAAAATATGTCATTCAACTCAGTTGATGTAGGGCACTACACTTTCTTGTTAAGTAGCTTTGGATAGGGGTATCACCCTGAGCTTACCTCTAATATATTCATGTGCATAATTAGGCAAAGCCTTTTTGAATATATTAGCTATCTATTCTTTTGTATTCACATATTCCATTCTCACTTCTTTGTCTTGAATATATTCTCTCAAGTAATGATACTTTATTGCAATGTGATTTGTCTTTGTATACATCATAGGTTTCTTTGATATGTTTATAACACTTGTATTGTCACAGTAAAGTACCACAGGTTTAGTAATTTCCTCCTTCATTCCTTTGAGTAACTATTTGATCCATACGAAATTTGCGAAATTCACCATATCAACCACATATTCATCTTCAGTAGTTGATTGTGATATACAATTTTTTTTCTTGCTAGTCTAGGTGACCAATATTTTAACTAAGAGAAATAATCCACCACTTGTGCTCTTTTTGTCATCAATGTTTCTATTCCAATCAGCATTTGTATAGGCTCTCAATTCAAACTTGTCATTTTTATTATAGTGTAGACCACAGTGTTTCATTTCTTTCAGAGATCTCATGATCCTTTTAACAATCATTAAATGATTCTATTAGGATTTGTAGAAAACCTTGCAAAAATCACAACATCTAATGCAATGTTAGGTCTGCTATGAACTACATATTGCAATTTTCCAATCATAGACCTATACAATGTTTGTTTTACTTCATTAGGATCATCCATTTTGGTACTTTGTGTCCTCTCTCCATTGGAGTACTAACAGGTTTTGAATCCTCCATACCAAAAGTCTTCAAGCTTTCCTTCACATACTTAGACTGAGTGATGTAAATACGATACTTCATCTAATATACTTATAATCCAATAAAGAACTTTATCACTCCAAACATAGACATCTTAGGCTCTTTGTTCATTTTATTTGCAAATGTCTTACACAATGAATTTTATCCTCCAAATATGATATCATCTATAAATATTTCAGCTAGTAAAATTCATTTACCTCCTTTTGTCTTCAAGTATAGATTGTTATTGTCATCAGTCTTCTCAAAAGTAATCCTGACAAGATAGTTGTGAAGCCTCTCATACCATGCAATAGGAGATTCCTTTAAACCATATAAAGGTTTTTATAATGTACATACCATGTTCTTGTTGTTTGGATCAAAAAATCCTTCTAGTTGTTCTATCTAAGCCTCCTCTTCTAGTATACCATTCAGAAATGCTAACTTACCATCCATTTGATAAACTTTAAGTCCTTTGTATGTATAGTAAGCAAGCAGAGTTCTTACTCCTTCCAATCTTGCAACTGGGGAAAATGTCTCTCCATAGTCAATTCCTTCTTCTTGTGCATATCATTTGCAAACTTATCTTTTCTTATTCCTTGTAACTTCACCATTCTTATCTAGTTTGTTTCTATACACCCACTTGGTTCCAATAACATTCTTATTCTCTGGTCTAGGTATTAGAGTCCATGTTTTTTTTCTTCTCAATCTCTTCTTTCATGGCTTTTCTCTAGTCTTCATTTTCTAGTACATCCTTCACTCACTTAGGATCATGTATGCTTAACAAACATATGTAATTTCTTGACTTATTCCTTGTGATTGGTCTGTCTTCTTTATCTCCAATAATTTGTCTAGCAAGGTGATGTCTTCTAACATATTTTGATAATTTTGGTTCTCCTCTTCTTTCTACAATGAGTCTCTCAATTTTATATTCATTGTGCACTTCTCTATTAGGTAACTCAATATTCCTTTCATGTAAATTGATCTCAGTATCAAAATATACCTCATCTTTTGATTACTACTTGGCTCTTGAATGTAACTTGGCTCCTAACTATAGATTAACTCCCATTGTATGTGACTCAATAGTAATTGATTCTTGTTGATTAGCAACTTGATTTGAAGAATTATCATAATTATCAAACATGCCTTCATAGTTCTACATAACGGTCCTATAATTTTCTTGTTCCTTCTTTGGTTCATCTTCATGCATGTCTGTATATTCATCAAACTTTACATTGGCACTTTCCACAATTTTTTTAGTGTTAGTATTTAAAATCTTATAAGATTTATTTCTTATAGAATAGCCTAATAATATATCTTCTTCACTTTTGGCATCAATCTTACGATTTTATTATCCTTAAGAATGTAAAACTTGCTTCTAAATACCTTAAAATATTTGACATTGGGTAAGTATCCACACCATAATTCAAAAGGTGTGGAATTCATACCAATCTTGACTTGTACTTGGTTCAAGGTATAGACAACTGTGTTGACAAATTATCTCTAGTATTTTAAAGAAATTTTCTTCTTCATCACCAGTGTTCTAGCACAATCAATTATAGATCTATTGCTCATTTTAGCAATCCCATTTTGTGGAGGGGTCCTAGGTGAAAAAGTTTATCTCTTGATTCCTTTGTCATTACAAAAGTTTTAAAACTCATTTGATGTAAACTCTCCACCTCTGTCGAATCTCAGTCATTTCAAGTTTTACTAGTTTTCTTTTCAACATTTTCTAGATAGCACTTAAGAATTTGAAAAGCATTAGATTTTTCTTTGAAAAATTTTACTATCATCATTCTTGAATAATAATCAAAAATTAAGATAATGTACTTGTCACCTTTGTAGCTTTGCACAGATCAATTGTTCCACAAAAATTAGTATGAACAAATTCCACAATTTCTTTTGAAGTATGAGTCTTACTTTTAAAACTAGAGTTTTTCATCTTGCCTAACTAACATTGTTTGCAAGTCACATTATTAGGTTTATTTAGTTTTGGAAAACCTCTGACTCTTTTCATCTTACTGATACTAACCAAATTGTCAAAATTTACGTGACATAACCCCTTGTGCCATAGCCACACATCATCAAATTTTACAAGACAAGTAGCATCATTCATATCAAAATAAAATCGATTACCTCTAGTTTGATCTCCACTTCTAATCAATTTTCCTTCAGTGCCATAGATCTTAGCCTTTCTATAATTAAATTCAACTTTAAAATATAAACTACTTAATTATGATACAATAGACTATAGTTAATTCATTCCATATAGTAAGCATTGTCACACATTATCTTATAGATCAATCTTATTGATCATTTCCCTTTAATCAGATAGGGTGCACCATTACCAAATCTATCAGTATTATTTCCATTGTAATGAAGTTTTTTTTGTCTCCAGTCATGTGATGTTAACATCCACTACCAAGGATCTATCTATCACTTTTGTTCACTTAAGATATCAACACGGTTGCCTCATCTTCGTTAGAATCATCCTTCGTAGAAACATAAATAGCTTCATCATCATGATCTTTAGATTCGTCATTTGATTCTTCTTTTGAAATGTAACAAGCTATATCATCTTAAAATAGAAGCACTTCCATGTTAAGAATTTTAATCCCTCTGAGTAAGTGGTCTAGGGTTATATTAAGTACCTTGAATGGGTCCTCTGATTAGATCTAGATTTTTCCCTTGATTCTGCCCCTTTTCCACTTTCTTTCTACATTTTTATAGCATTCTTGACTAAGATCCTGAGATTTGTGGCCTCAAGGTCAAGGTCAACCTTAGCCTTGACCTAGGTCAAGGATAGCCTCAACCCTAACCTAGGTTAGAGTCAACCTCAATCCTAAAGCAAGGTCCAAATTTCAAGGTTTCATTATTTTTAGATGTTGGGTTTAAGAAAGAATTGTTTTTCTACTTTTGGGTTAGCTATTTTGGTCTTCAAAATGGTAAACTCTTGAATAACATTTAATTTAGGTCGATTTCTAGGGGTAAGGGCCCAATGCAAATTTATTTCTCATATGTCAGCCTCTCTAGGAGTTTGTGCCCTAGATCTCTATAAAATGAAGCCTCCTCCTCTCATTTTCTCTAAGACAAGCTTATGTAAGATGATCCATTATTCAACATCCACTTTCATGATCAAGCTCTCAAGTGAAAGCAAACATTCAAGAATTCAAGCATTCAAGATCCATTTCATCAAGGAGATCCAATGTTACCCATTGAAGGATTCAATATCTATGGAACCCTCTTGTTGAAGATTTCTCCATTTACATTCATCCACACCTCCTCCTATGCTAAGATCCATTTAAGATTTGTGTTGAAGATCTAATGCCATTGATTTGAGACATCCTAAATTTATTTCTACATTCATTTGGAGCATCCCTACTTGTGGATTCAAGGATTCAAATTCTCCACAAGGATTTCAACATAAGCAAGGTGAATAGTTCCATTTACTTTGTTTATACATATTGTAATTTCAATTAAATTTTAAGGTTGATTCCAAATTGGGGTTTTACCAAGGAAAATCCCCTATCCAAACAAAAAAAACCCATTTTTCTTGCAAGTATAAGTACAAGACAATGAATTGATGTTCTAATTTGGATAACCTTTTCAATGAACCTTTAAGATCCATGAATAGAATTTTTTTTAGAGTAGTGTAGGTCAAGGTTAGAAATAAAGGGCTAAGATTGTGCCCTACTATCTCATTCAAAGTTGACCTGACCTTAGAAAGGCAAAAGATTTTTGGGTTTTGTAGATCTTGCAGTTTTAGTTCAAGAAAATCAAAATCAACAGTTTTTGAGATAGTTTGACAAGATTACAAGCCAATTCTTTTTTGGAGGTAAGTACCTTTTATTTCTTCATTTCAATATTAGTCTCCTATATGTACATCCCATATCATAAGCATTTATATATATGTGTAGAATGTTGGTTTAGGGCCTCTTTCATATGAACTATTCTAAAACCCTATTCATCTACATATTTATATATTAGATTTTGGTGAACTCGACAAGCTCACCCCTCTCTTTTATGGAATTAGATGCCCTATTGTATTTTTGGTGTTAGATTTCCCTTCATATTATCTTGTGTGTTCACCTTCATATTACATATTGGTGAACTTGTAATAGACAACTCTTTCTTTTTGGTGTTAGATTTGCATTTTATGTTACATCTTTACATGTATTTTTTTCATGCTCTTGCATTTTTCAAAAATATAAAAAAAACTATACAATTTCTTCAAAAATAAAAAATATTTACATTTTTCATGGTTTTAGGAATTAGATGCTCTATTGTGTTTATGGTGTTTGATTTCCTTTTCATGCTTATAAAGTCTATTTTAATGCATCTAGATCTATTTTCTATGCATTTCTTTATTCGTTATCATGTTGCACAAGTTGTTTCAAATATTTTCCACACATTCTTCTATAGTTTATGGGATTACACAACATTCTCCTCTTATGTTACCATTGCATGGTGTTACACCTAGAAAGACTTATTTTTGTACATGTGATGTTGCGTTGTCCTCTTTTGAATTAACTTGTAAGAATACATTTGAGCAAGAAGATGACCTTAATCTATCTCTCCATCATATTTTTGTTTATGGAGATGAGCTGAGGATTGATGTTAATTATTCTCCTAATATATGTCCTTTCTATAAGCCTAATTTAGAGTATAATTTACCTTCTTCCCCCTTTAGGGATTAATCTTTAGTGATTTATGGTGCTCCTACAATGTGCTTTATTGATAGGGATGATAATCCTCCTATTTGGGATGAACCTTTGGATTTGGATGATGATCACTCTCTTCCTCATGAAACCATTGTGGATGATCCCTTAGATAAAGAAATTGATTTATTCCCTCATCATAAAGAAGCTTTGATACAAGAGGGTGATTTATTAATGAATGACATATTCATACATGATGATAAATCTTTTTCTAAAACACACTTCCCATATGCAGACATTATAAATGCATCACCTTCATTTGGGATTCCTTTTAGTGATGAGGCATTAGTGAAGAATGGAATGCATTCCCTTAATGCTCTTAGTAATGGTCTTATGGAGAATCAAGATCCTACCTCGTCTTCTCCTAGGAGGTCTTCTTTGGTTCCTTCTTGTGAATTCATTTGTAGTTTTGAGACAACTAATATGGTTTATCCAAAACCTTTGTTGACTATCAAAGGCTATCCTCACATTACTATCAAAGGTAAATCTATGGAGTCTTTAGATTCTTTCATTGACCAAAGTTATATACCCCACACATATCATACAATGAGTAACCTTTAACCTAATCCAGTGGTTTCTACTTCATTGCCACCCCCTCAACGCATTCTTCCTTCTCCACCTTGTCTTCCTAGCAAGGAGTATGATTTGATAAAAAAATTGCAAAATACCCTATCGAGATTTCCTTATGGGAGCTTCTTTAATATTCACCTACCTACTATGAATTCTTGTAAAAATCTCTAGCAACTCTACCCACTCCACCTTCTAATCAAGAGAACATCAATAATTTCTTACAATGCATGCATATTACCCTGAGTGCTTTTGACATTATATTTACTCAAAAGGATTTACCTTCTAAAGAAGTTAAACATCAATATTATGCTCTTATGGTGGTTGTTACTATCAATAAAAGTATCATTACTAGGACCTTGATTGATAATGGATCTAGGCTTAATATTTGTAGCATGAAAATGCTTAAAGAAATTAAAGTTGATCTTTCAGCTATTTAGCCTGATAATGTTCTTATATGTGACTTTGATAACATTGCTAAGAACACTTTGGAAATCATTACCTTACCTATCAAAGTAGGTCTAGTCATCCTAAATGCACCTATTCATGTTATGCCTGGTCCTCTTAATTATATCCTTCTTTTGGGTAGACCTTGGTTGCATGAGATGCATGCTATCCCTTCCACCCTTTTCTACAAAGTCAAGTTTATATATAATAACAAGATGTATACACTTCATGCAGATGATGTTTTGAATCCTTGTTTGAATATTCAAAACCACACTACTTCTATTTCTAATAGAAATCCTTCTTCTTCTAATGCTCTTCTTGGTGATGATTGGGGAACCTTGGGTTTTAAACCTACCTTTATTGGAGACTACAAGGTTTCTAATCTTGATTTTATGAAGCCACAAAGAGAGCTTGAACAACAAGTTTTTACTTTTGAAACTCTTTGTAACAACTTTGTCACTACTTCTATCCACAATGAAATTTTCAAGCCTACTAATGATGACATAGGGACTAATTAAGTTCCATTGACTCCTTTGATATGGCTTCTCATTATGGTCCTATTTATCATTTTCTAGTTAAATAAGGATTCAATGGTCAAGCATGTGGTAAGCATAAATAGGGAATTCAAATGCCCTTATAGAATGGGTTTTATAAGGATTTTGATGGATTGGGATTTAATCCTCAATAAAAAATCAATGTTAGCAACATCTCAAAGAACACTTCAAAATATGATGAAACTATGAAGGATTTTGACCAAAAAGTTCTTTTGCCTAAACTCTTTTGTTCTAAGATGATTACTAGACGTAAAGGAAAAAAATTAATGTAGTACACACTAGAAGACTCTTCCTTTTTGTTTATATCAAAGATTTCATGATCACTCTACTAATGAATTTCACACTTTGCATTATAAGATTAGGCGTCTCATTGATAATAAGCTTATTTATATATCATGTCACAATGACTTGTATTTCAATCCTATTTTCTATAAATAACATTTATGTTCCTATTATGGAGCTCCACATTATGTAAACAATGTTAGCCTAATTGTTGGGGTCTGATTGTCTTGTATAGTGGTGGGAGAAATATAATAGGTCCCCTTCAATCTTTGTTCCTACACTTGGGGGGCAAGGATACCATCTCATTCTTTCTGTCTTCCTAGGATCCATTTTTCCTTGGTTAAGAAGCATCCATCTATTATGCGATATCCAATCATACATGAAAGTTTTGGTTTGCATTGAGAATATATGTCCTTAATCATAACCTATTTTGTTGTTTGACATTGGGTTTCCATGGTTGATAAATCTCTCCCCTTGGAAGCTGAATAGTGTCCTATCCCTCACAAGGGTTACTTATTCTCTTCATTCATGATATTTTTTTTCATTCGTCCCTCCCATGGCCTCATAGGAGCTATGACTTTCTTGGTTTGGACTGGATGTTGTTTATGGATATTGTCTTGATGTTGAAGAAGCCTTTATCCTTGTTCTTTTCATTCCTTAACATGTCAAGATAGTATGTATTTTTTCCATCTTATGGAGGGGGCATATATATAGCCTCCCTTTCCATATTATGCATTTTTGTTCTAACCTTTTGTTTTGCAACATTCTAAATCTTATAAGGTAATGCACATAAGTTGCTAATCTTGGAGAGACACACATTTTCAATTTAAAATATGCTAAATACTTAGAAGGTAACACACATAAGTTGCTAAATCCTAAAGTGATACATACTTTTCAAATGTATTCTATGGTGATATGATAATATGAATCCATGGGTACTTTATAAAAGCCATTGGAAGATGCACTACATAAGTGCATAAAGCCACTACAAGGTGCATAACTTTATGGGTGACTATCAGGTTCTTTCTTGGTGGGCCATCCTAGTCATTTTGTGGTTCACATTAAGATACACACATCATACTAGGTGTGGTAGCCACTCATCTCTTTCTCATGTCTCTTTTTTCTAGTGATATCTCTCTTATTGTGATCTTAAAGTCGATGAAGATTTGAATCCCTAGGGGCTTGAGGATCACTTTTTCCTTTTGGTTTTAATAAGATTATATTTTTATTATGATCACCTTTACCTAGAGTTTTCATAGGGTCCATACTCTTGCTAAAGTGGGGGCTTAATGTATCATCTTAAAATGGAAGAACTTCCATGTTAACAACATTTATCCCTCTGAGTAAGTGGTCTAGGGTCATGTGAAGCACCTTGAATGGGTCCTCAACTTAGATCTAGATTTTTCCCTTGAATCTACCCCCTTTTCCACTTTCTTTCTACATTTTTCTAGCATTATAGACTAAGATCCTAAGATTTGTGACCTCAAGGTCAAGGTTGACCTCAGCCATGACCTATGTTAAGGATGACCTTGACCCTAACCTAGGTCAAAGTTGACCTCGACCCTGACCCAATATCTAAATTTTAAGGTTCCATGATTTTTGGATGTCAAATTTTGGAAAGAATTATTTTCCTACTTCTAGGTCGGCTAGTTTGGTATCATAAATGCTAAACTCTTAAATAACATTTAATCTAGGTCAATTTATAAGGGTAAGGACCCAATGGGAATTTATCTATCATATGTTGGCCTCTCTAGTAGTTTGTGCCCTAGATCTCTATACAAGGAAGCCTCCTCCTCTCATTTTCTTTACTTGACAAGATTATATTGGATGATCCATTATCAAGCATCCACTTTCATGATCAAGCTCCCAAGTGAAAGAAAGAATTCAAGCATTCAAGATCTGATTTATCAAGGAGATCCATTTTTAGACATTGAAGGATCTAATCGCTATGGAGCCCTCTTGTTGAAGATTTCTCCATTCACATTCATCCACGCCTCTTCCTATGCTAAGATTCATTCAAGGTTGGTGTTGAAGATTAAATGTCATTGAGTTGAGACATAATACATTTATTTCTGCATTCATTTGGAGCATCCCTACATGTGGATTTAAGGATTTGAATGCTCTACAAGGATTTCAACATTAGCAAGGTGAATAGTTCCATTTACTTTGTTTATACATATTGTAATTTCGATTACATTTCAAGGTGGATTCAAAACTAGGGTTTGAACAAGGAAAAATCCCCATCCAAAAAAGACCATTTTTATTGCACATAAAGGTACAAGATAGAAAATTCAAGTTCATATTTGGATACCCTTTTTAGTGAACCTCTGAGATTCAGAAATAAAACTTTCATCAAAGCAGTGTAGGTCAAGGTATAAAATAAAGGGGTAAGATTGTGCCCCACTATTTGGGTCAAAGTTGACCTGACCTTAGAAAGACAAAATATTTCTAGGTTTTGTAGATCTCACTGTTTTAGTTTAGTGTCACAAAATTCAATAGTTTTTGAGATAGTTTGACATGGTTTTAGCTGATTCTTTTATGGTGGTAAGTACCTTTTATTTCTTCATTTCAATATTAGTTCCTATATCTACATCCCATATCATAAGAATTCATATGTATGTGTAGAATAATGGTTTAGGGTCTCTTTCGTGTGCAGTATTCTAAAACCCTATCCAACCGCATATTTTACATATTACACATGCCTTCTTTCCTTGGTCCTTGTAGCCTTTGTTATTGTGATCTTTTCTTCATCTAAATTTTTCTTCTTTCTTGCTGTTTGACTTATCAAGATATCTTTATGCAATATGACCAACCTCATGATAATTAAATCATTTGATGGTTAACTTACCTTTGTATTTTCCTTTTCCTAAATGAAATTTCCTAGGCAGTAATGCTTCCAGTTCTTCTAGCTCTTCATCATCCATATCACTGTCACTAGAAATATGTTTGACCTTTTTCTTCTTTTAATCTTTAGGTTCTTTTAGCTTGAGCTTTTCTTTGAAAGTGGATTCAACATTCTCATATTTGAAATTATCAAGATTTAAAAGTTCAAAAGTAGTGAGTCTACTAACCATACCTTCAAGGGTCATATTACTACCAAGGGTACATATCAATTCTTGTATAGTAGAGACTCTAACAACATAGATAGGTAGTAGTGTTCTCAATACTTTGCTAATAATAGTCTCATCTTCAATTTGTCCTTCAGATCCTTAAATTTCTTTAACAATATCTGTGCTCCTTGCACAATATTGGACTACAGTCTCACCATATTGCATTCTCATTTCATCAATTTTTCTTCTTAGTCTTTCAACTTTATCTCTCAACACATTTTTGTCTCATCCACAAATCATTTTTAGGGCATCCCAAATCTTTTTAGCAGAATCACATCCTTTGATGTCATCAAAATTTGAGTAGTTTAGGGTAGATGCAATCTTCAACATTGCCTAATTGTGTTCCTTCTTCTGTTACAATTGTTTAGCAGTTGGGGTTCCAGTTGGATCAACATGCTTAGTAGTGATAGTTGACTATGTATAATCTACAAGACCTCCTAGGTGTAGCTTCATCAAAAAGTTTCATGTAAGAAAGTTTTCCTTGTTTAACTCGGGCACCTCCTTTCTAGACTTCTTGATCTTTAGATTTAAGTAGCTTCAAACTTTTCTCAAGCACTTGGTGCTTTGATACCAATTATTGGAATATGTTAAATAAATGAGAGGGGGGGGTGAATCAGTTATGAAAGGTTCAAATGTACAAATAAAACTTTTTAGTAGAAAAATTTATTCTTCTGCATGCATTGATCATTCAATATCTTAAACATAAGCATATTGCTATCCTAGGTCAAACTAACTTTTTTAGAATTGTAAAAGTGCAATACCACAAAATCAATCACACATTTTGAAACAAGGATTTTACATGGAAACCAAATGTAGAAAAAACCATGAGTAACATGCTACCAATTTTCATTCTTCTGAAGTGAGCCTTACAATGCACACTATTAAATGTAACCTGGTTAAAGGATTTCAATCACCCTATTAGGAGTTAGCCTTGTTAGAGGAGTCTTGAAAATTCCATTAGAATGTCACCCTATTAAGGGATTTACTAATGCATTTTAGGTCAACCTAATCCAAAGTATTTATCCAAACTAATATAATTTTTAGAGAGTAACAACATGACTTGATCTGATAACAATAACAACTCACTTATAGATTACACATTTCATGTTTAGTCCTTTATTCTGCTTGATATTCATCATCTTTATCTTTGACAACTTGTTCACCCTTCAAGCATTCATCACCTTAAGCCATATTGCTTTGTATGCCAACTATAGACTCTTCTATTCAGCCACCATATGAAGCAACACCCTAGACTTCTTGTCTTCCTTAGGTTCTTGCACATGACAACTGTTGTACTTGGCCTGCTATCTCCTTAAATAGAGAATTTAGGTCTTTTTCCACTTAACCACAATTGTTCATTCTAGGGTTAGGTAAAGATTTAATGATTCTACCCACTTTTCCATTTTATCCCCTTCTAGAAAATTCCTCTATAATCATCATTGAATTCACCTAAAAATGGTTTATCTTGAATTATGTGCTACTAACTCATTATAGTTATCTTCCACATGCTTCACACAATTCAAGAAATCAACCTTTTTGGCTTAGATTTGTTAAATCTTCAATCTAACTCATTTAATTGGCACTCAATAATAACACTCTATTTTTTTGACAAACATTGTCTTATGATGCTCGACCAACACTGGGTTTCTCAGCATCCACTAATTCATTACAGGTGCTTGACACATACTAACTTTTTTCAATCAGTACCAAATAGATTTCTCTTGCTCAAAACATACCAACTTTATTCACTTAGCACCAACTAATTTTCTACTCAGCCTGCACTAACTTTTCTTGGCTTGCATTGATTGCTTGGTTGGGATTGGCAGAAACATTGCTTTACTTAGCCTTCTTTTGGTCTTTGCTCAAGTATTGTTTCATTATAGCTTTAAGTAGATAAACAATACATTATATCATCAATGTCTTGCTTGGTCTTAGTGTTTCTTTTATACACCATATAACTCAACCTTTCTCTAGGTTCTCTTATTATCCTTTCTTTTCAAATCCTCTTCATTAATGAAACATATGATAACATTCAGTCCAAAGTAAGGAATTGTCTTACCAACAAGAAATAGGTTTGACATTAGTGACAAAATAATGATTGTTCCATGTTAGGATTTATCAATCTTCTTCACTTCAACAATCTCCTTTCAACAACATATAAAAAATTATGTAGTCAACCCTCATACATGGTGATCTAGAAACTTTTGTAAGCTATTTTAACAATTATAAATAGAGAATCTTGGCCTAGGTTTTAGAGGAGGATAGTAGAGAGGGAAGTATAGGATGAGATGGTAGATCTCACATGTTGCAAGATTTTATATTCAAGGATCTTTGTATTGGTTGTAACCCAAAGACCTCACAATTGAGAATGTATGATGAAATTTGATTAATGAATAAAATATTTCTGGTTCTCTCTCCTTTTTGTGTTGTCAATTCTGAATTTCTTCCATTATTTAACTCAGTGAGGGATGGTTTATAGTTAGGTGAGTCTTTGGACCTACCTATCAATTTTCTTCTTCATATTTGTAATGTTTTAAGTACTATGGCTACTAAAGATTCAAACATTTGGAGTAGCTTGATGTTAAAATAATTTCTCTTCATGTTGATTTGGATGAATAAATATACAAAGAATAACTATATAGATTTGAGGTTAAAGATGTAGAATTTAGTGTGTAGATTAAATAAAATTTTATATATGGATTGAAACAAGAACCTCAATAATGGTATATTAACTTTGATAGTTTTAGGCATGAGCATGGATTCACTAGAAGTAATTTAGACCATTGTTTTTATTTTAAGATGTTGGATGGTGAAAACTAAATTATTTTATGTATATGTGTTGATTATATGCTTATAGTTGGGTCTAACATGGATCACATAAAGTGGGTGAAACAATAATTAGCACATTCATTTGCAATGAAGGATTTGGGGGCAACAATAAGAATCCTTGATATGAAAACTTTCAGAGATAGGAAAAATAGGAAATTTATTGTATCTTAGATTGATTATATATAGAAGGTGTTCTAGTGTATCTATATGGAGAATGCAAAATTTATTAGCACACCTTTTCCTATTCATTTAAAATTCACTAAAGAGATGTGTCCAAAGACATAGGAAGAGGAGGATAAAATGTGTGAGATACCTTATGCTTCAGCTATAAGAAGTTTAATGTATACTATGGTATGCATGTTGGCCATTTCCCCCCCATTCAATCCATCATTTATAACTAATCTAGGAGATCCTCAGTGAGTTGGATTCTTTGATGTGGGCTAACATGATTTTTGGTCGAGTTAACATCTTGTGTTGATGTGGTTTCTTCATAAGCCGAGTTGGCTTGGTTTCTTCATGTGCCAAGCTAGTTTAGCGTGTTTATGTGCCAAGTTGGCTCATTTTTTCTTCATGTACTGAGTTGTAGGTTAACACACATTTTCTTGCTGGGTAGACATTCTGTGTGAACCATCTTTGCCATTTTAGGGAGTGACTTCTTCTTGCTTCTATGAAATTGCAAAAATACATGTTACCTCCTCCACTGTACATTTGGGAAATGTTCCAACAAATAGTTTCATGCCGTGTGGTAGATCTTTCTTGTGCTAGGTTATAGATCTTTGGATATTTTCTGGATGCATCTGGGTCATCCATTCTTTTGGTAAAAATCTTGATCTATGATTATGTTTTATTGATCAATTGGAGATTTCTTATAGAGCTAAGCCATCTATTTTAGAATGAAGATCTACATTGATGACTCATCTTATTGGGGGAAAATCAGATTTTTTTCCACGCAGGTCAATTCTATAATTTTTACGGTGGGTTAACTTGTGTGTTATCCCATCTCCCATTTTCTTTTGACAATAATGTGGATTTATTTGTCACGGCCATGATATGTTACATGGATCATTTCTTCAATGCAAACTAACATTTTGGTCCTTGTTCCATGGCATTAATACATCTCCATGCCTCTTTATTACACATAATGATCAAATCTTTTAGATTTGATCTCTTATGGCTGGATGCATTAATTTTTGTTTCTTCTTATCACTTCACCACAATAGATTAATTTCAAGATCAAATTTAGTTACAATATTCATTTATTGGTGCTCTTTGTAACCTTGACTCCATCTTGTGGGATTTTAACTTCAAGTTTGATTTGAGTTATGCCTAAACTCTATAATGACAAGTTGCAAATACTTTTTCAAGGTTCCTCTCTATTTTGATAATGTCTACTTGCAATAGCCTTATGCTTTATAATTGTAGTTCTTTCTTTCCATTAATGAAATAGTTGGTTCTTACCCTCTCTTGCCATTCATTATTCCATGCAAGTATCTTACCTCCTTTAAATATTTTTGTTCTGTTTCCTTAGATCTATATGTTGAGTTTAGATTCATTGGTGGTTGCTATATTGTGAAATTGTATTTTGCCCTTCAACATTCAATCAACCCTGAACCCTCGTATGGTTTCTTAGAAGGTAGAATAGAGGCAAGAGTTGTGTATTTGGCTTTTCATCAATTTTTAAAACATATAGGGGTAGAGTCATAATTATTTCAATTAGGTGCATCACCCCTTTCCCTTTCAACAATTCACTTTCTTGCATCTCCTTCTCCCTTTTCCTAAAATGTAGTAGTTAGGTGCATCTTGATTGTAAGAAAAGTTAGCCTTCTCTAGAGATTTGACCTCAAAGAGAAAGTCCACACTTGGAGATCATTTCCATGTTATGAAAAGTTTCCTTTAGGTCACACTTTAGGTGAGTGTGCAAACTTTGGGGATAACAATGTAATAGCCCATATATTGCACATGTAGTGGGAGTTATTAGCTGGTATATTAGTCATCCTAGAATTGAGCATTGGGATGTAATCAAATGGATTCTCAAATATTTGAGAGGAACATCTAGTAAATATTTATATTTTGGGGGCCCTACTACTGATTTACAAGCTATGTTGACTCATATTTGGAAAGGGGTCAAGATACCAGGAAGAGTACTACATGTTATGTATTTACTACTAGTGGGGCAATAGTGAGTTGGATTTATCAATTATAGAAGGTAAATAATTTATCCACTACAGAGGAAAAGTATGTTGGTGCTATACAGGCATTTGAGGAGATGATATGGCTTTGATTCTTCATGGAAGATTTGGGACTCCCATCTACCATTCATCTTGAAAAGAATTATTCTCTACATTCAAAGAAAAAATAAATATAGTTGGAGTACCATTTCATCCAGTCAATTTTGGATGATGCATAATTAAATTTAGAAAAAATACATATAGATGATCATTTAATATAGATGTTACAAAGGTAGTGACAAGGGAAAAGTTTAACTCCTCTTCAACTTCTATTGGACTTCTAGACTGAAGACAATAAAAGAAGAGCAGAGTCGAGGGTGGTTTACATTTCAATGGGAGGTACAAGTTTAGTAGTGTATGGCCACTCTCCAAGTGGGAGGTTATTTGTGTGGAGTCTAATTAGTCTCCAAGTGGGAGATTGTTGATATGTGGAGCCTAATCAAACTTGGAGGTTAATTTTTTCAACTTCATTCATTGTGGTTCCCCCCATATTTTTCTATGGTGGTTTGGGGATAGCACTCCCAAGATGGGGTCAAGGGGAAGTTCCCCTTGAAAGGTCTTGGGGTAGCACCCCAAGTTCTCTCCCTGTCATAGTACTAGGATGGTTTGAGGGGTAGTGCCCTTGTAGGGGTTTTTGGGAGCATTGCCTCAGAAAGCTCAAATGACCTTTTATTGTAAAAGGTGTCAGAATTTATTTTTCTATTGTACCTCTTAATCTAGAACTAATTTTGTAAGAAAAAAAATGATTGTATAAAATGGCTTAGGGTTAGGGATTTTATGTATTATAATAGAGTAGCTTCTTAAGGCAGTATTGAGTCTCAAGGTATTGCAGATTGTAATCAAGTTGTAATCACTGGATAATAAGAATACTAGACTCACTAGTTGGTGGGCCTAGGCAAGGGATTGGGTGAATCACATTAAATCTTTGTGTTTTTAATTCTCTTCTATGTGCTTTATGATTTTTTGATATTCATTATATTTGCATGTAATTTTTATTTCTATCTCTTTATCCCTAACATGATGTAGGCTATAAGGGGAAATTACTTTTGATGTTTTCAGTTGGTTCATTTTCTCTGGTAACTATGAAAGGTTATTCTTCTTTTAATTAAACTTAGAATTCTATTATAACAAAATAAGAACATATATACAATGCTGAAATATTTTGAAATACTAGAAATTCCATAAAACATAGATATAATTCTATTATTAATGTAAATGATTTAAAGGAACATACATACATACATACATAC
This sequence comes from Cupressus sempervirens, assembly GCA_028749045.1. Taxonomy (NCBI): domain Eukaryota; kingdom Viridiplantae; phylum Streptophyta; class Pinopsida; order Cupressales; family Cupressaceae; genus Cupressus; species Cupressus sempervirens. The sequence goes on from CM053790.1 coordinate 676,981,729, forward strand.
ATACATACATATATACATGTATGTATGTATGTATGTATGTATGTATATTTATATATTATATATATATATACACATATATACATATACACACATACATATATGAATATATTTATGTATATAAATATGTATGCATACACACCCATATATACACATACATATATATACATATATATATGTATATCTATGTATGTATATATATACATAGATATACATAAATATACATATACACACACAAATATATATATATATATATATATATATATATATATATATATATATATATATATATATATACACAGACACACATACATACAAATATACATACATACATACATATATATCTATATACATATATATATATATGTATATATATATATATATATATATATATATATATACATATATATATATATACATATATATATATATACATATATATATATATATATATATACATACATTATACATACACACATTTATACATGCATACATACATACATACATATATATATATACATACATATATGTACACATATATGTATGTATACACACACACACACACACACACATATATATATTCGTATAGTATGTGACATATGCCATCTCAAAATCTTTAAAAAATATACTATATGACATCTCAAAATAAGAAAGTGTAACTACAAATGTGCCTAGGACATCCTAATCTATTCGTGGATCATCAAAATAGAACCTCTTCAAACTATTATTTAGCTCTGATGGATCCTACATGAACACAAAAGTGAAACCCAAATTTAGATTACTTAGTTTATATGGTTTCTATAAATCAAATATAAAAGTTCAAATTTATAACAAACAATAATAAATAAACAATTTTAAAAATTTAACTCTCATGTATCTTGGCTCTTTATCTACTAGTGTAGTTAGGAGTCCTGACATATGTCCTAGGAAGTGAAGGGAAATTGAAAGAAATGTTTCCTTTGACTTGTATATGTTTGTAACCATACAATTGATCTATGAGTTATACTATTAAATGGAAAATCCTTAGTAGAAAAACATTTATACAAAATAATTGAATTAATATATTAAAACTTACCTGAGGTGATGACGTTTCTTCAATCATTGTGAATTATCTCAACAATGATACAAACCCTTACCATGGCATCTCTCTCAAACTAGGGATCACCTACAAAAGTCAAAATATATTTGATACAATCATGAATTGATCATGTGTATATACTTGATAGTAAAAAGATAAATTAAAAGTATGTTTATTGTAGCACTATCATTGTGGATGGATATTTATGTGACTCTCTAGTAGCAAATCAATGTCACAACATCATTTGATACCATGCTTTATCCAATAATACAATCATGAATTGATCATGTATATACTTGATAGTAAAAAGATAAATTAAAAAATGTGTGTGTTGTAGCACTATCATTGTGGATGGATATTTATGTGAATCTCTAATAGCAAATCAATGTCACAACATCATTTTATATCGTGCTTTATTAAATAAATCATGCAAATTAACTGTGAGTAGGAAAGAGTGATAAGTATATGTTCTCCTTGTTGACACATGAAACATCAACCCCCTCAATTTTCTCCTTAGTGGTACCTAGTTAAATATGCAATAGTATGTAATAATATGACCTTAATAATTAGAAACCACATACATATATACTACTATCAAAAGGAAGCCAATTAGTTCATTGATGTTAGAATAATTGAGAATGGGGGGGGAGGATGGTGTTGCGGGGTGAATTAGTTATCATTCGATCCAGATGTACTAATTCATCTTTTAACAGTCTTAAACAACTTAACCAATCTCATATACCAACTCTATTTATATAGCATATTATTGGCCAATAGACTTTTCATGCAATTACTTAACTCTTTGTTTCCTATATGTGTTGACTACTTGTAAAACAAACAAATATGACAATAGCATGCATAAAGTAACATCCACACATGTAAATAACACTTTGACACTAGGATTCAACATGGAAACCCAACTTGGGAAAAACCACCAAGTAACATGCTCCCAAATATTCACTCTCCTAAAGTGAGATCGATTAAGAGCCAACCCTATTAAAGGTTATACAAAACACTATTGAATGTCACCCTATTAAAGGATTTCATCACCCCATTAGGAGTGGCCTTGTTGGAGAACTTTGGATCATTCCATTAGAATGTCACCTTGATTAAAGGATTTGGACCACCGCAATGGTTAGAATGTAAAAGCATGTTCAATCTATAAAGTACAATTCACTTTACAAATTCATATCTCCATTTGCTCATCTACTGGCTCATTGATTGGCTTTCATTATCATCTTCATTACTAATTTTCTTGGAATCCCTTCAAGCAATCATAACTTAGCAATCTCTTTACACTTCACTTCTACTTCTATTTTTTTCATAGTTTGTCCTTAGGATCGCCAATCCATAATGAGCTAACCTTACAAAATATCTATTATGCCTCATTAAATAGGTAAATTTGATCTTTTTCTACTTAAATATCATCATAGATCTTAGGGTTATGTGAGGTTCATCGAATCATTCCATCATTTTGTTGTAATTATTGTTTCTTGATACTTCTAGAAACTTCTAATCAAATCCTTTCCTTTGATTCTATAACAAACTTTCTTTGCACATTAAATACTCTAGCTCATCAATTCTTATCTTCCACTCACTTTGACTAATCCAAAATTTTAATTTTGTTGGCCCTCGATAATCACTACATTCTTATGCTTGGTTGTTACTGTGTAGCTCATCATTCACTATTCTATTTTTCTTGGTCATTACTATTCTTGGTTTCTATTTTAACCTTCCTTCATCAAATTTCTCAACAATAACTAACACTTAGCTTGAACTATTTGTTTGACTTCTACATAAGTTCATTGATCTTTTTTTATAGCTCCTTTATTGACTATCATATTGATACTCGGTCATGCTTAGAGTTAAAATCAACTCTTGTCAATGCACTCATACATCTATTTCAACTATCTACTTCATTTCATGTGATGATTAAACAAAACGTTATCTTGTCAAGGACTAAGATATCAAGTGCACATTGCAATTCCATCATAATTAACATTTCATCATTCATCAACATCACTAGCTCACCTTGCTATCTCTTCTTTTCAAATGCTTTTCATCAACCAATAGATATGGCACTCTACACTATTAGTAAATATTTGTCTAGTGGTTAGATAATGTCTTATAAGTAAGTTGAAATCAATGAAAGCATAATTATTGTTTGAATTGTAGTTTCCAACAATTAAAACATATGTACCATGGAAGTGTCAAGGCCAAATGAAATGGATGAAAGAGTAGAACCCACCATATGTGGCATCTCCTCCTTTTTCATCAACTAAATATAAATGAAACACACACACACACACACACACACACACACACACACACACACACACACACACACACACACACACACACACACACACACACACACACACACACACACACACACACACACACACACAATTGGAAAAACATTAGAATTAAATTCTACTAAAAATATGAACATTTAAAATTAAATACACCATGAAAAGTTAAATGTGTAGTCTTACCATAACAATTGTAGCCCATGACTCTACATACCTCTTCTCATCTATCACATGAAACACGTCTTCATGAAACACTTTAATATTTGTAGCATCTTGTGTTGTATCATCCATCTCAAAGAAATAGTTCTATGGATCACTATCAGTGAGGGGACCCTAAAAAAGTTCTTTCACATTATGCAAGTATGGGGCACACAAATATGTGAGCTACAAGATGATGTGAAAGGGCCAACCTCATCAAATAAGGAGACAACACTGACACACCCTTCCTAACCACTAGATAACTCAAGCTATGAATGGATCTAATAGTTAGATATGAGTTGAAATCAATAACACTATCAGGATGAAACATTATAGGAGAGGGTGTGATAGGGGTTGGGACTTTCTTGTATGATTTCACACATTGTGTGAATGGCTAGTCTTGAAGAGCAGCTAAGTTGATGCCCTAGTTTGGTTTTATGCTCTAATAGCTTACCTCACAAAGAACATAATAAAATTTTCTTAAAAAGTAAAGTGTTTCATCCATATTATTGAGGGCTATTCTATCGAAAACTATCCACCAACAACCCCAAGAGTTATCATGCATTGCATCATTGGTGTACCACTTAATTGATAATTTGTGCTTTTGGGGGTTAAATACTTAATTATATTTTGGGATCCATAAAAATGGTTACATAGGTCATATTTTATTATTTTAAGTCTTATAGCTTGGTCATAATCAAGCCCATAATCAAAATTGGCATGCATGGAATATTGCCAAAGAAAGAAATATTATGTTTCTTGGTATGTGTCTCCAAGTTTATAATAATAGAGTTTAAGGTGGGAACATGGGATGCAATGTAGGGATATTGACATAGCTTGTGTGAAAACCTTTGAACCAATTTAGATTCTCTCCTATAAGGTTCTCTTAAAAGGTCAAGGATTTAGGACTAGTTTATTTTGTTGATGTGGGGGATTGGTTTAATTGGTTGGGGGGTATTTGGCAGTGAGTGTAGGTTATTTGGAGGTGGTTGTGGATAGTTTATGAGATCATCAAGAGGGTTATAAACTTGGTTTGAATATATACATTATTACAATGAAATTTAAAATGAAATTATAACCTATTTAGAAACTGAAAACAAATTCATGAAACCCTACTTTTAAGGAAAAAAAAAAACAAATTTCATTTAAAAAATTGACAAAACAACAATAATAATAATAATAAATTCAAAAATGAATATTTAATTGTAGAATAAAAATGGTTGGGAATTATTTGATAGGCGATATATTTAGGATATGACAATAGGGCTTGACATTTTTGTTTTCATTATTAAAACATAGAATGTGGGCCAAAGTTTGCAAAATTATATTCTCTAGAATTTTTTGGGTATCCAATATTTTTGGATATCTAATTATGCTTAGTGGATTGGTTGTTTCTTTGGTGAATTATACTCAGAACTAGGCCTACTAAAAAGTCAACAAGGTTTTTAAAGCACTTTTGGACAAGTGAAAAGAGGATTTTTTCATATTGTTACATTTTGGCTTACCATGATCTTGTACATGCCCTCTACTTTGTAGCCAAATATCATATTATCATATGGTATATTACTTAAGAATTATTAAATCACATTTTCAAAAAAATATGATGAATATTTCAAAAGATATTTTTTTGGAAGAACACAATTATTTGCCAGGTTATTCAAGAGAAGAGAGATGACTCCTTTTTTGGAGTTGGGTGTTGATAAAAACAAAATCTCTACATATAATGTTAATCAAACAATAGTGAAAAATTTAAAGATGCATTAAAGAAAATTGACAACACAACTCAAAGAGGCAATTAATGTGTTGCATGTAGAGTGTTGATGAGTAGAATATCTAGTAGGAAGTTGACATAGAGAAAACAAGTACATTCAATTTATGATTTACTGTGGATATCTAGAATAACTATTGAAATATATTAGGAGGAAAAATATGTTAGATGGAAATATTGAAAAGAATTAGGTAAATATTTGAAGATTTCCTTGAAAAGACACAATTTTTGAAGACGTAAAAAAATAGGGCATTGAGTATTGAACCACTTTTTCTCATGATTCTTCTGATAGGCAAGATACTATACAAATTAAAGATAAAGAGAGATGTACAAAATTTGATCATCCAAAACATTTTATAGATATAACATAGTGAATTATTTCAAGTATATGTTAGAGAATATTTGATAGGTCACATCCAAGTGCTTTGTATCATAAATAAAGTACAAAAAACTTGTTTCCATTGAAATTATGTTGGATTCGATCTACACTTCAATTATATATAAATTTTTAAAAGATAATACTTAATCTAGATACGATGATCCCTAAAAGTACAACATAATTTATAAAGTCTATATTATAATGTGGTAAATTAGAAGATCCACATGAGTTCAAAGTACAATTAAAAAAATAATGTAATGATTGTAGAGATTTGCATAAATTTCCATTGTAACTTGAGAATATTGATATTTCAACACCAGTTCTGACATGACATGCACTATTTGATTTTACGTGAAAATTTACAAGGGCTTTTTATACATTAATATATTTATTTAGGACATTTTGATAATGTGCACACACTATAACATGATCACACTATTGGGTGATCATGCTATGTTTTGAATTTCTTGAGCTTGAGGCTTGGGCTATCCAAACCAGAGCATGATCTCCTATAGTTTGATCATACTATTAGATGATCATACTATGCCTTGGGTTGTGGAAAAAAGAAAGTGACATCTTTTTTGGTTCCACATCCTTTTGCACTTACCGAGGTACAGGTCAAGCTAGTCGACCTATACTAGCAGAGGTTAACTAGGTTGACCTATACCAAAGGGTATTCTTGAGAAAGGGGACCCTGGTGTCTACAAGAAAGTGCAAAATGATTTTAGAAGATATAATTAAAAAGATGATAAAATAACACCTAAAGGGCCATACTAAAAAATGAGAAATATCCTTAAGTTTGAGAGAGCTTGGAGGAAGAAACAGAGACCCAAACCACACTAAGGAGAGCTAAAATGTCTTAAAATGAAGTGATTCCATTTTAACATGGTAGAAAATGAAACAAATTTATCATATTGTAAGAAAGCTAAAATTTTCATGCATGTATGAGAAGGATTCTTGAATCAATAGATATTTCGATACACTTCTTATATAGTTAATGCTACAATGATATTTTTGATACTTCAAAATATGTTCCATTGGATTACAAATATGTAAAACTACAAAGATCGATTGACTATAAAATTAAGCATAATAATGACTCTTGAAACATTATAAAATCTATTTATTTTCTAGAAATACTTCCCACTCTCCTTGAAATTGTACTAACCAAACCAAAATTTATTATTATAGAACAAAAAATGCTCTAATCAAACCCTCATCCATTTAAAGAAACAAAAACATGTAACATTATTGAAGAAAAATATTTCTCATACATGTGTGTTATATAGTATGTTTGATCATTTCTATCACTTTTCATCCCCTCAAAATTGATAAATCCATTTCTTGAGAAATAAAATATTGATAGTCTCCCATAGATAATTGGGACAAGTCAGAAGATTAATTGTAGGAATCTATCAAATCTTTGTACTAATCATTAAGAAAAATCTCATAAATTTTATTAGAATTGAAATTGAAATTAAAATGTTGCAGAATTGTTGTATTGATAGTGCATGAGCTATTTTCCTTCTCCATCATTACATTGGAATTTAAGACTTTACAACCTAACATAAATAGGAGAAATTGGACTCAACCCTTGTACAACCTTCATATATAGAAATGGACAAAATTATAGAAAACTAGAAATTACCAATCGGTTATATTTATGGAGATTGGAAGATTAATGCGACCATTAATTCCTTTGGATCTATTTAGATATTGACAATTGATCTTATCTAATGCATAAGATTCATGACTATCACTCACAACGTGGCACATTTTTTTGACAAATCATGTTGTGAAGAGCCTTGATGATGAAAAAGATATGCGAGCATCAGATAAGTTGTACATATATACCCAGTTGCGTCCGAGAGACAATGATGACATTTGTTCGAATATACAAAAATGGTTGAGTACACTATACATGGACTGCTCATATCAAAATATTCTACCAAGCATTTGACAACTAAGCCCTTGGACAGAAAAATATTTTACCCTTATTATAATGCTACATTTTATTATTCTTTTCATTCGACTACTCGTTTACATAACTCACGTAACATGAAAATTTGAATTTTCCTTTAATGATAACATAACACACGAGTGGCTCCCAAAGCCCAATAGGATGTAAATTTGAGCAGGTAGCACTGTAGAAATTAGTCATGGAAATCACTGCTCGTCGAGATAAGGAATCCAGGTCTAAAATATATTAAATTGTTTGTCTTTACTATGAATCACGTGTGCTAATTACTAACATTTATTTAAAGCTGCTAAAGAAACAGCAACATTTATTTAACATAAAGTTTGTGAGCTTTAAGAATGCTTTTTGCAACATTCCAAGAAATCACCATGCTTTATTAGTGTTGAGAAATCTTTGCTAGACAAAGCATTTATCTCAAATCCAAATCCAGCAGAGAACAGATCTCAATAAAGCTAGGGTCACAATGCATCCTCAAATCGACTTCATTGTAGCCCATGATATCCCAATCTTCAGCAATGTTCAAACTAGCACTGTTTTCCAAGTTCGTTGAGATGTCATTGCAGAGAAAAGTTTCATGATATCGTAGAGAACGATCAAAAGAGGGCAAGTTTGCAATTGGCCTTTGTAGTCCTGTGGTGAAAACTGAACTTGTAATGTTGTTCATTTCTTTTGAAAGAGGGTACTTTTCTGACATTGCAAGGAACTCTGACTGGTAACTAATGCAGCTGGTATTTTCTGACCCAGCTGTCGATTGTGAATACTTTTGATGAATATCTAATGTTTTGGAAGCCATGTCAATGGTGGGATTTTCCTTCTGTTGTAAGTTAAACCATTGGGAAATCAAATCACTCGGTGAAGAAGAATCTTCTTGCAAGCCTTTGGACACAAGATTGGTCTTGACATCTTCAAACCCATCATTTGAACCCTCAGTAGTTAATGACATTGCAAGGCTTGCAGAAGGTCCAGATGTTGGTCTTTGCAAATTAAACTTCTCTATTGAATTAAAAAAACCCATTTGCAGGTCATTTGCCACTCTAGTTGGGCTTGTGCTGCTACACACTAAAGTGTCCTTCCCAAGAGTTTTGTGGGCATTGCCGTCACTGCCCAAAATGTTCAATTTGAGCTGCTTCTTCAAATGTGTATGCCACAAATTCTTTATCTCATTATCAGTTCGCCCAGGAAGCAAAGAAGCAATCTCAGACCACCTGTAACATATTTCAAAATTTTAGGGTTTCGGTTTCCTATTGTTCTAGGTTGCTTCAAGGGGTATTTTTCTCCTCAAAAGAATTTAACATAATAAAAGCAAGGATAGCAAACTGCCATATCTAAAAGGTTAGAGAACCCATTACTTGTTCCCTATAATTGCATGTGTATTGATAATAGTCATTTGTTCTTGTAGGGAGAACTTCCCACGTTTTAGCCCTGGCCTCAAGTAATTGATCCATCTGAGCCTGCAACTCTTTCCACACCTTTGTAGGCCTGCAGTACAATTCCATGACTACAATCATATATATTGCTACAAACTAAGACAAAGAATAAATACCATGGCTACAAACTAAGACCATGGTGAAATATAAAGCTACAAACTATTCTTTTAAGAGATCAAGGAAGTAAAACAATGGTTGTAGGCTCCAACTAACCAGCTAGCTTGGGAACTAGATTCCACTGTCCATGGCCATATTTAAGAACATAGTTTCTTAGTATACTGTCCTCTTCAGGTGACCAAAGCCCTCTCTTATATTTCTTCTTCTTCTTCTCTTCTTTATAACAAGACTTATACGCCATGATTACCGATCAATGGAGATGATATGCTAAGAACCAAGATAATCAAATACAGATCAAGACATGAAATAAAATGCAAACTCTAAGAAAGTACTACAAATATGTACATTCTTCGTGATTATTGATGATTCATTCAAGCACTACAGATCCAATTTAAACAAAAATGGAAACTTGATTTAAAGTTGAGAGAGGAGAAAAGTATCTTCTCTTCTTTACAACAAGACTTACACGCCATGATTACTGATCAATGGAGATGATATGCTAAGAACCAAGATAATCAAATACAGATCAAGAAATGAAATAAAATGCAGACTCTAAGAAAGTACTACAAATATGTACATTCTTCGTGATTATTGATAATTCGTTCAAGCACTACAGATCCAATTTAAACAAAAATGGAAACTTGATTTAAAGTTGAGAGAGGAATAAAGTATATAAGCTGCTGGAACTAGGAACTCTTCGTTGTAGATAGGAACAAATGAATTGCAAGTGGGTTTTTGAGAGAGTTATTAATTAATAAACAAAGAAGATTTGTGTTGTTAGCACCTGCCGACTGTGTGATTGGCCGTCCAAATTTATTAATTAAATGCGAGCATGTTGGAGTTTAATATGCTTAATGAATTATTAGGGGCGAGTATTGTTGTTCCATTGTAGTTCCCCGTGCTATTTTGTTCGTTTATATGTACAACCATATTATTCAACAATGTTTGGAGAATGTGTTTTGTACTTTGTATATTAAAACATTTTATATTTTATTGTTGGAGAATATTTTCTTAAGGCGGCTAGTACGTTGTATTAAAATTGTGTTTAACGTGGTGGTAGAACAGCTACAAGTCTCTCCCGAGAGTCAAGGTTAAGAATGTTATTTGAATTGGCAGTTAACTAGAAAATGTTTGCAGCAGGATCTTTCGATAGCCATAACTATTATGACAAAGGCAATGCAGTTTAATATATTAGAAATTTATTAAGTAGATTAGACGGATATGGGTATATTGAAGTAGTTTTTAGATAAGGAAGGGGATTCCTAGTTTAGTGTTTTAATAGTTTTGTTAGTACTTAGTTTAATATTTAATATTTTTGTTATATTTATAATTGTTATTTTTAAATAATTGTTGATAATATTAAAAGTGGGGTAAAAAATTATTGAAATCAAAATAGACGAGAACATTAAAAGATACAAGGAGCTCTAATGAGCTTCTTGAACTACAAGTTGGTCCAACTCACGAGAAAATTTAGGGGGGAGAAATTTCTAATCAATAATATTCCAATTTTGCATATGTTTGGAAGCCCATTTACCCAAGCAGTTTGCTACACCATTCCACTCCCTAAAGATACAGGTGAAAATAACAAAGACAAGAGACCTACATAATTAAGTAATCTATTTTATAACCAAAGCCAGATGCCAATCAACACCTTCAAGATCTTGCCTATTAAATAACTTCACAACCACTCGAGAATCTGGCTCCAACTGCCCTTACAATATTGTTCCACCACAACCAAGATAGCTAGGGCCTCCATGAGATTATTTGTATGATAACCTTTGTGGCTAGAGAAAAGAAACTGAAACTGTTACTCCCAACTCCCCCTATACTAGCAGGTCCAAGATTTCCCTAAGAAGAGCCACCACTATCACTTTTAAGGACACCAAGCAAAGGGGGAGTCCGATATTCCTCACAATTAACTCACTAAGCCTAGTTTCTAGTTCCTTTCCCACAACGATGAGTGGAAATCCTAAGGGAATTTCGCTAAAGAGGAAAGGATAGGCGAGTGCAAATGTCAACATCTCCAAGTTCCATGCTACCTAGCATGTTAAATTTTGCCAAATAGTTCCCTGAATTAGATAAGCAATTTTTTCCCACATGTGCACAAGTCCAAGATGAATATCTTAAAAGATCCTCTTGTTTCTTTCAAGCCAAACATGCCAAAGGATAAGAGAAAGACCGATAACCCAAGCAACCTGAAGAAAAGAGGACTTAGAAGGGGGATGCCCAAGATGGTCCTAGAGGTTAGGCAAAGAAGAAACATACCAACATGGATAGACCCAAGAATTCTACCAAATTTGCCAAATTTGTCTGAAACAAGAACATAGAAAGAAAAGGTGAGAGATAGTCTCCTTGCCATTACTACATAACCACAAATTGTTGATAATAACTATATAAAATTGAATAAAATATATTTCTTAAATGTAATAAGCAAAAAATTATATGATGCAACATCCAACAAGTTTGATTTTCATTTTTTAGAAGGCTTCTTCAACACCTTGTGAAAAATCAGGTTGATGTGGCATTGAAAGATTAGTTATTAATAAGGGCATTCAAGATAGGCTCTTGTGCAATATAAAGAGTGATTTAAAATTTCCATATAGTTTGAAAAGTGTGAGATAAAGATACTTAAATACTAGATCCTCTTCTCTAATTATATTTAAATAAAACATATTAAAATAAAACATATTAAAATAAAACAAATATTTAAATTAGAACTGTCTTTGATTCAATTCATAGGTTGGCAAATTCTTATGTGTAAAAGAAATATATAAACATTACTATCATTAATGATTGAAATTGTCCTATGAACATGTAACAATAATAAAAGTGCCAAAAAAAATGTTTTGAACAATGAACCACATTTTGAAACTTTAATTGCTTCATAGACTCACTTTTTAAAAATAAATATTTATCTAACAAATTTTTCTAGGGCTCATTCAGTTGTACAATATCAAACTCAATCCTTACCCATGTAAAACCCTTTTTTAACATAGAATGCAATTTACGATGTTATGTTGTGCAATATTTATTTTCTTGATAATAATATTTTCTATTGACAAATTTGTAAACTATTTTTTTAAAAAGTAGGGTTGCCTTGGCCTTGTTTGCCATGCCTACCAAGGTGCTAGATTTCCATCTCCTGGAGTCAAAAATAGTTCAAAAGTGCCAAATATCAAGCTTTAAATAAACCTATAATTGGTTGAGTTTCTAATGTTTTTTATGATCTTGGTACTGTAAGAGTAGAATAAATATATTACACTATAGGAACTAACATGGTTCAAAATTCTACAAGAAGAGTCAAAACTATGAAGAAAGTTAATGTTATATTTTAAGTGTATTTTAGTTTTTAATGTTTGTAATAAAGTCCTATGATGTGGTGGCATAAATGGAGTAGTGATTCCATAAACTCTCCAAGTATAGCCACTTAGGACAAAGTGAATTTTCATTTTTACGTTGAGTTGGTTTTCTATAGTGTGTTTTGTGTGTATTCAAAATAATTAAAAACCAACTCTAAAATTGACAACTAGAAAGTTGGTGACAGATTCTATTGGTTCTAAAATGGTTTTCTTTTCTTTCTTTTGGGCTGACATTTCATCTCCCAATCTTAGAAATGAGAAAGTATTGAAAAGGAAAATGATGTAAAAGAAAAGAGGATCGGATACAGAGGAGAGGAATAGAAAGTTTTGAGTTTTTTTCTGATTTTGCATGAGTTTCAAATTGAATGTGAAATTTTCCTTATTTTCTTTCCAAAATTGAAATACTGATAGCTTAAAAGTATGTTGATAGTCTACTTGTAGAATAACAAACTATTCGATTAGGTTGAATTAGAAGTAAGTTGTCTATTTGAAATTGTTGCTAGAAACTCCATTTTTCAAAGTTTGTGAATGTGAATACCCATCATTTTGAGGGTCACATTCATAGATGAGAGTTTTGTAAACTCTCTACAATTTATTTATGAGATCATAGAGGAGTTATGTATCACATGTTTTTGGTTTTCTTTTGTTTTACTGTTCCACGTATTCCTATTCGTACCCACACAAAAGAAAGCCATTGAATTTAGTGAATATCCATATGTATTCATCAATAAATTGAAATTCACATAGTTGATGTGTGATAAAGGAAGAATTGACTTATATATGGAATTTGTAAAAGTTTAAATATCTGAGTATTTCATGGTCGGTGATCAATTTATGCTTGAGTCTTAAAATCTTGCATATAGAAAAGGTGGTGTAGATTTGAACAAGGGTAAATGTTATTTGATAGTCATTTTGTACTTGGGTTGATGTTTAGTTTAGTTTAGTTTATTCACAGATGTTCAAGTCACTTATGTATTTCACTTACAATGAAGAAGAGTCTAGTTAGTTTATATTAAGTTGGTGTAGTAAACCTAATGTTACTATAGGAAGTCAAAGAAGTTTTTTTTGCATGTTAGTCTATTAACTGGTATTAAGAAAGTTAGTCGATTAACAATATGAGGGAGTTAATAATCGATCCTATAGGTGCATGTGCCCCTTGATGCAACTTAGTTGAGTATTTCCTGCTAAGTTTTCCAAGGTGAGGCTTTGCATTACTTGGCACCTCTGGTTCATCTCCAACTCTATCTAGCATTTCAAATGTCTGGATCAAAAGTTATGGAAAGTTAATGGAAGTTCTAAAAATACATGTTTAAAATTGAAATATTAACCTTTAAACCTTTAAGAGGTTAAGAACGAAGTTCAAAATGTGGGACAAGAACTCCAAACTTTAACATCCTCATCTAAAGAAAGGAGTTAAGAAAAGTATCCCAAACATGCAATCCAAATCCTAAACCTTAACCTCCAAAAACTAAAAAGGTTAATATTAGAGATGGTTCTTAACCTCATGCCCAAATATAAAAGATTAAAAACTAAGAGCTTAATGAACCATGATTAAAATCACTTACTCTCCATGACCATGCCCCATTGCACAATGTGTCCACTGATGCCGATCTGTGGATGCCAAGGATGATTGAATGCCCCATTGTAGAATGTGGTCTCTGATGTCGATCTATGGATGCCAAGGATGACTGAATGAATATGCAAACTAGAATAGGTGGAGTTTTTAGAAAGGCATTGATATAGTAAAAATAAATAAATAATTGCAAAATGCTTGCACAAGGGAGAATGGTGCAAAACAAGAAATCTATCAAACTCAAAGAACTCTAACAGTGATATACAAGAGTGGGAACTGCTTGATGGATTGCCTATGAAATATGATAAGTATTCCAAAAAATGATGGATGTGGGTTCGCCAAAAAATCGTAGAGCTAAACATGATCATTGTCCTCTTGTAATAATCTCTTCCTTCATGAGGTTCTAAGAATAGAAGAGATGCCATACTACACCAAAGATGCATGCGAACCATTTGAAGGAATAGTAGAATGACTGGTGTCCATCACAAGTGGGCCAACCACTTGAGAAAATTTTCATGCCGTGCACAGAATCAAGAGACGTGGAAAGCTTATGAATGTTTATCATAACATAGAAAATGACTTTTATAATCTTTAGGCCGAAGACTCATATTGAAAGTGCTCAAACCTATATTAAGTGAAGTCTCACCTCAAGGAATGCTCGCAATGCATCAACAAGTGTAATGGGATGAATATGAATTCCAACCCATCTCCTTCTCCATGCCAGGTTGGGAATGGCTTAAACATCACACACTAATGCTTCATTCCTAGAGTAAAAGTGTTAAATAGTCAAAGTTTGACTTACTTTTTCAAGCTTAATTTCTTGGTTAGTGTGTGATGTTTAAGGTTGGCCGCCAGGTTGCCTCAATAATTGTTTAATTTATACATACTGAATATTGTCCACCGAAGTTCGAGTGACTTGGATAATGAACACGTCATCTCTATTGTCATGCTTTATGCCTATGGTCCTCATGAAAGATGACATAACCTGCACGTAAGATGAGTATTTGATCAAATGCCACTGGGAGTAATAATGATCCATCAACAAAATGTCAAAGACAAAGAGGGAACTATTAGACTGGACTCTAAAAGAGACACTATCACATTTAGTTACGCCGAGAGGCATTCTATACAATGGCAGCACAAATGCCCAGCATGGGAATATGTCAATATTCTTTGTCAATAAAAAAGAATTGGGAGTGGTAACAAACTTCCAAATTAAATATTAAAAAAGAATTCCCAAAATAATAGCTGGCCGAAATAATAGGAAGCCAAATGGAGGCTGAAATAATAGGCCTGAAAAAGTAGGGCCCGAAAAAGTAGGACCCAAAAAAATAGGGCCCGAAAAAATAGGGGCAAAATAATTTCAATATGATTTTTTTTTTTGTTAAATATAATTTTGCATGCACATTCATGCTTTTTTTTTGCGGGGAGTGGGGGAATTTGAAACAAATTCGTGGAATGTGAAGAGACGTCTATTGGGGGATATGAGGAGCCTCTCAGAAGTTATAAAATCAAGGCTTCTCATTTCATTTTCATTTTATTTTTTTGCAGGAAGGAAGTGGTGGAGGTTGTTGGAGGATTAGATTGGAGTTTTTGAATAGGAGTAAATTGAAGTTTTGGAGTAACATTTTTGTAGTTGAGATTTCTATTTTTTATTTACATTTTCATTTAGATTTAGAGGTAGATGTAAATTGAAATTCAAAATTAGTTATAATATTCTACTTTGATTTAGATTTCAATTTTAATTAATTTCATTTAGATTTAGAATTCTGTTCATAACTATTTAGGCTTGCATTTAATAGTTTAGTCTTGCATGTTTGATTTAGATTTAGATTTGTATTCAAAATCTATTTGATATATATTTTATAATACTTTTCATTGTTAATGGTGCTTGATGGGAGTGTTTTAGGGGTGTCTTCTTTTCTATTTCTGAAATATTTTGGTCCAATATGTACTTTCCTAACTAGATCTATCCATTTTCTTTTGATTCATTCATGGAGCTTCCTGACGCTATTAGCGCATTGCTGGGACTGAATGGGAATGGATTAAAGATAAATGACTGACTTAGGATCTGGATATGCATTTGGAATTGGTTCTACTGTGGCTCCAATTTATAGGTTCCTTCCTACTACCTATTCTTTCAGTGGTTTAATCTAGTTAAGTGTGGATTGAGAGGTTCTGGCTCATTCCCACTGGTTTGTAATTTTGTCGTGATGTCTAGCGTGTGGCATTCTAATGGGATTCTTCATTGGAAAATGGTGCAAATAATTATGTCAATGTTGAACGACTTGTCCAATGTGATAATTGTTCTAGATATAGAATGCGGCCATGGTGATTTTCTTAGCAATACAATTGAAAAAAAGGGAAATCTGGTATTAACACAATGTTATAGGAAATCTCTGAGCAGAAATGCTTATAAATACATTCAAATTTCTTTTGTAACTCATAATATCAATCTCACTTTTTCTTGTGCTCCTTTAGTCTAAGAAAAATAACATATTGGAGTAACAAATTGCTTCTGTAACGGCAGTTGCAGGTGCAATTATTTTAGCAATTTTGGGCATTCTAATTGTTCCTGTGATGGGTACTTATGTTTTAGTTCTTAGATTATGTGATTTGGTTGTATTTAGAGTCTTTTTAATAATGTTTGAAACTAATATTAAATATAATAATAAAGATTAATATAATGTTAAATATAACATGCTACAACACTTATCAAAAATATCAAAAACACAATTGCTATAGCAAAACGAGAATGGAGAAAAATTTTCAGTTTTTGTATTAATTCGTCTGCTTAAAATATATTACAATTGCCATATTTTATATTGAGAAATGCCTCATATGGACTTTCACATGCTTAATTAACTACACTACAATCAAGACTAACTTTGTACTTAATCTAATTTTATCAAATGAGACTAGCCCAAGATTCCTATGTAACTGTTGTTATAACAAACATATACAACTATAGAACTTGTGATTAATAATTTATAAGTGCTTGATTCTCCATATTTCATGCGTAAATTCATGATTCTAAAAACTCAAAGTTCAAACTGCATGTTACATTCTCTTCCTTATTCGGTGAATTGGTGCATGACTATTAGATTAAACGGTGCATGGAAGAGACAAAACACTGAAAGAAATTACTCTTTTCTTATTATTATTGTTGCTTCTATTTTTTATTTTTTTATAATTATTGTTAGTCTTGATGCTGTTTTTAATTTTATTATTACAAGTATTGATTATTAATATCTCTGAGTTCATCCAGAGAATAGTACTAAATCTAGAAAAACTTAGTAATAACAGTTTGAGATAACTGCAGAAAGTTTTTATTTTCACAAATATTCTCTTTCTTTTGAAAATATGCTATTATTTTGGTAATGAATTGTAAAGTAGAAAGGAAAAACTTTCTATAAATCTTTTTTGGTTACTGTTTCGCCTGCAGTTTTCATTTTATATGAAAGTTTATTATTTTTTCAAATCTTAAAAATAAAGATTTTTATATATGTAATTTTATTTTATTATTAAAATAATAAGATTTTGGAGGTTGTAAAATATTGAAGTTTAGAAATTATTTTAGATTTTACAAATGAATTTTAACATAATATTTATATTAAAGAAAAAAATAATAATAAAATTGTTACTTAAATCAAATATAAAAATTATAAATTTTTACCTAAATTTATTAATTGTATAAAAAACTATTAAAGATAATTAAGTTCTATTAAATGTACTTGATTTTATATTATAGAAATACGAACAAAAATTATAAATTGGGACAAACTTTAGAAATGAAGTCAAATTTAAAGAGAGACAAATAACACGAGGTGACGTGAGAGAGAGAGAGAGAGAGAGAGAGAGAGAGAGAGAGAATTAACATGAGGCGACGTGATACAGAGAAAGAGTGAGATAAATAACATGATGCAATGTGTGTGTGTGTGTGTGTGTGTGTGTGTGTGTGAGAGAGAGAGAGAGAGAGAGAGAGAGAGAGAGAGAGAGAGAGAGAGAGAGGATAATCTTAGAGGGGGTAGAAGGAAAAGGGGAGAGGGGGAGAGATGAGCCATGGAGAGAAAAAACATAAGAAGGGTCCAAAATAGATGGAGATGGAGATGGTGGAGAGAGAGAGGCCATGAGTGAGAGAGAGAGAGAGAGAGAGAGAGAGAGAGAGAGAGGAGAGGGGAAGAGGGTGAGAGACATGAGGTAGACATACATAGAGCATTTTAGAGATATATAAACATGAAGATGGTGTGTGTGTGTGTGTGTGTGTGTGTGTGAGAGAGAGAGAGAGAGAGAGAGAGAGAGAGAGAGAGATCACATGAGGTGATGTGGTAGAGAGAAAGAGTGAGACAAGGGGGAGAGAGTGAGAGACATGAGGTAGACATAGATAGATGTAGTGAAAAATAAGGAGGGAGAAAGAGCGGAGCGGGAGGGAGAGAGAGAGAGAGAGAGAGAGAGAGAGATGATTAGAGGGGGCAAGAGATGTAGATATATAGAAGGGAAGTAGGGAGAGATGAGCTAAATAAGAAAAAGAATATATATATTCAAGAATAATTTTATAGTAAGTTTATACAATTGTATTTAAAAAGAAATATATAATTCAGCACTTACCTTAAAAAAATAGAAAAAAATTTAAAAATACTTTTCCTATTGCGCCGCGATTGCCACTAGCTTATATATACCTCTATATATATTACGCCAAGAGTAATCATTCTCGAGGTGCCTATTTTCATTTAATCCCAAGGTTATTTTAACCACAGTTGGGATTTATTAAAATGAAAATAGGTGCCTCGAGAATGATTAGTCTTGGCATAATATATATAGAGGTATATATAAGCTAGTATTTAATCGTGTCTTAAGCTTGTCTCAATAAAATGCAGTTGGCGAGCATGGATGCTAAACTGCCACATTAGTTGTACCTGTAGACGTCATGTTCATCTTTTGATTCTATTCGTAAAGTTGGAGGAGGAGCTGCCATCTTGAAGAGTGGTTATATCATGTAATTTGGTGATTACAGAATTTTGTAGAAACCTGTTTGGAAGCTTTGAGTAATCAAGCGATCAGAAGCTCTGCCTTTCCACAGTTCCGAAAAAGGAAGAATGCTTGAGCACATATAGATCTTGTAGATGCAATAATGGGAACGCATATTGTCTGATAGAGTTCCAAACATTTTTTGCTTCATATTATACATCGATCAAACATACGTACAGTTATAGCAAGTATTCAAATGGATACATGTTATCCAGGGTACATTTATTTTGTTGAGTTAAAATATTGATGATGTTACGCTTGCAAAATTTCATGGCTAGCAGAGCAACGATACTGATACTGAAACTGAATGTTGAATCTATAGCTGGGACTCTCTGCACAGTTTGAAGATGGGAATTGATGGATAAGATTTCAAAGTGATTAGATAATTGGGTGTCTCGATGGGTGTTTGTTCGGCCTTGAAGACTCTTAAGAACGCGAGTGCAAGAATATGATGGTTATGATGGCTAGTGTGAATTGTCAAGTATCAAACCCGTGTCCGCGAACTGTGTTAGCCACCAAATACCATCATTCTAAAGTGACACGAGGGTGTATAGAGTGATTGCCTCAATGAAAGAATGATCAAGATATATGACTTGTTGAACCGCTGTCTGAGATCTAATAAAGTGATGAAGCACATTTAATGTGTATAAACTCTGACCAGGCATTTGAAGTGATACAGATAAAGGAAATGTTAAATTTGGGAACTAAGCACAAGCTTCATTTGACTCTTCTTCAATACTTGGAAAATATCTAATGGTTATCATTAAAGATAATCATTTGACTTTTTTTCAAAATATTTAAATCTTAAGTCAAGTTTTGGTTAATTTTGTCAAGGTTAATTAACCTCACCAAAAAATCAGGTAAGTGGGAGGTAGTAATTTAATCACAAATGAGTCATTCCTAACCCCGGGTCTATATAAGGGATCATTCTCACTTTGCAAGGGACATTTTGGACTTTAGGATTTGGGAACACTTATGTTAGAATTTTGATGATAAGACAATTTCTGGAAAGTGTGTATAGTTTTTGTCTTTGACATTGAAAATTCCTCTTAGGTTATTGGTGCAAGAAAATAAAGCAAAGCACAATTTGAGCTCTTTTCCTAAAATCTCAATTGTTGAAGCATGAAAATGTTGATTCCCTTTGCTATGAGTGTTTTCAAGGTATTGTGCAAATTTTCATGAATCTTGAATCAACATTGTGCCAATGATCATCTTCAAACATAGTTCTTGATTGTCTTTATTAGCAATTTATGTTAAATCAAGAAAGCTGTGAAGTTGTTTGGTGCATTCATCATTTGTAACTTTCTCTCTACCCTTTTAGTTCAAATACATTTATATTGAAAAATCAAAGCTTATATTAGGGAGTTGGCCCTCTCAACATAGAGGAAGATTGTAATCTGACAGTGATCGGTTGCAATCTCTCAAACTGTTGGTATAGTTGTCATTGTTCACTAAGTGAACATGGTTAGTTTCAGAGATAATTTCACAATGACAAATATGTTTAACAACAAGCATATAGACTTTTTATGGGAGCTTTTCTCTAGGAAAAAACTTAGTAGATAATTTTGAAATTAGGAATAGTAAGTTTTATTTATTTTTCTTTTGTTCTTGTAAATATGATTTCTTGCTACTTTTAAAATATTTTTTTGGTGGAGACTTTTTCAAATTAAAATATCATTTTATTCCCAATTGAATATAAATAAATAATTTTTTTGGTTTGTTTAAAAGAATTTTTAATATTATTATTCTACTTATGTTGAGAACTAATCATAGTTTAATTTATTTAAATTTTAAAAAATCTAAAAATTATTGAACTATCAAAAATCTATTTGTTCATGATTGCAAGCACAAAAGTATGCAACTACCAGTAATTTTTTTTTTGAATGAACTTTGATTTTAATTTGTACTCGTTTATCATTTAATATGTAAGCTCAATGTAACAAGAGATAATCATGTTTTGCCTTGAGTTGACCAACTTAAAACATTATAGTTGTACTACTCTTCATACTTATTCAATATACTAAGCGATTGTTCCATTTAAAGTAGTATTAAACAATAAATTTTATATGGTTTTTTTCAATAATTTAGGAATAAAGAAAGTAGGAGAATCCTTAGAAGCTAAACTAAATTTAAACTTGAAGCATCATTATGTTTTAAATTTTTTTGATGGTTTAGTAAAGCACATTTTTCCAAAAAATCATTTTTAAGACTATTTATTTCTTGGACCTTGACTTGACCAACTTACAACATTATAGTTAAATTATAATTTATACTTAAGAGATACAATAACTAATTATTCCATTTAAAGTACACTTTGTTGAACAATAAATTTTGTATGATTTTCATAATTTATCACCAAAGGGAGAATGATAATGGTTATAAAGTAACTTTAAATTTGAAACATGATCATATTTTGTGAAACTTTTTGTTAGATTTTTAGGTGACTACACAACACCCTTGGGATCAAATTATTGACCAAATTAACTTCCATAGGAGAATGGAAAGATGATTACATTAAGATGTAGGAATGATATTATTGATAATGGATATGATGCAAATTTACATAGTAGACCTGCATATGTAGTCAAGATAAAAATACAATGTGATTAGGAGATAATTAGCTATCGACTATGAAAGGTGTAATCACATGTTGACCAAAGGTAAATAATCCTCCACTATGCAATTAATAATGTCTAATAGGATGAGGATGATAGTATGAAACTTGCACTAAAGGTGGAATTAGATGTTCAACTATCATGACCTAAAGTGAAATTCTACTACTATTATGATTAACCACATACATAAAAAACAATTACATCAAAATATAACCAATATTTAAAAATAATAAATTGTACAGAAGAGAACACAAGCCACAAAGATTTAACATGGTTCAACCAATCATTGGGCTACGTCCACCAACTTCAAGTCCAATATTATTATCATCTAGTGATTACAATATGCAATCCCATACAACTCAATAATGCCACAAGAAGCTACAACATCATCATACATTATGAAATCCCTAACCCTAATCCATTTTATACAAACTTTTTTCCATGTACAAAATTAGGGCTAGAATAAGTCATCTAATATAAAAATAGTAGTCAAAACCTTTTACAATCATAAAGTCTATTGAGCTTTTAGGGAACTTTGTACTATGACAAAGAGCACACCTAGGGCTCTTCCCTAGGACCCCACAAGGGGTTTGATCTCATCTTGGAGGTGCTAGCCCCAAACCCTAGTAGTAAAATTTGAGGAGAAACCATGCCAAATAAAGTGGGAAAAAATTAATCCCTAAGTCTAATTAGGCTTCAAATCACAACAACCAAACCATGTGATTAATAGAGGTGCAAAATCCTACATGACTCATATGTAAGTTGTTGTGCATTGTACTATCCTAAGTAAGCTTAAACATGATGTAACTAATAAAGTTCACTTAAACTCACAATACAAAGTGAATCCTAGATGATAGATCATGTTAGGTATCTATGTACAATATGCAATGTAATATAGGAAATCTAGTTTCACATATAGTGGAGAAAACAAAATGCCTCATGGTAATAACTCTCCTCCAAAAATAAAGGTTAAAAATGAGATTCATGTATGGATGAAGTAGTCATTACCCCCATAGACTACATACATCAAGTATATACAAGCAATATTTCTCCCATAGGAAGGATAGTAGGAGACATGATATCCTCCCCTTATAATAAATAATCTCATGCAAAAAAGTTGAGTATTTGAAGAAGCAACATAGTCCAATGCCTACAAACAATATCAATCCATTTGAAAAGAATATAGGCCAAGTATGATGAATCCATAAACCAGATAGGAAATAGAAGTGGAATCTAAATAAAGTATGATGATGACATAAACCAATCAATATAAAAATGAATGGACAAGGAAGGTATCAAAATATGCATTTTTATAGACTAAATAAATGTCTCCAAGATCAGGAAATCCATCACATCAACACTTTGAAACATGAAATGTAAAAAACCAAGAGAAGCAGAAGAACCAAGAACATAAATATCCAAAGAAGGTGAAGAAGTATCTCCAATTACAATTGTGTTGAAACTATCATCAAAGAGAATATAAACTCCCTCAAATCTTTCTTCCAAATTTGAAAGGTTAGACTAAACAAATAATAAGATAATATATGGCTAAATAGGAATCCCAACTAGAAATATATAGACACACACACACACACACACACACACACACACACACACACACACACACACACACACACACACACACATGTATAAATACATGTGTATATTTATGCATATATGCATGTGTATATATGTTGCAAATATGAGGAGGTAGGCAAGGTTACTAGGTGGGGTAATTCAGGAACCAATAAAACTTAATCTTATTTCACCAATTAATTCTTCAAATAATATTCTGATCTAATTGCATGCATGAAAGAATGAAAGAAAATAAACATTCATAGCAATTTGACACAAGATATGGTGACCTATAAACCTTCTAAATAGAAAGTAAAATTGGGCTGGGGATGATACCCACAAGCTTTAGTACTGTAGTATAGAATTGGCCTATTAATGCTTATAATTGATCACTTCTAATTATGTTCCATGTTAGGAGCAATAAGAACTATGAGGTCCACCTTGTTAAAGGATTTACAAAACATACAATGAAGTATGCACTCCATAAAGAGAATTATCAAAGACTGTTAAGTCTACCTTGTTAAAGGATTTGACTGACGAACTTGTTAGGATGAACTAGTGGCTGATCTTCGATCTACAACTCTAATTTGTTGGTTGAGATTTTTTGAATTGTAATGGTCACCTTGTTGTGATAGATAATACTTTGTTGTCCCTTATACTACTTGCAGGTTTCTTTAATTCACACTTTTTCTTGTCATATGCTTACTCTTCTTATTTGGATATTTATAATGCATTACATATATACCAATCCAAATTACAACATATTGGAGTTAGCTACAATACAAGTTTCACCAAAATCCACAAATTCAACCCAATGGCTGTAACTTGGGTTCTGAAGACAAACTTGATGATGTTCTAATACTTGATAACCAGTGTCAACACTTGACATTTTCTAGCACTCAGTTGTCAAAGAGGCTCAGTTCATACTGATCACTTCTAAGTAGCTTGAACTTAGTAAGCACTATGTGACTTGGCGAACACTACAAAAATTGACATATACTAAATCACTCAGTTGAGATTCTATGGCTTGGCTAACACTACTAGCTCGATAGACAATTGAGAACATGGTTAACTGATTAACACTACAAAACTCATTTAACACTATGAAACTTGGTCAACACTATGGAACTTGGTTAACACTATGAAACTTGGTTAACACTATGGAACTCAGTTAATACTACAATTTTAATTACTTACATTAAACAACTTAGCAAACACTGCTACACTTGGCATAAACTGTACATAGGTTCTTGGTAGTAGCTGTATAGCTTTGTATTAACATAACCAATCGATTAAGTGTGAGTCACTAATAGACAAATTGATTTTAATGTCAAAAATCCTGATGCAGGAGCATCCTAGGCATAAGGGTAATCTTGCATCACCCAAAAATATTTTATTTTCAGCCTTTTCTATTTTAATAAGGAGTAGTAGATAGGGTGGTTACTATTTATGAGAACTTACTATTTTTAGAAAGTTTGTCATATGAGCTTGGAATGTTCTCATTTTCTATAGGAAGGTTCATTTTAGAGTTGTAAGCCTACCATTAAAAATCTCATTGCTCAAGCATTAGTATCAGAGAAGTTATTGCTAATTTTTGGTGAAAAATTTTGCACAAAAATCTTCAGGCTCACCGTTGGAGGCCTTAGAGTACCCAGATGAGGTTTCAAAACTCGATAAAAGGGCACTAGCATGGTTCTAAGATAGTAGATCAGGAGCTAATTTTTTTGAAAAGTGGTTATAATAGCCAATTACATCAACAGTTCATGAGTTATGGCCTTCAGAAGTTGGGCTACCGAAATTTCTAAAAATTTTGTGTATTGTTAGGGTTTGTTGGCTCTAGGTATTAAGTTTAAGCATCTAGAACCTTCTCGGGTGACATAAAACTACCTATTTAAGAAATGCCCAAAGATTGTCTAAGACAACTCTAGTGATAGTTCGCAGCACTGTCTTGTAGATTACTATAATGAAGGCGCCCATTTGGGTTAGAATATTGTAATTGAGAATTCTGTAATTATGCATTTGCGGCAATAATAAGAAGCTTTTATTTTGTTCTCACATTTTTTGTTTCTTTGTTTTTGTTACGAGTTTATGGTATTAAGGGGAGTCCCCTACATTAAGTGGTATCAAAGCTAGAGTTCTTGAGCATGTGGATAGATTGCTAACTATTAGGCAGTTCACACTAGGACTGTGTTTTGGGCTAAGCGTGTAGACAAATCACTAATTGTGAGGCAGTTTGCACTAGAGTTTTAGTAGAAGCATGAAAATGCCTCCATGAAGAGAGTGTTACACTTGAGGGTTTTTGACCCCTCCAAAGACAAAAGCAAGTATTGGAAAAACAAATGCATAGAGGAATGGATCTTCCCATTAGAGATGAAAGTGAGGATGAGGATGGAGTAGAAGAGAATGTTGAAGCAAAGGCAATTCTAAACCCAGAGGAAGAGAGGCTTTTTAGGGCCATCTCCAAGATTGGAAAAGGACCTAAGTTTGAGAAACTAGTACATTTGACCCCATTTTTAGACCATCTAATAAATGGGGTCAAATTGGTTGTTTTATGCAGGCAATGTATACAATTTTTTAACTAGAAGCCTGTGTTGGTCAAAATTTTAACCAACACGAACTTACACTTTACCGAAATTAAAAAAAAGGTCTTTGCTGCGCCAATGTATATAAATTTTTTAACTAGAAGCCCGTGTTGGTTGAAATTTCAACCAAAACGGACTTACACTTTCCCAAAGTTAAAAAGAAGTCTTTGCCACACCCTACTTTCAGTCTTGCGTGACCGGAAGAAAGGCTGTGTGGTTAATGTTGGTCGGATACTGCATTTTGTGGTGCCATTACATGCAGAGGAAGGGTTTGAACATTATGTGCCATGTTTGGCAGCTTCAGTGCAACCTCTGCCAGAATAGTAAGGTTCTATCTCTGTTATATCTCCTCTTTTTCGTTGTTCAGCACATCATCTTCAATGTGATTAGAATTCATAACATATAATTTTCCTCAGCAGCTCCCACCTTACATGCCTTGTGTGGATGTTCTGTTTATTGGTTTGGGAGTTTTCTTTTCACTGCTAGACACCTCTATTTTAAGCTGTGATCTTCTAGCCATTGGCTAGCTTCATGGTGGATTCCCCAACTGCGGGTTTGATGCTTTGGATTGGCATGAAAGGTTTTGCTAGATTTGATGGTGGATTCCCCAACTAAGGGTTTGATGCTTTGGATTAGCAAAACTTGGAGAAGAATAACTTGAGACTCATTTTTTTGGCACTATTTTTCTAAGTGCATATTTTTCAAAAATAATCCTGCTTTTGGTAAATAATACATATTTTGCATTTGCGTGAACATAATCTCTAAGAAAATATAAAGATTACAAAATTGGTGTGGCCACAGGAAGATAAAATTGGCCATGACCAATTCCTATAACAATAGAACTAGATTAACATCTATAGTATTTCTAATAATAAGTTGTCTATGATTGAGGTTTATTCCAACCATTGTTCTTGTCCGGTCTACTGAAAAAAACCATTACCACAAAAGCTTATTTTGACTATTCCTTTCTACTCAGTGATGCGGGAGCATACAGATCGATAGGTGATCCCACATCAACCAAGAAAATATATTGGTAATTTTATCTCAGTTTTGTATTCTTGCCATTTCTCAACATCAGGTAATCTTTGATTTTATCAGAAATGAATAAAATGGAGTTTCTATCTTAATGCAGTTTTTTGTGCTTCACAAGTAGTTTTTTGCAGAGACTTTAGAAAATGTATGAGGATAGGGTTAAAATATTTTATATGGATATTCTTGAATAATGTGGAAAAGGTTTGAAGCCATATCTCACCATTTGGGAGAACTTAAAGCCAATAGTTCGTGCCAACAATTTTACAAGAATTTTAAAATTCAAAATTAATAAAAGGCTGGCGCAAAAACCGTTTGAGGGAAGCATGGTGATGTTATTTCACTTATCTTGGCCAGTTTTTAGTTTTCAGAAAAGCAGAGCTTTCAAGAAAAAAATGCATCAAAAGTTACTTTCTGACATGTAATTGCACAATTCCAAAACACCAATTTGATCAAATTATTCTGGTATGATAATAAAAAGATTGTAGCAATTAAATCATTGGATCTTACTCCTTTATGCGTCATATTTACATTGCATAAAGACGTTTGGGTGATTGAATTTGATAATGGTCCAAAATTTACTTTGAGAGCCCATAAATGAGTTAAATCATCCTTTCAAAAAATTAACTCATTTCAGAAATGTGCTGCTTATTATTATCTTCAAACATCAAATTGTATATAATTGAAAAACTTAAACATAAAATTCTTTAAAAAGGAAAGAAGCTAAGGGAAAGGAAGGTGACAAGTGGAAAATAAAAGTATGGGAGCAATTCTTAAAATCTATTCATTAAAACATCAATAAAATATTAATTAGAATGCCAACATAGAGGAGAGACGATGCAGATTTGAAGGAAGATGGCTGTATACAGTTTGGAAGAAAATGAAGAGAAATACACGAATTGTGAGAGGACCATGTGAGGCTAAATTTGTAATTTTATTGCAGATTTATAAGCTGTTATTTGATGCAACTGATTTGCAAGATTTTTATCAATAAAATGAAATGTATGTTTAATTTGCATTTAGGTTTTGGTGCGAGAAACAAATCTCTTGCATCACTCAATCACTAGTTGAGGGTAAGGGTACCCACAAGTCAACTACTACACCATTTCTGATCAACAAGGTTGTAATTGGGATGGCAAAGCCATTTCTAGGAATGCATCAATCAATATCTAGTCTAGCCCTCCCAACAAAGCCATTTAATAAATTACTTTCCCCAGGGTTTTGATGATATCTTTATAATCATCTAGATCTAGCAAAAGAGCAATTAAATAATTGAGCTTATCTCAGCCTTGTATCAATTTTAACTTGATTCCTCTATGAGTTTCTAAGAATTCATTCCATACAGCCATCATCATGGCATATATAAAAACTCCACATTCTGTCTTGAAGACCTTTATGTGTTGATCTGAGATGTTACCTAAAGAAAATGTACTTTGTTGCGACCAATCCAACATTGAAATCCATGTTTCAAATATCACAGTATCCTTTGTGGTGAGATGCAAGGGGGACATAAGAATGTTGTCAAATCAACTAGCATATAGATAAGTAGGAAATATTTTCCACAGCAAGTCAAATTGTGATATTGCTATTAGGATTCAACATTGTAGTTTTCAAGTCAAACTCGTTGACCATGTTTCATGAGTAGTGGTTCACAAGAACCCATCTCTCATGTGAATGAAACGAATGCTCAACAGTAGCACTCATTGCATCTAGGTGATGCTCACAAGGGTGAAGCACCAAACCTCACCCAGGAAGGGAAAATGCTTCACCCCAATGAGAATCACCTAGATAAAATAAGGTGAGTGTTCCACTCATTCTCTTGAGAGATGGGTTCTTGTGAACCATTATTCATGAAACATGGGTCAATGAGTTTGACTCAAAAAACTACACAATTGAATACAGATATTGTTAAAATGGATAGTTAATTAAGATGATAAGTATTGTTCTACAATATGATGATCTTCGAACTATAGGAAGTATATCACATTTATTGATTTCGATGTGTATCTTCCCATCACCAAAAGCTATATATATATATTCAATAGCAACTTTAGGATTGGTCATGACTCTTAATAGTGAAAGGTCACGATTAGTTAGTGTTCACTAACTAACTCAAGCCAATATAATCAATCCACATATAAGATATTGAATATAATGCAAAAAGCTATTGAGATAGCTGATAATAGATTCTTTGCTTCTCACAATTACATAATAATTTCTATTCAACACTTATCCATAAAATGAGAATCTACCAGTTCGAACAAGCCTTCAAGCAATTGTGATACCGGTGGCCCCACTATATTGGCTTCTCTTTTGACTATAGCTCCTCAATTATTCAGTGCCTCTTTTCCCTATGTTTTGCTTTTAATTGTTTTCATAAAAATTAAGCTTGTAGAGTCTTCAAGAAACCATTTAGCCAATGGGTGAAAGAATGGCAAAATTATAGAAAAGAGACAGTTCAAAATAATTCAGACAATTAAAACTATGCTAGAGTTTGTGTAAATTGATACAATAATTATGTACCCCATTTTCTTCAATACAGATTCTATTCACAAATAAAACTTATCTACATCAATTGTACCCTTGTTTATCCAATGTGCTCACAAGTTTGAACCTCTTCACATTGATGTTGGTGGCATTCACACCAGATCACTTAATGCTGATAAAGTTACAAAACCTTGCCAATGTAGTCATGGGTTTTGTCTCTTTTAATATGTGTAGAGAATCCTCTTTCATTAGATAACAACACTCTTATGATCTCAAATCAACCTAGACTACTGCTGTTCCCAAATTGGGACTATTTAAATCTGATGTAGAACTAAAACCAAATCTTGAAAAAGAAATCGGTATCATAAAGCATACCCCAATTTCATATTCAAACATTTAACTTCTTGAAACCAATAACCGATACCAAGAATTGACTTGGAGCAAAAAAAAATTGAGATCTTTGAAATTGTATTGTAATTGGTGATGACTTCAATCATAACTCTCTTTTAAACTATTGTTAAACCATTTCATACTCATCGTGACCAGCCACCAAGGTAAGAACAGAGAAATTATAGATAGCTTTAGTATCTTCAAACCAAATAGCAATTAGCGCAGGTTTTGAATACAATATAGTTCCATAAATTTTGTTTACTCCATCTATGATGATTCAAAAATTTAAGAACATAGAAATGTGCATAAGAAAAATGAAGAAACAAAAGATCTAAATAGAATTAAATTCTACCATTATTCCATTCCTGATTACATTGTTTCTCCACTTTCCTTGATTCTCAAATCTTCTCATACTACTACTATTCAGAAAAATTATATATATTCCTCTCGGGTTTCTTTAATTACATAGATCTAAAGATATTCAAAAGAAGGTAACCCAATAACTAATTCTTAAAACTGACTTTTAACTTCCCACACCCGACTCATTATAATTCTAAATATATTAAAGATACTAGTAAAGTATCTTGGAGTTTATTCAAAACTCTTAACTTATAACCCCCAATTACATCATTAAATTAACTATATAAAACTAAGACTCATTCCAACATTATTAAGATAATCATTTAAAGTGCATTAGAATCCCAGATCTTGAAAATAATTGGAATCTTTGGATGCCCCTGCATCATTATGCCTTTGCCTTCTTCCTTGTAGCTCTTGTAGGTCCCTATTTAGCTAGTTTTTCTAGCTTAGCAGTAGGAGGAGTCTGATCTCCTTGTAACCTTATGAGGTTGAGGAGTAACCTCAACTTTTATTGCCAAGATATCAGGTGTGTCTACCACCTCTACACTCTTATTGAAAAACATGTGTAGATGACAATATAAGATTAGGTCTCATTTTGAAGGACATGTGTAGATGAGAGATGGATTGGTGTGAAATCAAAAAAGAAATCATCAAGCATGACCATTCATTTTGGTATGATCGGAACTTCTTAAGAAAAGTGAATAAATTTTTTGTGGATATAAGTCCTTGACAACATATATATAGTGCTAGTTACAAGATTTCAACTACTATTTATGTTTCTCTGTGTATATTTTTGAAGTTGGTATTTGAATTGAGGTTGGTGTCTCATGTGGTTGAAGATGGTGTTCCAAAGAGGGTTTGTTCTCTCTAGGAGTTGGTACTCTTGGTGAGTTGGTGCTAAATTTTGTACTGTTCATATAGCACATTCTATACCATCCACTGTACACCAATCTGCATACCCAGACATGAATCATTTATATTTTGAATCAGCTTACCAATGCAAATTCAATTCCTTTAGTTCTTTTTCACATAAAACAACTTAATTGTTTGTTAAGTCTGAAAATGGTTAAGAAAACCTCAAATCAAATTAGATAATGCAGATCTTGATGATCTTCTTTTAATACCAAATATTCTTGCATTTAAAGTTTAATGAAACTTACATCATCACATACCATTTATTCTCTACTTAACAACATTGAATCTGCACATTTCATGGCTTCCAAACAGCCCAATAATATTATGATGGATGGGATATAAAATCAACTCAATTAAACCATCTTAGAGCTGCCCAAAGTAACTTTTTATAATTCATAGAGGATCAACTTATAGAGCCCAAAACAAAGCTTAAATAATAGTTTCAATGATCTTAAATAATAGGGCTTTAGATAGTTATTAAAAAACATATCTTCTTTTCGAGCTCTCTATTATTTTGATGATGGATTCTCAATTTATGCCAGTGCAATCCAAGCATCTAATTTGAAATGTCAATGCAAAAAAAAATCTTCTCCCTTAACTCTCTGTTATACTAACAATAGAATGTGATTTAAAATGTCAATCTAGAAATGTTTATCTCTGACTCTATATTATACTAATGACAAAATGGGATTTGAAATGTTGATGTAAAAAAATTCTTCTATTCTAACTCTGTATCTCGATGATAGAATCTAAGACAATGAATTACACATTACTTCATTTTATGTTGCATGAAAGTTGGCCCTACATAAGTGCATTTAGAACTTTTTTGTGATACTGTACAAAATCTGCAATACAGTTACTCCTCTATTTGAGAAGTATTTTCAAAAATCAAAGGTGTTGTTGATGTGGTGACTATGATGAGGGTGCAATAATAATGTGTCGAGCTTGACCAAAGACCAATTTTGCATATAATAATATGAACCATCATCTTCTATTATTTAAGCAGTGCTGAAGGCCAAGCTTAGAGGGATTTATGTTGCTTCACTAATGTTAGAGTAGAATGAGAGTTCTAAAGAAGTATTAGCCATAGATCAAGTTGATAGTGCTAACAGATTTACAACAGTTATTCCAGAAAACAAAATTTTGGAAGCTACAGTTAGTTCATATTTAAATCTCCAAATCTCCCCAAGCTCATCAAGCTCATTAAAAATAAGAGCATTTGGATATCGTGTCTCACCACTACAAACCATTATAATTTTGCCATTGTACATAAAAATTCCCAAGATCTGATGTAGTTTACCTTGCGTCCTCGATAGAACCTAGAGATACTTGATATTGCCATCTCTATTCAAATCACAAACAAAGACATATGTCCCATCTTTAGAAACCCAATCGATTTTCTGGTCCTGCATGAAAATACTTGTAAAAAGCCAATTGGCATATAGTCATAAGACCTTCTTTTCTTGAAGGGAGCATCTCTTATTTCCCTTCTCTTATTCACAGATTTATAAATCAGAAGAACAGATTTCTTACTTTTGACAAGGTAAATATTTCCAATTATAAGGGTTACCTGATAGGTTTTTGTCTTGGGATCAGAGCTGAGATGAATAGCCACATCATCATTATAATCTTTTATGTAATATGAAAGTTTGGTTTCTCTGTTGAGTCTTACATCTTCAGTATAATGGGACTGCATAGTCAGTGGATTGACCACTTGAAGGTTCCCATTTCTCTTACAGCTATATGCCAAGAGGCCTCCATCTCCAGCTCTTAGACACCATTGCAAGTCACTACATCTCCAATCTTCATTAAATATCTACTTGTACCTTAATCTTCTATTGACATCATAGAAAACAAGACCTTTGGAAGATCCAATGGTTTCGTCATAAAGTTCCATCACCAGCCACCTTTGTGCATTGCCCTACTCCCATAGATTGTGAAATTAAGCAGATCCAAAAATAGTACGTTACTATGAAGTAGAAACTATTTGCATTTGGAATAGTGTGGAGAGGAAGTTTGCAAAATATCAAGGTCAAGATATCCTCTAGAATATGACATGGAAAAAAAATTCTTCCCTTCCTTCTACTCTTTTGTTTGATCCATCATCACTGCTTGATGAAGCCTCCCCTCTATTTTCTATAGCACTGGCCTCATCTATGAAATCTGTATGCTTACTGGTTCCATCTTCAATGTATGAGCCTTCTTCAAGGGTAAGCCAATTGGCATATGGTTCAGTTGATCCAAAGTCACCTTCATTTGTTAGAACCATTGCCTTACCTTTGCTGTATGGAGACTTGCTTAAGCCTTCACCACTCATCTCATTCTCTTAACTCGAAATGTTATCTAAGCAGATTTTCTTCTTCTTAATATTTTGGATGAACCTTGAATCATCAAGTTCTTCCTTTGAAGCCATCTTTGCACTCAATACCCTAACAAAGTGGTAAATGGACTTTATGAGGCATTTATGTTATAGTGATATCATTTCACTTAAATGATAAAATTTTCATTCTTTTATTTATTTTTGTACAAATATTTGTTTTAGAGGACATTTTTCAAACTTCATTTGAGGTTCAATGTGAGATTTTTGGGGAAGAAGCTATGTTAAAATGTTTTCTCAATGCTTCCACATCGTTCCATTATTTTTTTCATAATAACAATCGTGGATCTTAGGTTCATACAAAATTTCTAGATTCAAAAGAGGATGCATGGCAAAAAATTTGTTTGTGTCTTGGTAGACCTAGAAGCACCTACTAGGATGTCAACGTAAATGATGAACACCAGAGGCCTACTCTAAAAGTGGATCTCTCCTCTTTAAGAGTGGTCTTAGTCAATAATTCCATATGAATATGTTTTATTTGATTGAATTAATTTATCACTAGTATCGACATGATACCTTCATATCATTTGACTTCTTAATGTGATTCCTTATCTTCTAATTCCTCATATTGGTGCACATCAAACTACAATATTTGCCAATATCTTTCTTAATATAGTAATGGATGACTAAGATCCCATATAGCAATGGATGACCAAGTTGTTACAGTGAGTATCCACCAATTAGTGCCAAGAATTTTGAGTGCTCTTAAAGGATTTTGATGTGCCTTGTTCTTGCTGACTTGCTATGCCCAATTCAGGCAATATGATTGACATAACAAAGTAATGCCTAGCTTAAGATGGCTAGAAGTACGAACTACATAGCTATTTATACCATCAACTGAACATGTGGAAATTATACATACCAAACATCTACGCCTTCTAGAAATTATAGGATCATTTTAGTTATATTTGAAAACATTAATGAAGAAACACCATATGTGCAGATATAAACATTAATCACAACATGTCCAATTTATTTGCAGATATATTTTCCTGTGAAGAAAGACCACGCTTGACAATATGAACGTTGAACAAAATGAGACAATGGCTGCATTGTGGGCTCAGTTTCAAAGAAAACATAATAAATGTTATTGTCCTTACAAGAAGTGTAAAGGCTTAAAGACTCGAAGAATTCTAATCACAACAGCCTAGAGTCATTGTAGGCAACATGGTCATGTTGAAGGGGGCCATGATTTTCGTCCATTGTTGGATGTGGATTTCATACTGGAGGAACATGGAGATGTGAATATCCAAGCTGAGGATAACACTCTCATGGAAGAAGATGATAATGTGCCAAAGGACATGATTGAAGAAGATGGTATTGGGGTAGGTGATGAAGAGGCTCACAATGATGGTACTAGCAAATCTGATAATGATGATGAACATGGTCTTGATATACCTTTACTTGAGAAGGCACACAAGCCCTTATACGAAGGCTCCCAAACAACTCTACTCTCGGCTATAGTGTTGTTGGTGAACTTAAAGGTTATGAATGGTATATCCAATGTAGCAATGTCACGTATGCTAAGGTATGTCATTTTTTTCATCTTCAATGTTAGCATACAATTACTATTCATTATATTAACAATGCATATTTTTTGTTGTAGGTTGATTAGTGAGTTTTTGCTACCACCATCAAACATTTTGCCTTGTTCATACCGAGAATTATCTAACATTATGGATCAGATTGGAATGAAGTATCAAACAATACATGCATGTCCCAATGATCACATTCTATATCATAAATAATATGAATTTGCAGCAGAATGCCCTGATTGTCATAGTAGTAGATATCGGTCAAATCAAATAACAAAAAAAGTGCTTCACAAGGTTCTTCGGTACATTCCCATTATTCCATGTCTTCAATGGTTATTTAGGTGCGCTACCTTGGCACAAGTTATGGATTACCATGCATGCAATAGAAGTCAGGATGACATTATGTGAATGCCTGCCAATGGTTTTGCATTTAAAGAGATAGAAGAAACATGGTCACACTTTAAAGAAGAACCCCGTAATTTGAAGCTTTCATTGCCAGCGGACGGTGTCAATCCAATGGAGATTAAGATCTGTTTACTCAATGTGGCCTATTTTTATTATTAATAATAACATTCCTCCTTGGATGTCCATAAAGAGGGAGAACATAATGTTGTCAATGATTGTGCCAGGTATTTTTATCATTTTATAGTTATCTAAATAAATTTATAAATAGTGCATGAAAATGGTTATAATAATAATGTAATGTTTATGTTCATTCAATTGCTAGGTAAATACCAAGTGAAAGATATGAACGTGTATATTGAGCCCCTAATTGATGAGTTGTTGAAGTTATGGAATGGCATCACTATGTATGACATCTCTAGACTGATGACAATTTCAATTCCATGTAATGCTTGTATGGACAATACATGATGCCCCTGGGTTAACTCATTTTTGTGGTATGTTATATTGTTAATATCACATATTTTTGGTCTGTTCTAGTGCTTACACATTACTATCAAATGTTTAAGTTGCGCATGATAATTGTACATGATCAACACTTCTACATGATCTTGTAGGTTTTCAGACAAAGGGAAAATTCGCATGTCCATTTTGTGGTTCGAAGATGAAATTTTGTCATTCGAGAACTTTAAGAAAGTAGGTGTTTGATGAGTTTAGACACTTTCTCCACAATAATCATAGGTATACAATTGCCAAAAAACATCTTTTCAATGGGAAATAAGAGACATCATCAAGGCCACGAAGAATGACACCTCATTTATGGAAGTTGGAATATGATCGACTAAATTGTCGAGGTAATATGCAATTTTTCGTCCAAAGTTTAAAATTTGTATTTTGATATTGTCTTATATTTACTAACATTGTAATTGATGCTTGTGAAGGTCATCAAGGCATCAATAACCAACTTCCTAGAGGAATGAAAAGTTATTCTACTCAATTTAGTAGGTTATCGTACTACAACGATCTTCCAATTGCACATTTGTTTGATGCTATGCATATTGGAAAGAATGTAACAGAGACACTATGGAAAATGTTGGATGGAAGGCATGATAGAGAACAAATTGCCAAAATTTGTATCGACATTCATGAATCCAATCATGCACTAAAAGCTTCCATTGAATCAAATAGTAATGGAGACTGCATAAATACAAGCGCCCTTCCTTGGTGATTAACAGAGCAACAAAGTGATGCATTAAAAGAAGTCATAAAAATAAAATTTCCAACAGGATTTTCTGCAAATATAAGCACTCTTCTGTCAAAGAAAGGTGATTTTGGGCCTGGGTTGAAAACACATGATTGGCAAACCTTCATCAAGGTAAGTCATGTTCTCTATTTACATTGTATTTTTAAGATTGAATGTACTACCTATTGCATTATTTAATAATATATTGAAATGATCATTTTTAATGATTGCAGTTCATCCTACTTCTATCCCTTCCACAATAGTTTGACAACAGTATTAAACAAGTTATATATGATCTTGGAAAATACACGAGGTTAGAAGTGTTTTTTCTTAGATTTGTAGCTTTCTCTTAAATCTATTGTATAATTTTATTTGAAATTTTGTTTATGTGGTCTTGTGTGTTGAATCTCTTTTAGGTGGTTATCATCTAAAGAAATTGACAAAAAAGATATAAAATATTGGAAGAGAAAAATTCCACAGCTTATGTGTAAAATGAAAAAGTGTTTACCTCCAACCTTTTTCAATGCTCAAGAACACTACCTCATACATCAAGTTGAGGAGATTGAATTGTGTGGACCTGTACAAGCTAGATCAATGTGGATGGTTGAGAGGCACTTGAAATTTATGAAGGGCTTGGTTCGACAAAGAGCACATCCTGAGGGTTCTATGATAGAGGGATATATGATATACCAGACCATGGTGTACATTACTGAATATCTTCCAAAGTTTGCAGTAGATATCCATGTAGATCGCATTTGGGATCCCAACTCTAATGACAAATTCGAAGGGGAGTACACCTGAGGGGGAAAGGTAGATTGAGGAGGGTGAGAGGTAATTATAAGTTTTTTTTTTGTAGTTTAATAATTATTATTCATCATCAATATATATATAAGTTGTTTCTAACTAGTGTAATTGTCTTCTTTATAGTTGGTCATGAGTGGGATGCACTACACTTGTATATTGCAAACAATTTTGATTGGATGACGGTATGGATTGAGCAGTCTAAAGAAAATGGTTGCTCATTAACATGGGATGGTGTTGTATCATTCGTTAAAGAAGCTCATCGTAATGGAGATCCCAATGTTACACAAATGGTACTTGATCTAATATATGGCTTAAGAGATACAAGGGTATGCATAAGATTACTAATCATCACACATAAGTTTAATATCAACTCACAGATCGATGCAAATAATCTTGACATGTTTGAATAATTGTAGGTCAAACACCACAAAGCTATGTACTACCATGGCTATGAATTTCGCACAAAAAAGTTAGATGAAACGAAGAAAACATGTGATTCCGGGATAAGTGTTATCTTCGCGGTCACCAATATTTCATCTAGAACTGATATACATCCTCAGAGATCTAAAAATTGATACTATGACATTTTGGATGATATACTTGAGTGAAACTTTAATTCATTCAATATAGTTCTATTTTTCATCAAATGGTTCAGGTTACGACTGAATCGAAATGATCCTGATAGGACTGTTATTGAACATGATAGTGGATTTACTATGATTAATACAAGGTCATTTGAGCCAGTCGGAGATGAGCCCTATGTTCTTCCAAGCCAGTGTGAGAAAGTGTTTTATTTTGGTGTTCCACAGAAACCAAGTTGGTCATTTTTTGTTAGACATGACCCAAGAGGAAGGCCGGTAAAGTATAATGTGATTGAAGAAGAAGAAATTGAAGAAGCAGAAGAGGAAGTAAATGATTATCAAGAACAACAGTTACCCAATGGTGAAGATGAAGAAGATGGTGATGATTTTGGTCATGCTAACAATAATGGTGATAATGATGATGATGATGTTGATGACGATCATGATCATGGCGATGATGGTCATGATGATGATGATGATGGTGATGGAGATGATGATGATGGCGATGAAGATGGTGATGATGGCGAAGAAGATGGTGGTGGTGATGACGATGATCAAAGTAACAAGTACGATGATGGTGATGATGATGATGATGATGACATGGATGAAGATCATGATGATCAATGAAATGTCTAGCTAGGATCAATGTCAACTATGATGGGGTCTTGTACGACCAAACTTTTCTTTCTAAACCATATGTGCACATATAAACATTAAGTAGAACATGTCAATTTTTTTTTAGATATACACATTAGTTACACTAAATATTTAACTTAAGACAAATGATTTACATATACAATCTACTTTATTATTAATATTTTTTTTTGGTAAGTCTATTACTTTAATTTCGCTGCTGATTTCTAAGACTTACTAAATTTTTTCACAGGGCGATATGGATGCACCATCTCAGACACATTCAGTAGAGGTAAACATTAAATATTGTAAATTTTAATGTTAATATAGAAACAGATGTCGTATTATTATGTCCTTTTCTTTGTGGCTTTGGAGTTGTTTTGATGAAATTTTACTGATATTTAATGTCATAAATGATAGGAAAAAGCTAGAATGACCGCTAATCAAATGTGATCTGAAATACGGGCTTCATATCTACATAACGTCGCCCTTAGTACTAACCCTGTGCTCATCACCCAGCAAATCAAGCAAAGATACAATGATGAACTTGTTAACATTATCATCGAGGGTGACAAAAGTGAGGAGAAAGAGGCACTGAGAACAGAATTGGGCCGTAGAATCCAATCTTTGCAGGTAAGCAGTAATTCGACTAAAGCAATAATAAAACTTCAATAGATATGAATATTTTATACTATCTTATGGATCTTGATATCTAATTTTATGTGTACTTGTATATACATTTGTGCCATTTGTGACATCACATGGTGAACATGGTGATGGTCGTTGCGCACAACCTTCATGTAAGTAGCACTTTGTTTGTTTTCATCAACATTATAACAGTTACTTTTTTTTGTGGACATTTCTAGCTAGTATCCCATTTGATCTTTATACATTGCAAATGTCTTTGCTAACAATATTGTATTCCTCAGCTCATGATGACGTGCGGACTCCTCCTTCGGTTGTCAGTCCACTATTGCCTACTGCATTGTCGGCAACAAGGGCCACGCAAACATCCTCATCTATACCCACTAGAACTGGTAAAACCTTGTTTTGTTAGATTTTGTAATTTATTTGTACAAATTGATGAACAACGAAGTAGCATATCAGTGCTTCAATGATGTATACAAAAGCCTGCATACACATAAACACATACATACACACACCACGCATACATACATACATACATATATTGTACTACGTAGGCAAGATTTTGTGCTACTTTTTGAATTAATGTCAAATCAAAGCAAAAAAACTTATGAACACATGCCTGCAACTAAGCCACACACTTAGCAATCATAACAGTATCGTACGGAACCATAGAACCCACTGTAACAGCAAAATTACCAGTAAATCAGAGGTTTTTTATTCGTTTTGTCCAAGCATCGACTACAACCTGATCTCCCTCACCTTCTGAGATCACACATGATATATATATAGGCCTATAGGACCATTGGAACAACCAAGTAGCCATTCCCCAACTTAAAACAAACAATAACAACTTTTAAACAATACCGAGCAACATTTTAAAAAGTTGTCAGCAACTTTTATATGCATCTTTATGCATTTTTGCAAATCTGACTACCTAATGAAAAAAAATTTTTGCTAGTCAATTTCTTCAATTTGATTATATCCATAAGTATGCTTTATTTCATTTGGTGTCCACTTTAATTGTCATGATGTTTCAGTTGACAGACTAGCAGAGAGCAGTACTGCTGAAGTTGATCCATTTCCTGGAGCAGTTCGTGTGATTAGTACTGGTTCATATGAAGGGACATTATTGCTGAATAAGAAAACTATGTTTCTGTTAAAAGAATGAAAGCTTCCAGGTGCTTTAAAATTGTTTTTATTTAAAGTGTAAATTTAATTTATTTTTATATTACTCGTTTTGGACTAATAAATCCTTTATGTTTTAGTAGGTAATAATGTTTTCTTTGATCATCTTTTTCATATGACATTGAGACTATTCAGACCCACCATACGTAAAAGGTACATAGTTTGATATCATTTCTACATAATTTTTCTTTTCTTTCATTTACTGTAATATATTAAAGCTATTGATCTAACAATCTATTTGTTTTTAAAAAGGTGGAATTTACAAATCGTGGAATTAAAAAATCAGCTCATTGCATCTTTTGACGAGAAATTTGGAAAAGACATGTTTGACAATGGCCTACTTCTCGAAAGAGCAGCAAAGCATTTAAAGACTGTGAGGGATCAATATAGAAGGGCTCTTAAGGATAACCCAATATACGATCATCCAGCTATGATTCCACCAATGGAGTGGAATGAAATAGTAGAAGATGCAAAGGAGAAAAGGCTATATGAAGATAGAGGTAATGAAGCAGCACAGGGCAAAAAGAGGTATGTCA
The DNA here is from genome assembly GCA_028749045.1 of Cupressus sempervirens. Taxonomy (NCBI): domain Eukaryota; kingdom Viridiplantae; phylum Streptophyta; class Pinopsida; order Cupressales; family Cupressaceae; genus Cupressus; species Cupressus sempervirens. Next base: position 677,022,840 of record CM053790.1, read on the forward strand.
TGATAGTATTAAGTACATTGTAATCATGCACTAATTATTCATATTTGTAAATATATAATCTAAGATGTTTGAAATTGTTCATAGATTGCAGGACACATCCGTGGCTACAAAAGCGAGACTAAAAAAGTTTGGCCAACACAAACCTGGCTCTGGTGGCTATATGAATCTCCAGTCTCGAGTTGTAAGTAGGAGCAATGATATGAAATAAATTTTTTTAATATAATGTTGCAAACAATTTTGTTTAGTGAAACCATACATACAAAACTGATGATATTAAGCAAAAAATACAGGGCACAGAATTCAATGTGGAGGTCACAGATGAAGATAGAAAACTTGCCTTGAAGGAAGGCTATAAAGTCGTGGCTGCACGCCTACACGAAGAATCTATAAGCCTTGCCCAAGAATCCAGTTCACCAAATGATATCTCACAGGTAAATTGGTTAGATGAAAAGTAAATGAAATTGAATAGTTGATCATTTTCTTTTTTGGTATTAGTTTTGAATGTAAATTGACTACATAACAATGTGCATAACATTTTATTGTAGCCTTCATATCCTACCACAGAACGGTCTCGTGACGAAGGCCATAATGTGCATTATAGTGGTGGAGGTATTAATTTGCTATTGGAAATTAATTATGCAATTAGAAATATGAAATGTTCTCCTTCCATTTATTCTAACAAATCTCATAGAGTAAATATTGTGATATTGCTATCATGATTTAACTATGTAGTATTTGAGTCAAATTTATTGACTCATATTTCATGTGCAGTGCTCAAAATGAATCCATCACTCATGATAATATTTTTTTGAATATTTTAGAGCATGTTGAACATCATGTCGATGGAGTGGAACATGTTCCAAGTGTTCAACATGTTGACGTGGTGGCGGATCAAAATGTTAATGTACATGATGTGGCATTGTCAGGTAAGGAAAATGCATGTTATGTTGTACTAGTACTTAATTATAGACTGGTAACAGTTAAAAAAAGAAAAAGAGTATGCCAATTTATCCCATTCACTTGTTCTTGCAACAGAGCCCCCTTTAGTGCAGCAGCCTCCTACTCCTGCAAAGAGAAGGAGCCATTGTAATTTGACATTACACGTGCTAGAAGAGGAGGAGAATGATGCAGATATGGATGCTCCTATGAGCGCTTTTCTTAAAAGAGCTCATAAAAACAAAAAGAAGAAATGATGTTTTAAAAATCTTCTTTGATAAACCTTGTTGGATAATGAAAGAACTTTTTTTTAAGTAATTATGTATGAATGATGCGTATTAATATTGATTTTTATCTTATGTTAATGAATATTGTTATGTCTTAATGAAGTCTTGATTAGTATTGTGTATTAATGAATTTTATATCATATTAATGAATGTTATGTGATTGTATTGATTGAATGTTATGGTTCATAAATGGATGAATGAATCAATGAAGTATGTAATTAGATGATAATGGGTACTTTAGATTGATGTTAGGGGGAGGGGGGTGAGGCTAGATGAGCTTCCACCTTCACGTGGTTGGCCTTGTTAAGTAGAGAATATTATAGTATTCTTGAAACCAAGTGAAGCTCAAACTAACATAAAATGGACACTTCGCATGTGGTAGGTCTAAAATGATTCATGACTACTGCTACCCATAACATGAATACAACTAATTTCTTACCCAACATTCATATCTAGCATTAAAGCTAGTAGCCCTCACCAGTCACTAATTTGGATTTCTCTCCAATAATTCCCAAAAAACTATGGAAACTAAAACCTGATTAAGATACCCTTTTGGGATCTATACATCCTCCCTATGTTTCAATATCAATTCTTTTGGACCATACCCAAGATCCGATACCCCTAGCCTATCCACACTAGGCCTAATTCTCCAATTTTACACAGCAACCCACAACTCCACTGAACCCTACGATTCCAAAGGGTGAAGCAATCCTTCTAGGGGTTGAGAAACAATAGATTTTCAAGATTTTAAGGTTCTACCCTTTACACAACACATTTGCCACCAAACCCTTGGTTTTGGGGTCACTAATCTAGGGCCTGTTCAATAGGACCTCTAACCATATCACCATAACAAAATAATTGCATAAACAATTCATAATTGATCCCTCCATACGTATTTGATCACCAAACATCTTCAATCTCGAAGTAAATTACTTTTAATATGACTAGTGTCTATATTGGTATGTACCAAATAGTATAGAAATTGTACGGACAACCAAGAATTGAGAATTCAACATTTGTTCATTTTTGTTTTCATTTTGGCAATTCAACATCAAAATGTACTTTGTTGCATTTAAAATTTGAATATGTAATGATAATGTCAGTGATTATCAATCTCATATGATGATGATCATATGCAATATTCGGAAAACAAGTATGATTATGAGATACAGTAATGTGATTATTTGAGTTTTGAAATATTTGACTCTATATTAATGTGACATTACTATTATTATTTACTTTAGTCTTTTAGTTTTACAATATTACTATTTTGTATTTAGTATTAGACTCAGCAAACTATGAAAAAAACAAATTGCAGTCTCCAAATACCCCCCATCTCCCATTTTTGAAAAATTGTCATACCGATACCAGTACCAGTACCAGAGACCTCCAAGTCTCCCCATCTCCCGATGACCTTGTTTTTACCACTTGGTGAATGATAGATCAAAGTATATTAGAAGCTCAAATTTCAAATACTGTCGTTAATATGCTGATGCTATTATGACAAATTTTAGTATAACTTATTGTCTTATTTGCTGACTATCTATCAATAGATTGTAGTATAACTTATTGTCTTATTTGATAACTATCTATCAATTCCAGAGTGCTAAGTTGTCATCACAAGTTGTCTCAATAAACCTCCAATAGATACTAGTTGATCTAATAGGTAGCTTGTTCTCAAAATAATAGGCAGGAATATGCTAGAGTTCAGATGTCATTACTTAGAGCTCATATATGTGACAATATGGATTCCAATTCTCTTTTATTCTTTGATTTTATGCTTTGGTCTAGATAAATGACATGTTTTATTTTGTTTTCTACTAGTAACATTTAGCCGGATTGATCTAGAAGGAAAGCTTGTCATGGCTTATTGAAAGGCTTCTGATACTATATTAAACCAGGTTGGCTTTCCTGCTTATTGGACTTGCAAAGTAATGAAATGTGAAGTTATGTCATATTTCTTGTCTTAAGTCTGACTGGGTTATATGTTCATTAAACAATTTAATCTTTCTTATTATTATTTTGTGTGCTTTATTGATTATTACAATAGCATTTGGGTGCTTCTCCAATATTTCTGTTAGAAGAGTAGAGCACATAACAATTTTCTTGATGCATTGATGTCCTCTTTTCTTATTTTAGGAAGTTCAACCATCAACATCAGGAATTGGGCCATTTTTCAGTAGCGCCCTTAACTCTGCAAGTACAAAAAGAAATTTAGGCTATACACTTCCTTCAGTCAATGTAAAAGAAGAATCATTTGCAGAGCCTCTGATAGGTCAAGTCAATACTCCAAGCACAAGCTTTAGTTGGTATAAAAGTGACAAAGCTGGAGGCAAATCCAAAGATAGTTCAAGTCAATCCTTGTTGACACCAGAAAAGAAAAAAAGTCACAATCTTTGTTCCAAGAATAAGAGACTTTGCATGGAGAATGGTGATGCGTTTGAATTGAAGTTGGCATGGGAAGAACCTCAGGATTTGCTTCATGCTACTCCAAAAGTTGTACCTAGCATTGTCATGATTGAAGGGCATGAGTTTGAAGAATATGAGGTATGAAGGCTCAACTAGGATGGGTTTTAAATTTCATTAAACATAGGACAAGAAATTGTATGGACACTCTTGTCAGATCCTTTTATAAATTACTTCAAAATTATTCAATAGAAATAAGTAGAGCTGACTTATTTAGATTCCTTAACATTTCAAACATGTAAATATTTGATTTCAAATGCCCTTGCAATTGTTAAATCTTAAAATCCAAATATAAGCCAATGAAAAAGCTACGAATTCATCTAATGGGGCATCCCTTCTGTGTGAAATCATAATTTTAATCTGCCTCTATATTTATTGTTTTCTGTCTAATATAGGTGCAACTTTTAAATATAGAGTAATAAGCTGCAACTGGAAGTATTGATCAATGCTTTTATAATAATTTTGAGACTGGAATAAGATGTTTTTATTTAAATTATCAATTCTATTGCGTAGTTTTGATTTAGAATAACTAAGACTCGTGATAATAGCAATGATTTGAGCATAGGAGAACTTGGTATATGCCTAGTATGTACGTTAGTGTATAGGAGAACTTGGTGCTTGTTTTGGGAAATCCTTTATAGAAACACATTCTCCTGATTTGTCAATGTTTTCTTTATGTCTAAGGTCATCTGCCACATTTCAAGTTTCAAGCACCAAGATCGTTCTGACCCCTAACTGTGGCCAACTAAAATATTTTATTCGGGAATATATCAAATGTATTTTTAGGAAGTTGGCTTGGCATGAGACGTAGTGCAGAGAGAATTTTCTAATTTTGTCCTCTCAATCTATGCATTCTTTTATTTGTTGTAAAGCCAATGTAATTTTGTCCTTGAATCTCCAATGTGCCCCTGATGAGCATGGGATGCTCCTGCATCACAAAGAACTTACGAGCTCTTCAATCTTGAAAGGTTTCTTTTCAAGATGAAATTTTCCATCTTCAATTTTACCCATGCTAAGCACATCATTCAATATCTAAATCATGCAAGATGATGAAGTATCCATCATCTAGCCAATACCCAACACTCTTACTAAAAGGTACTCTTATTTCATAAAAACTGAAATTTAAAAATTGCTTAACGCAATCTATCTTCTGTGGGTGTTTGGCCTTGTTTTGTTGAAAATTTTGAATTGCTACACTCTCTTTCAATCTACATTTTGAAAGAGACTCTTCCTGATGCAGAGATACTTCACACAACCTCCAAAAAACTATTTCCATGACAAGGAGCAACTTATAACTTAAGTGAATCTACAAATTGGAGACTTCCCACATGCTAGCTTCTATGCACAGTTCTGAAAACTCAAGCCTATTAATGACCAAACACATTCCAAATTTTCCTTGTATTATCATTAGATGGGTTTATCATAACCAGAATCCTATCTTTACCCTACTGTCAAATCTGGACAGTGACTCTATGCATAAATCTTTGTTGCAGAACTTTACTTTGCACATTCTGATATATTAAAATTCAATAGCAACTTTATAAAATTACATTGGAGATTCCTATACTTCTTCAATTTCACTCCCTATTCATTCTTGGAGGACCTTCACAACAACTTCTATATTGAGGAGAAACTCAACACATATAATATTTAAGGCAATTAAAAATAACTCATTCATCTTGTACTTTGGCAAATAGTTTGTCACCAAGCTCCTGCATCCCATTCAAAGATACATCAATCTGCATGCTCAAAAACAAATCTTTTTCATCAAACCCTCAAACAATGTCTTTCAGTTCCATGTAGAAAAATCTAACCATTATCCATTTGGTCAATCTGCACAAACTCAACACTAATGATATCTAGCCCCGAAGCTTGGATTATCTTTTCCAATATGGAAATCTAAGGCAATTAGTTATCTTGACCCTTGATTGAACTTTGGAGTACAATCTCCTTCAACATGCATTTTTGTTTGTAACGACACCATGATTCGACTGCATTTAACTATGTATTTTTTGATCTTGAAACGAGATGAACATGATTGTGTAGATGGCTTGATTATTTATAAATTTGCTAGATTTGATACACACTCTTTGTTGGATTGCAGGAGGCAAAATGGTTTCAAGCAATCTGAGATTGTTCCAATGGAAAGTCAATTGAAGGAAGAAAAATAAAGTGGAATTCCTTGTGTCGTGGTGGGATCTATAGCTCGAACTCTCAGTTAATTAGTTTTTATTGATTTTCCTATCAAAAAATTCAGATTTCAGGTAGAAAATCTGTAATCTCAAACATAAATTTGAGTGTTATAAAAAATAGTTGTGGAAAGAGTAACTTCAACAATTAGAGCCATTTATAGCTTTCTTCATTCATTCTGGTTAATATAGTTGATGAGGATATAACCTCTTTTTGTGGTTGATGAGGGGATGCATATGCATGTTATTTATTGTGATAGGCAGATAGCATTTTCTTTGCTCTTTTTTGTAGTGGAGAACGAACCATTTACTAAACTTCTAGTGGAAGATTTTCATTCTTGGCCTTAGCATGTTCATGAGAAGAAGATTCAAATTGGTCTTGCTCTAGCTACTATAGTTAGGATACACAAACAAACAAATGATACCTTGAAGCCTCAAAATGGTCTATCTATATATCCTCTTTGGCCCATAGGTAACTGGCCCACTAGAATAGATCCAATTGGATTTCCAGTTACATTAACTGCAACCAAGGATAGAGAAGCAATGATTAAACCAGTAATTGCAACACCATCATGAGAAACACAATAAACATATTCAAAGGTTAATTCATTTAATATTCTCACAAAGATTTAGGCTATTATAATAATGATTGGTTGATGTATCAAAAATAATCTCTTAGTCAGAAACTCTTAGAACAAAGCAATGAACCATTATTTTATTTCTAATCTCATTGTGGCATTCTTTTCTGACTGATCTAATACCTCCATCATTACTGCCACATTGAAACTGGTTCTTTTCCAACTAATCTAACATCCCTGTGGCTTTGAATATGTTAGGAATTCTCATCTACTCTCAACAAGTATTTGAAGGATGTATGAATTTGATGTAATCATCTAAATATCTATCCTTTATATTGATTCTTATACCCTTGTGTGTATGCCAATTATATTGATCAACGTGAAGGGATCTTGCAGATCAATTTGGTAATATGTCAGAGATTCAACACTCTTTATGCTATATTTAATAATGTTCCTGATTTTTGTCACTGCTATGAATAGTATTGTTCTATCTATGGTTGATAGAATACCTCTTTTAGTTGGTGGTTGTTTGATCTCTGATAGTGAATATTCTTCTGAATATAATTGCTAGATATATTCAAATGTCTATAATCTAATCCTATACAAGTGTTGTGCCTTATCTTCTTCTCTGTCTTTGTCAACAGTTGACTTTGATTGCTATTGATTTATTTTCTTTTAATTTTGTCATGATTTCTCCTCTTGTTTGAACATATCTTGGAATCTATGACCTTTTTCTGTACTTCTTCCTTGTGTAAATATTCAATAGTTAAAGTCAAATGGCTAATTGTTAAAATACATTGATCTAATGAATAAAGGGGGACCGAGGTCTAATCTCATATCCTCTCCAAAATGAGATTGAGAAGCTTTATATCTACTCAATATGGAATGATGAGTCATGTTCCACATTGATAAGTAGGAGATATTTTCCATAGCAAGTCAAATTGTGATATTGCTATCATGATTTAACTCATGAAGCACAAGTCAATGAGTTTGACTAAAAAAAATTTACACAGTTAAATTCTGAAGATATGGTTAATGATGTAACTGCATTTCATGTTTCAAATCAACTGAAATTTATTTCTGACTGAGAGAGAAACTCAGATTTGAGAGTAGCTTTAGAAGAGAAGCATTCTCACATGCATGTGCACTTTTCTTCACCACTTAAACCCATTCCTCTTTTTGGGATAACAAGATACAGTCTTCCACCATCTCCACCTATGTCTTTTAGTGATGAGGAGGATATTTTTAGCTCTTCAGAGTACAAGACTTCAATAAATGATGCAGGACCTCTGTCACCTTCTCATTTGCCACAAGATATTAAGCATTTTATGTGTGGTGGAAAGAAAAAATCTCAATTTATAGTTTCAGTAAGGGCTAGAAAGCTTGATGATGAATCCAGAAGCTCCATAGATCATGCAGAGGACTGCACACAATCATCTAGAAGGATAGCTTTGCATATCAATGAGGAAGTGAAGAAGCCACATGTATTAAGTGGGCATTCAGAAGAGAGTGAGCATCCACTTGACTATACTGACCATCCAAGTCCTAAAAAATATGGTGCAAGTGACAGTGAACAAGTAGGCTGCATGTAAATTTACATGATGGAAGAGAGCTTCTTGAGTTTTGATAGCCATTGCAAGCATCCCAGGTCACTTCATGAAAATGTTAGAAAAATGTATAGATCATTACATGTACCAATTCCTCAGCCCCTTTTGTCATTATTGGACCTTGCAAATATCACCAAGTGACCTAAAATCCAAAACTCTCAAAGTTAATCAGATGAAAAGAAATCACTGTGGCTTCTCATTCATACCCCTTTTGTGTTCATTTGCTAGATAAAAATTGGAGTCTAGATTAAGATAGTAGCATTTCATTCTATTATTCATTATTATAATGATTTTTTAAATTACCTCATTCTATGTACTATGATAATTATATTTTCTTATCAAGAAGGTATTCGTGACACTCAATTGCTTCAGCTTAGTGGGGCTGGCTGTATACTAGTTGAAACATTATGTGACACACAGTTGCAGCAAGAAGTCTACTGTTCCCAGCTAGACACAACTATTGTTGTAATTGTCAATGACCATAGCTGCAAAGGATCAGTTACATATTTATGTTTGGTCTCCTTTTGTGTTCTCTAAAATGTTGTCTGTTATGAGCAAAGTAATTCTCTTCGATGCTATCTAAATACTTAGCTATTTTTTGGCATGGAAATAAGAAGCTTACTTTGTCTGGCTGAAAAAATTCCTTATCAATCACCTTTATGATGGAAAAACTTTATAAAAGTTTTAGTACTAAAGGAAAAGAGGAGCCATTCAAAGTTGGGCTTCTTAATTCATGTTGCTCTTGTAGTGCACAATTCATATCATCTGTGCTTTATGCATTTGATTATTTAGCAACAACTGATCCTAATCATGTGCCATGCACATCATTACTTAAAGGAACCAATTTGAATACTTGTAATTGACAACTTCCCCAATTAAATGCATTTTAACACAACTGCAATGCAATAATTTGGGGACAGACTGTGTCTGAATTCTAGCTAATTGGAAATGCATAGATTGCTAATGATTTGTATGATACTTTGTCTAATACAAGTTGGTTGATGTTCAATCCTGTACATTCTTATGTTTTTTGATTTCCCAAAATAAAGCATGTTCCCCATCTTAATCAGGACCATTGAAATGGTTAGTCCTGCTACACAATTGAGGTCAAAACTTGAAATATTTATACAAATATTCTTGAAATTGAATTTAACATTACTAGATCCAAAGTAGCTTTTGTTCCATGAGAAAAGTTTTACTTCCCTCATGTTTATGATCTAAAATTTGAATATTCTCATTCAAATGATGAATTGACAATACAATCTAGGGAGATACTTCATCATGTATATTCTCATTAATAATGTATCATTATATTCTATCTGTTTATTTTTAGCTTCAATTTAATACCTTTTTTTCTTTCTCTGAAGCTCTTTTTTTCTTTCCTATAAAAAGACGGTCTTATAATTTTTAAATGTAAAGAATTAGTTTCTGGCTAGATTGTTATTCATGATCTTTGCATTTCCACTAGTCTATTGGCAGATGCTTTGCTAACGTGCTGCTTCATGGCTTGATATACACAAAACCTCTTACAGCCTATCTACTCCATGGATCGCATTATCAAAAATGTATGTTATCATTTCTCAGTAGATTTATCCTTAGACACAGGCATTGCAATATTAGTTGTGGCTTGCAAAAACAATAACCTATACTATTTGCTGGGTCTGCTCAGGTTAGAAGAAAGACCGGTGCTTCATGTGTGAGCTTGAGTTTCTTGTCTCGAGGGTGAGAGGAGGAGATGATGCCTTATCACCAATTAGAATACTTTCTAGAATTAAAAACATTGGCAATCACCTTGGATATGGAAAACAAGAAGATGCTCATGAGTTTTTAAGGTAACATGAATTGCAAAGTGCTTAGAGTCTTTCAATTTTTAAATCATACCGACATATATCAAGATAGAAATGCTCATAGAAAGGAGTATTTAAGGATATGCTACAAATTATGTGCACACAAAAATTAATTTCCATTGATGTGCTTAAACATACTTACATGGCATACGAATGCATGCTCGCGTGTGCGCGCGCACACACACAGATTGATATCTTATTTTTCTTTTCCCTTTTAGATTTATAGTTGATACTATGCAATCGATATGCCTTGGTGAGTTGACTAAAAGAGTCAACTCATTGAGGTGATTGGGTGGGAGTGACTTGGCAAGCTGACCTGGAGAGTTGACCTAGGGGATGGGTTTGGTGAGAGAACTTAAAGAGTTGACTTGGTGAGAGCACTTGAATTGTCAGCTTGGTGAGCAGACTTGGGGACTTGGTGGGACATGTGGGCGAGCCAACTTGGTGGACTGGCTTGGCGAGCCAACCTTAAAGAGTCAACATTGTGAGTGTAATCAAACAATCAACTTGGTGACATGACTTGGTGGGCTTGGTGAGCCGACCTAGCATGCATACTTGAACAGTAGACTTGGTGAGCTGACTTAAAGAGTCAACTCATTGAGGTGACTTGGTGGGGGTGACTTGGTGGGCTGACCTAGAGAGTTGACCTAGGGGGAAAACTTGGTGAGTGAACTTAAAGAGTTGACTTGGTGAGCATACTTGAATTGTCAGCTTGGTGAGCTGACTATGGGAGTCGGCCTGGCAAGCTGATATGGCAAGTCAACTTAAAGTGGCGACTTGGTGGTGCAAGTTGGTGAGATGACTTATTGAGACCACTTGGTGAGGTGACTTAGCGAAGTGACTTGGTGAGCTGACCTACTAAGTGTACTTAAAGACTAACCTTGATGAGGTGCTTTGGTTGGGTGACTTGATGAGAAAACTTAAAGTGTCAACTTGGCGTTTGGACCAAGTGAGTTTACATGGTGAGTGAGCTTAGAGAAGCAACTCTATGCGGCAAGGTGGTAAAACCACTGGGTGAGTCAACTTCGTGAGCTGACTTAATGAGTCAACTCATTGAGGTGACTGGGTGGGGGTGACTTGGTGAGCTGACCTGGAGAGTTGGACTAGGGGGCGGACTTGGTGAGTGAACTTAGAGAGTTGACTTGGTGAGCATACTTCAATTGTTAGCTTGGCGAGCTGACTTGGGGAGTCAGCCTGGCGATCTAACATGGTGAGTGGGCTTAAAGTGGCAACTTGGTGGGGCAAGTTGGCGAGCCGACTTAGCAAGGCCACTTAGAGACGTCACATGGTGAGCTAACTTGGTGAGCAAGCTTGATGAGCGGACCTAAAGATTGACCTTGATGAGGCACTTTGGTGGGGTGACTTGATGACCGAACTCAAAGAGTCAACTTGGCGAACATACTTGCACTAGTGCATTTGGGTTCATTTTTCGACCTTCATTGATCAAATTTTTGACCAAATTTGACCAACCCATTGGTCAAAATTTTTCTGGTCAAAATTTTGACCAACTCACTGGTACATGATTTGTCTCAATCATATAACTAATTATATATTTTTCATATTAGTTACTGTCAGTTTTTTTCAGGCATTCTATAAAATAGTTCACATGCCTTGCATATGATATGACATTTTGCATGCATCCTGCACTCTCTCTCATCTGGCTAATGATGGATTATGTAGAGTGATCTGAAACCATGATGCTAAAAAACACACAATCAAATCCAAAATGAACTTGCACTACAAATGGATTGTAGAAATCTGATATCGGTAAAATTGCATGCATGTCTACCAGGATAATCACAACTTAAACATATGTTTGTCCTGGTAGACATGCATGGAAAATTAACAATATCAGATTTCCACAATCCATTTGTAATGCAAGTTTGTTTTGGATTTGACTGTGTGTGTTTTTTAGCATCATGGTTTTAGATCACTCTCTGTAATCCATCATCAGCTAGATGAGAGAGTGCAGGATGCATGCAAAATGTCATATCATACGCAAGGCATGTGACTGTTTTATAGAATGCCTGAAAAAAAATTTACACCTACCTGTTGGTAGAAATTTCAACCTTCATTGGTCAAAATTTTTTGACCTTCATTGTTCAAAATTTCTACCTTTATTGGTCGAAATTTTTGACCTTCATTGGTCAAAATTTCTACCTTTATTGGCCGAATTTTTTTTCCATCATTGGTCGAAATTTCTACCTTTATTTGTCAAAATTTCCCAAAAATTTTGACCTTCATTGGTCAAAATTTCTACCTTTATTGCTCAAATTTTTTTCCCATCATTGGTCAAAATTTCTACCTTTATTGGTCGAAATTTTCTGCCTTCATTGGTCAAAATTTTGACCAATTCATGGCAGAACTTCCAACATGGCTATAGAGGGTTTTCAACCAATATGTTGGTCAAAATTTTGACCAACCAGAAGGTTGGTCGAAATTTCGACCGAAAAAATTTTGACCAATGGGTTGGTCGAACTTGGTCAAAGTTTGGTCAAAAATTGGGTCAAAATTTTGACCAATAATGGTCGAAAAATGGTCTCAAATGTACTAGTGAGATACCCAAATTTTTAGGAAATCTTAACCAAGAAGACCTGATTGATTGGATCAATGAACTAGAGGAGTACTTTAAGTATGAAGATACTAAGGATCTAGATAAGGTCAAGTTTGCAAAGGCAAAACTGAAAGGACATATAAGGGTGAACCCACAATACTGGGTACCACTTTTGGGGGATGAAGGAAATTGCTAAATGACGAAAATTTTGGATGTAGAATTTTGCATATGTTCACCCGAACTTGCTAACTATGTTCACACGAACATATTAACAAGGTATATTTGTGCGAATATGTTAAGTTTAAATAAGGTATGTTCACATGAATATACCTTGTTAATATGTTCGCATGAACATATTAGTAACGGTAATTTTGCAATTGAAACTCCACTTTTCCGTTTGGGATCTTGATAAATTTTCCCCTTTTGCATGTTTGTGCAAACAAAAATTATTATAAATGTTTGTGCGAACACATTAAATAAAAATTTTGGCTGTTGAATTATTTTTCTCATACATTCGTGCGAACATGGGTTTGCACGAACATGCCCAATATGTTCGCGCAAACGCCATGTTCGTGTGAACGCGTAAAATTAGGAAAATTTTAACCCTTTTTCCTTTTTTTTTCTCTTTTGACTCCCATAATTTTAGGAGAATGATCTCCTACTATAAAATAAATTTTTTCAAAATGTGTTGCTCGAAGCAAGCTTTCCAATGACTATAATTGTAATACATATTTTAGTCATTAAGACTTTCAAATATGAGTTTAACTCATTATAGGTTCATTATAGTTCATTACCAATTAAACATCAACCAACTTCGACACCTCAGAAAAAATAGTAAATCAGGTCAATTTTTTTTTGAAATATATGTAGGAACTAGCTTATTGAGATACCTTTCTATTCAAAAAAAAAATTAGGTTTATGATAAATTGACTTCAAATTATCTATGTCAAATGGAACGTATGTCTGAATTACAATTTGTGTCACTTCAAAACTTCATAAACTATACAATATTCAACCAAAATAAATCAAACCAAATGCATCCTCTGGATATTGATGTTACAAATCTAATGCCAAAAGAATTACTTCATTATCATTTTTTTAAAAAAAGTTGTGTGTCAAACGGACTGTCACCCTTTAAAAATATTGAATTTTATTATGTACCACTTTTCGAAGGAGATAAAAAAAATTGATATAAATAAGAAAAAAATTTGATTAAAAAATATGGTTACAAAGTAGGAACAAAGTACTCAAAATCAGTAGTTTATGTCATCTTGAAATTATTTATAGTTTTGGAGATATAGTCACTTGAATGTGATGTTTGTTGCAAAAATATTGATTTCAGTGTCAAAATTGGTCAAAAAGTGGAACCCATTATTGTGGGATCACCCATAAATATCTGGTAGCAAGAGGTATAGTTGGAATGAAATAGAAAGGAAAAGAAAAAAATCACTAGATGGGATTGGATGATAGCTAAAATGAAGTGACAATTCATTCCCATGGATTATGAGCTTGATCTATTGAAGAAGATGCAAGGAATGAAGGAAGCGGGAAAATCTATTCAAGAGTATACCAAGGAGTTCTATTGAGTTCTCATTAGAACTGGCCATATAGAAGTTGATAAGGAGAAAGTTTTCATTATCTTAATGGGTTAAGTCCCAACATTTAGGATGAGCTGAGTCTAGTTTGAATGAACAATATTGAGGAGGCATACGAGTTTACCCTAAGAGTTGAGGACAAACTGAGCAAGAAGTTTGACAATAAGAATAATGGAAGAGGTTGTGGTGGAAGATCTGGTAGATGATCTTATAGAGGCCATAATGATGATAAGAAGAACAAGGATGAGGCTAGAAATAGCAACCAGAACCAAAGGGAAAACAATTCCAATTGCTTCCATTATTAGAACAATAGAGACAAAGAGGAAGAGGTAGAGGAGAAGGATCTAGAAGAGGAGGCTTTTGTGGAAAATGTTTTCACTATGGGGAAGAAGGGCATATAGGATTTGAATGTACCCAGTGCCAAGGAAGGATAGATCATAGAAAATAAGGTTAGGTGAGAGTTTCACATGTTGATGAAGATGCTAGATCCTCACATTCTAAAGATCCTGAAAGGGGAATGTCCTAGTTAAAAGAAGAGTCTTGCTGAGTGGTAAAAATGAACCTGATCAAAGAAGGAGTTTGTTTCAAACAAGCTGTAGATGTGAAGATAAGTGTTGTGATGTGATAATTTATGGTAGAAGTATTGACAATCTGGTATTAGAAACTATGGTCACCAAGTTGAAGTTGAAGAGACAGAAACACCCACATCCATACTGTATTGCCTGGGTGCAAGATGACCTCAAGGTTATGGTCAATGAGTAGTGCTTAGTGAAGTTTAAGATTGGGAGCTACCAAGATGAGGTGCTATGTGATACCATACCTTTAGACATATGTCATATGTTGCTAGGTACGCCATGGTAGTTTGACAAGCATGATGTACATAATGGGCAAGCAAATACCTACACTCTAACTAAGAATCGAGTGAAACATAAGTTGAAGCTATTGAAAGATAAAGAAGAAAAGGTAGGTAGTGCTACCACAATATGTTTTGTTGATGGAAAAGATCTTCTTAAAGGTATGAAACATGAGCATAGGGTAAGTGCACAAAGTTGTGGTGCCAAAAGGGGGGTATAAGTGGACACCTTTTTCCTAAAATCTGCAAATTTTGAACTTCAACAAGAATTTGAAGATAGTTACGCTCAAAATTTTTAGATATGAAAAAAAAAAAGTCGTAGTCCTTTGAATCTAGTTTCTAAACTACTAATTTTTTTCAAAATGATTTAGTTTTAGGTCCTCAAAAAAGGGGGCCACAAAAAGTGGTACTGTTTATTCCAAAAAAACATAACACAATACAAAGTGTGGCCCCCCTAAAATTTTAACTTTTTTTTTGAAATTTTTTAATCGCTCTGGTCAAAAGTTACTTAACACTATGTAGTTTATCCCAGATTTTTTGAGTAATTTTATAATGTCTATTTTTTAACGAATTTTTTAACTAGACACATCTCAAAAATGTGAAATATCTATATGCTCCCCCTAGAAATAATTGAAAACTAATCTAAAATCAAAACTTTTTTTTTTGAAGTGTGTAGAATGGAGTCTAGTTTCTAAAAAACTAAGTTGTTACAAAATTCGATGAACGAGCTAAAATCTATAGCCCAATTAGTACATGGTGGTTTTTTACAAAAAATGAACATACATTCAAAAGAAATTATAGATGAAAGGCTTGAAATAGTTCAAATTAAAAATAATTATATGGTTAGATAGCTAACACAGAGACCTATAATGCTATGTAACCTGATCTTATCAATACCCAACCATGAGAAATCTTGAAGGGGAGCATAGAAGAAAAAACAATCATTTTTTGTATGTTTGCTGGAAAACACGTCTTAGGCCTATTCATCAAATCCAAACCATTGGGTTGGATCTCCAAGGCAAAACCAAGCCTTAGGCTTGGATTTGATTAAGGATTAAATAGCACGTGAACCCTATAGCGTGCACACACTATAGCATTCATGCGCTATTTAAAGCTCAGTTCTAAATAGCGCGTGCGCACTATAGGGTGCAAGAACTATTAAGATGTAAGTTGAAAAAGAGAACTAGGTGGGGGGTTTAGGGGAATGGCTATGTGTGTGCATGAAAGAGATAGAGAGAAAGTAGGGTATAGGAGAGGGGAGAGAGTACAGGATGGGAGAGAGAAAGTGAGAAAGAGTACGGGTGGCAAAGAGAGTATAGGATGAGAGAGAGAGAGAGAGAGTAGGGGTGGCAAAGAGAGGAAGTGTGAGAGAGAGTACGGGTGGAAAAGATAGAGTGCGAGATGGGGGAAAGAGATTTAAAGTAGGGGATGGGAGAGAGAGGAAGTGTGAGAGAGAGTATAGGTTGGGAGAGAGAGATTAAGAGTAGGGGATGGAGGAGAGAGAGAGTAGGTGATGGGAGATAGAGTGGGAGAGGAAGAACTTGAGAGAGAGAAGGATGGGAGTGCATGTGTGTGAAAGAGAGAGAGTATGGAATGGGAGAGGGGGAAGACAAAGTAGCTCAAGAGAGAGTAGGGGATGGAAGAGAGAGTAGGCAATGGGAGAGGGAGTGGGAGAGGGGGAGACATGAGGGAATAGAAATGTGTGTAAGAGAGAGAGAGAGAGAGAGAGAGAGAGAGAGAGAGAGTAGGGGATAGGAGAGAGTGTGAAAATTTAAGAGAGACTAGAGGGTAGCAGAGAGAGAGAGAGAGTGGAGAGGGAGAGAGTGAGAGTGAGAGTGAGAGAGAGTAGGTAGTGGGAGAGGAAGTGGGAGAGGGAGAGAAGGTGAGAGAAAAAGTAGGGGATGGAAGAGGAGAGAGGGGGGATGGGTGTCATGTCCCTTTTCAAATAATTAAAAATAATAATCTTTTCTAAGGTAGGCAGGCCCAAAAAGGTGAAGTTTCAAAAAAAGGGGATAATATTTGGAAGCTAATGGACTAATAAATATTAAAATATGTTTTATTAACCCCTCTTGGACGTGAGTTAGGGTTATGCTCTCTTTTAAGGGGTTTGGAGGCATTCTGGGCTCATTCCAGAACTTGATTTTTCGCGCATTGTTTTGTTGTTCTTCAGAGGTTGCCAAACTTGTGAAGAAGGAGACCCAAGAATGGGAGTTTGCAAGTTTTTTGGAAGGCTAAGGATAGGAGTTTGAAGCCATTCCATGTGCATGCTCATGCAGAGTTTTCCTTTGTGTTGAACAGTGTAGATTTGTGAGTTTTCGGGTGTATTTTTTGTAAGAGTTTGGTGTTTCCAGTTGAGTATTTCATATCAGTTTGGGTTGCTGCTGTATATTATAATTTTAAATATTAAAATAGAGCTGAATATATGTATTTAGATATGATTATACTTCTGTGATAGATTATTAAGTTTTTGTGGTGATTCCGGGCTATTTTGTGCTATTTTCGGGAGCCCGATGAACATTGTTTTTGTCCTCCATTTGGTAGCTATTGTGTGCATGTTATACAGATCTTGAAATGTCATTTTATAGGATTTTATGCTGCTGAAATTTCTGTAAAAATGTCCACTTTCAGATTTATTAATAATAGGTGAAGCTGTGAAGCTTTTGGCACTATTTCTGGCATACCCGATTTGAGGTTTATTGAGAAATTGGTGGATCTTCGAAATATTGGTTGTTTGATTTTAAAGATCTGATTTGAGGCTTGAAATATCATATAAAATTAGAGAAAGGCACATTCCAGTGGTATCAAAACCATGATCTTTGCAACCCGAGGGTTTGTAGAAGTTTGCATGTCAATTTTGACAACTACCCAAATCTTGCATGTCATAATTTATGGTTGCATGTTGCTTCTAATCAGTTGCATGTCAAAATTTATGGTTGCATGCAACTAAGTGAAAGAGAAAAGGGATATTTGTAGCAAGAAAAGAATAAATTTTTTTTGATCAAACCTCCAGTTGAAAGTAAAAGTACAAAATCCAAGGAAGGAAAAAGTATGGCTTATCCAGATGGGATGGCAAAGAAATTCTTCCAAGGCATCCAAGGTATTTGTCATAATTACTAGTTGTTGTAGCTGCATATTGCAAGTAGTTTAAGTCTCATATTTGTATTGAATATTGCCAAATTAGTTGCACATTCATGTTAAGTTATTGTTTAGACAATTTGGAGTCTTTTTGTAAGCATTCTCTTTGATGCAAATCGAAACAAGAGTCCTTGCAGCAATCTGAAAAATTATATCAGTCATACGACCCATTGCTTACAAAGTGTTTGACGAAATGTCAAAAAACTGAAGTATAAATATTCTTAATGTTTGAATAAGTTATAACATATTGGGGTTACACTGTACTTTATCCAGAATGGACAGGTATAGTATAGAGTCTTAGAGGACATGATCTTGGACAATTGATTTCTAGAGTCAGAATAATAGAAAGGATGGTTATTTAGATATTCGAGATAAACTTAGTAAAATAAGCCATGACATGTCTAAAAAGTTGGTTGAGCACCACCGTATGATGAATGACATGTTGTCTGACCCAGCTAAGGTGGATAAGTTGACTGGATTTCTATTTGGCAGATTTTCTCACAGGGCAAATGACACAATTACCAAGAACTTGCATGAGAAATTTGAGAAACTAGCTTATAGCTAGGTAGAGGTCTCAGATTCTACTCTACCATAGGAGGTAGTGGGTTTAGATGATGATTATGAGAATGTTGTTGTGCATGATGGTGAGATACCTGATAGAGATGAGCAGACATTGAGCATTCATGACTTTGCTGAGAAAGAGTACCAAGAACAGTTAGATGCTTCATCACATGAGGTTGAGGCTGGTAGTACTTCACATGATTTGTCCAGCCAGCCAAAAGTGAACAAAGATAGTATTGTGACTTCATTATCTCATCATGACAGGTATGTGGAGTTAGTTGGTATTGGTCACATTACTCAGGTGAGGATTTTGTTTGAGTCACCAGCCGATTCTAGTTTACGGATATGGACTCGAGATTGTTATATTGGCATTTGGATTCAGTTGACTGGAGATCTTTAACACTTTTTGGTAGCAATGTTTGTTTGGGTGCTATCATGGATCTGATTAGAAAATTGCATGGTGTTGTCTTTTCTTGTGCTAGCAGCTTGTCTGATGTTGGTATTAGTTTTTATACACCGGTGTTGGGCTTTATTCATATATCCAGTTGACCATACTTGCTGGAATGTGTTGATGATCTTTCATATTTGGCAGTGTGTACAAATGAGTCCCGAGATCATATTGGCATTGATGACATCCAAGAGGATGTAGTGGGCAGTTTTGAAGACTTAGTTTCCGTGGCAGTTTCTTTTGGTACAAAGGAGTTGGACAACAGTGCTCTAGTTTTTGATACTATGTATGTTGATATGAGCTTTGGAGTTGATTCACAGGATATGGATGGTAATACTCTAGAGACTAGTAACTTTGAGAATACTCCTCTAGACAATGCATCAGAGGAGGTTTGTAGGAGACAGTCTAGCCAGTGCCATCATGTGTCTAATCAATTGAGAGTTAGTGAGCGAGACATTGCCATCGCTTACCAGCATTTTGATGCTGCTCGTCAGTTGTTAGCCGTTTATGGATGGGGTTCTCCTACTAGTGATGAGCAGGGAGGCAATTATCTTTCCTTGATAGAGTTCCACTCTTTATGGGAGCCTATTTAGATTCTCAGATAGGATTATATGCAGTTGGTAGCCAATAGAGATTATCTTATGGAGTGGGGTAGTACAGCATACGATGCATTGTTGGTCAAGGAAGATGAAGTGAGTAAGCTTACTCAGCAGCTTGAGGTGACTTCTAAGACTCTTGAGAGTACACAGTTGGCTTTCAAGGAGTCACAGTTTCATTTGGCTAAGGTGACCATGGAGTTAGAGAAACTACAGTCTTTACTAGATTCTATACAGTCACAAGCTATGTTGTCTTGTGATCCGAGGATGTACATGGTTGAGATTTTCAAAGATAGTGGAGATGGGGATGCATCCATCCTTGATACTAACATTGGCATATCAGGTTTTCCCCCACTAGATTCAAGTTTAGTTTAGTTGGGTGCTACAATAGATTGTTGTGGTATGCCTGACATGGTGGTGACCTCTAGTACTAATGGCACGAAGACTAGAGATGATGTATCAAAGACCATGTGTGATGTTGGTGAGCTGATAGTTGGCATGGTTCCTGCTAGTAATATTACTCCCTTGGTGATGTCTTCAGAGGTAGTAGTCAGTTCCAACTTGGTTAGTGATCAATTGCAGTTAGTTACATCTGGATTGCAGTCTGAGCCACTAACTGAGATTGGCACATTCTATCGACATTACATTTTGAGGTATGCTCATCAATTCACCTTTGATTACCATATTGATGAGATGATGATACAGAGATGTACTTTGGTTCCTAGTGCTTATCATCAGTTATGGGATAGTTTGATGCCTCAGGATGAGAGTTGTGATGGGCATGACATGGCAATAGGTCATGTAGTTGACAGCTTGATAATACATGACTTAGAGCAGGAGTTTTGGAGTGAAGCTTCAGTGGGTGTTGTTATTGGTTCTACTTCTTTGGCTATGACATCTCCTGACTTAGCTAGTGATCAGTCACACTGGGTTATATCACTTGTTCATGGAAAATTAGGTTTGGGTTCCATTTTTTACTATTTATCTTGTAATGTCTTTTCACCATCAGCAGTGCATGGGAGTTATGGTTATGAGACAGTGGTCGGTGATTTGCAGAGTTGTGTTGACTACAAGAGTTGTACAATGTGTGGATTCTCCATACTTGGTACAGTTTCATTTGGGAGCATTCACCATTGTTGCAGAGTTGGATTCTACATTCTGTATAGGCCAGTGGGATGTGTTGATGGTATTTACTATGTTGATAGTTTGATTTGTCCACTTTACTTGGGTTCTAATGTTCTAAGAGCTTGTGTCAAATGGGTTTCTAACTGTGGTAGTGGTGATTTTGGAGTTTGGTTGAGCTATAATTGTCAGTTTGGTTATGGATTCCTCTTGGTTATATTGCAGAGGATATTGTAGGATCTTGTGTTAATTGATAGTAGTATAGTTCATGACTACATTTGGGATCCAGGCAGATTGATTGGTTTATTGTTCAGCCATTGCTTGAGGACAAGCAATATTTTGGAGGGGAGGACTTGTCATGTCCCTTTTCAAATAATTAAAAATAATAATCTTTTCTAAGGTAGGCAGGCCCAAAAAGGTGAAGTTTCAAAAAAAGGGGATAATATTTGGAAGCTAATGGACTAATAAATATTAAAATATGTTTTATTAACCCCTCTTGGATGTGAGTTAGGGTTATGCCCTCTTTTAAGGGGTTTGGAGGCATTCTAGGCTCATTCGAGAACTTGATTTTTTCCGGATTGTTTTGTTGTTCTTCAGAGGCTGCCAAACCTGTGAAGAAGGAGACCTAAGAATGGGAGTTTGCAATTTTTTAGGAAGGCTAAGGATAGGATTTTGAAGCCATTCCATGTGCATGCTCATGCAAAGTTTACCTTTGTGCTGAACAGTGTAGATTTGTGAGTTTTCAGGTGTATTTTTTGTAAGAGTTTGGTGTTTCCGGTTGAGTATTTCATATCAGTTTGGGTTTTTGCTGTATATAAAACTTTTAAATATTAAAATATAGCTGAATATATTTATTTGGATATGATTATACTTCTGTGATAGATTATTAAGTTTTTGTGGTGATTCTAGGCTATTTTGTGCTATTTTCGAGGGCCCGATGAACATTGTTTTTGTCCTCCATTTGGGAGCTATTGTGTGCATGTTATATAGATCTAAAAATGTAATTTTATAGGCTGTTATGCTGCTGAAATTTTTGTAAAAATGTCCACTTTCAGATTTATTAATAATAAGTGAAGCTGTGAAGCTTTTGACACTATTTCTGGCATAGGCAATTTGGGGTTTATTGAGAAATCGATGGATCTTCAAAATATTGGTTGTTTGATTTTAAAGATCTGATTTGAGGCTTGAAATATCATATAAAATTAGAGAAAGGGACATTGCAATGGGTTTGTGTGTGTCAAAGAGAGAGAGAGTCAATAATGAGAGAGGGGAGAGAGAGATAGAGAGAGTAGGCAATGGTAGAGGGATGAGGGAGAGAGAGAGAGAGAGAGAGAGAGAGAGAGGGGGGGGGGGGGGAGAGAGAGAGAGAGAGTAGGCAATGGTAGAGGGATGAGAGAGAGAGAGAGAGGGAGATAGTAGGCGATGGGAGAGGGAGTGGGAGGGAGAGAGAGGTGGAATGGAAGCATTTAAGAGAGATAGAGTAGGGGATGGGAGAGAGTAGGCAATGGGACAAGGATTGCGAGAGAGAGAGAGAGGAGGGGAATGAGAATGTGTATTTATTTATAAGAGAGATAGAGTAAAGGATGGGAGAGAGTGTGAAAGTTTGAGAGAAAGTAGTAGGGGATGGGAGAGAGAGTGAGAGTAAGGGATGGGAGAGAGAGAGAGAGAGAGAGAGAGAGAGAGAGAGAGAGAGAGAGAGAGAGAGAGAGAGAGAGAGAGAGAGAGAGAACTTGAGAGAGATAGATAGTAGGTAGTAGGAGAGGGAGTGGGAGAGGGAGAGGGAGAGGGAGAGAAATAGGGGGGATGGGAGTGTGTGTGACAGATGTAGAGAGTAGGGGATGGGAGAGAAGAAGAAGAGTGGGGGGATAAGAGTGTGTGTATCTATAAAAGTGAGAGAGTAGGGGATGGGAGAGAGTGTGAAAGTGTGAAAGTAGGGGGTGGTAGAGAGAGAGAGTACGGAAATGGGGGAGAGAAAGTAGGCAATGGGAGAGAAAAAGAGAGAGGGGGGATGGGAGTGTGTGTGTGTAAGAGAGATAGAGTAGGGGATGGGAGAGAGTGTGAGAGTAGGGGGTGGATGAGAGAGAGAGAGTACGATGATGGGGGAGAGAAAGTAGGCGGTAAGAGAGGGAAAGAGAGAGGGGGGATGGGGGTGTATGTGTAAGAGAGATAGAGTAGGGGATGGGAGAGAGTGAGAGTGTGAGAAAGTAGGGGATGGGAGAGGAGAGAGAGAGTAGGGGATGGGGGAGAGTGTGAGTGTGAGAGAGTAGGGGATGGGAGATGAGAGAGAGAGCAAGGGATGGGGAGAGAAAGTAGGCAGTGGGAGAGAGAGTGGGAGAGGCAGAGAGATCTTGTACAAGATGGGAGAGAGAGAGAGAGAGTAGAGAGGGAGAGAGAGAACTTGAGAGAGAGATAGTAGGTAGTAGTAGTGTGAGTGTGAGAGAGAGTAGGGGGTGGTAGAGAGAGTACGACGATGGGGGAGAGAAAGTAGGCAGTGGGAGAGGGAGAGAGAGGGGGAATGGGAATGTGTGTAAGAGTGAAAAATTAGGGGATGGAAGAGAAGAGAGAGTAGGGGATGGGGGAGAGAAATTAGGTGGTAGGAGAGGGAGAGAGATAGGGGGGATAAGAGTGTGTGAGAGATCTAAAGAGCTGGGGATGGGAGAGGAGAGGGGGTGAGAGAGGTAGAGAGAGTAGGTGGTGGGAGAGGGAGAGTGAGAGAGAGTAAAGGATGGGAGAGAGTAGGAAGAGAGAGAGGGAGGGAATGGGAGAGAGAGTAGGGAGGATGGGGAGTGATGTGTTTTGAGAAAGTAGGGGGTGGCAGAGAGAGAGTATGATGACGGGGTAGAGAAAGTAGGTGGTGGGAGAGGAAAAGAGAGAGAGGGGATGGGATAGTGTGTGTAAGAGAGACAGAGCATGGGATGGGATAGAGTGTGAGAGTGTGAGAGTAGGGGGTGGCAGAGAGAGAGAGTACAACGATGGGGGAGAGAAAGTAGGTGGTGGGAGAGGGAAGGAGAGAGGGGGGGATGGGGGTGTATGTGTAAGAGAGATAGAGTAGGGGATGGGAGAGAGTGAGAGTGTGAGAGAGTAGGGGATGGGAAAGAAGAGAGAGAGTAGGGGATGGGGGAGAGTGTGAGAGTGTGAGAAAGTAGAGGATGGGAGATGAGAGAGAGAGAGAGCAAGGGATGGGGGAGAGAAAGTAGGCAATGGGAGAGAGAGTGGGAGAGGCAGAGAGAGCTTGTACAAGATGGGGGAGAGAGAGTAGAGAGGGAGAGAGAGAACTTGAGAGAGAGAGATAGTAGGTAGTAGTAGTGTGAGGGTGAGAGAGAGTAGGGGGTGGTAGAGAGAGTATGACGATGGGGGAGAGAAAGTAGGCAGCGAGAGAGGGAGAGAGAGGGGGAAAGGGAATGTGTGTAAGAGAAACAAAGTAGGGGATGGGAGATAAGAGAGAGAGTAGGGGATGGGGGAGAGAAATTATGTGGTAGGAGAGGGAGAGGGAGAGAGATAGGGGGGATAAGAGTGTGTGTGAGAGATCTAAAGAGTCGGGGATGGGAGAGGAGAGGGGGTGAGAGAGGTAGAGAGAGTAGGTTGTGGGAGAGGGAGGGTGAGAGAGAGTAAAGGATGGGAGAGTGTAGGAAGAGAGAGAGGGAGGGGATGGGAGAGAGAGTAGGGAGGATAGAGAGTAGGGAGGATGGGGAGTGATCTGTTTTGAGATAGTGCGTACGTACTATAGTGCATACGCGCTTTATAGTACACGCTATAGTGCATACACACTATCTCAAATCACCAGAAAATGGTCAAAAACCAACCTTGGGGCCCATTTCATCCATTTTTAACTTTTGGTCTATTATGCTCTCTATTATTCTAATAGAAAACATGGGTTTCAGCATCTAGCAAACACTATTTCAACACTTTTGGAAGCTAGCAAACACCAAATTCAATCATTGGATACATGATTTGAAGAATTTTTTAATATTCTTTTAATAGAAAAAGTTAGTGCAATCCATTTTAAATATTGTTTGTCGATATATAGATACAAATTTGATTATAATTTGATATGTTATGTAACATATAGTGAATTCATTAAAAATTGTATGTTTGAATGAAATGTTATTTCGAAATGGTTAGAAATTTGACAAGTCGTTTGATATATATTGTGTATTCATTCAAATAATTATAATTTTTATATGTAATTGAATAATTTGTAATTTACACATTTTAAGTAATTCGGATGTTTGAATAATTTGACATGTAGAAATCATCATCATGCCAAGGAAGAAACCAAAGATTCAAACAAATGCAGATAGGGAGAGAGATTTCACAATTAAAAGAGATAAAATGAAATTAGTACATGAACAAAGAAAATTGCAAAGCAATGATGAAGAATTAACTTTCGAAGAGGATCAAGAACCACCAGTACAAAGAAACAAGGAGGAAGAATTAGAAAGACAAAGAGAATGAATGAGATTGTTACGCTCAAGAAGACAATTGAATTGTGAAGCTACACCATCCTCCAACATTGGAGTCATATCGTCTGCTACACCATCTTCGAATGTTGGAGTCATATCATCCACTACACCATCTTCCAATGTTGAAGTCATATCATCCTCTCATGTTGAAGAGACACTGATTTATAGATCCCACGATATACACACTCCATCATGTCATGTTGAAAGCACAACATCAACACATCAAGTAGGTGATATTCCATCTTTTACATCTTATTGCCAAGGCACATCATCTTCAGTTCAAGGTATGCAATACACTCAACCTTATATTGATGTTCAAAATGTTGAGAGAATTGAAGAGATTAGAACACCTTCTAGAATTCGTTTTAGAAAACCAAAATATTTGATTGATATTGATACTAACATTTTGAAATCAATGCCTGACAAGATTAGCAAGTGTAATTGTCAAAGAAAAGTTAATCATATGTGGAGATTATTTTTTGAAGAATTAAATATTACAGGTCAATGCCAATTATTTTTTGAAATGATGAGGAATTTGATATTTAGGCCTATCATGAAGATTCTTGGGCTAAGAATGATGGATGATTCAAATGAAAGAAATATTGTAAAGAATCTAATGAGTGCTTATGACAAAGTGGGTTCTAAATCACGCACCAAAGATAGTAATATCACAAGATGAGTACTCACATCGACAATAGTAAGTAGCCAAATGAAGAAAGCTCAACTCATGAGAAAGACAAGAAAAATATTAAAAATTGGTAGAGGTACCTTAAGGAGAGCCATGCTAAGGCGTGAGAGATTAGAAGATCCAACAAAAAATGAGTTATGGACATTTAGTGGTAGACTACCGCGAAAGGATAAAGAAATTAGTGAAGCCTTAATATCATTGATCGAAGATTTTATGAAAAATAACATGTGTTTCTCCTAATCAAAGAGATGTTGTAAGAAGGAGGATTGGTAGCCGAAATCGCGAGCCACATGCGAAGCATTTTTTGGACTCAACTCAGACACAATTTTTTGCAAAATTTATTGGTATGTATCCTCAAATTCGAATAAGTCAAAGATTTTTTGAGATGCGTAAACCTTTTTATGTGAAAATAAATCACACATGCACAACTTGTTGTTGTAGGATACATATTGAATTTTCTAACCATTTTGATGTTTTTAGGCACATATGCGTAGTTTTGCATTCTCAGTTTGTTTTGCAAGATTGTGACATAAAAGAGCCACCAAGATCTTCAAGGGAATTCATATCCAAAATTTTATGTGAAATAGGGGACGGCCAACAATTTTACAAGATATCATGCTTGGATGGTACATGCTTATTTTGTGGTTCTTTGCAACTTTTATCAACTTGTCAACATATGGATAGTACACATGCAATTGGAAATGAAATAGTAGATTATGGAAAATTCAAGATAGTGACATATGCTCTAAAAGATGGGAAACATGGTAAAAGATGTGATCTAGTTATTGAAAAGATTCTAGTGTATGAGTTCATGAAGATTTTTTGTGAAAAGATTATGTACGAGTATGAAAGGCATACCCATAGAGCTCGATGGTTGGATTTGTAATTCAAGTTGTGCAAGGATATGTTTCCATTGGATACCATTGTTTCGGTTGTAGATTTTGCAGAGAACTACACACTACAACCATAAAATGAGGTACAAGCAAAGTATTATACATCTCAATAGGTTTCTATATTTGTTCACATAACATTCATGCATTCACCTACAAGTACAGAGGATGACAGGAAGATTTTGAGGGAGTACCATTTTTACATCAGCAATGATCGATACATTCTACGAAGTTTGTACATGGTTGTTTTCAACTATTTTATGGAGATTTGGCTAATAGGGGCATATCATATCATCAACACATTATTTGGTCAAACAATTGTGCATCTCAATTCAAGAATGCACAGATGTTCTATTGGTTGATCAGGATGCACAGGTTGTGTAGAATTCAATATATGTGGAATTTTACAGAGGCTGGTCATGGTAAGGGAAAGCATGATGGTGCAGGCACATGCATTAAAAGAGCCTTGGCTCGTGAAGAACTAAAGTACAAAGATGAAGCAATATTTATAGATGCAAAATCCATCATCCAGTGGTGTAACGCTACAATGGGTCCAGGTAAGGAAGGTGAGTCTACAGTTCATAGATTTTTTTGGTTGATAGATAATACTAACATTGCACCATATCAAGATTGTTGCACACTAACAGGATCTAGTGAGTTACACTCTTTTAGAAGCTCTGATGCAGGTTCATGGAGTATCCATACACAAAAAATGGCATGCTATTGTCCATCTTGTGCATATGAAAATTGGGATGACTGTGAGTCAACTGAATCGATGGACAAATGGGATATACGGGTTTTGGACCCAATTGAGACCTATCGTCTCCCACAAGCATTGGAAATGGTAGAGATGGATTCATCTATTGACTTTGATCGCTTGTCAAATTTAGTGCAACTTGGTTATATATATATATATATATATATATATATATATATATATATATATCTTTGTAATTTCAATATGTAACTTTATAACTTTTACCCAAGTATTTTTTGAATTAATGACCACATTTTGTACATTTGTCACTACAGGCCATGTTTTTGCTGTTATTGCACCTGAAGACAATGAAGAAGGGATAGATTATTATTTTTATCATTTTGTTGAAGCCAAACAAAAATTGGATCACTCGGCTATAGATGGTGAAGGTTTAGAGTACCATGTCGGTGCGGTGGTTGTAACAGGCACAAGGCTTAGATGATATCCTATGAAGAATCCTAACTTGTGGTTATTCAAGGATTGGCAAAAAGAGAGGAGGATTCTTCATCATTCAAACCTTGTTGTCGCATCAAATGTCCACTTGATAAAATATGGTGGAAAACCACATAATAAGATTCTTTGGAAAGTTCGCGAGTCAGACCATGAGGCAATACTTGAGACATTAAAATGTCGAGCAGATCCAGTTGGCTCATTAGATTGAATTGGGAGAGAGAGAAAAAGTGATCAATTGGACCCAAATACAATGTTACAACCTCTTCTCCAAGACTCTCACATGAAAAAGGTGGACCATATTGTTATGATGTGTAAGTAATGAGATATAGTTTTGATTTGTTTAGAATATAGATACATTATTTGAATTTATATTAGATTCTTTAATAGGACCCATTTTTCTAATCTTATCTTAGATTTGTTACTGTGCTAATTCTTCATTTGTAGGTCACCAAAGAAGAGGGCTAATAAAGTTGACGCACAAGTGATAAAGGGTGAGATGCCAAAATCATCTACGAAATGATATTATCAATTCACATCCTCAATATTTATTAGTGTTCTTTGTTCAAGTACCATTGCATGCTAATCATCTTATGCCTAGAATTGCAGAGGTTAAATTATGTCAATACTAAGGTTTGTAGCATCAATACTAAGGTTTTTAGCATCAATTGGTCACGCTAAGTATAGTAGTTGTATCATGAATCCTTCTGAACCAATATGACTAAGATTCTCAAAAGAAGACTAAACCATATAATCTATCTACTCCCTCTTTATATAAGATTTTTTCAAACAATGAGAATGAAACATTGATTATTACTCCCCCCTCAATGTAAAATTCTCATTGATTACATTTTGTAAAGTTTTAAGTCACTATCAACCTCTATATCATTGTATTCTTCTTATCATCAAATTACACAACAATGAGAATATGAACGATGACTTCTTCACATGAACTTGACAATTATAAATGCTACACCTTAATAAATGTTTGGGCTTGGTATTTACCATTCAAGCTTATAATACAATACATTGGATTCATTTGTATTTGGAAGTATTTATTATGTTTGTCCCAAAAGTCATTCTTCATTTTCCAATATGAAAATGCAACTATCATGAAAGGCATAGTCTTATAATTTGTAATTTGTATAATGGTATAAAAGCTTGGTTGTGGGTTTGAATCCATTGCCCCCATGACCCTCCTTCTCATGCATTTATTCTATTTATTCTTCTACCTCCTCCTCCGCTTGGCCATTTTGCAACACCATCTAGATGGAACTCTAGCCTTCCTCAAAACCATTATACATGACCTCTCCTTCTTCAAGATATTCTATAAAAAGTTCCTCAACCCTTGATCCTTTCAAAACCCCAATCTCAATGGAAGGCTTCTAGACCAAAGGAACAAGTAGATCCAGTTCTTTAAGAGAGAGACAACAAATCCAATTTTCTAGTGACTAGATGGAAAATTGGGGAAATCATTTCAATTAGTTGTAAATAGAAAGGAATTATAAGTAAAAGATATCAATATAATAAGTAACTTAGTAATTATATCAATGTAATTTAATTACTAAAGAAATGAATTTATTAATCTAACATATAGTACATTATTTTGCAGACAAAGGTGTTGAATTTGATGCTTAACAGATTTACATACACGTGTAATAAATAATAAGTGTTGTAGCTTTGGGATCAATACTATAAAATGAAGTATGTCATACTACATTCACAGAGGTACCAAAATATTTTATTTGATATGGAGACAAAAGAAAATGTGTATTCTTCATAACTGCATTTGAGTCTCATGTATTATCATTTTCAGCTATTGACATCAGAGATACCTTTACATCTTCATCATTGTAAGAAATGATAATGTTGAGCAAGGAACGAGAAACAATCCAAGTAAGTTAAGTGTGAAACAATGTTACCATAAGATAAGCAAACTCCAAGAGCATACACCAAGATGGTTCAACAATGGAGACAAGGATTTATAAGGGGAAAGCAAAGAAAACCCCTTGTGAGTATTATGAATGAAGGCAAATGCCTAGAGAAGAGAGAGAAAGAGTGTTGGAGAAAAAGTAGCTCAATACAATAACATCAAGTGCTAAGAGTGTGTTGAAGAAAGAAGGAGGAGCATCTCTTATATAGAGATGAGAGAGGAGTTGCATTTGTAACTCCCATTTCTATGAATGCCACATTCATAATAGGTGTGTGCAAAGTGTCACAATCCTCTTAAGGAGGATAAACTAAATAAAGAAATAAACAAGAGTTGTCCTTACATGTGGAATAAAGGACAAACAATGACATGTCCTCCACATGTGTACAAGTGGACAAACTACATTTAGGGACCCTTGGAATATCCCAATTAATATATATATATCCAAGGAAAGATTAACCTTTCTAACACCCCCCTTTAATCTTTACTTGGGGAGTTTACATCAACGGGTTGTAAACCCAAATTTTTACAATGGAACTGAAATCTCTCTTTAGAAAGTGGTTTGGTTAAAATATCAGCCACTTGATCTTCTCCTTTACAATAAAGAAGAATAATTTGATTGTCTTCAACTTGTTCTCGAATGAAGTGATGTTGAAGTGAAATATGTTTGGTGCGTGCATGATAAACTCGATTCTTGCCAAGGAAATAGCACTTTGATTGTCACAATGTATAGGTGTAGGTGATTGTTGAGGTAGATCCAAATCATCAAGAAGTCTTCGAATCCACAAAGCTTCCTTAGCTGCATTGGTACAACCTTTGTATTCAGCTTCAGTTGAGCAGAGGGAAATAGAGTGTTCTTTTTTGCTTTTCCAAGAAATTGGACCTGAACCAACAAAGAAAAAATAACCACAAGTGGATTTCCCATCATTGGGATCTCCACCTAGATCGGAATCAGTATAGCCATGTAAAATAAATTCAGAATTTTCATCATAAAATAATCCCATATTAATAGTTCCTTTAATGTACCTCAAGATGTGTTTAGCAACTTTAAAATGAGTTTGTCAAGGTTTAGACATAAATCGAGAAACTAAACCAACACTATAAGCAATATCAGGTCTAGTAATAGTTAAATAATTTAAACTTCCTACCAACTTTCTATACAAAGTTTCATCAACAAAAGGAGTATTCATATCATTCATTAATTTAGTTCCTAATTCACATGGAATTGAAACATGGTTAGAGTCATTAATCTTAAATTTTTCTAAAAGATCATACACATACTTGCTTTGAGAAACAAAGATACCTTTAGGAGTTTGAAAAATTTGCATACCTAAGAAATAATGTAAGATACTTAAATCTATCATTTGAAATTTCTGTTTAAGTTGGAATTTAATATCAGAAATCGAAACGTCTGAACTAGAAGTGAGTATTAGATCATCTACATAAACAATAACAATGATAATATCATTGTTAGTATGTTTAATATTCAAATTAGGATCATTATTACTTATAGTAAAACCTTGATAAACAAAGAAAGAATTAATTTTAGAATACCATTCTCTAGGTGATTGTTTAAGACCATAAATAGATTTGTTCAATTTGCAAACCAGATTTTTACTACCTTTCTTAACAAATCTAGGAGGTTGAGTCATATAGATTTCTTCATGTAAATCACCATTTAAGAAGGCACTTTTAACATCCATTTGATGAATGGGCCAATTCATTTTAGATGCTAAAGCAAGAACTAATTTGATAGTAGGCAT
The DNA here is from genome assembly GCA_028749045.1 of Cupressus sempervirens. Classification (NCBI taxonomy): domain Eukaryota; kingdom Viridiplantae; phylum Streptophyta; class Pinopsida; order Cupressales; family Cupressaceae; genus Cupressus; species Cupressus sempervirens. Next base: position 677,054,555 of record CM053790.1, read on the forward strand.
CTTAGCAATAGGAGCAAAAGTTTCATTATAGTCTAATCCTTCAATTTGTGAAAAACCTCTAGCAGCTAGTCTAGCCTTGAATTTACTAATTTCATTATTAATATTCAATTTTGTTTTGTATAACCATTTACATGAAACTATATTCTTTCCATGAGGTAATTTGACTAAGTCCCAAGTTTGATTAGCAAGTAAAGAATCATATTCCTCTTGCATGGCTTTCTGCCAATGAGGTTGAGAGTTAGCTTGATCAAAAGACTTAGGATCATTAGAATTCATAATAGTAGTCATCAAAGCATAATTACAATAATTAATCCTTCTATGTTTAATTCCACCAGATCTAGAAATATAATCATCAGCTTCATTGATTAGGTTTTGAGCCCATTTAAGTTTACATTTAGTTGTGATGGAATTATCAGTAGAGGAAGAATCATTAGTAATAAAAGTATCATTAGTAACTACTTGAGCATCATGAGTTGTAGGAGCAGAAATAATCGGTGGTATTTGATTTGAAGGATTAAGAGAAAGAGTAGGGTTAAGAGAAGGAGGTTGGTCCTCCACCAGCACAATTTTAGTGGCACTGAATTCTTCATCATGTGTAGTAGAGCAATCATGAACTCCATTTTCTGCAATACAAACATCTCTAGAAACTTGAACTTTGTTAGTAGTGGAATCATAAACACGATAACCCTCAGTGTTTTCATCATAGCCAACAAACATATAAGGAGATGACTTAGCATCTAATTTATGCCTTTTCTGTTTAGGCGTATGAACATAAGCAATAGAACCAAATATCCGTAAATGATGTAAATTTGGTTTCTTACCAGACCAAGCCTCTTCTGGAGTGATAGCCTTGAGAGCTTTGGTAGGAGTCCGATTAAGAATATAAGTTGCACAAAACATGGCTTTAGCCCAAAATTTATAATGCAAATTCTTAGCATGCAACATGCTTCTAGCCATTTCAACAATGGTCCGATGCTTTCTTTCTGCCACACCATTTTGTTGTGGTGTATAAGGAATAGTAAGCTCGTCCTTAATTCCACATGATTTCAGATAAGAATGAAAAGCATTATTCACATATTCCTTCCCATTATCAGTTCTAAGAATTTTAAGTTTATACCCAGATTGCCTTTCAACATATAACTGAAATTCAATAAATATATCAAGAACTTGATCCTTGCTATGCAAAAAATAGATCCAAGTTCGTCTAGAAAAATCATCAACAAAGGTAAGTGCATACCGAGAACCTTGGATGGAGGTATTCTCCATGGGGCCCAAAAGATCACTATGGACAAGATGAAACTTATGAGTTGCTCGCCATGATTTTCCACTTGGAAAGGGCTCCCTATTCATCTTACCACTCATACAACCTCTACAGGAAATCTTGGAAGGAATAATGTGAGGCAAGCCATCAACCATATTATGCTTTTGCATGAAAGTAATATAATCGGAATTTAAATGTCCAAGTCTTTCATGCCATATATTGAAATCAATAGAAGTATGTAAAGAATATCGTGAACTAGTAAATTCATGGAATTTAAACAAATTGTCATTATCCATTTTAGCATGAACAATCACTTTGAGAGTTTGAGGATCTATGATATAACATGTATCTTTGTAGAATTCAACTTTATAGTCTTGACATAACTGGGAAACAGAAAGCAGATTAGTTTTCAAGTCAGGTACATATAATACATCATGCAATTTACCATTAGGAATAGTAACATCACCTAGTCCTTCAACTTTACAAGTCTGATTATTAGCTAACTGAATAGGAATGTTAGCAATATCAGGTTGTAAAGAATCAAAAATTTCTTTATGAGAAGTGACATGTTGTGATGCACCATTGTCAACAATCCATTCTAAAGGTCTGCAAAGATTAAAGCTACAAGTAAAAGCATGACGAGGATTAGAACCAGTCGAGTTACCTTTGTTATGGTTTGAGTTTTGATGAATGTTACTATTATTCATAGGTTTTTTATCATTTTTTTTTTTTAAAACAATTATTGACAATATGACCATCTTTGCCACAACAAGAACAATGAGGTTTGGAATTGGAATGGTTCCTTTGATTATTAGTATTACGAGTATTATTAGGATGATTGGTATTATTATTATATTTGGCATGAAATTTATTTTTGGAATTATTTGAATTAGTATTATATTGTTTGTGATTATTATTATTATTGGAACGAAAATTATTAGTTGAATTTCTAGACACAAATGCATGTTTAGTTGATTTAAGGGTACCAAACTGAATTAGCTTAGCTTCTTCCTGTCTTAATAAAGTTTGAAAAATAACATAAGTTAACTGAGAAGTTAAAGTAGGAATAGCAAGCTGTGCATGAATATTAGTTATAAACTGTTGAAACTGTCTAGGAAGACATTTTTTAAGAATAAGATGAATTAAACGAATGTCTTCTAATTGAACACCTAAAGCCATAATTTGACTTTTAAGAGAATCAAATTTTAAGAGAAATTCATCCATACTTTTAAAATTTGCATACCTGAGATCTTTGAGTTGATCCTGCAACTGTATTTTGCGGTATTCATCGCCACTGTCATACTTGGTTTTCAAGATGGACCATGCATCATGAGCTTTAGAACAGTGAGCAATTAACACATATAAATCTGGAATAATGGAAATACCAATTAACCCTAAAGCTTCTTCATTTTTAGCTTTCCAAGTATCTTTCTCGTCTTGAGTAGCTGCTGAACCGGGTTCAAGAGAAGGGTCAGTGGCTATTTCGAAGAGGTGTTTAAAACGAAAAATAAATGAGATATGAGTTTTCCAAGAATGATAATTAGAATAATTAAGTTTGATTTCTGGAATTAAGGTTGACATGATTAAGAAAAAATTCTTCTTTTAAAAAAAAAAAAAAATTCCTTAATTTGAAAATTAGATTAATTGAAAAAAAATATTGTTAAATGAGAAAAAAAAAAATTAATTTTATTAATTGAATTTTTTTTTTTTTTTTTTTAATAAAATTAAGAATATATTTTTTTAATTTCAATTATTTATGTGAGAGAAAACAAGAAAAAATTATAAAATTAAAAATTTTATTTGTTAAAAAAATAAATAAAAATAATAATATAAAACACGTTTTATGATTTTGTTTTTTTTTTAATAAATAAAACAAAATTTGAAAAAAATGAAAAAGTGGGCAAAGAGGGGGAAAATTTAAAATAGTTTAGAAAAGGATAAGGATGCGGGCGTGGCTGCGCAGGCGGTGATTGCCGCATGGCCTGGTCGCAGGCCGTGCTGAAGAGTTTATGCCGAGTGTGAAGGGGGCGGCGAAAGCGGTGGAACGGGGTTTATGTCGCTGAGACTGCGGTGTAGTGGTGTATGGAACGTGCGACAGAACTGAAGACTTACGGCGGCGCACTAGCTCGCGGCGGTGCTACTGGCTCGTGGTGGCAGGAGGGTGTCACGCAGCGGTGCGGCGGCGCTGCTAGCTCGCGGCAGTGTCGCGCGGCGACGCGAGGGCGCTGCTGGCTCGCGACGGCGCTGGGGTGGCGCGTGGGTGGCGCGTTCGCCCAACAAAAGTAATGTAAAAAAATGAATGTGTGTTTTAAAACAACAAAGTTATTTGATTTATAAGGATGAAAATCCTATAAAAACATGTATGTTGTATGTTTGAAATTTCAAGAGCATACAATAAATAAATATAGAAGAATATATTAAAAGTTTTTAAAGAGTAGGAAAAATTTTGTTTAAAAGGAGTATAAAAATTAGAGAGTTATTTAAAAATTTACTCATGTAATACTTTTTGTTTTGGCAGCATGTCGTCCAAAACAAGAAAAAAAAATTGAAATTTACCAAGAAAACCCTTTGGCGGCAAGCCTTCCAAAGAGGGTTAGTAAAAAAAATATGAATCTTTACAAGAAAACCCTTTGGCGGCAAGCCTTCCAAAGAGGGTTAGTAAAAAAATTATGAAACCTGCATACACAAGATTTGTTAAAAAGAGCTAAAATCACAACACAAACTTCTTCTCTCAATAACGTCTCCAAATAAGGTGTGCTCCAATGAATGGCAACCTTCACCACAAAAATTAAACAAGGATTAGATAACCAAGCTCTGATACCATGTAAGAAATGATAATGTCGAGCAAGGAATGAGAAACAATCCAAGTAAGTTAAGTGTGAAACAATGTTACCATAAGATAAGCAAACTCCAAGAGCATACACCAAGATGGTTCAACAATGGAGACAAGGATTTATAAGGGGAAAGCAAAGAAAACCCCTTGTGAGTATTATGAATGAAGGCAAATGCCTAGAGAAGAGAGAGAGAGTGTGTTGGAGCAAAAGTAGCTCAATACAATAACATCAAGTGCTAAGAGTGTGTTGAAGAAAGAAGGAGGAGCATCTCTTATATAGAGATGAGAGAGGAGTTGCATTTGTAACTCCCATTTCTATGAATGCCACATTCATAATAGGTGTGTGCAAAGTGTCACAATCCTCTTAAGGAGGATAAACTAAGTAAAGAAATAAACAAGAGTTGTCCTTACATGTGGAATAAAGGACAAACAATGACATGTCCTCCACATGTGTACAAGTGGACAAACTACATTTAGGGACCCTTGGAATATCCCAATTAATATATATATCCAAGGAAAGATTATCCTTTCTAACAATCATTGTATTGATCAACGAGTCCTTATTGCACTGACTAGTTCTAAGCCAATGACTAAGGTATGAAAGAGTTTACATTAAAATTTCATTAGTACTAAAATTCAATATAAAATTCATAGGCACAATCAAGTGGTAACTTTGATGGTTTTTGTAGGGTCTTATTATTCCTGACCATCAGTGTATCCCTGAGGTGTATATACAGAGGAATTATCAGCTAGCTGTAAGAAAATATTAAGTTTTATGTGTAAATATATTTTATTTTTTTATATAAAATAGTTACTTATTCATATATAATTTTGATTGTAACATGTCGAGTTACAAAAGATTCTAGACTAATGGACTAGTGAGCATGTTAGGAGGACCTTGTTATATACACTGGTCATCTCTCACTTGTTGGTAATTAAAGACAATTAGGGATTTATTTTGTTCCCCTAGTTGGAAAGAGTATATATCTAATGATGTACATTTTACACCTATATGGCATTATTGGGCATATGTTTTATATATTTTTTTCTATGTATGTCATTTTTTACATATATTTCGTGTATGACATTATTAGACATATGCTTATGATGTTTCAAATTATTGATAAATGAATTATATGATATTGTTAGACCTTATGGAATCAACTTTGATTTTTTGTTATCACATTGGTTTGATGCTTGTATTCAATCAATCAACATATTTTCCTTTTAATTCTTCCACATTTGGCATATCCATCTAACAATGAACTTATGATACTCCCATCAAGAAGTGCATGATTGCATGGTTTTATGGTGGATGTCCCTCTCTTTTTCAAATTCCAATTTTATTCATCTACATGAGTAAGGGAGATCAATTCCATTTCTTTCAATTTTATTTAATGGTCATTAAAGTTTTTTCAAACAATGTGATTAAATAAATATTATTCAACATTTACCTCTATCATCAAGGTTGATTCATTCCTCCTCTTATTTTACCAAATAATTTGGATGAATCACCCATGGCTCCTTACATTTGTTGAAGAAAATTTTCAAAGACTTTGCAACATGTCTTCTCTTCTTCCATATAGTTCATGTTCATTGAAGACATTTGCTCAAGCAATATATATGCTTTGTATATTCTCACAACACCAATAGTCATGGTAAAATGCTTACAAGATCCATAGTTGAAGAGAAGCTATGTGAAGCTTCTAGAACCATGGACCTATACTTAATTTAGTATTATTGCATCCATGTTACTTATGAAAGTGGAAATTTCACATAGATAAGTAGGGAAACCAAAATTGAAAGCCAAACTTAACATAGAAAAGTAAAGCAAGCCTCAACTATATTCTCATTAAACACTATGAATTCAAATATCTTTGACAGGGCATATCTCAGAGCTCATCCAAGATATGGATGAGTTTCTAGTTCCTATAGGACCATGTTGCAAAGACCTACAATAACCTCTCTCACTTTTTGGAGATCGCATTTCGTTTTCATTCTACAACGCCATCTCCGGTGATGTTAAAACTTGCAGTGTTGGCAAGTACAAAGTTGCCAACTGCCAAATCTCTCTCATCTTTCATCGTGGGATCAAACTGTCTACTCCATTAGCTCTAGGTGGTCTGGTAAACCCTATCCCCAACCTCGTCTTGTCCCCTTCAGTGCTCAAACGTTCTCAGGCACGCTGAACCGGAATGTCCCTAAGGGTCACTAAATGCCACAGGGCTGCAATCTTTGACGGGGCATATCTCGGAGCTCGTGTGAGTTATGGATGAGATTCTAGTTCCTATAGGACCATGTTGCAGAGACCTACAATAAAATCTCTCACTTTTTGGAGATCACATTCCATTTTCATTCTACAATGCCATCTCGGGTGACGCTGAAACTTGCAGTGTTGGCCAATACAAAGTTGCCAACTGCCAAATCTCTCTCATCTTTTGTCGTGGGATCAAATTGTCTGCTCTATTAGCTTTGGATGGCCAGGTAAACCCTATCCCCAACCTTGTCTTGTCTCCTTCAATGCTTGAACGTTCTCAGGCACGTTGAACTGGAATGTCCCTAAGGGTCACTAAATGCCACAGGGCTGCAATCTTTGATGGGGCATATCTCAGAGTTCGTGCAAGATATAGATGAGATTCTAGTTCCTACAGGACCATGTTATAGAGACCTACAATAACCTCTCTCACTTTTTGGAGATCGCATTCCATTTTCATTCTACAACGCCATCTCGGGTGATGTTGAAACTTGCAGTGTTGGCCAGTACAAAGTTGCCAACTGCCAAATCTCTCTCATCTTTCGTCATGGGATCAAACTGTCTGCTCCATTAGCTTCGAGTGGCCGGGTAAACCCTATCCCCAACCTCATCTTGTCCCCTTCAGTGCTCAAACGTTCTCAGGAACGCTGAACCGGAATGTCCCTAAGGGTCACTAAATGCCACAAGGCTGCAATCTTTTATGGGGCATATCTCAGAGCTCATGCGAGATATGGATGAGATTCTAGTTCCTACAAGACCATGTTATAGAGACCTACAATAACCTCTCTCACTTTTTGAAGATCACATTTTGTTTTCATTCTACAACGCCATCTCGAGTGTTGGTGAAACTTGCAGTGTTGGCCAGTACAAAGTTGCCAATTGCCAAATCTCTCTCATCTTTCGTCGTGGGATCAAACTGTCTGTTCCATTAGCTCCGGGTGGCCGAGTAAACCTTATCCCCAACCTTTTCTTGTCCCCTTTAGTGCTCAAACATTCTCAGGCACGCTGAACCAGAATGTCCCTAAGGGTCACTAAATGCCACAAGGCTGTAATCTTTGATGGGGCATATCTTGGAGCTCGTGTGAGATATGGATGAGATTCCAATTCCTACAGGACTGTGTTATAGAGACCTACAATAACCTCTCTTTCTTTTTGGAGATCGCATTCCATTTTCATTCTACAATGCCATCTCGGGTGATGCTGAAACTTGCAGTGTTGGCCAGTACAAAGTTGCCAACTGCCAAATCTCTCTCATCTTTCATCATGGGATTAAACTGTCTGCTCCATTAGCTCTAGGTGGCTAGGTAAACCCTATCCCCAACCTCATCTTGTCCCCTTCAGTGCTCGAATGTTCTCAGGCACGCTGAACTGGAATGTCCCTAAGGGTCACTAAATCCCACAGGGCTGCAATCTTTGATGGGGCATATCTCAGAGCTCGTGTGAGATATGGATGAGATTCTAGTTCCTACAAGACCATGTTGCAGAGACCTAGAATAACCTCTCTCACTTTTTTGAGATTGCATTCTATTTTCATTCTACAATGCTATCTCGGGTGATGTTGAAACTTGCAATGTTGGCCAGTACAAAGTTGCCAATTGCCAAATGTCTCTCATATTTCATCGTGGGATCAAACTGTCTACTCCATTAGCTCCGAGTGGCTGGTTAAACCCTATCCCCAACCTCATCTTGTTCCCTTTAGTGCTCGAACATTCTCAGGCATGCTGAACTGGAATGTCCCTAAGGGTCACTAAATCCCACAGGGCTGCAATCTTTGACGGGGCATATCTCAGAGCTCGTGGGAGATATGGATGAGATTCTAGTTCCTACAGGACTATCTTGCAAAGACCTACAATAACCTTTCTCACTTTTTGGAGATCCCATTTTGTTTTCATTCTACAATGCCATCTCGAGTGATGCGTATCTTAATTATATTGTTGGAAAGCGTATCTAGCATGTCATTTTTGGAAAGACAAATCATGGAACTTGGTAAATGTTTCATAAGTTAATGAAATGTGTTACTACCAGATTATGTAAACTTAGGATTATATGATCTCCAAGAGTTTGGTTATGTTCTTTAGCGCACCTTGGACGCAAGGTAGTGTGTAGCTTCTAATCCCTCTTTGTGAGTAATGTTAGTCACTTTGTATATGTAAATTGGTTTTCAATTGGGTATGTTATTTTCAACCTTAATGGTGATGAAGGATTAGCTTGAATCAGCTTGTAACTATCTAGCCACCAGATTTTCTATGATTCCATAAAATGTGGGTTTTGTTCGTATTTATTTTTTTTTATTTTTTTTGTTGTGCTCTTGACCTTTGAGGCTTTGAATTTAAACTTGTGCACTTTGGTTTTTGAAATTTTATGTTCTTGAGGTGGCTAGGAGGTATGTTCTATGTTGCTAGTTATGTGTTGTGATGTTCTCTATTAGGTTCAATGTGAAACATTGATAGAATGTATAAGGGAATTCAAAATTTATGCTTGTAACACAAATGGCCATTCAAAATTGAATATGATTACAATATGTGAAATAGCATTATGAGAACTTGTAATGCTCTTGTGAACATCGTGTTAATTCTTGTAAGAATCCATAAGATGCTTGTTATACTCAAAATTTTGTTGAAATTGAATTAATTTTTATCCTGTTGGTTAATTGGCTTAGGGTGATATATGCTTCTTGGATGGAATAATGAGTTCGTGATTAACTCTGTATTAAGATTCATAGCATCTTCTAGTTATTTGCAAAGGAAATTTATAAATTAAGCTAATGTCATATGGCTTGCTTGAGAAAGATGTCCATGTTCTTATTGATGGGTACTAATGACTGTCCACATTTAGTTCTTCAATATCCTATTTGACAAGCTTTCCATAGACATTTCTTTGCCATACTAAGTATTTTTGAAAACATATTTGAGTAGAAGCACTATAGTAGATACTACATGATGTTTTAACAAATAAATTAATGGGTTAAAGACTATTATTTCCAAGGTATTATGTCATAGTATTTTAATTGTAATGATCTTAGACTAATGATATTCTTGAAGGTAACTTTAACATGCAGCAAGAAAGACAACCTATAGCCAAGGCTATATTGTGCCTACAACCAAAGCCATAAATGCTCATAGCCAAAGCCACTAGCGCACATAGCCAAAGCCATGGATGCTTATAGCCAAAGTTACGATTGTTTGCAGCCAAAGCCATGAGTACATGAAGTCAATGATCACAATTGTTTACAACTATTCACCAGAAACAACTTCTTTGCAGTTTTTGAGAAATATTAATAAAGCAAAAAATAACATCTACTAGTTGGTAGAAATAATGGCAACTCTCTAGCAATTGAATTTAATTTCATACATGCACATATCTAATTTAATTTCATACACGAACATATCTAATTTAACGTTATACATGAACAAACATATAATATAAAATGATAACCAATAATGTCATATACATTAACAAACACATAATATATTATGATAACCAATAATGTCATATATGAACACACATATCATATATTAACCAATAATGTCATACATCATATATAGAATGTCATATGTACATCAAATGTATGTTGAATATGTCTCTCTAATGCCTATATATATACATGGGGAAGGAAACAAGTCTATATATATATATATATATATATATATATATATAGATATATATATATATATATATATGTATGTATTGAATATCTCAACTACATATTTTCCTTCCCAAAAGGGGAAGGAAACAAGTCTCTCAATGTCCTCTGCCATCGTGTGGAGGGAGACAGTGGAGATGACGAGGCCCTCGTGACACACTCACTTGACCTCTTGTTGAGGCTCTTCTCCAGGTCCAACTGATACAAAAAAAGTAGATATGAATCAATATTTATTATACATTGAAATCAAATATATGTACACACAAAATCAATTATTTTCTTACCACCAACAAATAGTCACTTTGTAAGTCCACCTCAAATGCTCGTGGATAATCAGGCATGACAAGACCCTACAACAATTCAATAAATATAATCACTTATAAATAACATTAGAAATTTTGGGATTAACTATTATAAAAAAAAGCTAAAATGAAAAGAAAATTCTTTCATACCTCCGTTAGTGGTTGTGAGCTAGCCATAGCTATGGCCACTCCACTATCAACAGACTGTCGCAGATGAGGAGGTGTGTCCAACATCATGAGCTCCATGTCATACAATACACATTATATCTAACATGAAACATGGAATAAATATAATCAAATAAATTAAATTAACATGAAACAACTGTACCTGTGTGAAGCTCGTATGATGTCTCTCCTCTGTGTCTGTGGTAAAGGTTGAGGGTCCTATGGAGAACTGATGCACATGCATAATTTTTTTTGTCAATCCTTAATATGATTACATAATAAATATATGTATTAATTAAAATGATTAAATTGATACATACCTCAGGACTCGTCGAAGGGACAAAAAATGGGCATGGAGGATCGCTGCTAGGCCCAGGAACACTTTGACCCTAAATTTTGAACAATGTCCATAAATGCTAATTAATTAATCATTCACTATACATATGAAATGTGATCAAATTAGTAATTTACCTGTGTGTCAATGCCAACTGTCTCATTCAGGAACTCAAAGGTGACAAGCCCATCATCCACACCATCTTCGGCATGAGTTCCAAATGTGGATAGGGATTTGCATGAAGTGCACATGTGACCACGATGCATAGAAGGTTCCCCCTCAACTAATGGGCTCATGGAATAGATGAGGGTCTGTGTCAAAGCATTAATGGTCCCTAGAGTGTTGGCCTCTACATGTTCCTTCACAACTGAAGGAATAATCACATGCTCATGATGTGGATGGACCACAGGTGCCCTAACTACATTAGGGTCACAACGTGCTCCTAGCCTCTCAAATGATGACCCACCACCTCTACCCTGGGAGTCTAACATATCAAAATAATTGAGGATCTCCCCAAGGACAAACTCACAAGATAATTTCTTCAAAAAATACATGGGGACCTCATGATTATTGCAAGGAGGGGCATAAAAAACCATCCACCATCTATCCCAAAAATTATTTCTAATAGCATCGTGTATGCACCAATGGATGGCGAATTTTTTAGTACCCTCTCTAATAGTATTTGGCTCACCGGGTTTTCTAAATAATGCACATATACTACCTTTTGATATTTCTTTTTTTTTAACATCTTCATATGACAATTTATTTGCATAAAATATTTTTTGTTCATCCCTCTTAGCCTACCAAATATCTAACTGACCACTAACTGAGGCTATCTGAGTGTTAATGGATTGGAGGGATGATGCCAATTGAGCCCTCTTTGGATTGGTTTGTCCGGATTCTTTCAACCGAGCAATGAGTCTTTCTAATTCAGTTTTGCATCTCTATATTTCATTTCTTATATTTTCTTGTGTGCCTGGAGGAGGTCTTGCAATTGGTTCAGGTTGTGGAATTTTTTGTTCTTCTTGAGGAGGATTTTGATTTTGAGGTTCTTAAGGGTTTTGTGGATTTTTCGGTTGATTATGGACATTTCTTGATAAAAAAATCAATTGAAATCCAACTAAATAAAAAAATCTAAATGAAATTTGTAAAAACCCTACAAAAGAATATCAAAAACCAATAAAACAATATGGAAAACATATTAAACAATGCAAAGTTAAGTGTATATCACTTACCTCGTCATCATGGGTGTGCTCGTTGTCTTGGATTTCATCGGCGAGGAGGCATTTTGGAAAATGGTGGTGAATTTTTGTTGTCAAACCCGCATACGTGCTGTTGGAGAACCAAAGAACAAAATGAAAATGATGGGTCATAGGTCTGCAGCCCATCATATAAATTTTTGGACATCAAAATAGCGTGTACATGCTATAGTGCTTATGCGCTATAGCGCGTATGCACTATTGAAAATTAGCAAAAAAAAAAGAAAAAAAAAAAACGTGTCATCTTTTTGGCACCAAAACTCGGTGCATATGCCCATATGTGTTTTGCTATAATTCCTAAAGATAGTAAAGAAGAAGTAAAGGAGGTATGTGCAGAAGTTGTAGATATGTTGGAAGAGTTTTTTGATATTGTATCAGATAATGTACCTAATGGATTGCCCCCAATAAGGAAGATTAGTCACCAGATGGATTTGGTTCCATGAGCTAGTTTGCCACACAAGGCAGCACATAGAATGACACTAGCAGAAAGTGAAGAGTTGAATAGGCAAGTTCATAAGTTGTTGCAGAAGGGGTTGATTCGAGAGAGTCTAAGTCCATGTGATGTACCAATAGTGTTAACACTAAAGAAGAATGGAGAATGGAGGATGTGCACAAATTCTTGTGCTATAAACAAGATCAACATCAAGTATAGATTTCCTTTGCTAAGGATGGATGATATTATGGACTATTTGAGTGTAGCTCAATATTTCACAAAGATAGGTTTGAAGAGTAGGTAGCATCAGATTCGTATCAGAGAAGGTGATGAGTGGAAGACTACTTTCAAGATAAGGGAAGGACAACATGAGTGGTTAGTAATCCCTTTTGGGCTAACCAATGCACCAAGCACTTTCATGAGGAAGAAGTTTCTAGGTAGGGTTTTCATTGTTTACCTAGATGATATATTGATCTTTAGTAAGACACTAGAGGAGCATTTGATTCATATTAGCAAGGTGTTTGAAAAGTTCAGGGAAGAAAAGATGCTGATAAACCTGGAAAAGTGCAGTTTTGTAAAGAAAGAGTTGGTGTATCTGGGATTTGTAGTCTTGGGAGAAGGTATGAAAATGGACCCAGAGAAAATGAAGGCTATCCTTGAATGGCCTACTACAAGGAGTGTGATAGAGGTAGACATTTTCATGGACTCGCAACATTTTATAGAAAGTTCATAAGAAGTTTTAGCAGTATTTGTGGACCCTTGGCTAAAACAATGAGAGGAGATAGGAAAGAGTTTAAGTGGACTATAGGAGTACATAAGAGTTTCAATGTGTTGAAACAAAAAGTTACCGAGCAACCTATTTTAGCACTCCCTAATTTTAACAAGGTGTTTCAAGTAGACTGCAGTGCTAGTGGTACTACAATAGGAGCTATTTTGAGCCAAGAAGGTAGATTTTTTGCTTATTTTAGTGAGAAGGTGAATGATGCAAAAAGAAAATATTCTATTTATGATTAGGAATTTTATGCCATAGTTCAAGCATTAAAAAAGTAGAGACACTATCTTCTTTCCAAGGAGTTTTTTTTGTATACTAATCATCAAGCTTTGCAATATTTGAATAGTCAAAGAAAATTGAACCAAAGACATTTAAAGTGGGTCGAGTTTTTGCAGAGTTATACATTTGTTTTGAAACATAAAAGTGAAAAGTCTAACAAAGTTGTAGACGCTCTTAGTAGAAGATAACTTTTGCTAACATAAATGCAGATAGAGGTGGTTGGGTTCAATGAACTTAGTACATTGTATCGAGATGATCCTAATTTTGGTGAAGCATGGAAGGCTTGTATAGAAACTATTACACTTGATAGGATAAAATGGTTGGATTTTATGATCTAGGATAATATGTTGTTCAAAGAAAGCTAGATGTTCATTCCAAGAAGCTTAATGAGAGAGAACCTCTTCAAGGAGAAGCATAGTGGAGGATTGGCTAGACATTTTCGCAGAGATAAAATTATAACTTTGGTTGCTGAAAATTATTATTGGCCACACTTACAGCAAGGTGTGATGAAGTTTGTACAAATTTGTTGAGTATGTCAGATGGTGAAAGGAGTGAAGAAGAATACAGGGTTGTATCAGCCATTACCTATACCAGAGAAGCTGTAGGAGGATGTCGACATGGATTTTGTTCTTAGATTATTGAGGACAAAACATGGGCATGATTCTATTTTGTAGTGGTTGATAGGTTTTCAAAGATGACACATTTTATTCCTTGCAAGAAGACTAGTGATGTTGTTCATGTAGTAGAGTTATTTTTCAGAGAAGTGGTGAGATTACATAGTTTTCCAAAGAGTATAATTTCAAATCGAGATACCAAATTTTTTGGATATTTCTAGCATACATTGTGGAAGAAGTTGAAGAAAAATTTGAAGTTCAGTTCATCACACCATCCACAAATTGATGCGAAAATAGAAGCTATGAATCGTAGTTTGGGAACCTTGCTGAGATGCTTGGTTGGAGATAAACCAAAAGGATGGGATATGATTTAACCATAGTTAAAATTTGCATATAATTTTTCTATCAATAGGAGTACTGGTAAATCACCATTCCAGATTGTATATGAGAGTACTCCCAGAAATATTTTTGAATTGAGGAAGTTGGATAAGGGAGAGATAAGTAGTGCTGAAGTAGAAGATTTTATTGAATATTTGAAGAACATCCATGAGGAGGTGAGGAAGCACATCATGAAGATGAATACACAGTGTAAGGTTAAGGTAGATGTAAAAAGGAGATATAAGGAATTTTAGATTGGAGGTGAAGTCATGGTTCATTTCAGAAAGGAGAGTTTTCTAGTAGGTACATATAATAAGCTAAAGATGAAGAAGTTTGGACCATGCAAGATAGTGAAGAGGCATGATTCTGGAAATGCGTATGAAGTAGAGTTGCCTACTGAATTGAATATTTCAATAGTATTTAATATTTTAGATTTGATAGATTATTATGAAGGAGGTGATGGAGATGAAGTTGCAGAAGTGCAGTGGAGCATTTTAGTAGCTAGTTTGGCTACCAAGGAGATTGAGGAGATACTAGACAGTTGTATTAGAAAAAATACCAAAAACAAAACTTATGAGGAATATCTGTTCAAATAGAAAGGGAGACCAGTTGAGAATTTATCATGGCTAGAAAAGGAGGAGATCAAGCATCTTGGTTTTCCTCTGAACACCTAAGATGTGATGGGGTCACTTCTCAAATTACCTTGGGTGTCTGATGTAGGAGCATCGTGGGTGTAAGGGCAATCTTGCATCACCCAAAAATATTTTATTTTCAGCCTTTTCTATTTTAATAAGGACTAGTAGATAGGGTGGTTACTATTTATGGGAACTTACTATTTTTAGTAAGTTTTTCATACAAGCTCAGAATGTTCTCATTTTCTACAAGAAGGTTCATTTTTGAGTTCTAAGCCAACCATAAAAATCTTAAGAGAAGTTATTGTAGATTTACGATGGAAAATTTTGTAGAAAAATATTTAGGCTCATCGTTGGAGGCCTTAGAGTGCCCAAATGAGGTCCAAAAAACTCAATAGAAGAACGCTGACGTGGTTTCTAGCTTGTAGATTAGGAGCTTGCATTTTTAAAAAGTGGTTGTAATAGCTAATTGGAGCAATAGCTCATGAGTTATGGCCTTTGGAAGTTGGTCTATCAAAATTTCTACATTTTTTTGTTAAAGATGTATTTAGTCGACTCTATATGTATTGTTAGGGTTTTTTGGCCCTAGCTATTAAGTTTAACCATCTAGAACCTTCCCAGGCAACATAAAACTGCCTATTTAAGAAATGCGCGAAGATTGTCTAGGATAGCTCTAGGTGATAGTTTGCAACACTGTCTTGTAGATTATTGTAATGAAGGTGTCCATTTGGGTTAGCATATTGTAATTGAGAATTTTGTAATTCCAAATTTGTGGCAATAATAAGAAGTTCATATTTTGTTCTCACATTTGATGTTGTTTCTTTTTTTTGTTATGAGTTTTTGATATTAAGGGGAGTCCCCTACATCAAATTCCCCCCTTTTGCATTAGTGATAAAAACACTTATCATCCAAAAATTGAATACTCAAAATCATTAGTCAAAATATTCTTTTTATCTCCATTCTGTATCTACAACTCAGTAACATGCTCTATTTTTTAGATTTTTCAAAATTGCTTTTTTAAAGGATGTTTTCTACTTATCTATTCAATAGAATACTATTCTCCCATGCATATACTTGGAGTACTGCTACCCCATAACTTCTCCCCCATACATATATTTACATATAATTATCCCTCTTTATACATACATACATACATACATATATATATGTGTGTGTGTGTGTGTGTGTGTGTGTGTGTGTGTGTGTGTGTGTGTATTTATTTATACTTCTCCCCACTTTTGATATAAATTACAAAGGTGTATATTATATGTTAATACCAAAATGTGACAAGAATTTAGAGTGTACCTTTAGGATTAATTCCATTCTCTTGTCCCAATTTTCTTGTAACACTTTCCTTGCATGTAATTGAATCTAAACTTCTGCTGATACCTCCATCATGTGATTAGCTATGGAGAAGTTATTGTCATGGATGAGTGTCTTAACATGTGAAATGTGTGTATGAAGTGCATCCATGTTTGGAAGAATCATGCCTTAGATTTTTGCAAGTATGCCCCTAATCCTAGCTTCTTCCTTTAGTATTTTTGCTTGCAAATTTATCAAAAATTTGATATTTGAATAATTTGAGCAGAACTATAGCTTGGGTCAAGTGACAATTGGTGTGTACTTTCCTTCATGTCTTCATCTATCTCTAATAGTTTATTTTTAATGTCTTGTGTTAAGATAGATGTATCACATAACTTAACAAATAATGAAGTGACATTATTTATAGATTTCCCCAATGAAATAAGAGTAGTAGAAAATTCTACTTGGTTTATTGAAATTTTTTGCGACACTTGTTCTAATACCTTGTTCTCAAATTTTCTTTCTACTCTTTATAGAAACTTGTCTTTTTGGTTAGTGTAAATAATTAATTATTATTATCTACTTAGGCTAATGCATTATTTTATCATTTATTAGTTAGATACCTAGGAGTATGCATACTCATATGAGCTATTTTGTTGACAACATAGGAGTTAGTAACTCATTTTAGCACATGGTGTCTACAACACAATAGTTTGCATATTTATCTAGGTTGTCATGTAGACAACATAGTTGTTCACACTCTAATTAAGAAAATGTTGTCTACAATATCTTTTTATGTGATACACCTATGTAATCTTATCCTCTCATCATAGCACTAACTTCTATGCTCAATGGAGGATAATCCACTCTTCATTCCAAACATGTGCTTAGTTGTGAGACTTACCACCTTCCTAACTCCTAGTCATTCTAGAGGCCTTTATATACAGGCACTGCTAGTGTGTATCTGCATCAATTTAATTTCATATTGTTATTTTGATCATAGTTTAGTGTTCCATATTGTGCTAGTGCTTGAGCTTCTTGTTCTTGGGTGATTTTCCCCTAATGAAATTTCATTCATGGTATTAGACTTAAGGGAGTTTCTCTTCACATAGCCATTAGAGACCATTTTTTCTTCACCTCTTAGAAAACCATGATTCAGATCCAGAGTATCTATAATTATTGGGAGTGTCTAGAGCCAAAGTGAACCTCACTATTGTGTTCAGAGAATTGACTCGATGAATTTTAACTATAAATTTTCCAACCCAAGGCTATAGTCAAATCTAAGGCTAATTTTTTTTTTGGCAAACTGGAACCTGAAGGCCCGATTTGCAAAATTGGTATGATCTGTTTACATCTATGCAATTAATTTTTTAGATCTAAATATTTTTACATCTCTACATTTTTTCTTTTTAGATTTTCATTTTATTTCTAAAATTCTATGAAAAAATTGGCCTTTTAGTCCAGTAGGAGAATTTTTTTTTCAGGACAAGACTAGAGCTTGCTAATCAAATATTGGCATCATATTTAGAAGGTTTAAAAAACCCCCAAATTGACTTTTGTTTCACCAAAATAGGACATTTGAGGTGAAATTTAGAGTCATTTGATTTTTGGAAGCATGACAATAGCGATTCAGAAAAAATAATTACAAAGGTGATTTTTGAACAACAATATCTCCCTCATATATTCTCCCTTTTTCAAGATTTTTTTTTTTGTTTTGAGGTATAATTTCATGATCTACAGATTGGTGTGAGATGTTTGAGATCTCTGTACCTAAATTTTTCTACAAATCACAAATCTTGATTTTTGTAACCTCAAAGGCTTAGTTCAGGCTCATCTAGACACATTCTCAGGTTCCATTTTTTTTGAAAGTGAATAATTTTTCATCTACTTCCTAGATCTACAATTAGATTATAGGCTTTCGTGGACAAAGATTCCACTTTCAGAAATAAGTACTTTTTTGCATTGTATTGCTTTGATTAAACTTCAAAATTGTTAAATACCTGAGCTACATTGCTAAGTATCAAATTTGAACTCCAAAAGGGGGTTGTAAATAGTAAAATTAGAAGCACACTTTTCTTCATTCTTACAAGCAACCTATTGTAAACACACTACATATAAAGTGCCTAAAGCATCACTTTTTTTTTGGGGGGGGGGGTGTTCTTTGATTAAGTGAATAGGGGCATGTGTCTTGTGTTCTTGTGTCTCTCTTTCTCTCTTGTGCTCTTTTAATTTTTTTCATCATGAGTTCACCTAAAACTCCACTTTTAACTTCACACAATTATAGTACATGGAAAGATATTGTATGGAGTAGACTAATGGAAAAAGGTTTAAATCTATATGTTGATGTTACAATTGTAAAACCCACTAATGCTGCTACACAAGTTGATTTGCAAGTTAAGGACAACTAGGCTTTAGGAATTATTAGGAGTTTTATTTATACAGATCTTTTCTTCTACATTTCTAGCTTTAAGGATGCCAAGGGTGCTTGGGAGAAACTTGAACGTTGTGTGGTAAGGTGGATGAGGAAAAGGGATTCAAAATTGAGGATTATCTACTTATATTGGATCCTAAGAATTTTGACACAATTCAAGACTATGTCAACAAAGCCAATGAATTGAGAGCACTACTAAGGATTGTTGTAATCCCATGAAGGATGATAGATTGATTCATCACATCTTGAATAGGATACCTTTAGAGTATGAATCTTTTGTTTCGAGTTAAAACACTTACAAGTTGACCATGGGAAGTGCCTTCACTAAGCCTTCATTTGATGTATTTATAGAAATTTTGATGTTGGAACAATCCAAGTTGATAGTTATGGGAATTCTCAAGTCATCCAAATATACAACATTGATGGCTAGTGATGAGAATCAATCAAATCAAGGTCGCAAAAATTTCACCAATAGCAAGAAAAATTAATGGAAGCCAAAATCACAATCAAAGGCACAACAATCTTCCTTCTCAGAACAAGGAAATTCTTCTTCTGAAAAGAATGGAAACAACAACAAGAAGGATAAACTATTTTGTGCATATTGTAAGAAACCAACTCATGATGAGCATCATTACAAGATTAAGAGAATAGATGAGTTGGAAAACTTACTTAGGAAGAACAAAATCAATGTGCCAAATGCTTCAACAGATTCAAATCCATCCACTTCAAAAGGAAAAGGGAAAGCATTTATGGCAAGTTCAAGTTCTACAGGGGAATGGATTCTTGACTTAGGTGCCTCATATTATATGGGTTCTTCAAAGGGACACTTTTCTTCATTGAAGTAGTCTAAGGTATCCCACACCTTTGTAGGGAATGATACACAAGTGGAAAGTTAAGGGAAAGGACAAGTTGAGATGGAAAATGAAGAGTTCAAAGATATTCTCTATGTTCCTAAACTTAGCACTAATCCCCTTTCAATTTAGAAAATCCTTCAGTATGGAGGTGGTAATAAAGTTGAGTTCCTTCCTAATTCAGTAATGGTACAAAATCTTAAGGATGATTCATTGGTTGCAGTGGGTAAAGTCAATCATGAGACAAGGCGTTATTATTTTTCCTATTTTGTGCCTAAGTCTTCTTCACATGCCTTGTTGAAAAATTTACAATCAAAAAGTAAATTATGGCATGAGCAGTATGGACATCTTGCCTTCCACTATCTTCATCAACTTAGCTCAAAAAATTATGGTCAAAGGTCTACCTACAATCAACTTTTCTAAGGGTGAATGTTCAACTTGTTCAATGGATATGCATCTAGAAGAGAAGTTTGTTTGACAAAGGGAAGTCTTGGACAGCATTAGTTGTTCTTCAGTTGGTTCACATGGTTCTAGTAGGCCCTTTTTCAGTGATAGTAGTTAGCAAGGGTTGCTATGTCCTCACTTTCATTGATGACTTTTCATGCTACACATGAGTCTACTTTCAATATCACAAGAATGAAGTGTTTGATAAGTTTCTAGCCTTCAAGAGTCATGTTGAGAAGAAGTCAAGTAAGGCCATCAAGGCTCTTCATATGGACAATGAAAGTAGATATGTGAACTCAAGGCTTAGAGACTTTTATGAACTTGAGGGTATTGGATTCTTTGATCTTTAGAATCCAATAGCATTTATTCCAAAAAAGATAAGTGTTGTAGTAATGAGGATTAGAACTCTTATGTCACTGGCAAGTTGCATGATTCAAGCCAAGTCTCTTGATTCATCACTTGAAGTTGAAGCTATAAGTAGTGCTAATCACATCCTTAATAGGTCTCCTCATAATGTCTTAGATAGAATAACTCCTTTTGAGGTATGGTGCGAAAGAAAACTAGTTGTGAAATAGTTCAATGTTTTTGGTTGTGCAACATGGGCACACATATCTTCAAGGGAATACAAGGAACCACCATCAAAGCCTTGTACTTTCATTGGATATGAAAAAAGTGTTAAGGCATATAGACTTATGGATCTTAAGACTCATGAGATATTCATAGAGAGGAATGTTCACTTTGAGGAAAGTACACCTAGCTTATCCTCTAATCCACTCCATACTTCATACATTTTGGAAACAGATAGTGACATTAGTAATTATGATTCAACAGGTTCAAATATAGGGGATCCTATTGACAGATGTAGGATGAAGTCACAGCATCAAAAAATTCCACAAGCATACATTGCTACAGTGATAGACACATGTAATTTAGTACATTTAGGTACACCTTATCTTCTAGTTCTATCATTAGGGGATGACTACATAACAAATATTTTAGGTTTTTTTGTGGAGTTCTAGATTGTGGGAGACATTATTGATCATATACATCTTCTCTTTGATGAAGAAGATCCTTCTTTAGTTATTGCAAGGGAACACTTTGACCCTCTTGTCCATTCTCTACATGATTAGTTTTACAAGGTTGATATGATAGTGGATCCTTATGTACAATAGTTGTAAGAGGTCTCTTTATCATTCGAGGAGATAGTTGGTTCTTTGGAATATGTTCTACATCCATCCTTGCTAGATCTAAGCTTGTTCTTTTCAGAAATGTTGGAACGGGCAGTGGTTAGTATTGACACAACGATAGTTGAGTAGTTTCTAGAGGCAACATTCATCTTCAAGATTCTTTCTAAACATTAGGGAAGCATCTTATATGTACCTATGACATTTTTTCTTCCTAAGGGGATAAAAATTATTTAATAGTCATGGATCAACTTTTGCATTCATCTTGGAGCAAGTGTCACTTATCGACATTCTATATTTTGTGGTGTGGGGGGGATTACCTTGTCTCCTTTCTTTTTCTTCTTCTCCTCTATTATGGGGGGGACTTTATCCTCTTATGGGGTTTTGTCCTTCTCATTCTTCTCTATTGTATATACATGATTTATGTTGTAATGTGGGGTCTTAATTACTCCATCCATCCATGCATCTTGTTTTTTCATCTCTATTTTTGGGGGAGGGTTTTTCCCTCTTTCTCCATTTCTAGAGATATTGCATTACATTTGTACATGGGTATCTAACAAGGCCTAGTAGCTAGGACCCATCTTGCATTTTCATCATAGGTTTCATGAGGTTAAGTGCATTCCCCTAAATTGCACTCAAGGGGGGTGTTAGTGTAAATAATTAATTATTATTACACTTTATTTAAATTTAATTAGGTTAATTCATTATTTTATTATTTAATAGTTAAACACCTAGGAGTATGCATACTCATATGAGTTGTATTATTGACAACATAGGAGTTAGCAACTCATTTTAGTAGATGTTGTCTACAACACATGAGTTTTCATATTTATCTGAGTTGTCATGTAGAAAATGTAGTTTTTCACACTCTAATTAAGCACATGGTTTCTACAACATCTTTTTATGTAGCACACCTATGCAATCTTATCCTCTCATCATAGCACTAACTTTTGTACTCAATAAATGATAATCCACTCTTAGTGGACATGTGCTTAGTTGTGAGATTTATCACTTTGTTGACTCATTGTCATTCTAGAGGCCTTTATATATAGGTATTCCTAGTGTTTATATACATCAATTCAATTTCATATTGTTATTTTGATTATACTTTATTGGTCCATATTGTGCTACTACTTGAGCTTCCTGATCATGGGTGATTTTTCCCTAAGGTAAATTCTTACATTGTCCATTCAAGTCTTCATTTAATTTATGGACAATTGTTTCTAATTTATGAGAAATAGGTTGAGTACTATCATCCTCAATACTTAGTTCCCTTACAAAAATTTCATTTACATCTTTAAGCACTTGGGGTTTTCTTTCTCTTTTCTTCTCTAAGATTCTGCTAATTAGCTCTCTTTTGCAATAATTCACCCATGGTGTTCATTTGATCATGATTTAGAGTAGATATATTCCAATTTGGAATAACTATATCCTCATCTAGATCAATATCTTCTTCTTTGACCTTATCCTTATTTGAAACATCAATACTTAGTTGAGACTTATTCTCAACTATCATTGTACTAGCTATATGTGGAATGGAAACAATAGTAGAAATAGAGGGGCTAGCAAAAAATGTAGATATGATACTGGTTGTAGAGATATCTTGTTCTTGTATGATAAAAATTGATGATGGAGGTGCTTGCTTCTCGTTGAATGAAGTGTTGGTCACTTTAGTTGATGGAATACCCAATTGAACAGGTCCTGGGCTTGGTGTTGTAGTGTTAGTCACAACCAACTTAGTAGAAACTTTCTTAGAGCTAGATTTCAATAAGGATTTGCCTCAGAGAATGAGGAAATGAATCCATTACTACTACTACAATCTTTTCTACATTAGTTTCCTCAATGCTTTGAATCTCTGGAATACTTCCTCCAATAGCTTCCTATTTTTTCTCCTCATCATCCAAATTTACATCATCTAAATCATCATATTCTATTTCCACATATTCTTCCTCATCACCATCATCATATTTGTCATTAGCATGAAGAAAAAAATCACTAGGTTGATATAAGTTTTAAATGTTCTTCCATGTGGTTGTAGCTATCTTCACCACATATTCAATGTCTTTCATCAATATCATACATATGTTGAATTTAAGAGTGAAATTTTCTAGATTTTTCTTCAATGATTCCTTCACCTCCTTATTACTAAGACTTGGCATTATTTTCCTCAAGGTCTATTCATAGATATCCATGATAGTCTTTTGTGCATTTTCCTATCTTGGCTTAATTTCTTGCATTAGCTCATTAGGAATTTTTTGTACATGCTGATGTGGTGAGTACTTTCATTTACCCAATTTTGATATAAGCATGTCCTCAATCTATACTTTTTATCATCTACATCCTTGGTCTCATATTTGAGAGATTTGAAATTTTTTCATGCTAGCTTATTCTTCCATTTTATTTAACTTTTCTTGGAGAGTAGGTGGATCTCTTTTGAAGATAATTTTCTCGATATCATTTTCACCTAACTTCAATTTCTTCTTGGATTTTGGTGCCCTTCTTATGAATACAGTAGTGGATGACTTGGTATGTTTGGTTACTATAACCTTACCTTTTTGTCTTATAGGCTCTTCTTCCTTAGATTTGGGTTACTCATCTTCATCCTCTGCATTGTCTTCTTCCACATCGTCACCTTTTCCTTCTATTAGTGGGAGAGAAGAACTTTCTTGTTTTAGTTTTGCTATCCTTTTTCTTCCTTTGACAGCTACTTGAGGAAGCTTAATTTTAAGTTCTATTCTTTCCTTGGCTTTTTCATAAGTCCCAACATATGGTGCCTTAGGATCCATAGGCTCATTCAACAAAGCCTCAATTATATCTCTTGTTTCATCTATGTTAACCTCATAATCTAAAGGTTTAACCCATTCTATTCTAGGCCTCACTACCTAAATATATGCCTTGTCACAATCTACCATAAAACAAATATTATCCTTGTAGTCTTCTACAAGATTCATAGGTATCCTATATCTATTCTACATCTTCTCTTTGAATGTTTGAAAGTATTTGTCCATGATACTATCAAAGTTTTCACCCATTTCTTATATATATTCATTTATTTGATATAAAAGGAACATCTTTTCTCCATACTAGTTATCCTTTAGAAGGGAAGATTTTTTGCACAAAGAAAAATAAAAAAGTCAAGAGTGAACCAAACTTACTTGGATTGTTCTTGAAACCTCTAATACTCTTAATGTTCATATTGAATTGATCCAATAAAAACTTGGTAAGGTTGAATGACATGTTATTCTTCACTATTTGAGAGCTAGTTCAACTACTTCACATGACACATTGTTGAGATGACTGGAGCTATAAATTTTATGAGAAATGATATGGATGCCAAATTTTAGTTCCATGTTAGTTACATTTTTTTATCTTCATTCCTCTACCATCCCACTTGGCAAAGGTTTCCTTTTCTAGTTGCACCTGACCTAGGGGTTTGGTTTCTTTGGCTTTGTTTAAAATTAGAAGACTAGTAATTCTACAAATCATTTTTTTTATTAGAATGGGTTGGCCTAACCATAGCTTTCCATTATGAACATAGCTTAGGAAAAATCTTATCCACATTGATTGAAAGTTCCTTGGAATATGTTAAATATGTGTTAAGCCCTTAGCTTCTAGATGTTGATGTTTAAGTTTTAGAATGGCATTCACACATAACTCAATTAGTACTTCATTCATCCCATGGGTGCCTAGCTCTTGGATAGAATATTTATAATATGAATGGATATCATGTATGAGCAATACCTTATGCAGAATTTGTGTTGAATGCCAACTGGGTCTACCATTTTTGTAATTACCAAACTCAATTTGAAGTTTGTTTCCTTGTAATCGACTCCTCAAACCAATATTTTAGATCCCCTTTTGGTTTTGCCACTAGAAGATGCCATGCTCGATAGGGTTTTGAAAAACTCAAAATCTCTTCAACAAAAAACATTCAAATCATTCTTAAGCTCTAAAATTGCTCTTCTCAACTAGCTCTAGAAATTCACGGTGAAACAATGCATTTACTTTCTTCCTTTTAATAAATTTCCTCTTTACAATTACCATTAATGCTTGGTACATTTATTTTCTTGGTGACAGGCTATCTTCCACTTGGTTAAGCTTTTAATGCTTAGTAGACATTCATAGGTTGAGAAAATCATTATCACTCAATGTCCACATGCAATACTTTAGTGTCCCCTAACCTTGCTTGATAGGGTCTTGCGACCTGACCTAGCTTGGTAAGGCCTATGATTCTAATGACCACTCAGTGATCCTTGTGCATCTCAAATGATGATATGGATCTCTTCTTCTTGTAGGCTAAAACTAATGAGAGATGTATACTTCTGAGTCTTAGTTCTAGTTATTTCCATAGGGATTCAAGTTGAGATTCTTGAGTCACCTAACTCTCGAGTAACATTTTCTTCATGACTTGGACTTGTATTCTTAGAAGATTTTGGTATCCATTTTTGCTTCATCTTCTTTTGAATATTGTTAGGTTTGGCTTTCTTTTCATCTTCAATTTTTCCTATGTTCATATAGTTCTTGGCAAGATGTCTAATTTTTGTATAAATAAAATATCTTTTAGTGGTATCCATTTTCCTCATATGATGTTTTAGGTAGTTTTCTCTAATGTGCCCAAATTCACCACGATACTGGTATATACACCACGTATTGTAATCCCATCCAAATATTGATTTAATAATCTGTTCTACTAGATTTAATATCTTGGTTTTGCATTTAGAAGATTTGTGTCCTTGTTTCTTGCAATTGTGATATTTAACTTCAAACTTAGTTTTCTCCTTGCATTTAGTTTCTCTATGACCATGCTTATTGTAGTTGTACCACTTTTTGTTGAATTTTGCTTTACCATTTCTCTAACATTTGTTTGATGTATGACCTATCATACCACAATGATTACAAGGAGGCCTTTGATTATTTTGAGCTCCTTGCTTAGATGATTCACCTTATTCTATGTATCCTAGTTCTACTTTTCCTTTGTGTCTTTCATTTTCTAATCTTAGGTTCATGAATTCTAGATTTTCATTTGTGAGCAGATCAATTAAGTTTTCTTGGTGAAGGGATAGATGTTGAATTCCATGACTTCACACAATCTTATGGATTGGATTTCTTATTCTTTTTTCAGATTTTTAACCTCTTCTTGAAGATTGGAATTCTTTTGTAAAAGGTATTTGATTTCTTCATTAGCTTCATCTGAGTTTCTTTCTAGACATACATCTTCAATTCTTTCTTCAATGTAGAGATTGTCATTCATTTGTACTGCAAGACCATTCCTTCTTTTCAATGATTGAGAGTTTTGTTCCTTTGCTTTCATTAGTTTTTCGATAGCCAATTCAAGATCCAAATTTTCATTATCAATAGCCTTATCTATCCTGTATACCTCCATTACCTCTAATCTTTGCTCAAGCTATTAAACTTCTTGTTTGAGAACCACAAAGATTTGATACCAATTTTTTGAAATATGGGGGGGGGGGGGGGGGGTATGAATTAGGAACCAATAAAAGTTAATCTTTATTTAGCAATTAATTCTTGAAACAATATTCTAATTTGTTGCATGCATTGAAGAATGAAAGGAAATAAACATTCATAGCAATTTCACACAAGATATGGTGACTCGAAAACCTTACAAATAGAAAGTGAAACTACAGTGGGGATGATACCCGCAAGCTTTAGCACTGTAGTATAAACTTGGCATGTTAAGGATTGTAATTGATCACTTCTGATGATCTTCCTTGCTAGGAGAAATAAGGATTGTGAGCTCCACCTTGTTAAAGGATTTACAAAACATACAATGAAGTATGAACTTGGTAAAGAGATTTATCAAAGACTATCAAGTCTACCCCATTAAAGGATTTCACTGATGCATGTGTTAGGATGAACCAGTGGCTAATATCTGATGTACAACTTTGATTTTCTAGTTGAGATTCCTTGAATTGTAATGATCACATTAATGTGAAAGATAATACTTTTTTGTCCCTTATAGTACTTGTAGCCTTCTTTAATTCACACGTATGTTTATCATATGCTTACTCTTCTTATTTGGATATGATATAATGTGTTACATATATATCAATCCAAATCACAAGTTACTGCAGTTAGCTACAATACAAGTTTTAGAAAAATTGACAAAGTCAACCCAACTACTATAACTCAAGTTTTGAAGACAAACTTGGTGATGTTTTGATACTTAGCAACCATTATTAACACTCACCATTTTCTAGTACTTGATTGATGAAGAGGCTTAGTTCATACCGATCACTTCCAAGTAGCTTGAACTTACCTAGCACTATGTGACTTGGTGAACATTACAAAACTTGACATATATTGAATCACTTAGTTGACACTCCATTATTTGGTCAACACTAGATTCACATCGCTAGCGCTTCTAGATCGGTAGGAACTGGCAAACATGGTTAAGTCAGTTAACACTATAGAATTTGATTAACACAATGAAACTCGGTTAACACTATGGAACTTGGTTAACACTAGAGTTCCCATTATTTTCACTAAATAAGTTGATAAACATTTCTACACTTGGCATAAACTATACATAGGTTTTGAAGCTCAGTAGCAACTATATAGCTTGGTAGTCATGTAATGAATTGAATAAGTGTGAGTCACCAATGGACAAATTGACCTTAATGTCAACAATATATGTATGTATCTATGTATATATATGTATGTATACATAAACACACACATACACTTGTAAGAATATATACATACATTTATATATGTATATATGTATATATATACATACATATATACAAAAAAATGCACATATATACATATACACAAGTGTGTAGATATGTATATATACATATACATACACACACACATATACATATATATCTTACACTGAAATATTGTAATTACTATGATTGTGTGATCTATATTGAATAATTTTAGGAAGCATTTTTTCTTTGAAGAATGAAGAGGTGTGTTGGAAGGATTAGCATCAAAAGATGATGAAGAATCATGTTGTTCATATACCAAAAAATTATAATTCCAACAAGAAAGAAGATCCTCAAAGTGACACATTATCCCACAAATGTAATTAGCAACATTTTAAAATGCAACATAGACAACTATAACTCAAAGAAAGGAACTTGTATGAGTGAGATATTGATGTTTGAAAATAACCTCTTGAATAATTTTTTTCTTTTCTTTTCTGAATGACTATTACCACATGTCCAAAATTCACATGGTTCTAGATTTGGCCTCTATCATGTAATTTGGGTGAAATATAATTTATTTGAGGAGTTTTGGGACCTCCTTAATGTGAAGCAAACCTCTGATTTACACCACCAAGAATTTTTTTTTGACATGAAATAGAAAAACACTAAATGCGAAACCTAAATTTTCTTTAAATAGACTATGCAATTATATTTCCCAAATCATTAAATACAAGAATCACAATTGAATCATGCCAGTATTTCTAGTTTTTGAGGAATCTTCACACCATGTTATAGTTTTAAGAGACTCTATAAAGAAAATCCAAAGATCAAATGAAAGACAAAGATAACTTCCATAGGGGAATGCAAATATAATTGTATTAAAATTCAAAAATGATATTATCTATAATAGATATGACTAAATGTTAATAATAGGTTGGCATAAAAAGGTAAGGGAATAAGAGACTATGATAATGAGTCAATAAATCACATGTCCACCAAAGGTGGATCATACTCTATTATGCAATAAAGTATGTACAATAGGATAAGGATATTGACATGACAAGTTCACTAATGGATTATCTCACACATAAAATTGGAATTAGATAACAACTACCACCTATATAGAATCCTCCTACACCATGTTATTAATAGAGGCACAAAATCTTAGGTGTCTCATACACAAACTATGACAAATTTTATTATCCTAAAATAAAGTGTAATTACTAAATATTTAATTACACTAATAATTTTAAAAGATTAATAGAACATATTGGTCCTTTCATAAATGTACGAATGCCTTTGTATTGGCATATTCATATTTGAAGTGCAAATAATAATGTTGGTTTTGATAGTTGAACTCATAACTTTCACTTGGAGTTTTCATAATTATAGTCCATTAAATGTTAAGTAATATGCCAATAGAAATTCCCTCTATTAATGTATTTAACATTATGAATATTCTTTTTTTCCTAGATTTCAATATCTCTAGTTATAAATAATGACGAGTAAATAAAAGTTTAACATTTACGTATCAAATAAACATGATAAGTTTTCTATGAAGGTAAAAATACAAAATTCTAGTTAGTATTTTATAAAGTTAAAACTATTTAAACTATTTTGCCCACAAAATTAAATTCCTTGTATATGTTTTTGTATATGCATATAACCATGTAAAAAATCATGCATTAGGTTTATATACAATTTTAATGATTTATTTGTACCAAAAAATAAATTTCTTTGGTTGTCATATTTGAGTCAAATGTGTAGTAAAAGAAATAAAGTCTTTTTTTTGTTAGATATCTCATTGATTTGAAATATATAAATTTAAGTTGATTTTGCTATCATGATTCAATTGTATAATTTTTTAGCTCATGTTTTATGAGTAGTGTTTACAAGAATCCTTCTCTCATGAAAATGTACAGAACACTTAGAGCTCAATTCATTTACATGATTCTCATATGGATAGAGTATCAAGCTCTTCCCAAGAACCCATCTTGTTCTAGATCAACTACACAAACTTAACCATGATGTTTCTTTTAAGGTGTGCTCGCTTATCTTGTTAGCCCATTTGAAAAATATTCAACAAAGGTTCTTCTTTATGAAAATTTCATTGGGTAAGTGGCCAAAGTTGTGGTACCAAAAGGGGCCTAAAAGATGCCACTTTTTTTTTTGTTTTCTAAAATCAAGAATTTTTGAACTTTGACAAGATTTTGAAGATAGTTGCACTCAAAATTTAAAGATATGACACAAAAGTCATAGTCTTCCAAATTTAGTTTCTAAATTAGTATTTTTTTTATAAAAATGGCGAAGTTTATGGCCATAGAAAAAGGGGGCCACACAAAGTGATCTCTTAAATTTTTATTAAAAATATATATTTTAGTGTGAAGTGTGGTCCCCTTAATGAGCATGTGCAGGATCATGGTGTACCAAACTATGGCCTTAAGTGGCAGTGAAAAATCAACAAATAAGGATTATGTCAACTTGACACATAATTTTGAAGTGGTTATGGACTTTATATAAAAAAGTTGTAAGAAAATAATCTGTAGGAAATTGAATTTAGTTTCTAAACTACTAGGCCTTATCAAGACAAAAAAATAATTGATTGGTCAAAAGTTTGAATTTTAATGCAGTACTACAAAAATTTTAGGGCAAAAATAAAAAGTAGGTATATGTCTGACCACTTTAATCAAAGCCAAATGATAATTTTTTTTAATATAATTATAGATATGAAAAGTAGACTCATGCCTGGATGTGACACATATTTTTCAGTAATTTTATTCCAAATAAATAATTAAAAATGAATTTTCTACCAAAAAAATTTTGGACAAAAAAAAGTCTCATGTCTGACCACCTTAACAAATAGAAAATTTTATCAAATTTATTTATTTTTCTTATACTAGGCAAAGCATAGAATGTGACACAACTTTTAGATTTAAAAAATGTTATACCATTTGAAAGTTATAGCTATCTCAATCAATATGTCAATCAACACTTTACAATAATCTTCATTGATAATTAACTAATAAATACTTATCAAACTCAAAATTTGATGGAAATTGTATTTATGAAATCTTGAGAGCGATATTAAAAAACCCTTTTCATTTCATTCAATTTTGATAAAAATAACATTGTCAAATAGCTACCCGAAGTCTGAATATCACTAAAACCCTCTTCAAACACGCCTTTTGGGTTGACCGGGTAGGCTTGGTAAATACCAAGCCTAATCGAATATCTGATTTTGAATCAGATATCCAATTTTAAATCGCATATCCAATTTGAAATTAGATATCTGATATGCTTCGGTAGAATTTGAATGGGAAATTTCAAATCCCAACCCATTTTGGAGGGAAAATTATGTTTAAAAGTTATAGCTTATGATTTATAAATTATTTCACTTATATTACTATGTAAAGATGTATATTAATATATTATAAATATATAATCATGTAATGTAAAGATATAAGATATAATCTATTAATATATACTAATATATTATGTTAATCTTATTACAATCTATAAATATAATTTATATTATTATTATTTTTACTAAAAATAATAACATAATATATATATATATATAATATGTATTATATATTATTATATTAATATGTATGTTATTCATATATATAATAACGTAATATTTTCATTTAAAATAATATGTATTATATATTATTATATTAATATGTATGTTATTAATAAATATATAATAAAGTAATATTTTCATTAAATATAGTAATGTAATACACATACACACACACACACACACAAACATATTATTTATATATATAATAACATAATATTTTATTAAATATAATAATGTAATGTCTGTGTGTGTGTGTGTGTGTGTGTGTGTGTGAGTCAAAGGGGGTCATAAGACAACAATTGACCCCCTTTGATGCATTAAATGATGACATATGTCCTTAGGGGTCCTAGAACCCCTAGCGACATATTAAAATGGTTAATATGGGTCAAAGGGGGTCATAGGGTGACCTATGACCTCTTTTGACCCATTAAATGACAACATATGTCCCTAGCGGTCTTAGGACCCCTAGAGACACATTAAAATCATTCATATTGGTCAAAGGGGGTCATAGGGTGACCCATTACCCCCTTTGACCTGATAAAATGATGACATATATCCCTAGGTGTCCCACGGCCCTTAGGGCAATATTAGAATCATTCATATGGGTCAAAAGGGGTCATAGGGTGACCTATGACCCTCTTTGACCCATTAAATGAAGACATATGTCCCTAGGGGTCCTAGGAACCCTAGGATCATATTAGAATCGTTCATATAGGTCAAAGGGGGTCATAGTGTGAACTATGAACCCCTTTGACTCATTGAATGATGACATATGTCCCTAGGGGTCCTGATCTTAGGACCCCTTGGGACATATTAAATTGGTTAATCTATGTCAAAGGTGGTCATAGGTTCACCTACGACCCCCATTGACCCATTAAATGATGAGATATGTCCATAGGGAACCTAAGACCCCTAGGGACATATTACAATGGTTAATATGGGTCAAAGGGGGTCATAGGGTGACCTATGACCCCCTTTAACCTATGGAAATATTGGAATGGCTAATATGGGTCAAAGGGGGTCACAAGGTGACCTATGACCCCCTTTGATCCATTAAATGACAACATATATCCCTAGGGGTCCTAGAACCTCTAGGGACATATTAGAATGGTTAATATGTGTGAAAGGGGGTCATAGGTTGACCTATGACACCCCACGATTCATTAAATGACGAAATATGTCCCTAGGGGTCCTAGGACCCTTGGAGACATATTAGAATGGTTAATATGGGTCAACGGGGCTCATAGGGTGACCTATGACCCGCTTTGACCCATTAAATAATGAAATATGCCCCTAGGGGTCCTGGGAACCCTAGGGACATATTAGAATCGTTCATATGGGTCAAAGGGGGTCATAAGGTGACCTATGACCCCCTTTGATCCATGAAATGATGACATATGTCCCTCGGGGTCCTACAACCCCTAGGGACATATCAAAATCGTTCATATGGGTCAAAGGGGGTCATAGGTTAACCTACGACCCCCCACGACCTATTACATGATGAGATATGTCCCTAGGGGTCGTACGACACCTAGGGACATATTAGAATGGTTAATATGGATCAAAGAGGGACATAGGTTGACCTATGACCCCCTTTGACACATTAAATGATGGGGACATATTAAAATGGTTAATATATGTGAAAGGAGATCATAGGTTGACCTATGACCCCCCACGATCCATTAAATGACGATATATGTGCCTAGGTGTCCTAAGACCCCTAGGGACATTTTAGAATGGTTACTATGGGTCAAAGGGGGTCATACAGTGACCTATAACCCCCTTTGACCCACTAAATGATGAGCTATGTCTTTAGGAGTCCTAGGACCCCTAATGACATATTAGAATGGTTAATATGAGTCAAAAGGAGTCATAGGGTGACCTATGACCCTCTTTCACCCATTAAATGATGACATATGTCCCTAGAGCTCCTAGGACACCTAAGAACATATTAGAATGGTTAATATGGGTCAAAGGGGGTCATAGGGTGACCTATGACCCCCTTTGACCCATGAAATGATAACATATGTCCCTAGGGGTCCTAAGACCTCTAAGGACATAATAGAATGGTTAATATGTGTGAAAAAGGGTCATAGGTTGACCTATGACCCCCACGACCCATTAAATGATGAGATATGTCCCTCAGGGTCCTAGGACCCCAAGGGACATATTAGAATGGTTAATATGTTTGAAAGGGGGTCATAGGTTGACCTGTGGCCCCCCAAGACCCATTCAATGATGACATATGTCCCTAGGGGTGCTAGGACCCCTAGTGACATATTAGAATGGTATATATGGGTAAACAGAGGTCATAGAGTGACCTATAACCCCCTTTGACCCATTAAATGTTGACATATGTCCCTAAGGGTCCTAGGACCCCTAGGGACATATTAGAATCGTTCATATGGGTCAAAAAGGATCATAGGTCACCCTATGACCCCCTTCGATCTATTAAATGACAAGATATGTCCCTGGGGGTCCTAGGACCACTAAGGACATATTAGAATGGTTAACATAGATGAAAGGGGGTAATAGGTTGACCTATGACCCCTTTTGATGCATTAAATAATGAGATATGTCCCTAGGGGTCCTAGGACCCCTAGGGACATATTAGAATGGTTAATATGTGTGAAAAAGAGTCATAGGGTCACATATGACCCCCAACGAACCATTAAATGATGAGATATGTCTTAGGGTTCCTAGGACCCCTAGACACATATTAGAATGTTATATATGGGTCAAAGGGGATCATATGGTGACCTATGACCCTTCTTGAATCATTAAATGATGACATATGTCCCTAGGGGTCCTAGGTCCTATAGGGATATATAAGGATGGTTAATATGTGTAAAAGGGGGTAATAGGTTGACCTATGATCTCCCATGACCCATTAAATGAAAAGATATGCCCCTACGGGTCCTAAGACCTGTAGGGACATATTAGAATGGTATATATGGGTTAATGGGGGTCATATGGTGACCTATGACCCCCATTGACCCAATAAATGAAGACATCTGTCTCTAGGGGTCCTAGGACCTCTAGACACATATTGGAATCGTTCATATGGGTCAAAGGGGGTCATAGGGTGGCCTATGACCCCTTTTGACACATGAAATCCTGACATATGTCCTTAGGGGTCCTAAGACCCCTAGGGACATATTAGAATGAATAATATGGGTCAAAGGGGGTCATAGGTTGACCTATGACCCGCTTTGATCAATTAAATGATGAGATATGTCCCTAGGGGTCTTAAGACCCCTAGCGACATATTAGAATAATTCATATAGGTCAAAGGGGGTCATATGTTGACCTATAACCCATTTTGACAAATTAAATGATGACATATGTCCTTAGGGGTCCTAGGACACCTAGGGACATATAATAATGTTTAATATGTGTGAAAGTGGGTCAGAGGTTGACCTGTGACCCTCCATGACCCATTAAATGACGAGATATGTTACTAGGGGTCCTAAGACCCCTACGGACATATTAGAATGGTATATATGGGAAAAAGGGGGTCATAAGGTGACCTATGACCTACTTTGACTCATTAAATGAAGACCTATGTCACCAGGTTTCTTAGGACTGCTAGCGACATATTAGAATAGTCAATATGCATTAAAGTGGTCCATAGGTTGATCTATGATCCCCCAAAACTCATTAAATGATGAGATATATTGCTACTGGTCCTAAAAGCCCTAGTGACATATTAGAATATTATATATGAGTCAAAGGGGTTCATAGGGTGTCCTTTGACCCCCTTTAACCCATTAAATGATGACATATGTCCCTAGGGGTCCTAGGACCCCTAGGGACATATTACAATTATTCATATTGGTCAAAGGGATCATAGGTCACCCTATAACCCCCTTTCATCCATTAAAATACGAGATATGTTTATTAGAATGCTTAATATCATTCAAAGGGGGTGATAGGGTGACCTATGACCCCCTTTAATGCATTAAATGATGACATATTAGAATGGTTAATATGTGTGAAAGGGGGTCATAAAGTGACTTATGACCTCCCACGACCCATTAAATCACGAGATATGTCCCTAGGGGTCCTAGGACCCATAGGGACATATTAGAATACTATATATGGGTCAAAGAGGGTCACAGGGTGACCTATGACCCTATTTGACTCATTAAATGATGACGTATGTCCCTAGGAGTATTTGAACACCTAGGGACATATTACAATGGTTAATATGTGTGAAAGGGGGTCATAGGTTGACCTATGACCCCCCACGACCTATTAAATGACTAGATATGTCCTTAGGGCTCCTAGGACCCCTAGGGACATATTAGAATGGTATATATGGGTCAAAGGGGTTCATAGGGTGACCTATGACCACCTTTGATCCATTAAATGACAACATATGTCTCTAGAGATCCTAGGACCCCAAGGGACATATTAGAATGGTTAATATGGGTCAAAGGGGGTCGTAGGTTCACCTATGACCCCCTTTGAACAATTTAATGATGAGATATTTCTCTAGGGGTCCTAGAACCCCTAGGGACATATTAGAATGGTAAATATGGATGAAAGGGGGTCATAGGTCAACCTATGACCCTCTTTGATGCATTAAATGACAACATATGTCCCAAGGGGTCCTAGGACCCCTAGGGATAAATTAGAATGGTTAATATGTGTAAAAGGGGGTCATAGGTTGACCTATGACTCGCAACGGCCCATTAAATGAAAAAATATGTCCTTGGGGGTCCTAGGACCCCTAGGGACATATTAGAATGGTTAATATGGGTCCCGTTGGACTCATAAAATGATGAGATATGTCCCAAGGGGTCCTAGGACCCTTAGAGACATATTAGAATCGTTCATATTGGTCAAAGGGGGTCAAAGGGTGACTTATGACCCCCTGTGATCCATGAAATAACGACATATGTCCCTAGGGGTCTGAGGACCCCTAGAGACATATTGGAATCATTCATATGCGTCAAAGTGGGTCTTAGATTAACCTATGATCGCTCACGACTCATTAAATGATGAGATATGTCCCTAGGGGTCCTAGGACCCCTAGGGACATATTAGAATGTTTAATATAGGTTAAAGGGGGTCATAGGTTGATGTATGACCCCATTTGACACATTAAATGATGACATATGTCCCTAGGGGTCCTATGACCCCTAAGGACATATTAGAATGGTTAATATGTGTGAAAGGGGGTCATAGGTTGAGCTATGACCCCTCACGACCCATTAAATGATGAGATATGTCCCTAGGGGTCCTAAGACCCCTAGAGACATATTAGAATAGTTAATATGGGTCAAAGGAGGTCATACGGTGACCTATGACCCCCTTTGACTCCTTAAATGATGAGCTATGCCATTAGGAGTCCTACGATCCATAATGACATATTAGAATGGTTAATATGAGTCAAAAGAGGTCATAGGGTGACCTATGTCCCCCTTTGACCCATTAAATGAAAACATATGTCCCTAGGGGTCCTAGGACCCTTAAGAACGTATTAGAATGGTTAATATGGGTCAAACAGGGTCATAGGTCCCCTTTGACCCATGAAATGATGACATATGTCCCTAGGGGTCTTAGGACGCCTAAGGACATATTAGAATGGTTAATATGTGTCAAAGGGGGTCATAGGTTTACCTATGACCCTCCACGACCCACTAAATGACGATATATGTCCCTAGGGGTCCTAGGGACACATTCGAATGGTTCATATGTGTGAAAGGGGGTAAAAAGTTACCTATGGCCCCCCACGACCCATTAAATGATTAGATATGTTCCTAGGGATTGTAAGACCTCTAGTGACATATTAGAATGGTATATATGGGTCAAAGGGGGTCGTAGGGTGACCCATGACCCCCTTTGACCCATTAAATCATGAGATATGTCCTTAAGGGTCCTAGGAAACCTATGAACATATAGGAATCGTTCATATGGGTCAAAGGGTGTCATAGGTCACTCTATGACCTCCTTCGATGCATTAAATGATGAGATATCTCCCTAGGGGCTTAGAACCCTTAGGGATATATTAGAATGGTTAATATGGGTCAAAAGTGGTCATAGGTTGACCTATGACCCCCTTTGATGCATTAAATAACAAGATATGTCTCTAGGGGTCCTAGGACCCCTAGGGACATATTAGAATTGTTAATATGTGTGAAAGAGGGTCATTGGGCCACCTATGACCCCTAATGACCTATTAAATGATGATATATGTCCTTAGGGTTCCTAAGACCCCTAGGCACATATTAGAATAGTATATATGGGTCAAAGGGTATTATAGGCTGACCTATGACCCCCTTTGACGCATTAAATGATGACATATGTTCCTAGGTGTCCTATGTCCCATAGAGATATATAAGAATGATTAAAAAGTGTGAAAGGGGGTCATAGGTCCCCACGACCCACTAAATGATTAGATATGTTCCTAGGGGTCCTAGGACCCGTAGGGACATATTAGAATGGTATATATGGGCCAAAGGAAGTCATAGGGTGAACTATGACCCCCATTGACCCATTAAATTTTGACATCTGTCCCTAGGGGTCTTCAGACCCCTAAGGACATATTAGAACTATTCATATGGGTCAAAGGGGGTCATAGGGTGGCCTATGACCCTTTTTGACCCATGAAATGATGACATATGTCCCTGAGAAAATATTAGAATGGTTAATATGGGTCAAAGGGCGTCATAGGTTGACCTATGACCCCCTTTGATCAATTAAATGATGAGATATGTCCTTATGAGTCTTAGGACCCTTACGGACATATTAAAATAGTTCATATAGGTCAAAGGGGGTCATAGATTGACGTATGACCTTTTTTGATGCATTAAATGATGACATATGTCCCTAAGGGTCCTACGACCCCTAGTGTCATATTAGAATGGTTAATATGTGTGAAAGGATGTCATAATTTGACCTATGACCCCCCACGAGGTATTAAATGATGAGATATGTCCCTAGGAGTCCTAGGACCCCTACAGATATATCAGAATGGTATATATGGGACAAAGGGGTCATAAGGTGACCTATGACCCCCTTTGACCCATTAAATAATGACCTATGTTCCTAGGAGTCCTAGGACCCCTAGCGACATATTAGAATGGTTAATATTAGTGAAAGGGGGTCATAGGTTGATCTATGACCCCCCAATACCAAATAAATGATGAGATATGTCGCTAGGAGTCCTAGGACACCTATTTATATATTAGAATAATATATATGGGTCAAAGGGGGTCATAGGGTGACCTATGACCCATTTGACCCATTAAATTATGAAACATGTCCTTAGGGGTCCTAGGACGGCTAGGGACATATTAGAATCGTTCATATGCATCAAAGAGACCTATGACTCCATCTGGTCCATTAAAAGAGGAGATATGTTTATTAGAATGGTTAATATGGGTCAAAGGGGTTCATAGGTCATTTTGATGCATTAAATGATGAAATATGTCCCTAAGGGTCCTACGACACTTAGGGATATATTAGAATGTTTAATATGTGTGAAAGGAGGTCATAGGGTGAGCTATGACCACAATTCATTAGATGATGAGATATGTCCCTAGAGGTCCTAGGACTCTTAGGGACATATTAGAATGATATATATGGGTCAAAGGGGGTCATAGAGTGACCTATGACCCCCATTGACTCATTAAATGAAGATATCCTTCCCTGGGGGTTCTAAGACCCTTGGGGACATATTGGAATAGTTCATATGGGTCAAACGGGGTCATAGGGTGGCTTATGACCCCTTTTGATCCATGAAATGATGAAATATGTCCTTAGGGGTCTTAGGACCCCTAGGGTCATATTAGAATGGTTAATATCGGTCAAAGGGGGTCATAGGTTGATCTGTGATGCCCTTTGATCAATTAAATGACGTGATATGTCTCTAGGGGTCTTAGGACCCCTAGGGACATATTAGAATCATTCATATAGGTCAAAGGGAACCGATGACCCTTTTTGATGCATTAAATGATAACATATGTCCCTAGGAGTCCTAGGACCCTTAGGGACATATTAGAATGGTTAATATGGGTCAAAGGGGGTCGTAGGCTGACCTATGACCCCCTTTGGTCAATTAAATAATGACATATTTTCTTAAAGGTCCTAAGACCCCTAGGGACATATTAGAATAGTAAATATGGTTCAAAAGGGGTCATAGGTTGACCTATGATCCCCTTTGATGCATTAAATGAAGACTTATGTCCCTAGGGGTCCTATTAAAATAGGTAATATGTGTAAAAGGGGGTCATAGAATAACCTATAACCCACCACGACCCATTAAATGATAAAATATGTCCCTAGGGGTCCTAGGAAACCTAGGGACATATTAGAATAGTTAATATAGGTCAAAGGCGGTCATAGGGTGACCTATGACTCTGTTTGACCCATAAAATGACAAGATATGTGCTAATGGGTCCCAGGACCCCTAGAGACATATTAGAATCGTTCATATGAGTCAAAGGGGGTCATTGGGTGACCTATGACCCCCTTTGGTCCATGAAATGATGACATATGTTCGTAGGGGTCCAAGGACACCTAGCGACATATTAGAATCGTTCATATGAGTCAAAGGGGGTCATAGGTTGACCTATGACCCCCTACGACCCATTAAATGATGAGATATGTTCTTAGAGGTCTTAGGACACATAGAGACATATTAGAATGGTTAATATGGATAAAAGGGGGTCATAGGTCACCTTGACCCATGAAATGATGACATATGTCCCTAGGGGTCCTCAGACCTCCAAGGACATATTAGAATGGTTATTATGTGTGAAAGGGGGTCATAGATTGACCTATGACCCCCCACAACTCATTAAATCACGAGATATGTCCCTAGGGGTCCTAGGACCTCTGGGGATATATTAGAATGGTTAATATGTGTGAAAGGGGATTATAGGTCGACCTATGTTCCCCAACGACCTATTAAATGATCAGATATGTCTTTAGGGGTACTAGGACCCCTAGTGGCATATTAGAGTGGTATACATAGGTCAAAGGGGGTCATAGGTCACCTTATGACCCCCTTCGATCCATTAAATGATGAAATATGTCCCTAAGGGTCCTTGGACCGCTAGGGACATATTAGAATGGTTAATATGTTTCAAAGAGGGTCATAGGTTGACCAATGACCCCATTTGATGCATTAAATGATGAGATATGTCCCTAGGGGTCCTAAGACCCCTAGGGACATATTAGAATGGTTAATATGTGTGAAAGGGGGTCATAGGGTCACTTATGACTCCCAACGACTCATTAAATGACGAAATATGTGTCTAGGTTTCCTATGACCCCTAGGCACATATTAGAATAGTATATATGAGCCAAAGGAGATTATAGGGTGACCTATGACCCCCTTTGATGCATTAAACAATGAAACATATCCCTAGGGGTCATAGGTCCCATAGGGATATATAAGAATGTTTAATATGTGTGAAAGGGTGTCATAAGTCAACGACCCACTAAATGATGAGATATGTCCCTAGGGGTCTTAAGACCCTTAGAAACATATTAGAATGGTATATATGAGTCAAAGGGGTTCATAGGTTGACCTATGACCCCCATTGACCCATTAAATGACGAGATCTATCCTTAGGGGTCCTAGGACCCCTAGGGACATATTGGAATCATTCATATAGGTCAAAGGGGTTCTTAGGGTGGCCTATGCCCTCTTTCGTCCCATGAAATGAGGACATATGTCCCTAGGGGTCTTAGGACGCCTCGAGACATATTAGAATTGTTAATATGGGTCAAAGGGGGTCATAGGTTGACCTATGACTCATTTGTATGCATTAAATGATGACATAGGTCCTCAAGGGTCCTTGGAGCCCTAGGGACATATTAGAATGGTTAATATATGTGAAAGGGGGTCATAGGTTGGCCTATGACCCCCCACGATCCATTAAATGATGAGATATGTCTTTAGGGGTCCTAGGACCCCTATAGATATAGTAGAATGGTATATATGGAGCAAAGGGTGTAATAGGTTGACCTTTGATCTCATTTAACCCATTAAATGATGACCTATGTCATTAGGGATCCTAGGACCCCTAGTGGCACATTAAAACATTTAATATGCATGAAAGGGTGTCATGGGTTGATCTATGACCCCCCACGACCCATTAAATGATGAGATATGTCACTAGGGGTCTTAGGACCCGTAGTGACATATTATAATAGTATATATGAGTCAAAGGTGGTCATAGGGTGACCTATGACCCTCTTTGACCCATTAAATGACAACACATGTCCCTAGGGGTCTTAGGACCCCTAGGGACATATTAGAATCATTCATATGGGTTAAAGGGACCTATGAACCCCTTTGTTCTATTAAAAGATCAGATATGTTTAATATAATGGTTAATATGGGTCAAAGGGGGTCATAGGGTGACCTATGACCCCGTTTGACGCATTAAATGATGACATATGTCCGTAGGGGTCTTACGAACCTTAAGCACATATTAGAATGGTTAATATGTGTGAAAGGGGGACTTGGTTGACCTATGAACCCCCACAACCCATTAAATGGTGAGATACAACATATTAGAATGGTATATATGAGTCCAAGGGCTTCGACCCATTAAATGACAACATATGTTCCTCGGGATCGTAAGACCATGAGGGACATATAAGAATGGTTAATGAGGGTCAAAGGGGGTCATAGGTTGACCTATGACCCCTTTTGATCCATTAAATGATGAGACATTTCTCTAGGGGTCCTACGACCCCTAGGGACATTAAAATTGTAAATATTCATCAAAAGGGGTCATAGGTTGACCTATATGGGTCAAAGGGGGTCATATGGTGACCAATGACACCCTTCGATCCATTAAATGATGACATATGTCCCTAGGGGTCCTAGGGCCCCTAGGGACATATTAGAAAGGTTAATATGGGTCTAAGGGGGTCGTAGGTTGACCTAAGACTCCCTTCGACCCATTAAATGACAAGATATGTCCATAGGCATCCTAAGACCTCTACAAACATATTAGAATGGTTAATATGGGTTAAAGGGGGTCATAGGGTGACCGATGACCCCCTTTGACCAATTAAATGATGACCTATGTCCTTAGGGGTCCTAGGACCCCTAATAACATATTAGAATGGTTAATATGAGTCAAAAGAGGTCATAGGATGATCTATGACCCCCTTTGACCCATTAAATGATGACATATGTTCTTAGGGGTTCTAGGACCCCTAGGGACATATTAGAATGGTTAATATGGGTCAAAAGGGGTCATAGGTCACCCTATGACCTCCTTTGATCCATGAAATGATGACGTATGTCCCTAAGGGTCCTAAGACCCCTAAGGACATATTAGAATGGTTAATATATGTGAAAGGAGGTTATAGGTTTATCTATAACTCCCCACGACACATTAAATGACGAGATATGTCCCTAGGGGTCCTAAGACCCCTAGGGACATATTAGAATGGTTTATATATGTGAAAGGGGATCACAGGTTGACATAATGGCCCCCCGCCACCTATTAAATGATGAGATATGTCCCTAGGGGTGCTATGACCCCTAGTGACATATTAGAATGGTATATATGGGTCAAAGGGTGTCATAGGGTGAACTATGACCCCCTTTGACCCATTAAATGAAGAAATATGTTGCTAGGGGTCCTATGACCCCTAAGGACATATTAGAATTGTTCATATGAGTCAAAGGGGGTCATAGGTCACCTTATGACCCCCTTCGATCCATTAAATGATGAGATATGTTGACCTATGACTCTTTTTGATGCATTAAATGATGAGATATGTCAGTAGGGGTTTAAGACCCCTACGGACATATTAGAATGGTTAATATTGGTGAAAGGCCCTATGACTCCCAACGATCGATTAAATGAGGAAATATGTCCCTAGGGTTCCTAGGATCACTAGGCACATATTAGAATGGTATATATGGGTCAAAGGGGATCATAGGGTGACCCATGACCCCCTTTGATGTATTAAATAATGATATATGTCCCTCAGGGTCCTAGGTCCCATAGGGATATATAAGAATGGTTAATATGTGTGAAAGGGGGTCATAGGTTGACGTATGACCTCCTACGACCCATTAAATGATGAGATATGTCCCTAAGGGTCGTAGGACCCCTATGGACATATTAGAATGGTATATATGGAACAAATGGGGTCATAGGGTGACCTATGACCCCCTTTGACCCATTAAATTATGAGATATGTTTATTAGAATGGTTAATATAGGTGAAAGGGGGTCATAGGGTGACTTATGACCCCCTTTGACGCATTAAACAACGACATATGTCCCTAGGGGTCCTACAACCCCTAGCAACATAATGGAATGGTTAATATATGTGAAAGAGAGTCATAGGCCAACCTATTACCCTCCACGATCTATTAAATGATGAGATATGTCCCTAGGGGTCTTAGTACCCAGAGGGACATATTAGAATGCTATATATGGGTCAAAAGGGGCAACAGGGTGACCTATGACTGCCTTTGACCTATTAAATGATGACATATGTCTCTAGGGGTCTTAAGACCTCTCGGGACATATTAGAATGGTTAATATGTATGAAAGGGGGTCATATGTTGACATATGACCCCTTACGACCCATTAAATGATGAGATGTCCCTAGGGGTTCTAGGGCCCCTAGGGACATATTAGAATGGTATATATGGGTCAAAGGGTGTCATAGGTTGACCTATGACCCCTTTTGACCCATTAAATGATGACATTTGTTCCTAGGTGTCCTAATACCTCTAGGGACATTAGAATAGTTAATATGGGACAAAAGGGGTCGTAGGTTGACTTATGACGCCGTTTGAACCATTAAATGACGAGATATTTCGCTAGGGTTCTTAAAACTATTATGGACATATTAGAGTGGTAAATATGGGTGAAAGAGGGTCATAGATTTACCTACGACCCGATTTGATCCATGAAATGATGACATAAGTCCCTAAGGTTCCTAGGATCCCTAGGCACATATTAGAATCATTCATATGAGTCAAACGGGGTCATAAGTTGACCTAAGACCTGCCATGATCCATTAAATGAAAAACTATGTCCCTAGGGGTCTTAGAAACCCTAGGCACATATTCTAATGGTTAATATGGGTCAAAGGAGTTCATAGGGTGACCTATGACCCCGTTTGACTCATAAAATGATGAGATATGCCCCTAGGGGTCCTAA
Source organism: Cupressus sempervirens (assembly GCA_028749045.1). Classification (NCBI taxonomy): domain Eukaryota; kingdom Viridiplantae; phylum Streptophyta; class Pinopsida; order Cupressales; family Cupressaceae; genus Cupressus; species Cupressus sempervirens. The sequence continues at coordinate 677,099,345 of CM053790.1, forward strand.
GAACCCTAATGACATATTAGAATGGTTAATATGTGTGAAAATGGGTCATTTGTTGATCTATGACCCCCCACAACCTATTAAATGACAAGATATGTCCCTAGAGGTCCTAGGACTCCTAAGGATATATTAGAATGGTTAATATGTGTTAAAGGAGGTCATAGGCTGACCTATGGCCCCCCACGAACCATTAAATGATGAGATATGTTCTTAGGGGTACTAGGACACTTAGTGACATATTAGAATGGTATAGATTGGTCAAAGGGGGTCATAGGGTAACCTATGACCCCTTTTGACCCATTAAATGATGAAATATGTTATTAGGATCCTAGGACCCTTAGGGACATATTAGAATCGTTCATATGAGTCCAAGGGGGCCATAGGGTATTAAATGATGAGATATGTCCCTAGGAGTCCTAAGACCTCCAGGGACATATTAGAATGGTTAATATGGGTCAAAGGGGGTCATAGGTTGACCTATGACCCCCTTTGATGCATTAAATAACGAGATATGTTACTAGGGGTCTTAGGACTCCTATGGACATATTAGAATAGTCAATATGTGTGAAAGGGGGTCATAGGGTCACCTATGACCCCCAATGACCCAATAAATGACAAGATATGTGCCTAGGGTTCCTAGGACCCCTAGGCACATATTAGAATGGTATATATGGGTCAAGCAAGATCATAGGGTGTCTTGTGACCTCTTTTGATGCATTAAATGATGACATATGTCCCTAGGGGTCCTAGGTCCCATAGAGATATATAAGAATGGTCTTAGGATGCATAAGAACATATTAGAATCATTGATATAGGTCAAAAGGGTACATAGGTTGGCCTATGACCCCTTTTGATGCATTAAATGATGACATAGGTCCTTATGGGTCCTAGGACCTCTAAGGACATATTATAATGGTTAATATGACACATTAAATGATGATATATGTCTTTAAGGATCTTTGGATCCTTACGATCATATTAAAATAATATATATGGGACAATGGGGGTCATAGGGTGACCTATGACCCCTTTTGACCCATTAAATGATGACCTATGTCCCTCGGGGTCCTACGTCCCCTAGTGACATATTAGAATGTTTAATATGCATAAAAGAGGGTCATAGGTTGATCTATGACCTCTGACGACCCATTAAATGATGAGATATATTGCTAGGGGTCCTAGGACCCCTACTGACATATTAGAATGGTATATATGGGTGAAAGGAGGTCATAGGGTGACCTATGATCCCATTTGACCCATTAAATGATGACATATGTCCCTAAGGGTCCTAAGACCCCTAGGGACATATTATAATTGTTCATATGGGCCAAAGGGAGCTATGACCCCTTTTGATCCATTAAAAGATGAGATATGTTTATTAGAATGGTTAATATGGGTCAAAGGGGGTTGTAGGGTGACCTATGACCCCCTCTGATGCATTAAATGATGACATATGTTGCTAGGGGTCCTACGACCCCTAGGGACATATTAGAATGTTTAATATATCTGAAAGGAGGTCATACGGTGACCTATGACCCTCCACGATGCATTAAATGACAAGATATGTCCCTAGGGGTCCTAGGACCCATAAGGACATATTAGAATGCTATATATAGGTTAAAGGGGTTCACAGGGTGTCTCTAGTGGTCCTACGACCCCTAGTGTCATATTAGAATGGTTAATATGTGTAAAGGGGGTCATAGGTTGACCTATTTCCTCCCATGACCCATTAAATGATGAGATATGTCCATATTAGAATGGTATATATGGGTCATAGGGCTTCGACTCATTAAATGATGACATATGTCCCTAGGGTCCTAGGACCTTTAGGGACATATTAGAATGGTTAATATGGGTCAAAGGGGGTCATAGTTTGACCTATGACCCCCTTTGATCCATTAAATGACGAGATATTTTTCTAGGGGTCTTAGGACCCATAGGGACATATTATAATGGTAAATATTCGTCAGAGGGGGTCATAGGTTGACCTATGACCCTAATTGACGCATTAAATGATGACATATGTTCCTAGGTGTCCTAGGACCCCTAGGGACATATTAGAATGGTTAATATTTGTAAAAGGGGGTCATAGGTTGACCTATGACATGCCACGACCAATTAAATGATGAAATATGTCTCTAGGGGTCCTAAGACCCTTAGGGACATATTAGAATGGTTAATGCGGTCAAAGGGGGTCATAGGGTGACCTATGACCCCCTTTGACCCATTAAATGATGAGATATGTCCCTAGGGGTTCTAAGACCCCTAGGGACATATCAAAATTGTTCATATGGGTCAAAGGGGGTCATAGTGTGACCTATGACCCCCTTTGATCCATGAAATGATGACATATGTCTATAGGGGTCTTAGGACCTCTAGGGACATATTAGAATCATTCATATGGATAAAAGGGGGTCATAGGGTGACCTATGACCCTCCATGACTCATTAAATGATGAGATATGTCCGTAGGGGTCTTAGTACCCCTAGGGACATATTAGAATGGTTAATATGGGTCAAATGGGTTCATAGGTCACTCTATGACCTCCTTTGATCCATTAAATGATGAGATATGTCCCTAGGGGTCCTAGGACCCCTAGGGAGATATTAGAATGGTTAATATGGGTCAAAGGGGGTCATAGGGTGACCTATGAGTCCCTTTGAAGCATTAAATGATGTTATATGTCCCTAGGGGTTCTAAGACCCTTAGGAAAAAATTATAATGGTTAATATGTGTAAAAGGGGGTCATAGGGTGACCTATGACCCCCCACGACCTACTAATGACGAGATATGTATATGGGTCAAAGGGGATCATAGGGTGATCGATGACCCCTTTTGACCCATTAAATGATGACATATGTCCCCAAGGGTCCTAGGACACCTAGGGACATGTTAGAATTGTTATAATGTGTGAAAGAGGGTCAAAGGTTGACCTATGACCACCCACTACCCATTAAATTATGAGATATGTCCTTAGGGGTCTTAGGACCCATAGGGACACATTAGAATTTTATAGATTGGTCAAAGGGAGTCATCAGGTGACCTATGACCCTCTTTGACCCATTAAATGACGACATATGTCCCTAGAGGTCTTAGGACCCCTATGGACATATTAGAATGGTTAATATTAGTCAAAGGGGGTCATAGGTTAACCTATGACCCCCTTTGTTCCATTAAGTGACGAGATATGTCTCTAGGGGTCTTAGGACCCTTAAAGACATATTAGAATGGTTAATATGAGTCAAAGAAGGTCATAGGTTTACCTATGACCCCCTTTTGACGCATTAAATGACGAGATATGTCCCTAGGGGTCCTAAGACCCCTAAGGACATATTTGAATGATTAATATGTGTGAAAGGGGGTAAGGTTGACCTATGACTCGCCACGACCCATTAAATGACAAAATATGTCCTTAGGGGTCTTAGGACCCCTGGGGACATATTAGAATGGTTAATATGGGTCAAAAGGGGTCATAGGTTGACCTATGAGCCTCTTTGATCTACTAAATAATGAGAGATGTCCCTAGGGTTCCTAAGACCCCTAGGGACATATTAGAATGGTTAATATGGTCAAAGGGGGTCATAGTTTGACCTATGACCTCCTTTGATGCATTAAATGAAGACATATGATTCTAGGGGTCCTAGGACCCTTAGGGACATATTAGAATAGTTAATATGTGTGAAAGGGGGTCATAGGTTGACCTATGACTCGCTAGGACCCATTAAATGACAAAATATGTCCCTTGGGGTCCTAGGACCCCTAGGGACATATTAGAGTGGTAAATATGGGTCAAAAGGCGTCATAGGTTGACCTATGACCTAGTTTGATCCATGAAATGATGACATATGTCCCTAGGGGTCCTAAGACCCCTAGGGATATACTAGAATCGTTTATATGAGTGAAAGTTGGTCATAGGTTGACCTAGGACTTTCCATGATCCATTCAATGACAAAATATGTCCTTAGGGGTCCTAAAAACCTTAAGCACATATTTTAATAGTTAATATGGGTCAAAGGGGGTCATAGGGTGACCTATGATCCTGTTTGATGCATAAAATGATGATATATGTGCCTAGGGGTCCTAGGACTCCTAATGACATATTAGAATGATTAATATGTGTGAAAGCGGGTCATAAGTCCCCACGACCTATCAAATGATGAGATATGTCCCTAGGATTTCCAGGACCCCTAGGGACGTATTAGAATAGTTAATATGTGTTCAATGGGGTCATAGGTTGACCTACGGCCCTACACGACCCATTAAATGATGAGATATGTCCCTATGGGTGCTAAGACCCCCAGTGACATATTAAAATGGTATATATGGGTAAAAGGAGGTAATAAGGTGACTTATGACCCCCTTTGACCCATTAAATGATGACATATTGTAAGAAAATTTGGCAATAAAGAATATAACCGTTTCCACATAACCCATAATAGATCTAAAATAAACACGGAATTAAAATTCACATGCAAGAGAATAGACAACATACCGACAAAATTGTGACACAAGATATACCCTGAGAAACCCTCATTGAGGGAAAAACCCAGCCTCCGAAAGCATCCATCATCATGTATTATTTAACAAAAATACCATTGCCATACAACCATGTAAGCCTTCATGGCCATAGCCACAACCAAGCAAACTATGTGAACAAGAATGAATCCACACATCCCATGCCATGCTTTCAACTTTCACAAATGCTCCCTTGGCTAACTTGTTAAACCTTTTCCCGCTTGACTCTTGCCTTTTATCTTCTCCTTGTCACTCTCTCTCTCTCTTGTTTACAACAACTACCCTTGTGGCTACTTATATAGTAGCAAGTCTCACAAAACCACTAAGTGGTATTACATAAACCATGTGCTACCTAACCCACTGACCCCACATTTAATATTGGGCATTTAATTCTTTTCCCCAATATTAAATAATTACATAAAATATTATCACAATGTTACAATACAACTCATCAAGAATATTCCATGAGAATCTTTACATGTTACACGTCCATCTAGGTACAACATTACATAATAAAATAAAATAATAAAATAACAATATTATGCAATGTGTGCAACATCCATTATCTCAACAATCTCCCACTTATTGTATACATTGCATAGGGTCAATCTGTAGCCACATAAATGAACAAGGGAACAATCCCTCCCAGCACATCCACCATCATGGATCAAAATACACCAAGTGCTCCATCCTGGTACCTGCAACAAATTCAAAGTATCCAGCATCTCGAACATGAATAATCTCACCTCTTATTATGCCACTCCCACTGGACATACATAGAAGCCATCCAAAGAGAAAACCACCCAACCTGTCGCATTAGAAGATCATAAAATCCTGTACCAATTGAAATTCCAAGCACAAATAACCTGATCCAAAGGTAATCATATGTATATGTAGTTGTCAAAATATCCATAGCTGAAATAACACCCACAGCAAGTGCCAAACCCATCCAACTATCCATACCTCAAAGGTATAACAAGTGAATCTCATATCACTAACATATCCAATCTGCAACCTGCAATCACAAGCCTCAAGAGCAATACCTACGACATATATACCAAGAAGCTTCCACTGCAAAAGATAATGTCAAATCTATAACCAATTCACTCAACACATCTCAAAGAAGTGAATCCATGTAGTATCAAGGACATCCACAATACATAATCCAATATCCTGCAAGAATAACTCTCATAACAAGTCTCCAATAGTCTCCAAGTTCACCACAACCAACAGAGGAAAGAGATAAAGGAATAACCATGTCATCTCTCACATGACATACATGAGCACAAACCAGTGATCCCAATCTCTAACCAATCTCAAATCCAATATAAGCAAAACTGAACATCCAGGAAGATAACTAAGACAAGAGAAACCATGTAAATCATAACCTGTATCATGTCCTTCTACACACACCTCTAGATGTAAACTGTGCAAGTATGATCTCCTCCATAAAACCCCAACAAGAAGCCTCATCAATACCCAAACCATACCATATAACTAATCATAGATGTAAGCCTCTCACAAGAAGATCAAACTCATAAACTATTCCTAAACCAAAGAATAACCATTCCTAATCCAAGAAAAATGCTCAATATAAAACCATCTCCCAAACTCAACCAGCATAACAACATATGCACATGGGGATAACCAATGCTAAATCATCTCTCAAATGAACCCTCCAGAACTAACTCATGTACCATAGCTCAAGATCCATATCAATGAAAGAAAAGCATAAATATAATGCAACTGAGAGAAAGCAATGAGCTATACCTCTCAAGTAGCAAACCGCCGAGTAGACCAAGAGTGGGGAATGAGAATGTTCATCAAGATTCCCAATTCTCCAACCAAGACTCATCTAAGAACAATCTCCTCTCAAGTCCATATCAGGTGACTTCCCCTCGGACTTCCTGCTGAAACCATCAACCATCCCAACAAATACTTCTCTAATTCAAGAGAAAATCAGCGTCACCACCGTCTCTAAGTATCCCTGAGCACCTGTAACCAATCAATTCATGCCAACTCCAAATGCAACATAGAAATATCATGAAGTATCCAGCTTATGATCAATGTAATCAATACTAAGAAACTAAACCAAGATTAATGTCAAAGTTCCAACCATGGCCTCAGGAACATAAACATGACAACATGATCTTACCATCTCAACTAAAGAGATAACATGCTCCACATGAACATACTATAACATGTCACAACTCTAAACGCGTATCAAGAGTATACCATGACATAATAATGAAACCATCCTCATACCAAGGATAACATGCCAAATAAAAGCATAAACCACACCTTTGCCAAGAACCTTGTGAGTCCTCAAAATGCAACCATCTCCACACACCATGAAGAAAACCATCTTCACACACCATGAAGAACCATCTCCACACACCATGAAGATAACCAAGAACTCCATGAGTCTTCAAGATCTAACCATTTTCATACACCATGAAGATAACAAGTGCACCATGCAAATGTTAGAGATGCTTCTACAGCAACAAGATCTAAGACAAACCTCCAACATCTGCAAACACTCAATAGATATATCAATGCCAACAACTCCCACTCAACCGTGGTACCAAGTCACCTATGGCATCACAAAATCCATCCTCTCCAAACCAAGAAGATATAAACCAAACCAGAAACTAATCCTGCACTGTCACCTCATCACTATCACAAGCTCCCACTAAACCGTGTATCCAAGCTATCCATGATATAATGATGAAAAACCATCTTCTAACCATGAGAATCAACCAAGGCATCAAACTATCAAAGAACTCAAAGTGCACATCATGAGCTCTTAAAAAAAAAATCGAATAACCATGATCCTCAACTAAGAAGATATACCACCATAACCAAATCAGAAAATCCAAGCTAATGAACATCAAGGATGTACCTGTATAACCAATCATGTCATGCCAAAAACTATGACACCATGATCACATCCATGAACCGACCATCTAGCTCTCAAAGTGTCCAACCTGTCAGCATAAAATAGTCAACCATAATCCTCCACCATGATTGTCCCTGGTAACAACATCTCATCCCTTCTACATGAAGAAAATAGTGAATCATGTGACTTAGGGCATAGACAACCCAACTCTAAGCCACCAATTTGAATATGCATCAATAATGAAGATCAATGGGAAAAGACAACCCATAACCAAGCTATAAATGCAACTTGTAAGTATAGACCGCTTACAACACTGCACAACTTGTAGATCCAACAAGTCATCATACATATCCAAGCTAAACACTGATAACCATATCATCATGAGACCAATCTGAAATATGAACTGAGTATACAATGACATCAAAACTTAAATCTCCAATGCCATAAACTCACAATGTTACCATAGTCAAAATCAATAAAATTTTCACATCAATATATCAACAAATAAATCATGCCAAACCTACACCAAATCTTAACCAATGTGTAGAGCTCTCCAAGAGCTTTCCATTGACTACTCGAAGTCCAAAATCTGACTCCGTATGCCCAAGTTATGCCCTAATCTGTGCTCAAAATAAATAACATCTGACTTTAGGGCTCTTAAAACCTATATTTTTTTTAAAATCATAGAACCAAACCTATATCATGTTGTAGTGCTCTGAATTAGCTTTCCAACGCCTATAAGAACTCTAAAATTTGATATTTTGAGAGAAAGTTATGACCATTTTACTAAGATAGTCTTTTTACCATTTTCAGTATGATTTTTCATTTTTTATTTTTTCGGTGACGAAAATTCCGATGGGATTAAATTTGACGGCCATCATGGGCTGAAACCAAAAAACTCTTTCATTTCCTCTGAACATGGCCAAACTAGGGCATATTATATATCAAATTTTATGGAAATGTCAACCCGGATCCAATGGTAAGGTCTTTTTTACCCAGGAGGTCATTTCTGCAAGCTACCCCCCAAAACCCTCATTTAGATGAAATATCCGAAAAAATCATTTTGTCCAAAATTTCACATGCCCAAATCTTTTAACATCCCATCATAATAGTAAACCCAAAGCCCTTAGATCTCCAATAAATCATTCATATATCTTGCCTTTTCTTTTATCCTCTCATGCATTCCCATAGACTCAATCTAGGGTTACAATAATAAAACCATAGCTCTGATACCACTTGTAAGGAAACTTGGCAATAAAAAATATAACCGTTTCCACATAACCCATAATAGATCTAAAATAAACATGGAATTAAAATCCACATGCAAGAGAATAGACAACATACCCACAAAATTGTGACACAAGATATACCCTGGGAAACCCTCATTGAGGGAAAAACCCAGCCTCCAAAAGCATCCATCATCATATATTATTCAGCAAAAATACCATTGCCATACAACCATGGAAGCCTTCATGGCCATAGCCACAACCGAGCAAACTATGTGAACAAGCATGAATCCACACATCCCATGCCATGCTTTCAACTTTCACAAATGCTCCCTTGGCTAACCTGTCAAGCCTTTTCCCACTTGACTCTTGCCTTTTATCTTCTCCTTGTCACACACACTCTCTCTCTCTCTCTCATCTACAATAACTACCCTTGTGGCTGCTTATATAGTAGCAAGTCCCACAAAACCACTAAGTGGTATTACATAAACCATGTGCTACATAACCCATTGACCCCACATTTAATATTGGGCATTTAATTATTTTCCCCAATATTAAATAATTACATAAAATATTATCACAATGTTACAATACAATTCATCAAGAATATTTTATGAGAATATTTACATGTTGCACGTCCATCTAGGTACAACATTACATAATAAAATAACAATATTATGCAATGTGTCCAACACCCATTATCTCAACACATATGTCTCTATGGGTCCTAGGACCCCTAGGGACATATTAGAATCGTTCATTTGGGTCAAAAGTGGTCATAGGTCACCTTATAACCCTCTTTGATCTATTAAATGATGAGATATTTCTCTAGAGGATCTAGGACCCCTAAGGACATATTAGAATGGTTAATATGGGTCAAAGGGGGTCATAGGTTGACTTATGATCCCCTTTGATGCATTAAATGACAAGATATGTCCCTAGGGGTGCTAGGACCCCTAGGGACATATTAGAATGGTTAATATGTGTGAAAGGGGGCCATAGGGTCACCTATGACCCCCAACGACCAATTAAATGACAAGATATGTGCCTAGGGTTCCTAAGATCGTTAGGCATATATTAGAATGGTATATATGAGTCAAAGAGGATCATAGGGTGATTTGTGACTCCCTTTCACGCATGAAATGATGAAATATGTCCCTAGGGGTCCTAGGTCCTATAGATATATATTAGAATTGTTCATATAGGTCAGAAGGATCATAGATTGACCTATGACTGCTTTTAATGCGTTAAATGACGACATTGGTCCCTATGGGTCCTAGGACCCCTAAGGACATATTAGAATGGTTAATATGTGAGAAAGGGGGTCATAGGTTGACCTATGACTCCCCATGACCTATTAAATGACGAGATATGTCTTTAGGGGTCCTAGGACCCCTACGGACATATTAGAATGACATATATGGGACACAAGGGGTTATAGGTCCTTTGACACTTTAAATGATGACCTATGTCCTTCGGGGCCCTACGACCCCTAGCGACATATTAGAATGGTTAATATGCATGAAAAGGGGTCATAGGTTGATCTATGACCTCCTACGATCCATTAAATGATGAGATTTTTCGTTAGGGGTCCTAAGACCCCTACTGACATATTAGAATGGTATATATGGGTGAAAGGTGGTCATAGGGTGACCTATGATCCCCTTTGACCCATTAAATGATGACATATGTCCCTAGGGATCCTAGGATCCCTAGGGACATATTATAATTGTTCGTATGGGGCAAAGGGACCTATGACCCCCTTTGATCCATTAAAAGATGAGATATGTTTATTAGAATGGTTAATATGGGTCAAAGGGGGTCGTAGGGTGACCTATGACTCCCTTTGATGCATTAAATGATGACATATGTCTCTAGGGGTCCTATGACCCCTAGGAACATATTAGAATGTTTAATATGTGTGAAAGGGGGTCATAGGGTGACCTATGACCCCCCACGACACATTAAATGATGAGATAGATTTCTAGGTTTCCTAGGACCCATAAGGACATATTAGAATGCTATATATAGGTCAGAGAGGTTCACAGGTGTTCACAGGGTGTCTCTAGGGGTCCTACGACCCCTAGTGACATATTAGAATGTTTAATATGTGTGAAAGGGGGTCATAGGTTGACCTATTACCTCCCATGACCCATTAAATAATAATATATGTCCATATTAAAATGGTATATATGGGTCAAAGGGCTTCGACTCATTAAATGATGACATATGTCCCTATGGGTCCTAAGACCCCTAGGGACATATTAGAATGGTTAATATGGGTCAAAGGGGGTCATAATTTGACCTATGACCCCCTTTGATTCATTAAATGACGAGATATTTTCCTAAGGGTCCTAAGACCCATAGGGACATATTAGAATGGTAAATATTCGTCAAAGGGGATCATAGGTTGACCTATGACCCCAATTGATGCATTAAATGATGACATATGTCCCTAGGGGTCCTAGGACCCCTAGGGACATATTAGAATGATTAATATTTGTAAAAGAGGGTCATAGGTTGACCTATAACCCACCAAGACCAATTAAATGATGAAATATGTCCCTATGGTTCCTAGGACCCCTAGGGACATATTAAAATGGTTAATGTGGCCAAAGGGGGTCATAGGGTGACCTATGACCCCCTTTGACCCATTAAATGATGAGACATGTCCTTGGGGGTCCTAGGACCTCCAGGGAAATATCAAAATCATTCATATAGGTCAAAGGGGGTCATAGGTCACCCTATGACCCACTTTTATGCATGAAATGATGACATATGTCTATAGGGGTCCTAGAACCTCTAAGGACATATTAGAATCATTCATATGGGTCAAAGGTGGTCATAGGTTGACCTATGACCCCCCATGACTTATTAAATGATGACATATGTCTGTAGGGGTCTTAGGACCCCTAAGGACATATTAGAATGGTTAATATGAGTCAAATGGGTTCATAGGTCACCCTATAACCCCCTTTGATCCATTAAATGACAAGATATGGACCCTTAGGGAGATATTAGAATGGTTAATATGGGTCAAAGGGGGTCATAGGGTGACCTATTACTCTCTTTGAAGCATTAAATGATGTTATATGTCCCTAGGGGTTCTAGGACCCATAGGGACATATTATAATGGTTAATATGTCTGAAAGGGGGTCATAGGGTGACCTATGACCCCCCACGACCCATTAAATGACGAGATATGTATATGGGTTAAAGGGAATCATAGGGTGACTCATGACCCCTTTTGACCCATTAAATGATGACATATGTCCCCAAGGGTCCTAGGACCCCTAGGGACATATTAAAATTGTTAATATGTTTGAAAGGGGGTCATAGGTTGACCTATGACCGCCCACTACCTATTAAATTATGAGATATGTCCTTAGGGGTCCTAGGACCCCTAGGAACACATTAGAATGATATAGATTGGTCAAAGGGGGTCATAAGGTGACCTGTGACCCCCTTTGACCCATTAAATGATGACATATGTCCCTAGGGTTCTTAGGACCCCCTTTGTTTCATTAAGTGATGAGATATGTCTCTAGGGGTCTTAGGACCCATAAGGACATATTAGAATGGTTAATATGGGTCAAAGAGGGTCATAGGTTTACCTATGACCCCCTTTGATGCATTAAATGACGAGATATGTCCCAAGGGGTCCTAGGACCCCTAGGGACATATTTGAATGATTAATATATGTGAAAGGGGGTCATAGGTTGACCTATGACCTGCCATGACCCATTAAATGATGAAATATGTCCCTAGGGGTCCTAGGACCCCTAGGGACATATTAGAATGGTTAATATGGGTCAAAGGGGGTCATAGGTTGACCTATGAGCCCCTTTGATCCATTAAATGATGAGATATGTCCCTAGGGTTCCTAGGACCCCTAGGGACATATTAGAATGGTTAATATGGTCAAAGGGGGTCATAGTTTGACCTATGACCCCCTTTGATGCATTAAATGAAGACATATGATGCTAGAGGTCCTAAGACCCCTAGGGACATATTACAATAGTTAATATGTGTGAATGGGGGTCATAGGTTCACCTATGACTAGCCGGGACCCATTAAATGACGTAATATGTCCTTTAAAGTCTTAGGACCCCTAGGGACATATTAGAATAGTTAATATGGGTCAAAGGGTGTCGTAGGGTGACCTATGATGCCCTTTGACCCATTAAATGATGAGATATGTTCTTATGAGTCCTAGGACCCCGAGGGACGTATTAGAATATTTCATATGGGTCAAAGGGGGTCATAGGGTGACCTATGACCTCCTTTGATCTATGAAATGACGACATATGTCCCTAAGGGTCCTAGGACCCCTAGGGACATATTAGTATCGTTCATATGGGTCAAAGGGGGTCATAGGTTGACCTATGACCCGACACGACCCATTAAATGACAAGATATGTCTCTAAGAGTCTTTGGACCCTTAGAGACATATTAGAATGGTTAATATGGTTCAAAGGGGTCATAGGTCACCCTATGACCCCATTTGACACATTAAATGATGACGTATGTCCCTATGGGTCATAGGACCCCTAGAGACATATTAGATTTGTTAATATGGGTCAAAGGGGGTCATAGGTTGACCTATGACTCCCTTTGACCCATGGATATATTGGAATGGTTAATATGGGTCAAAGGGGGTCATAGTTTGACCTTTGACCCCCTTTGACCCATTAAATGATGACATATGTCCCTAGGGGTCCTAGGACCCCTAGGGACATATTATAATTTTTTATATGGGTCAAAGGTGGTCATAGGTTGACCTATGACCCATTTTGACCCAAGAAATGAGGACATATGTCCCTAGTGGTCTTAAGACCCCTAGGGACATATTAGAAAGGTTAATATGGGTCAAATGGGGTCATAGGTTGACCTATGACCCCCTTTGATCCATTAAATGACAAGATATGACAATATATGACCCCAAAGGATATAATAGAATGGTTAATATGTAACCAAGGGGGTCATAGGGCGACCTATTGCCCCGTTTGATGCATTAAATTACGACATATGTCCCTAGGGGTTCTAGGACCCCTAGGGACATATTAGAATGCTTAATATATGTGAAAAGGTGTCATAGGGTGACCTATGACCCTCCACGACCCATTAAATGACGAGATATGTCCCTAAGGGTCTTAGGACCCCTTGGGACATATTAGAATGGTTAATATGGGTCAAAGGGGGTCATACATTGACCTATGACCCCCTTTGACACATTAAATGATGACATGTGTCCCTAGGGTTCCTAGGACCCCTAGGGACATATTAGAATGGTTAATATTTATGGAAGGGGGTGATAGGTTGACCTATGACCCCCCATGACCCATTAAATGACAAGATATGTCCCTAGGGGTCCTAGGAACCCTAGGGACATATTAGAATGGTTAATATGTGTGAAAGGGGTTATAGGTTGACCTATGACCTACCATGACCCATGAAATGATGACATATGTCCCTAGGGGTCCTAAGAGCCCTAGGGACATATTAGAATGATATATATGGGTTAAAGGGGGTCATAGGTTGACCTATGACTCCCTTTGATCCATTAAATGATGACATATGTCCCTAGGGGTCTTAGGACCCCTAAGAACATATTAGAATCATTCATGTGGGTCAAAGGGGGTCATAGGGTGACCCATGACCCCCTTTGACCAATTAAATGAAGACATATTTATATACTATTAATACTATTGTAGCATAATAATAATAATAATATAAATAAAAACTAAATATTATTACTATTATATCTATAGTAATAATAATAATACTATTATAGCTATAATAATATATATATATTAATACTATTATGACATAGTATTAATATATATATTAATACTATTGTATCATAATAATAATAATATAAATAAATACTAAATATAAATACTATTATATCTATAGTAATAATAAGAATACTATTATAGGTATAATAATAATATTGATGCTATATATTAATACTAATAAATCAAAGTCAGTTTCCCTCCAATAATTATTCTAATATTAATACTAATATAGAAAAGGTTGTTTACCCTCCGAATCTCATTGGAGAAGATTGAATATCTGATTTTAAATTGGATATCCAATCTGAAATTGGATATATGATTTCTTCGGCACCAATTTGCAACATATCCCTATCCTTACAGCCCCGAGAACATCACTTTTTTTGTTCTTTTTTCACGGGTTTTGCAAAAAAGGCCACTTTGGGGCCCAATCAATCGAATTTTTTTTTCGAAAATATAACATTAGGTGTTTAAATTTTTCATCTCAATGGGGAGCAGTAGTCATCAAAAGGATAAACGCAAAAGGAAGATATCCAATGAAGACATTGCAACATATAGGGAAAGAGGCAAAATGGAACATTGAAGAAAAGGACAAGGTATGCTAAATATCAGTCAAGTTGACGATGAATTAGTCGAAGGTGAAATAATAGAGTTAGATAATGGGTATGTACAATTGGAGAATGAAAATGTACCAATTGAAAATGATAATGCTGAAATTGAAAATTTAGAGAATGAAAATTTTGAAGATGAAATGCTACCAAGTCATAATCCAAATTGCATAATTGACCATGTCGAACATGACAATACATAGGAACCTAATGCACAAGAACGTTACATATCTCCTAATTATAATCGACATGAAGGTTCTAAAACAACAAAATGGATAATTGAAATTGATGAAATGATTATTACTAGTTTTGAGGGGAAAAAACCATAAAGAACCATTCGCTTATGGGCTTCAAGACTATATCAGATGTTTTTGTACAACAAGATAGTGGTAGAGCAATCTCAGCTTTTCATGCACTTATGAAAGATGCAAAAGATGAGACCTATGCTTTTCGAATTGATGATTCGTGTCAATGACAAGTTAGAAAGAAATGCCATTATTGTGAAGAATCTTTTTAGTGCTCTCAATAGCATTGGGAAAAATAATAGGGAGAAGGATAACATAGCTGCTCGAAGAGTTATTACAACCTCTTTGGTAAGTCATCATTTGAGAAAGGGTAGATATATGAGACAAACTTGTATTGATTTGAATCTAAATTGTACTACTTTGAGAAGAGCACTTAGTTGACGAGAGAAAATTGATGATCCTCTTCAAAATGAAACATGGTCATTTGGTGGGAGACTTCCACGTTTTGATAAGAAGCTATCTGATGATGTGAAGGAAGAAATTACACAATTTTGGCACTCTAACTCAGGAGTATCACCCAATGCTAAAGACGTGTTAAAGTTGAGAATTGGCATCAAAGACCACACGCCGCATCCTAAACACTATTTGGAGGTAAGTCAAACTATGTTGTTCAAACAATTTAGAAAGAGTCATCCAAGTCTTTATATATCACAAAGGGCTTTTGAATCTTTGAAGCCATTTTATTGTGTGCCACTCAAAATTTGAGATACATATTGTTGCAAATATCATGTTGAGTTTTCTATGCACTATGAACTATTATGCTCCATCCATTCTACTTTGCATAGTAAAGAAATGTTGAGGATTGTGGTGCTAGTGAGCTTCCAAAATCATCAAGAGACTTGCTAGATCAACTTTTATGTCGTAGAGTTGATGGTTGTTTCTTTTATAAAAATGCTTGCTTAAATAAGAAGTGTTCAGAATGTGGTGGCTTATCCAAGTTTGACACATGTTTCAATGAGGGATGTGAAAAAGATCTTGGAAAGACAATAGTGAAAAAAAAGGTATATGAAATGGTGAAATACACATTGAAGAGTGGAGGTGAGAGCTCTAGATGTGAATTGGTTGGAAAAGATATCAGTGTGGCTAGTTTTATTTCAGATTTCAATGCAAATCTTTTTTACAAGTATGCAAGACATAGTCATAGGTCTAAGTGGTTGGATGAACAATTTTGAATGTGCAAGGAGACTTTTCCCATTGGCACTATTATGTCAGTTGTTGATTTTTCTGAGAACTACACATTGCAACCTCAAAATGAGACACAATCTCAATATTACAACTCTATTTAGATTGCTATTTTTATTCACATAACATATAGACATGCCCCTGATAGTGCGGAAGATAATCGAAAGATTATTAGAGAGTATCATTTTTATATGAGTGATGATAGATCTCACTCTCACGAGTTTGTGCAACATTGTTTCAAAAATTATTTTGATTTCTTACATGAGCATGCAATTGCTATGGATAGACATATCATTTGGTCAGATAATTGTACAGGTCAATTCAAGAATGCTTGCATATTTTATTGGTTGTGTAAGATGTACGTAGAGAGAGGGGTGCCTCATATTTGGAGTTTTTTTGAGTCTGGCCATGGAAAAGGGGAACATGATAGAGCAGGGGCATGTGTGAAGAGAGCTCTAGTCAAGGAGCAACTGAAGATTTTAGCAGCAGAGTTTCTTAATGCTCATAGCATTATTTATTGGTGTAGTTTAGCATTATCATAGGGGGGGACTCTTGATTCAATGGTATGCAGGGTCTTTTGGATGGTTGGGGAAGGGTCCGTAGCTAATAGATTAGATTGTGCTACAATGAGAGACTCATAAAAAATGCATTCATTCCAAAGCTCTGATTCTAGTACATGGACCATTTGGACACGACAACTAGCTTGCTTTTGTCCTAGTTGTTTTTAGTATGATTGGGATCACTGTGAGTCAAGTGAGTGGGTGGAAACATGGGCTCCACATTATCTTACTCCATTTTCTATCATATCCTCTATCAGAAATGATGACATGGAAAGTTCACTTGAGCATAACCATCTATCAGATATACTTCAGCTAGGACATGTCTTTGCATTGGTTGCACCACAAGGGAATGATGAGAAATTTTATTATTGATTAACATGTTGTGTAAGAGGTAAAAAAAAACTTGCACAACCAATCACAAATGATGATGGATTCACATATCCTACTAGTTCAGTGGTTATCGCTGGAACATGGCTGCGGACATACATGCTTAGAAGGAACGAAATTCCTACATTTGAAGACTATCAAAAGAACAAAATAATTCTGATATATTCACATCTTATTATAGCAACAAATGTAAAGTTGTTGAAGCATCAAGGACGACCAAAAGTAAACGAACATTTTACTATTGCTAATGTTGATCATGAAGCCCTGTTGGAGACCCTAAAACAGAGAGAGGACCTTATTGGAACACTTGACTAGGTATATTTACTTCTTATGTTATTTTCTTCATAATGATTCAATGAACTAATGATTATCTTGTTCAATACAATAAGTTACTAATTTTTTATATGATATTGGAATGTAGGTACATCATGAAGAGTTGGGGGAGGGGGGGCTAGTATTAGGGAGAATTCCTATGATTTATGATGTATTATGACGTAAAATGTGAACTTCTTTTGTATATGGTTTTTGTAATAATGAAAAAGATAGGTTAAATTAGTTGCGCATTCTAATTTGTATTTTGGTAGGTTCTTTGTAAGGAATTATAAGAGGAAGATATTGAACAAGTTCTTGCAAATCATATTTGCATGTGATACAAGGCTATAAGGACAATTTTAAGAGCATTTATAACTATATGAAAGATGCTTGCGGATATCTTATTACAAATTTGGTTTTTTCCTTATTTGACATAAAGCTGACATTATAATTATTAAAGCTATTTTTAACAAACCAATCAAATAAGACAAATCTAGAAAGTATGGATGAACAATTAGAATACTTGATTTCTTCCATTTTCCAACCAATCATGGCATTTGAAAGCATAAAGAGTCATAGTATTGTATAATGTTTTGAAAGACTTTCATAATGAAAAGTTGTAAAGGACCATGAGATTTAGTGAGTCATTACATAGGTCCTAATAAGGTCTCATAATAATCTCAAGTCATTTCATAAGTTTAAATATTCAATAAGTCATTTAAAATTTAGCTTATTGCTTTAGAAAATTCAATTCTTGAATGTAACGGCTACATGAGCATTTTGGAAGGAAACTCTATAGTTTAAATTTTATGAAATACAAGGAACACTAATGCAAACCACCCAACCATTTTTATTTTTTTGATGTAATAAGGTCTAGGGATAGACCTAATGATCTCCTTATGACCATCCACATTTGTAATGGACACAAGACCCCATGGTGCAACTATAAGCCTTGGCCATCAATTGGTCCAATAAAGTAGATTTTTGGTAAATTCCATGTTTTTTTGGGTAAGTCTAGATTTTTAGAACATTATTAGGGTCCCTAGGAGTTTTTAGAGTCTATTTGCAATCAAATTTGCAATAAAACTTGTAGCGCAAAAATTGCAAAAAGTTGCTTAGCAACTTTTCAATTTTCTTGACAACTTTTCAAAATCTAACTCCTAACAGCTAGAACTATTTGAATCATCAGTTCCATTAGCTCCAGGTGGGTGGGTGAACCCTATTGACACCCTTGTTCCAACCACAGATACCCTCTATCGTTCGTGGCCAACCTATATCGAGGAGTCCTTAAGGTTCTGTAAGTGCATTTTGAGGTCGATCTTCTGAGGGTCATAACCTGAAACTCATGAGGGCTATTGATAAAATATCAAATGCTACAGGATAGAGATATTGAGTCCTAAAATAACCTATCTCATTTTCAAGATATCACATTTCGTTTGGATTCAGGACAACGATCTCGTTCGATGCCAAAACTCACAGTGTACCTCAGTTCATAGGTGCACCACAACGTAACTTTGAAACTGTTGATCGTGGCATCAAATTTTTAGTGCCATCAACTCTGGATGGGTAGGTAAACCCTATTCACACCCTTTTTCTAGCCACAAAGACCATCCATCATTTGCGGCCACCCCGTACCGAGGAGTCCCCAAGGTGCTCTAAGTGCATTTCGAGGTCGATCTTTCGAGGGTCATAACTCAAAGCTCGCGAGGCCTATTGATGAACTGTCAAATGTTACAAGATAGTGATATTAAGGCCTAAAATAAACTATCTCATTTTTGAGAGATCACATTTCATTTGCATTCAACACAACGATCTCGCTCGATGCCAAAACTCATAGCTAGTTTGCCTAAGTTCGTAGGTGCACCATAGCGTAACTTTGAAAATGTTAATTGTGGCATTGAATCATCAATGCCATTAGCTTTGAATGGGTAGGTGAACCCTAGTCACACCCTTGTTCTAGCCATGGAGACCATCCATCATTTGTGGCCGCCCTGTACTGAGGAGTCTCCAAGGTGCTCTAAGTGCATTTTGAGGTTGATCTTTCGAGGGTCATAACTCGAAGCTTGTGAGGGCTATTGATGAACTATTAAATGCTATAAGATGATGATGTTGAGGCCTAAAATAAACTATCTCATTTTTGAGAGATCACATTCTATTTGGATTCGGCACAATGATCTTGCTTGATGCTAAAACTTGCAGTGTGCCTCAGTTCATAGGTGCACCACAGCGTAACTTTGAAATCGTTGATTGGGGTATCAAATTGTCAGCACCATTAGCTTTGGATGGGTAGGTGAACCCTAGTCACACCCTTGTTTTGGCCATGAAGACCATCCATCATTTGCAGCCACTCTGTACCGAGGAGTCGCCAAGGTGCTCTAAGTGCATTTTGAGGTCGATCTTTCGAGGGTCATAAGTTGAAGCTAATGAGGGCTATCAATGAACTATCAAATACTATAGGATGATGATTTTGAGGCCTAAAATAACCTATCTCATTTTTGAGATATCACATTCCATTTGGATTCGGCATAGCGATCTTGCTCGATGCCAAAACTCACAATGTGCCTTAGTTCATAGGTACACCACAATGTAACTTTGAAACCGCTAATCATGGCATCGAATCATCAGTGCCATTAGCTCTGAATGGGCAGGTGAACCCTAGTCAAACCCTTGTTCTAGCCATGGAGACCATCCATCATTTGCGGCCACCCCATACCGAGGAGTCTCCAAGGTGCTCTAAGTGCATTTCGAGGTCAATCTTTCGAGGGTCATAACTCGAAGCTTGTGAGGGCTATTGATGAACTATAAAATGCTACAAGATGGTGATACTAAGGCCTAAAATAAACTATCTCATTTTTGAGACATCACATTCTATTTGGATTCAACACAACAATCTCACTCGATGCCAAAACTTGCAGTGTGCCTCAGTTCATAGGTGCACCATAGCATAACTTTGAAACTGCTGATCTTGGCATCAAATCGTCAGTGCTATTAGCTCCAGATGGGTGAGTGAACCCTAGTCACACCCTTGTTCTAGCCACATAGAACATCCATCATTTGCGGCCACCCCATACTGAGGAGTCTCCAAGGTGCTCTAAGTGCATTTTGAGGTCGATATTTTGAGGGTCATAACTTAGAGCTCGTGAGGGTTATCAATGAACCGTTAGAGGAGAAAAGTTTGTAAGAAGTAGTAGCTTAGTGTTTTATCTAAAATAAATTAGTGGGAAGGCTTTATTAGAGGGTCTTGGCCAAACTAGTGGGGTGTCTACCCACTCTCTAATTTTAGAGACAGTTAGGTTTTGGAGGGAGATTAGGGGAGCTCTACTACAACTATCCTTACCCTAGCTTGGACCAAGGTTGGTATCTCAAACTTGCTTCTTTTCCATTTCTTTCTTTTAGAATGGTTAATAAAATATGCAAATGTGGAGTTTATCAATGGAGTATGAATTGAATTGCATTGTGGAGTAGCATTCATGTGAGTGCTTGAATGGTGTTCATTCCATGTAGATTAGTGTGACACCATTGTGCATCTTGTTGTATTGCGTGGAGTATTGTGAGTATGAGGTTTGGATTTCCTCTATTTCCTTGTTGTATTATGGGTGTTGTATTATCCATTGTATGCCATAACCATTCATATCTTGCTGGGGGTGATAAGGAAAGTATGGTGTAGAAAGGAAGTTTGAGGAGTTACAACTGATGGTAGTGGGTTTGGAGGAGGAAATGTGGAGGCCCCGAGAGGGCATTAAATTGTTGATTTATGATAGCCCCGAGAGGGCATGAAATTTGCTAAATTATGATAGCCCCGAGAGGGCATGAAAATTGTTTATTGTAGATATGGTTTGGTATGGAAAGTCTCCATTTTAGAACACACCTTCACCCTATGTTTATGGTTCCATCTATGAAGCCACTGTGAAATAGCCTTGGGGGGAAATTGTTCAAGTTTGAAATGTAATGTTTATGCATTGAAAGATTGTATGTGTATCCCAGTTTGAGCCTTGTTCCCTAGCATGGGGGTGGTCTCTTCAAGGCCTATGGTTGGGTGGAAAGAACCCATGGTCCTTGTTATTTTTTTGTGTTTCATATTCAGATTTGTGTCTAAGGGAGCAATGGAAATGGCTTGGAATGATCATCTTATAGATTGATGTTGGACCAGAAAACTTGACATTGTGCCCTCATTTGTGAAGGAGGATTCACTAGCTTGTTCATGTTCTCAATGATCATGTTGGACAATGTTCATGCTACTCATTGTCCATATCTTTCAATGTTCATGTTCCTTATGATTTTGAAAATTCCCTTATGTTGCTCCATTGTGATGGAAGGAGATTGTATCATTGTTACCTAATGTACATGTAGAGGAAACAATTGATAAGGTTGTATATGCATGTTTCATTTGGAGTTTATATTGTTATGAAAGCATTGGTATGAGTCTTAGATTTACTTTGACATCATTGTTATCATTTGAAGATGTGAAAGAAATTTTTCTCCTTGTGGTATTGTAAATGACTAGTTGATAATAACAATCCATAGATGTTATGTGATACCATTGATTGTATAAATTTAAAACTTAGTAGATTGCTTACAATCTTGTTGTGCACTCAATAATTTGGAAGGAAAATTTTATGTTCATATCACATGCACTCAATAAATTCCAAGATTGATCTTGACTGCCCTTCTAGAGTAGCCCCCAACATTTCCTAAGCCATCATAATGCAAAAAGTTTTCTCCACTCCCGAAGGCATATTGTTAAATCTGACATTCATTCTAACATGTCATGTCAAAACTTTTATCCTTGAGCTTTCCTCCTTGAAAAGGGGTTTCATCCCCATTAATATACTTGGGTGCATAGCAGAAAGGGTTTATGTCACATCCTTGTCTTATGCACTAGTCGTTCCCTCCTTGTAGCAGTGGTCACATGTTCCCAAGCATAGGTAGTCGAATTGAAATTAAGAGGGAGTGGGATAAAGATCCCAACGGATTTTTACTTAGTAGAATGTCAAGTTGACATTTAATATGACTTGTTCACATTAGGATTTCTGATTGGAGGGATGGGAAAAAGATGCCCTAAGGCTTGGATTAGTCAAAATTCTACACATGACCCACATGGGACCTTGTGGGGACCATGCGTAGGAAGAAATGTGGCCTTGGTAAGAGTTAGGGAATAATGAGGATTTAAGATAGATAGGAGATTCACCCTTTATATTTTTTTTTATCAGATAATTATTTAATCATTTCAAGTCTTGAGTAGAGAATAATGACACTTAGTGTATTTGAGCTTAGTTTAAGGGTAATGTTTATATCAAGGGGCTCATTTAGAAATATGTAATAATTAAACCATATGGTAATGGAAAAGCTCAATATAGGAAAATAAATTAAATGAAATAAATAAGTTTACGAGAATGCATATATAATGAACATGATGTTAAGTATGGAGGATTTAATTAAATTAGTGTTAAGACTGTAAATTAGGATAGTTGGATGTAGATATAATAGAGTTAATATGAAGTAAGTTGTCAGGATGATGGGATTGGAGAATCAAGGATAAGGATGGATTGTGGATTAAAATAAAAACTCAAATCTAGTTTTATCTAGTCAATAAAGCACATTGATAGATAAGAGTTACTAGATAGAATTGAATGCATGACAAACCTATGTAGATGTTGGATTTAATGTCAAGTGAATTTTATATTTGGCTTGAGGGAATTTTAGTTAGATAATGAATTTTGTGGATTCAATTGAAGATATTAGTAGAATATCAAAGTCGATAGAATATATATACCAATTTGAAAATGTCGTGTAAGAATAAATCATTAGTTAGCTAGTATGTAATAAGGGTCAATAGGCATGTCATTAGAGGTAGCTCGTCAGCTCATGTACCCTATGTATAACTAATTATAATATGATTCATGTACACCACATTTTACTACGTTAGTTGCATGAAATGATGAATACATATATGTCAGAACGACAAGGTATGTTATATACAAACCTTATTTATACGCTTGCACCTAATCCTTGCATAAACAATTCATCTAACAAATTTAAATTGACACACTCAATAAGATGATGTAGTAGGATGTGTTTAAATACTGATTGTGAATTATTATTAAGTTAAGTAATTTGAATTGGCCCTTAGACTTACTAAGAGTTTCTCATTTTATGTGCTTACTAGTTCATACTATGAAAGTACTTTGAATCTTAACATGCTTTGCTTTGATAATAATAATATTGATAGTGAGAAAGTAAGCTTATGGTGAATAATTAGATGTAATAATGTAAAAATTAAATGTAATAGTATAGTAATTATAGTAATTAAAATAGTAAATGTAAAAGCATGGCAATGTAGCTAGATTAGTTAGTAGTTGATGAGCTAGATAGTTAGTAATTGTCTTTTGTTAGAGTGAGTTTAATTTATGTATTCAAATAGTAATTTTTGTGTTTAGGAAACTGTACTATGTGCTAGTTTGGTGAGGAAGCAATGTTGATAGAATGCATAAAGATGACTAAATAGAGTAAAGAGGGAGAAAATGACTCAGTATTGGTCCAATCTTCAAGAGGACCTGTAACCAGTAAGATATGGATGCAAGCACATGATACACGTTTGGCACATAAAACAAATTATTTATTCCATAAGTTGTGTATAGTATGTGTTGAATTCAATGGATACTATCAATACAAGTGGCCCCTTCTCTGTCATGTAGACTGCAAAGCTACCTTTGGGGCATGTCTTTTCTAATTTCCAATGGTTAGATCCGATATAGTGTGGTAGATAAGTGTACATTTTCTTATTTGACTAAGGGTGCTGATGTGATGAGTACTAAATCTAAATTCTCTAGATACATGTGTTTAATCGATTAAGATATACTACACTTCCACACCATACAGTAATTGTCACATTAATATATATTGTAATGATTAATGAATGTGTGTACATTGGTAATGAGGATAATAAGTAATTCTGATCCTCTTCCCTTACATGCTAGAATCACGACCTAGTCCATATGATACAACTGACACACCTTAATAGAATATTAGTATTAGAGGATTGTTAGGATATGAATTACCTCACTAGTTTATGAGTGTTGTATCTTGAACTTGCTCTTTTGACTCGTGATGCTAACTTGAATTAGACTGTCATCCAATCTATTTGAAAACCACATGTGATTAAAATGTTACAACCAGATGACACTATCTACATGAGTCTTGAACTCTTATTCAATGGTAACCTTGTTTTACAATATGTAATTTCTTATGTGACTTCATAAGTTACAAAAAATAAGTTGTTGTGTTTTTACTAGTAAAATTTAGGGCATGACACATGATCCACGATAAAATGAACAATACTAGATACTAAATTAATATGTATATCATTGTGCACATAAATGACAAAAATATATATCAAAATACATGTATCCATAGATAAAATTTTACACAAATATATATCAAAGATCATGTATCCATAGACAAAGTACTCAAATATATATCAAAATACATAGATCCATATACAAAATGTGGCTGATCATGCCATCAGAATGTGTATAATATCAATGTTTCTGTATACAATGTGGCATATGCCATCTCAAAATGTCTTATGATGCATCCTACAAAAACTATACTATCCTAGGGTGCTAGTGGATGATCAAAATGCAGCCTCTTCACTACACTAGGTGGATTAGATGCCTCCTACATAAACAAAAAAGGAAAACCTAAAGTTAGACTACTAAATTTATATGAGTCTACGTATCTAACATTAAGATAAATCAAATTCATAATGACCTCTTTTGTAATGGAGATTAATACTATCAAAATTTCATAATAAATACCTCTCTCATTGACCTCCTGTGTCGATCAGGAGTCCTCTTCTATGCCCTCAACAATGCTGGTACCTCTTTGATTGTGAGCTGTATATGTTCAAATACCTTTGTCTGATGAATCTTCAATTTAAACTATAACATTATAATTCATAGAATGCTAAATTTATAACATATTTAATCATGAATTCAAACAACTTACTATTGTAGGCTCCTCCTTAGGAGTGAGTGGCTGGGTCATCAAATCTACATAACTCTCCCATCGGACCTCCTGTGCACTAGGAGTCTACTATGAGATACAACATAGTAGTTTTTTATATCACGAAAATTAGTTTTGAATTTATTTATGAAGATAAGGATAATACAAAATAAATGATACTTATACATATAATGGGGCTCTCAGTGCGAATGAAAATCCCTAATGGTCTACAACGTGGACTTTGTACAGGCTCATCACCAGTAGCGATGCCCTATATACAATAAAGAATGTAATTAAATGGGATTACCACAAAAATTTTACAAGAATGCATCGATATTTAATCAAATAGAAAACACATAATTACCTTTCCTTTGTCACTACATGCTGGCTCACCCTTCGCACTTTGTCCCTTTGGGATAGGTGCTACCTATAAGATAAAAGAAAGATTAGCAACCATATATGCTACAATATCAAATAGAAAAAAAAATGCAAACACAACATAATGTACCGTAGATGTCTCAAGGCCAAATTAAATGGCCAAGAGCGTGGCATCATCAATCTGTCTGAGCTCCTCCTCGGTCATCAACTAAACGTGAGTGAAGATCACATACATATAAAAGTCAATATGGCTTAAAAATTAAAGTTACTCTATTATTAAAAATTAACTTTAAATCACATATGTCATAAAAAAAAAATATATACATGTACCGACACCAAAGGAGTCCATGCCTCTGCATTCCCATCCTCTCTCTCATCAAGGTCTATAGCCTCTGCGTGTGTGGCTGGTGTATCCTTGTCTAATAAAAAATGATACTCAGGAAGATCAACTATGGGACCCATGCAAATATTCTTGCAAGTAATGCAAGTGTTAGGCGCACAAACATGTGATGATCTAGCCGATGATGAACTGGCACCAACATCATCAACACGAAGAGGCAGGATTGACCTAGCCTAAGATATCATTAGGCTACTCAGCCTATGAATGGCTATGATAGTCTAAGAGCTAGCCTCTATCATAATATCTGGATGCTGCACTCGAGGAGGAGGGGAGATATTGGTGGGGGGGACAAAAGTGCCAGTTTTCTTCCACTAGGAAGAGGGTCTATCCTGAGGAGCTCCTAGTCCTAAGCCCATGTTGGGCTTCATGCTCCAATAGTTCACTTTAAGTTTCAACACAAATTCAGCATATAATTTTCTAAGGAAATAAAATGGTATGTCTAAATTTCCATGTGGAGGGATATCGAAGACCATCCACCAACGATCCCAAAAGTTTGCACGTATGGCGTCATTTGTGCACCATTTAATTGATAGTTTGAATTTTTTTGGGTCAACTGGTAAACCCATTTTTGGGTTTGCAAAAAGGCTAGCCAAATTGTCTTTTCTTATGTTGAGGGCCGCAACCTCATCATAATCCAAAGTATCATCAAACATCTCATGCATTTGATCATGTCAATGAAGAGCAACATTTTGTTGGTTTGTAAGGATTTCAATGTTATCCACTATGGTGTTTACCATGGATAATATAGGAGCCAATATGGGTACATTATTATATGTTCTATGCAAACCTCTCAACTCAATGAGATTTTCATTTATCAAATCCTTGATTCGAGGAGGGTTTGAGGGGGTAGAGGATCATTTGGTGGATGGTTTTGTGGGGGTATTGGGTCATTTGGTGGGGGGTTACGAGGAATATTATTCCATGCCTCAGTGTCATCATTCTGATCAACCATTCCTATTGAATTGCAAAACGTAATATATATTAAAAACAAACCTTAATTTTAACATTTTTTTTCAAAAAAACCCTAGATTCAACTAAAACAAACAAAATCATGCTAAAATCTATCGAATTTAGATTAAAAATTAATTTTTTTTTTAAAACCATACCTTAATATCTGATATCCGATTTTATAACTGATATCTAGTCATGTGTCAATACTGGCCCCCAAAATGTGAGAAATAAGAGCCCGCGAGTCTGTTTTTTGTTTTTAAATGTAATGCTACAGGTATCAAATATTCGATCACTCGTTATATTTTATATATAAGATATATAACATATAGCTTTGAAATATTATATTATATTATATTTTATATATTTTTATATTATATTATATTAATATATATTATAATATAAAATATTATTATATTATATTATATATATTATATTACATTACAATATATTATAATATTAAATATAATATTATTATTATAGTATAATATTATACGATTATAATATTATAATAATAATATTATATTATATATTTAATAAAAATATTATATTATAAATTATAATATAATAATAATATTATTATTATATTATAGTATGATTATTATTATTATTATAATAATATTATATTATATATTTAATAACAATATTATATTATAATATTATAATAATATTATATTATAATGTATTATACTATTATAATATAATGTTTTTATATTATTATAATATTATAATAATAATGTCATATGAATATCGGATATCCGATAAGGCTTTACCTTTCCTTCCAGGCTTGTTACTTGGATAGGTGGAAAAAAGTCAGAGCAGATTTTGAAGCGCTTTTAGACGTGTTCAAACTCTTTTTTTTTCACATCACCACTTTTTGGCACATCATGATCCTGCAGATATGCTAATATCCTAACTTTTTTTTTGAAATTATTTAACAAATTTGGTCAAAAGTTAGCTAACCCCTTGTAGTTTGTGCATTTTTTTGAGTAATGTTTTTTTGTATATATATATATTTTACAACTTTTGTAAGTCTACTTATCCTAAAAATGTGAAATATCTATTTGCTTCCCCTAAAAATATTAAGAATTGATTTAAAATGTGTGTGTGTGTGTGTGTGTGTGTGTGTGTGTGTGTGTAAAGTGTGTACAATGGAGTCTAGTTTCTTAAAAACTAACTTGTTGCATAATCAAACAACTGTGCTTAAATCTAACCCCCAACAATTACAAGTTGGTTTATGAGCGAAAATGGACATATATTCAAAATAAATTATAATTAAAAAGATTAAAACATTTTGAATTAAAAATAAATTATATGGTTATACAGATAATGTAGAGATCGACAATATCATGAAACCTATTTTTATCGATATTGGACCATGATGAAACTTGATGGACAATGCACAAGAAAAATAAGCATTTTTGTTATGCTTCCTGGAAAACACATCTAAGGTTAGCTTGAGATGACCAAATCTTTAGGTTGGATATTCAAGGAAACTCCAAGCCTTCAGCTTGGTGAATTCCAATGTATTATGAAGTGTATATGCTTAACAATCAAAATGCACTATTATGCATGTGTACTATCTATAATATTGTGAGAATGTAATATAGAGTGTATGTACTAGTTATGAAATTTACAAAAATAAAAGAGAGAAAGGGAGAGAAGGGGATAGGAAGAGAGAGGTATAAAATTGATAGCATAAAGAGGGGGAGAGAGAGAGAGAGAGAGAGAGAGAGAGAGAGAGAGAGAGAGAGAGAGAGAGAGAGAGAGAGAGAGAGAGAGAGAGAGAGAGAGAGAGTAGGGTATATGATGTGGAGAAGGGGGTAGGAAGAGAGAGGGTATAGGTTGGAAAGAAAGAGAGTACATGATATGAATAGGCAGAGAAGATAGGATAGAGAGTGAGAGAGATTGATTGATGGAGATAGTGAGATATTGATTGATTGATTGAGAGAGAGAGAGTAGGGAATAAGGATAATGAGAGGAGATAAGTTGGAGAGACTATGGATGGGATAAAATTTTGTATTTATATAGTGTGATCTAACTATAGCACAATTGCACTATGTGAATACATACAAATTGGTGAAATTAGAATGTGACTCTTGTGATAGAATCACATTATTTGTTTTGCAACCTATTCTACTTTTTTGTCACAATAGACACACAATTTAATGGTGTTTGAAGTCACAAATAACTTTTCATGGTGTTGAAAGTACCAAATTCAACCATTTTCTACACTATTTCAAGTTTTAATCAACATTACAACATATTTGTGGTTAGTGCAGTACTTTTTAAATCTACATTGTGACTATAAAGAGAAATCTTATCCTGATTTGACAAGTTGTAATATATTGTATTCATGGATATCATTGTAATTCATATGTTTGAATGATTTGGTACACTAGAAGAGAAGGATAGATATTTGACAATTAAAAGGAATAAAATGAGAGTATTACATGAACAAAGTAAATTGAAATCCATTAATGAAACTTTATCTCTAGAAGAGGAACATGAACTACCAAGAGAAAGTAACAAATATTTAGAATTGGAAAGAAAAAGAAAATGAATGAGACTCTTATGATCACCAAAAAAATTGAATTGTGAAGGTATGCCATATTCAAACATAGGAGTCACATTGTCATCTCATGTTCAAGAGACACCATGTTCCACATCTGATGGTGTATGCACTCCATTATGTCACATTGAAGGTGCAAGATCCACATACCAAGTAGGTGATATTCCATATTTTTCATCTTATTTCCAAGGCACATCATCTTTGGTTGAAGTTATGCAATTCACCCAAAATTATGCTTATGTTGAACATGTTGGTCCCTATAATGCCTCGCCAAGGGATCCAAAGAATCAATCTAGAATTTCACTAAGTTTGGTAGCATTTTTTTTAAAAAAACATCAAAGTAAATACCACATATAACTTATGCACAATGATGGAAGAAATAGCAATGTCCATCTAAAAGTAAACATAACATACATAATAGATTACATTCTTTAAGATCCCTTAATGTTGAATAACATCTATAAACATCCAACGTACATGAGTCCATCTAGTACAACATCCACATGAAATAATAATGATAAGTACAATGTTTATACATTACATTTCAAATGCTCGATCATCCACTATACATGTCACAGAGTATGACAAGCTCAAAAGAATATACATACATAGAATAAGGTACATCATCCTATTCTAATCCATGATACATCAAAGTAAAGATAATCACATGATACACATGATACAATATCATAGAAGACATATACATCCATCATAAAGATCAAACATAATAAACTAAGTGCACGGTTCCTCCCAACTGTTAATAGCATCATTAGACTATCGTGGATCCTAGCCATCCCTCCATGCGTAACATTCCATATCACCGAAGAGATCATTGGTATTAACATAGTAGGAATGTCACTCCTAACATATACTATATCATATGTAGAAAGTAATCTAACATGCAAATAAAAGCATAAGATAACATCATCTAACATATGCTAAAACATCAATGAAAGGATACATATCCACCATCATGAAGGATGCATCAGCCACGATGTCTCAATGAATCTCAAATGATAAGAGTGGAAAATACTTTACCACCCAACCACGTGGTACCTAAGTGGTCCACTCCCACCGTGCCGAGGAGATAATCTCAAGTCCTAAATAGGCTATCCAAATTCACATAGCACAGATCTCTATAAGTTCAGGAATCCTAAAAGTATACCAACTCAAAGGTTCCAAACACAAAATATGACATCTAATCCCAGACGCATACAATGACATGTAGGAACCTATTATGCAAGCGGAAAAGTGTCATCGCAATTATCACGTACAAGTTACCTGGTAGTTAGCTAAACTCCACGAGTCCATATTGATCTCATGCAACCACTAGTATCCTCTCATACTGATGAGGCATACTACGGAATGCAAGGTCGTAACCATGCATTCTCACTACTCCCATCCTAGCTTGTACAAGCACTCAAGGCATGGGCGAGAACAAAACACTTATCTTTTTAGGTTCATTCAGTTAGTATTAGCTGTGAATGTTATCACTTATTAATCCAACTTACAATGAGTTACCCCGACAGCCTCTTAGGGCCCCCATTGCAAGCCACTTCCTATCACTACATGTAGATATCCTACCCTAAGCTCATGGAATCATAAATCTCAAAATCACAAAAGATAATCCATAATAAAATCATCAAATATGCATAAAAGAATCAAATCTCCATGAGAAAATATCCATAGAAAATCATGAACACAACAGTTCTCTATTGGCAACTGAAGTATTGTTGGAAATATTCAAGATATAATAGGTTACTGAGAGGGGAGGGGTGAATCAGTAACAATAAAACTTTTAAGTCAATTCAGAATAACTATATACAACATTCACTCATCTAGCCTGCTGCATAAAAGAACTATTAAACATTTAAACCATATATGCATAGAGATTTGGTGACCGAGAAACCTTCCAAAATAGAAAGTAAAATTGGGGTGGGGATGATACCCACAAAGATTCATTACTGCAGTATGAAGTTGGCTAGTTAAGGCTTACAATGATCACTTCTGGCGATCTGGGTATTAGGAGCACACAGGATTGCTAGATCCACCTTGTTAGAGGATTTACAAACATACTTTACAAGTATGCACTCTGTTAGGAGATTTGAATAAAGACGGTTAAGTCTACCTTGTTAAAGGATTTACAAGAATGATTCACCTATTAAGATGAACCAACAGATCAACTTACAACTTGACTGGATTCTTTATTGTAGATCACCTTTTGTGATTGATGAAATCATTTTTGCTCCTGGTAGACCTTGCTGAGTATTCTTTTTTGTTGATGAATTTCCATATCATATCTTATGTCCCTCCTTTTTGCAATATTCTATATCTTGTATGTCTTCCTTGTATCTATGTGTTGAATGATATAATACATTACATATATATACCATTCCAATAATTATTCATGCAAGGTCGGCCAAACACAAGTAAACAAAATATAACTGAGTCAACGAAATGGTAAAATAAACTCAAGTTCTTCAGATAGACTTGATGACCTTCTGATACATGGCATCCACTACGTTAGTTGACATCATCATGCACTCGGTAGAGGTAGGGGCTCAGTTCATACTAGTCATACAATGTTGCTTGGAACTCGGTAACCATTGGTGACTCGATAGATATAGTGTTACTCGGTAGAAACTAACTTCTTCGTTAAGCTCCTAAGCTTGGTTATCACTGAGTCCTTCTTTACTTGGTCATCACTATGTTCTTCCTCACTCGGTTAATACTGAGTGCATATTTACTCGGTTAACACTAAGTGCATCTTCACTCAGTTTAACACTAAGTGCATTTTCACTTTGTTTAACACTAAGTCCTTCTTCACTCAGTTAGAACTATGTCTTCGATGATCGGTTTGAACTATGTCCTTAGTGCTCGGTTTGAACTATGTTGCCATCACTCGATTTGCACTAAATTACTCAGTTTGAACTGTGTTGCCACCATTCGGTCTGCACTATGTTACTCGGTGCTCAGTTAGAACTGTGAGTTTTGTCACTAATGGAAAATAACTTTATGCCAACAATCTTCCCCTTTGGCATTAGTGACAAAAAAAATTATGATTCAAAGTTTATGTGCAAAAATTGACATACAGTTCTAAATTTTCAAAATTTCTCTTTACAAGTCTTATTACACATATCTTTCTTACATGTATCTCCCCCATACAATATGCATAGTATTTACAAGTCATTACACATATTTCTTGCACAATTATCTCTTGGAGTGTGCTATCTCCCCCTTTTTGACAATAATGCCAAATTAAATAACATATATTTACACAGAGAGTCTAAAATGAGAGATAAACTCAGAATGTACCTTGAGAATAAGAGCCAATGTCTTATCCCAATTTTCTTGCAAAAGTTTACTGGCGGAGAGTGTTATTTGAACTTCTGTAGAGAGTTCAATCATATGATCTGTAATTGAGAAGTTTTTGTCATGAATCAATGTTTTGGAATGGGCAATATGCTTCTGCATTATGTCTATGATAGGAAGGATCATATTTTGGATGCCAATTAGAGTACACCTGGTCCTTGCTTCATCTCTCAACAATTCTGTCTATTTCTCTGACAAAAATCTTATTCTGAGATGATGGGATGAACTTGAACTGTCGTCAAGCTACAACATTTGTGCACTGACCTTCATATCCTCATTAATTTTATTCAACTTTTCTTTGATTTTCTTAGTATACTCGGTAACATCACAAAGTTTTCCAAAAAGTGAAGTTACATTATTAAAAGAATGTTCAAAATTACTCAAAATTGTAGACAATTCTACCTGTTTTAATGCAATATACTGAGAAATGTTCTCAAGCACCTTATTGTCAAATTTCTTCTTTGCCTTTTCAATCATTTTTTCTTGGCCGGAGGTATCCTCATTGAATTTATATACAACCTCTTCTAACTAAATCAAAATGTGTTGAGTAGAATCTACTTCAACACCTATAGCCTCTGTTACAATATTCTTAGCACTTTCAATAATACTATATTCCTGGTCTCTCTCATGCCTCAGTTGTTTTTGCCTTGCCTTCTGATTTAATAGCTGACTGATCATTCTCATTTCATCAACTGATGCATTATCTAGATCTATCTTAGGAATGACAATGTCCTTATCCAAGTCTATTTCCTCATTCACTGCCTTGCTGGAAATCATGTATCTCTTTGCTTTTCCTGTAGTGACTTCACCTTTTCCCTTTGAATCTGAAACAATAGTTGACAAGGTTGGACTGGCTAACAATACTAGAATAGGACTAGCTAGAGGAAAACTAAGAGAAGTGCT
Source organism: Cupressus sempervirens (assembly GCA_028749045.1). Classification (NCBI taxonomy): domain Eukaryota; kingdom Viridiplantae; phylum Streptophyta; class Pinopsida; order Cupressales; family Cupressaceae; genus Cupressus; species Cupressus sempervirens. The sequence continues at coordinate 677,133,708 of CM053790.1, forward strand.
AACAGTATCAAAAATTGATGTTCTTCCCAAGATTAATGTATAGGTTGGTATGGGAGAACTAACAGATGCAAAAATTGGAGCAGATGAAATTGTCAAAATTGAAGTACCAATGGGTACATTTACTGTACACTCTGCAGTAGAAGTTGATATGCTTGATGAACTTATTGCTGTAGCTGATGATGCCTCGGTCAATGAAGATGGCTGTAGATCAGTTGATGAAGTGGTAGACACTTGCATAGATGGTGCCCAGAGCTGAGAGGAGATAGGTGAAGATTGAGAAATTGATGAAGCTGTTGTGCACACAATCTCACCAGTAGAGGCTATCTCCATAGTTGATTTGGCTACTTTAGGTGGAGAGTGAGTAAGAGATGCAATGACTTTGGCTACAATTTTTACAGGATCATCTTCCTCCTTAGCTTGTTCAGCTTCTTCTTCCTCCATTTCATCTTCCTTGTCTTCTTCCTCCATTTCATCTTCCTTGAATTCTTCCTCTACATTTATCATCATTGAATGCAGATCCCCTTGAATATCTTCAATGTCATCATCATCACTGCTGTCATTGTCCTTGATTTCAACAATATCCTCACTGGATTTATGTAGATGATAGATATGTTTCCACATGTTTGTTGGATCATTTACAATATGCTCAATATCTTTGATTAGTATCAAACAAGTGTGGAATCTAATCATCATATTACCTTCATGATCTTTCAGTGATTTCTTTACTTTTGCATTAGTGAGACTCGGCAGGAGATTTTTTAGGGTTTTCTCAAAGATATCCTTGATATTTTTGATTGCAATTTCCCATCTTGGTTGCAACCTCTCCAATAGCTCTTTAGAGATCTGAGAGGCAATCTCATCCGAAGAGTATTTCCATCTTCTCATTTTATTCAATACCAATTCCTCAATCTGCATTTTCTCCTAATCTATTTTTGTCTAAAACTTCAATGCTTTGAAGTTTGTGAAGCTAGTACCTTCTTCTAATTCCTTCAACCTTTCCTCAAATGTGAATGGAGGCTTGAAAAGTATAGGTTCCTTATTCCCCTATCTTGTTCTCCTGGAGAAGACTGCAGTAGCTTTCTTTTTAGGTTTGGTGATAATCACCTTACCTTTCTTTCGTTGAGGATCCTCTACTTTTTCTGACTCGATTTCCTCTTCTTCATCATCATCTTCTCCTTTCCCTTTAGTAATCATTAGAGGACCAAGTTCTATTTTTAGCTTTGCAATCTTCCTCTTTCCTTTGCTAATGACCTGAGGGATTTTGATTGAAAGCTCAATTCTGGCCTTAGCTTCATCATAAGTTCCAAAGACTGGTTGCTTTGGGTCTACTGGTTCATTCACCAGTGCTTCTATGATATCTCTGGTTTCATCAATATTAACCTCATAAGGAAGAGGTTTCACCCATGCAACTCGGGGCCTGACTGCCTGTATGTTTACTTTATCACAATCTACCATAAAGCATACATCTTCTTTGTATTCCTCAACCAGTTTAGGTGGAATCCAGAACCTATTGTTCATTCTTTCCTTAAAATCTTCAAATTAATTATCCAAAACACTATCAAAATTTTCACCTAACTTTGCAATGAACTCATTTATTTGATAAAGAACGGGAATATCTTTTCTCCATACTACTGATCCTTTTGATGGAAAAGACTTTTGAACATAGAAAAATAAATAGTTCAAAAGTGATCTGAATTTGTAGGAGTTGTTCTTTGAAGTCCTTATGCTTTCCATATTTTTATTAAATTGAGACAAAAGCAATTCAAACATATCAAACTCAACATTCTTCTTTACTACCTTATATGCTAAATCTACAGCTTCATAAGGTACACTGTTTGGACGGCTCGAACTGTAAATTTTATGAGCAATGACGTGAATACCAAATCTTAATTCAGCGTCAGCTACTGTACTGAGCTTAAGTCCTCTACCATCCCATTCTTCTTGGGTTAGCCTTTGCAATTCTTCCTAACCTAGGGTTTTGGTAGTCTTAGCTTTGCTCAACATGGGAAGGCCAGTAATCTTCTTAATCATTTTCTTTGTGATAAGCATTGGTTTCTCTAACCACAATTGCCCATTGTGAAACCGACTGAGTACATACCTAACCCATTTAATTTGAAAATTCCTTGGCAAATGTGAAATTTCGGTTAACCCTTTTGTTTCAAGATGTTTATGCTTGAGTTTCAAATTTCCATCTACACTCATTTCTCCTAGGGCATTATCAATTTCTAGGTTTCCAAGTTCTTTAATGGAACATTTCAAATGAGAGCGAATGTCATTTATAAGGAGTACCTTTAGAGGAATTTGAGACTGAGCACCGTTAGGGTCAAGTGATTCTACAATTGTTGGTGCCAATTTGAAGTTCGACGCCTTCCATTCCACACCTTTAACCAATATTTCCAAGCCTCTCTTTGTCTTGGAGCTGCTACTTCTGGATGCCATTGCTGCTCGGTAAGTGAAGAGAAGTTTTGAACAGATTCTTTGGCCTTTAAAATTTTCTCAAAATTGCTTTAAGCTTTCTCTGGAATTGCAAAAGATAACTTAGCTCAAAGTTCATAGTGAAGAATGAGATCAAATTTTGCCCCTTTTGATGAAACATTCATCATAAATGCTTGGTACGATGGTAGATGAAATGACACGTTGTCATCCACTTGCTTGGTAGATACTATCAACTCGGTGATCAAAAGAAAACATTGATGTACCGACCTAAGTTGGTAAGGTCATGAACCAACCTTCCTCAGTTGATATTACTTGGTAAATGAAACTTTATTGCACCCAACTGAATTCGGTTAAGTCTAGGATCAAAGTGTATCTGAATACTATTCTAATCATCTTTCTTCTTGAGGAATTGTTTAGGATAGTTCTTGGAGAATGAAGTTCCATACTTTCTTTTATGAATATTAATTGGAAATGATGGAGTCACTCATTTCTTGAGTGATATTGCCATTGCTTGACTTATCTTGTTCGGTAGATTTTGGAATCCACTATTGCTTCATTTGTTTCCAAATGTTGTCTGCTTTGATTTTCTTCTCATCTTCAATTCTTTCTATATTCATGCAATTTCTAGCTATATGACCAAGCTCTGTACATGTATAGCACCTTACAATAGTGTCCTTCCTTAGGTGATGTCTTGCACAATTTATGCCAGTATGTCCATATTCTCCACAATAGTGACATCTACACCAGTTGTTGTAGTCCCATCCAAATATAGATTTGACAACTTGTTCAACTAGATTGAATGATTTGGATCTACATTGGAATGCCTTGTGAGCATGTTTTTTGCATTTGTGACAGTTGCCTTCAAATTTTGGTTTTTCCTTGCACACATTTTGTTTGTGACCATGCTGATTGCAATTGAAGCATTTACCATTGAATTTTGCTTTTCCATTGCTCCAGCATTTGTTTGATGTATGACCTAACTTGCCACAGTGATTACAAGTGGGTTTTTGATTCCTTTGTTCACCTTTTTTGGAGGATTCTCCTTCTTCTTTGTATCTAAGACCAACTTTACCTTTATGTCTATAAAGATTTTCCTCATTTTGTTGATTTAATTGATTCATATCTGCTTGGGATTTCATCATTCTTTCATTGACTTTCCTTTTAGAGATTAGATCATTTTCCAAGATTTCATTGATTTGTCTCTCAGTTCTTAAATCATTTTGTAGACTTTCATTTTGTACTCTGAGAATCCTGATTTCTTCATTTGCATTAGAGAGTTGGTCTATAAGGTCTTCATGCTGATGCGATTGATTATGAATTTTATGGCTTTTATCTTCCAATTCTTTTTGTGCTTTGTTTCTTTGTTCCAAAACTTCACATAGCCTAATTGTCTATATTTCTTGTTCTCTTTTAAGATTTCTTACCTCTTCTTGCAGAGATCCATTCTTCTCTAGAAGTTCTTTGATTGCTTTGTCAACTTTTTCTGAACTACTTGATGGTAACAAATCTTCAATCTTTTCTTTAACATAGTGATGGTCATTCATTTGTCTTGCAAGTTCCTTTCTTCTTTTTAGGGATTGAGAAAGATACTCCTTTGCTTCTTTGAGTTGAACTATGGCCATTTCTAGATCTAAATTTTCATTTTCAATAACTTTCTCCAGTCTGAATATCTCCATAACTTAGATCTTTGCTCAAGCTGTCAAACTTTGTCCTGAGAACCAAAAATGCTCTGATACCAATTGTTGGAAATATTCAAGATATAATAGGTTACTGAGAGGGGAGGGGTGAATCAGTAACAATAAATTTTTTAAGTCAATTCAGAATAACCATATACAACATTCACTCATCTAGCCTGCTGCATAAAAGAACTATTAAATATTTAAACCATATATGCACAGAGATTTGGTGACCTAGAAACCTTCCAAAATAAAAAGTAAAATTGGGGTGGGGATGATACCCACAAAGCTTCGTTACTGCAGTATGAAGTTGGCCAGTTAAGGCTTACAATGATCACTTCTAGTGATCTGCCCTGTTAGGAGCACAGAGGATTGCTAGATCCACCTTGTTAGAGGATTTACAAACATACTTTACAAGTATGCACTCTGTTAGGAGATTTGAATAAAGACGGTTAAGTCTACCCTGTTAAAGGATTTACAAGAATGATTCACCTATTAGGATGAACCAACAGATCAACTTAGAACTTGACCGGATTCTTTATTATAGATCACCTTCTATGATTGATGAAATCATTTCTGCTCCTGGTAGACCTTGCTGAGTATTCTTTTCTGTTGATGAATTTGCATATCATATCTTATGTCCCTCCTTTTTGCAATATTCTATATCTTGTATGTCTTCCTTGTATCTATGTGTTGAATGATATAATACATTACATATATATACGATTCCAATAATTATTCATGCAAGGTCGGCCAAACACAAGTAAACAAAATATAACTGAGTCAACCAAATGGTAAAATAAACTCGGGTTCTTCAGATAGACTTGATGACCTTCTGATATGTGGCATCCACTACGTTACTCGGCATCGTCATGCACTCGGTAGAGGTAGGGGCTCGGTTCATACTAGTAATACAACGTTTCCTGGAACTTGATAACCATTGGTGACTCGGTAGATATAGTGTCACTCGGTAGAAACTAACTTCTTTGTTAACCTCCTAAGCTCAGTTATCACTGAGTCCTTCTTTACTCGGTCATCACTAAGTGCTTCCTCACTCAGTTAATACTGAGTGCATCTTTACTCGGTTAACACTAAGTGCATCTTCAATCAGTTTAACACTAACTACATCTTCACTCGATTTAACACTAAGTGCATCTTCACTCGGTTTAACACTAAATCCTTCTTCACTTGATTAGAACTGTGTCTTCGATGCTCGGTTTGAACTGTGTCTTTAGTGCTCGGTTTGAACTATGTTTCCATCACTTGGTCTACATTAAATTACTCAGTTTGAATTGTGTTGCCATCATTCGGTCTGCACTGTGTTACTCGATGCTCGGTTAGAACTATGAGTGTTGTCACTAATGGAAAATAACTTTATGCCAACAAGTATCACTGATAATCAAAGTATCCAATGGTTCTCAATAACCAAAATATATCTCAATCATACTGATCGAAGACTCCAAAAATGGTTGAGTCAAACATGTCACAACATGACATCATCAATAATAAATCTACATTACAATCCCATCATGGTGACTAGAAAATAACCAAGAATAACTGATTGATGACCAAAAATAATGGTTAAGTCAAGTATCTCATACATAAGAATCTCAACTATAACAATCAGTAATCACATCTAATACATAGAGAATTCCATCACATAACTATGGTTGGGTTTATAAAGATCGAGATTAAAACATCATCATGTCATCACAATCACATAACTCCCAAGCCTCTAGTAGACATCCTATAACTGGTCAACACTAGTCAACCCAACACCCAAAACAATAGCATAAAGAATACACAATGCAAACACATGTTTGGGTTTTGCTAAATTTACAAACTTAAAGTCCAAGTTTAGAGAAAGAATTGGAGGAACATTTATATGTTTTGAATGAACACAAGTATTCTTTAAAATCCATCTTTCAATTATAAACTTTGATTCAAAACATTCGCCACCAAAACTAACAATTAAATTTCATATACTTGATAAAACAATTAATTTAAACCATGAACCTTTGATATAAATCATTTATCAATGATACAATTATAAAACAAATTATTAATAATCATATTTACATATTATATACATACTTATATATATATATATATATATATATATAGACACACACACACATATAAATACATATATGAATATATAAATTATTTTAACATTAAACAAAATTGAATTAACAAATTCGATTAATACCATTTAACATAGCAAATTTTATAAACATTATATAACATAATAGTCCACTGGTACGCAGGACCTTGCAGTTGCACGGCCTACGACGCCAGTGGTACTACATACCAATACCATCGTAGTACCTGCGACGGTGGTACACTGCGACCACAGTGGAGGCCCGGGTCTCGTCCCCCCCCGACTCAATGCATAATATGTATATAGTTTTTTTTAAAAATCGCTTACGCGATTCCCATTTGCGATTTGGTTTAAAATGTTTCTTAAAACATTTTTGTCCACGGATAATTAAAAATATCACAGTATATGAACACACACACACACACACATGATTGCATATATATGTGTGTGTGTGTGTAAGAAAGTTGACAAAATAAATATATATATAAATTTCAATTTTCAGAAATACTCCATAAACCTTTGATCTCCAAAAATTCCAATAATTAATCTAATGGGTTTGACTATGAATCTCAACCCTAGCCCCGTGTTCTTTTCAGATCTATGCATATAAAATTCTCAAATAAATTAAACTACCCATACTGAGAATGCATACGATAAAAATATGAAATTCCTCAGAAGACATATGGAAGACACAAAGAAGACAGGGAATGCATGATGCGAAAATAATATAAGTAAAATCATAAGAATCTACCTGAATTCTGATGCTAGATCGCTCTTCCTTAGAAAACCCGCAGAGCAAGCTCTTCCCTTCTTCAGAGTTCTCGAGTCCTCCAATGCTCCAATTGCACTCCAAACACTATGTCTAAGCTTCTAAAAATGCCTGAATATAAAGAGCTCTTAGGAAATATCTAGAATTCTTCTAGAAATAGCTAGAAGGTGTCACCAACTAAGCATGGGTCTTTCCCAACCTTCTAGATGAGCCATAGGGTTGTAGACACCATGCGCTTAATTGATGCACCAACCCCCGTGTTGTTGACACATGAGAAATAGAAAAGTGCGTTAACTCCCATGCAAGCTTATAACTCCAATTCACTTTTTATATAATTTTCTATTTAAATATTTATAACTTTCAATTAATTTTATAACTTTTATTATTATTATTTATTTATTACTTTATTATTATTTTATTGTTATTATTAATTTTAATTTTCTAATTTTCTTTTATTTAATTCTTTTTCCTCAATTAATTCTCATTTAATTAATTATAATCAAAATATCAAATAACATGATATTTTATATTAATTTTTCTCAAATAATTAATTTTATTAATTAAATCTATTTATTAAGACTTAATAGAAAATTCACCATAGACCTCCAAGATAAAATATGAAAACCCGTCATAGAGAAAATCACACAAAATCAGTCTAAAAGGTTATAAATCGCGAATTATGTCATCTGACACATTCAGTGGGCAAAATATCCAGATACTTGTCCTACCTCACTAGGAAAATTGGCTTAAAGGTTTAGGATTTGGACTTGAGAATTTATCTCCCTTCTCTTATCATTGAGATAGTATAATAGGGTACGCTCATCCTGGCAATTCAGGAAATTCGATACTCGGTACCTGCAACCGACAGAAAAATTATGCATGTACATACAATATATATAATGCTAAGCTAAATAGACAATGGCAAGAAGTGGTACATCGTGTAGATCCCGACTAAGCAGGTGACTATGACTCCCTTCCTTAACCACATTAGAAACACCATAAAATAAGATAACACGCACACCATACACATGCAAGTATGAGGTAAGTATCCATAATAAAACACATGAGATAATAAACCATCCAACTAATCATCAATAACTGAACACAATATAATGATCATCATGTATGCATGAAATGTAAAGTCTAAATAATCTCATCATATAACCACTGAATCCATAACATAATGTCTGTTAGTGTCAAAACAATACCACTAATCCATCAACATAAAACTAGTCCATCATAGTCTAATAACAACAACAACAATATGTCCAAAAAAGATGTGAATGAGGGTAGGCACTAGAACCCCACTGAAGAGATTAAAACACCTTCTAAAATTTGTTTTATAATATTTTGCAATCAATTCCTAACAATATTCTAGAGCATAATTTCAAAGAAAAGATAATCATAAAGAGAGATTATTCTTTGAATAATTAAATATGATAGGAAAATGTCAATTATTGTTTGAAATTATAAAATTTTTGAAATTTAGCCCCATTATAAAGATTCCTGGGATAAGAACAATGGATGTGTCAAATGAAAAAAAAACATTGTAAAGAATCTAATGAGTTCATATGACAAATTGGGTTGTAACTCACACATTGAAGATAGTAGCATTATAAGATCTGTATTTACATCAAAAATTATGAGCACCCAAATGAAGAAAGATCAAATCATTAGAAACAAAATAAAAACACTGAAAATAGGTAAAGGTACTCTATTGAGATCCATCAAAATGCATGAAAGAGTGGAAGATTGAACAAAAAATGAATTGTGTACATTTAGCAGTAGATTACAATGAAAGGATAAATAAATTAGTCAATTTTGGAATCATTGATTTAATGTTTTTGGAATAATAAAACATTTGTTTCTCATAATCAAAGAGATGTTGTAAGAAGGAGGATGGGTAGTAAAAACTGTGATCCACATGCAAAACATTTTTTGGATTCAACTTAGACACAATTCTTTGTAAAATTTATCAATATGTATTTGCAAATTAATTATGTTAGTCAAAGATATTTTGAAATGTCTAAACCTTCTTATGAAAATATAAAGCACACACACAACTTTTTTTTATAGGGTATATATTGAATTTTCTAAACATTTTGATTTTTTTTGCATATATATACTTGTTTTTGCATTCTAACTTTGTTCTACAGGACTGTAACATAAATGAGCCACCTATATCTTCAAGGGAATTCATTTTTACCATTTTATGTGAATGAGGGGATGATCAATAATTATACAAGTTGTCATGTTTGAATGGTGCATGCCTAATTTGTGGTGGTTTGCAACATTTATCAAATTGTCATCATATGGATAGTACACATGCAATTGGAAATAAAATTGTAGATTTTTGATAAATGTGATTTAGTGATTGAAAAGACTCCAGTGAATGATTTCATGAATATTTTTTGTGAAAAAATATTTATGATTAAGCAAGACATACACATATGGTGTGATGGTTGGATTTTCAATTCAAGTTTTGAAAGCACACATTTATAGTGAATACCATTATTTCAATTGTGGACTTTGAAAATAACTACACACTAGACCTACAAAATGAGGTGCAAGAAAAGTATTATATTTCTCAATGGGTTTCCATATTTTTTCATATAGAATTCATTCATTCACCTCCAAGAAAAAATCAAGACAATAAGATATTGAGGGAGTACCCTTTTTACATTAGTGATGATTAATCACATTCTAAATTTTTTTTACATGGTTTCTTTTAACTATTTTATGAAATTTTGAGTAACAAGGGCATATCATATTGTCAACACATTATTTAGTCAAACAATTGTGCATCGCAATTCAAGAATGCATAGATGTTTTATTGGCTGAGGAGGATGCATAATTTGACTAATATTCACTATATGTGAAATTTCATCAAGGATGACCATGGAAAGGGAGAGAATGATGGTGCAAGATCATGTATCAAAAGAGCCTTAGCTCATAAATAATTAAAGTAAAAAGACATAGGAACATTATAAGATAAAAAAATGTATCATCTAGTTATGTACCACTATAGTGGATCCAAGTAAGGAAAGCGAGTTTATTGTTCATAGATATTTTTAGCTGATAGATAATACTAACATTGTAGAATTTGAGGATTATTTTATGCTAAGATGATCAAGTGAGTTGAACTCTTTTAGAAGCTCTAATGTAGCTTCATGGAGTATCCACACATGACAAATAACATTATTTTGTCCATCATGTACATAGGACTATTGGGATGGATGTGAGTTGACTAAATGGGTGGACAAATGGAATTTACAAGTTTTTATTCCAGTTGATACATATCAAATCCCACAAGCACTAGAAATGGTAGATATGGAATCATCGATTGACTTAGACTTCTTTCCCAATTTGGTGAAATGAGGTTATATATATAATATGTAACTTTGTTACTTTTAGTTAACTATTTGGTGAATTAAGGAGCACATTATGTTTCTATCATTCTAGGCCATGTTTTTTCTATTATTGCATATGAAGAAATTAAATAATGAATAAATTATTATTTGTGTCAATGTGTCTAGGAAAAAAAATTTAAATTGATCACTTGGTTATAGTTGGTGAAGGTTTACAATATCTTATAGGTGCAGTGGTTGTAACTGATATATAGATTAGACAATATGGTATGAAGAACCCTAACTTGTGGTTATTCAAGGATTAGAGAGGAAGATTATTCATTATTCAAGCCTTGGAGTTTCATAAAATGTCCACTTGATCAAATATGAAGGAAAATCACACCATAATACTATTTGGAAGGTTCATGAGTCTAACCGTGAGGAAATACTTGAGATGATAAAGGGTAGAAAATATATGGCCTGTTCATTGGATTAGATGTTATTAAAAAACCATTTGATGTAACATTTATATTTCATTTTTTTTTGGGAAAGATGAAAGGTTTTATTTTCTTAGCTCTTTCTTATTGGTGCCTTAAATAAAGATAAGTTATAAATAGACATTCTTATCATTAATATAAAGAGGTGAATATTATTTATCTAATTCAATGATTTATTGAATTATTGTAAAATTGATTTGAAAATAAATTTTTTTTTTGGTAAAGTCTTATTTGATAAAAAACCCCCTATTTGGACCTTAAATCCTCATTAAACCCTTATCAAACTAGGGCATTTTAAATATCTTGCTTCCCAAAACTTCCTAGACTCAAACTAAGTTGCAAGACCTTGAATAGGACATGTGGAAAAAAGTTAAAACATAAACTAATGACATGCTTAATGAAAATTACCCGCTGCTATAGTGTTACCCAAATTGCCAAGCCCTTTTCAAAACCCAATTCATGGTGATCACCAATAACTTTCCACTTTATAGTAGAGGGTAGAGAAGATCTCTTAACTCAAGGTTGCCACATAAATCCTAGGGGACATCTCACTTGGATCATTAAGAATCAAGACTACTTTCATGCATGCAAGACATGGGTGTTCCCATGGTGCCCTAAGTTTATTAGGACAATAATTTTTGGAGGGTAATATCTAAGATCTCATAATGGGTATGAAAGTTTCATGAACTACACTAGGAAGGTGTTACCAAGGTTTAACTATGTGAAACTTTATTTTTTGAAACTCCAGATGGTTTGGTTTTGGCGATCATGTTTCACTTAATACAAAAAATAATTTGTTGCATAGTGGAAGTTTGCTAAATGGTGCATCTTTCATTCCATTTGTCATTAGACTTTTTGTCATCTTTGTTAGGTCCTTTTGTCTAGGTAACTAGTAGGGGATATTTTTTTTTCTCACTAAACATTGAAAATGCTTTCACGCATGTAAGACCTAGGTGTTACCAAGGGGCACTCAGTTGATTTGGACAAAGATTTTTGAAAGGTGATATCTCAGACCTCATGATGGGTATTGAAGTTCCACAAGGTGCATACGGACAATATTCACAAGGTTAAAGTTCTTTTAGAGCTATGTTTTTAATAATCCACAAAGTTTGGTTTTGGAAAGAACATTTTACTTGCCATAAAAACTAACATTATTGCACAATGAAAATTTTCTAAATGGTGCATCTTTCAATCCATTCCTCTTAGGAATATTCTGTCACCTCCTATTATTCTGGTAAATGCTAGGGGAAATCTCATTTCTCTTGGTGGGTATTAAGAGTGTTTTCCTATATGATGGACCTATGTGTTCCCAAGGTGCATTAAATCAATTAGGACAATAGTTTTTAGAGGGTGATATCTCTGACCTTATGATGGGTCTATAAGTTTCATAAAGTCCCAAAGGAAGGTGTTCCCATGGAATAAGTGCATATATCTATATTCGTTTATACTTCACATAGTTTGATTTTGGAAATCATGTTTCACTTGATACAAAAAAAAATATTTTTGTGTATTGGAAAATTTTTAAATGGTGCATCTTTCAATCTATTCTTTGGGCGACTATTATTTGATCTCTATTAGCTCCCATTGTATAGTGAAATTCTATGGGACATCTTATTTTTCTCATCAAGAATAGAGAGTTCATCCATGTATGTCAAACTTGGGTGTTCCCAAGGTGCATTACATTTCTTGTATAATGGAAAAAATGCTCAAAAGTATTAACATGTGGTGTAGGAGCACCCAAACAAGGAGATGATCAAATGAAGGTATCATGTACATTCCAAGAACCTTAGTAAAATTGAATTGGAACAATTTAAGGCCAATCATGGGCATGTGCAATAATTAAACCAATAAAGTGTATATAAATCCTAAAGGTTTTGAGTCTTTGTTAGATTAGGTACTCAAAGAGTCTTTAGAATGGGCTCTTGTACATCTATAGATGATGTTTCCAACAAGATCACTTTCTAAATTCTCTCTCCTAATAGGCTAATCCTTTTAAGGAACTCATTCACCTACCTCAATAATATGACTCTCCAAAATTCCATTTCTTTAGTAACCTTACAAAGTTAATGCTTCCAACAATTTTAACTTACCCCTATTTGCATGTGGGGTTTTTCCAACTATTTTTTTTTTTAAAAATATCAATTAACTTCAAACATGTTGGAAATATAAGAGGAGTAATTGAGAGGGGAGGGAGAAAATGAGTTATCACTAAAATAAATCTTAGATCCCTTAGATCTCAGTACAAAATGAACTCTAAAAACTAAACTCTGTTGATGCTTGACAAACAAATAGAAAATGCCCTAACTTGGTAAACACTAAAAATGCTCTGTAAATACTTAACATGAAAATCTGAAGATGTTATATAAGATTACTATTACTTTAACTTAGGTGCAAACACATAAGATAAATAGCATGAACACATTTAACACCAAGATTTAACATGAAAACACAATTTGGGAAAAACCACCAATTGCAACTAGTTACTAATTTTTACTCTTTTGAAGTAAGCCCTATTAAGAGCCAACTCTATTAAAGGTTAAAAAAAACACTATTAGGTGTGACCCTATTAGAGAATTTAATCATCCTATTAGGAGTTTCCTTGTTAGAGGTCTTTAGAAAATTCAATAAAAATACCACCTTGTTAGAGGATTTACAAATAGCTATTAAGTCAACTCTAATAAGAGATTTAGATCACTGCTACAATGTTTAGAGAGTAACAATGGGATGACTTGATTTTGGATGCAACTGATTTGTTGATTATAGAACTCAATTCTAGCTTGTATACTTGATCTTTCTTGATTGAATGTATCTTTTTAGCTCCACAAGGATATTCTTCTTATCCTCCAAATTCACTTCTATTGGAAATATAGGAGTAACTAAGAGGCGGGGGGGGGGGTGGTGGTGAATTAGTTACCACTAAAATAAATCTTAGATCCCGTAGATGTCAACAATAAAATTATAATTGAGAAATCTGATTACTATTGTTAGTTGGTAGACACACAGAAAATGCTATAACTTGGTAAATGTAGAGTGTAATTTACTTTTAAATAATCTTAAATATTCACTGTGATTAATTTGCAAGCATAAGAGAAATAACATGAACACATGAGACACCAAAATTTAATGTGGAAACTCAATATGGGAAAAACCACCAATGTAACTAGTTACTATTTTTCACTCTTCTGAAGTGAGCCTTGTTAGGAGCCAACACAGTTAAAGGTTACAAAATACATTGTTAGATGTGACCTTGTTAGAGGATTTAGTCACCTTTTAAGGAGTGGCCTCACAAGAGGTCTTAAAAAAATTCAATGGAATTGTCACCTTGTTAGAGGATTTACAACTGGCTATTAAACCAACTCTGTTAAGAGATTTAGATCACTGCTACAATGGATAGAGAGTAACAATGAAATGACTCAATTGTGATGCAATTGAATTGATGATTACAGATCTCTATTTTTCTTCATACTTGATCCTTCCCAATCGAATAATACTTTTCTGCTCCACAAGGATACCTACTTATCCTTTAAGTTCATTCTTATTCTTTCCTTCTCAATTCAATCAACACACTTGCACACACTAAAAATCTCAACTTGACCTTTCATTTATGTCATCTAGATTATCAAGTCAGTTCAATTAAAAAATACAATAACCAATAATCATTACCATAGTTAGCTAGAAGCAATATTTAAAATAAATAAGCTTCTTATGCCAAAATAGTAAAATCTTTCATTAGCTGATCTTGCTTGGTAAACACTAGTTCTGAGATGATTTCCTATGTTAACCAATAGAAGCTTGGTTAACACTGCAAACTTACAAAAATATCCTTTGGCAACCGAGTGAACTCAGTGAACACTAACTTTGTCTAACTTTCCTTTGCTAGCCATGAGAACTTAGTTAACACTATTTCCTACCTAAATTCCTTCGATGCCTGAGTAAGCTCGTTAGACACTATCTTCATAGAGTAATCTTCAAGAATGCTTGATAGACAAGGAAAAATGTCTTGCTAACCAAGTGAACTTGGAAAACACTGTCTGACAACTGATATGAAATTTGTGTAACATCAAAGACAACACACAATTAGACAATTGTATCCAATAATCTACCTCTTTGGCATTGATGGCAACACAACATGTCATAACACAATAAAATGTGATAACATGTCTTTCTTTGATAGAAAGCTTCTCCCTCTTATATTTTTATCAAAAAGCTTCTTCTCTTTCATGTATTAATGTCCCTCTATGAAGGAATTACATAAATTCTACGATAATGTACTTCTCCCTCAAAATATATAAACAAATTTTAGAAAGATATGACAGTAATCTTCTCCCCCTTTGATAACACATGTCAAAGACAACACATACCAAATTAGTATCAATGTACCTTGAGTATTGATTCATATGCAATATTTCCTTTGACTATGCTGCATCAAGTAATTCATCTTCAACTAGTTTCCTATTAATGCATCACTAAAACTTTATTTAGTGAGCTTTAGATAGGAGAATGACCTCTAACTTACCTCTTGGATACAAGAATGCATCTTTAGGTAATGGCTTGGTGAATATATTTGCAATCTGTTCTTTTGTGTGAACATATTCCAATCGAATTTCTTTGTCTTGCACTAGTTCTTTAACAAAATGATATTTTATGGCAATGTGCTTAGTTTTGGAATGCATCACTAGGTTCTTTGATATGTTAATTGCGCTGGTGTTATCACAATACATGACAACTAGTTCTTTGATATCAACCTTCATGCCTTCCAACAACTATTTAAACCAAACAATGGTAGAACAATTTACTACTACTATAACATATTCTGCTTCTGCTATAGATTTCAATGTGTAGTTTTGCTTCTTGCTTGTCCAAGATACCAACCTTTTACCAAGAAAGAATGCTCCACCACTTGTACTTTTTCTGTCATCAAGATTTCCTAACCAATCAGCATCAATGAATACCTTTAGGTCTAAGTTTCCTCCAAGTTTGTACCATAAACCATAGTCTTCAGTAGCTATCATGTATCTCAAAATTCTTTTGATTGCCACCATATAATTTTCTCTGGGTTTGCCTAAGAATCTTGCCACTATCCCAATTGATAAATCAATATTAGGCCTTGTATGAACTACATATTATAATTTTCTAATCATTGATCTATATAAGGTTTGATCTACCTCTTTTGAATCATCATCTTTGGTAAGATTTAGTGCAGTACATATGGGGGTTCCAACTGGTTTAGAATCTTCCATTCTAAATTTCTTGAATATCTCTTTGATATACTTAGATTGAGTAATCTAGATACCATTCTTGATTTTTTGTATCTATACTCCAACAAAAAAAACTATTTCACCAAACATGGATATTTCAAACTCTTTGTTCATTTTTTTTGAAAATTCTTTGCATTGATCATCATTCCTTGTAAATAGAGTGTCATCCACAAATGATTCTACCAATACAATCTTGTTATCGGGTCCATCCTTAATATATGAACTACTATTATCATTAGTTCTCTAAAAACTAATCTATATAAGGTAGTTGTGTAACCTTTCATACCATGCTCTAGGAGCTTGTTTCAGACCATATAGTGTATTGTGTAAATTGCAGACCATGTCCTTTTTGTCTAGATCAAGAAAACCTTCTGGTTGTTCAATGTAAACTTCTTCATCAAGTATACCATTGATAAATGTAGATTTAACAACCATCTGATATACTTTAAATCCTCTATGAGCAGCATATGCAAGAAGAGTCCTAACACCTTCTAATCTTGCAACCGGATCAAAAGTCTAACCATAATCAATTCCTTCTTGAGAGTAGCCTTTACACACCAATCTTGCTTTGTTTCTTGATACTTGTCCATCTTCATTCAACTTATTTCTGAATACCCAATTTGTTCCAATCACATTTTTGTCTCTAGGCCTGGGAACAAGGGTCCAAGTTTTGTTCTTCTCTATTTGTTCTATTTCTTCATTCATAGACTCAATCCAACTTTCATTTTCCAATGCATCTTTAACACTTCTAGTTTCAAAATTATCAAGTAAACATGTACCTTTTAACTTACTTCTTTTCATAATACCTTCTAATTTATCTCCAATAATTTGATTAGGTACATGATGCCTTTTGACATATTTGGACAATATAGGTTCTTTGCCTTTTGAATGAATTGCACTATCTTCATTTTGACCTTCAACTTCTCACTCAAGTTGCTCAGACTTGGTAGGAATTGGTTTGGTAGCTTCAGAATGTGACTCAGGTCGTTGTGACTTAGTTTGAACTTCTTGCAACTTAGTAATTGAGGAAGACTCGATAGGTGAAGTCTCCTTATTGATAGATGTGTCTGGAAATGTAATAGATTCAAAGTAAACAAATCTTTTGTATTCTTCTAGTTCCTTTTTGCTTTCTTCTTTAGTTCTTTCTACAAACTCATCAATTCTCACATGTGCACTTTCTATGATTTTATGAGTAGATAGATTCAAACATCAATATGCCTTACTTCTACAATAATATCCTAGGAATATACCTTTATCACCTTTCACATCAAACTTGTCTTTTCTACACTCTTTCAAGATATAACATTTACTTCCAAATACTTTCAGGTGACTTACATTGGGTTTGTAGCCATACCATAATTCATAGGGAGTTTTATATGAGTCCATCTTCAACTGTACTTAGTTCAAAGTATGTACTATAGTGTTGATGTCTTCCTTCTAGTATTTGCTAGTAACATTCTTTTCAATCAGTAGAGTCCTTGCTTAATCTATGATAGATCTATTTCTTCATTTAGCTATTCCATTCTACTTGAGAGTACCAGGGGCTGATACATATCTTTTGATTCTTCTTTCAATGCAAATGTTATTGAATTCATTGGAGATAAATTCACCACTTTGTATGATCTTAAGCATTTCAATCTTTTCCCTATTTCCTTCTCTATTCTTGCTAGGTACCATTTGAATTTTTTAAATGCTTCTGACTTTTCTCTAAGATACATAATAGTCATCATTCTAGAATAGTCATCAACAAAAAGAATAAAGGATTTTTCTCCACTATAGCTTTCTATTCCAATGGGTCTGCATAGGTAAGTATGCACAATTTCCAAGACATCTTAGACTAATAGTGTTTTCTTTTAAAACTAGAATTTCCCATTTTTCAGTTTGACATTTTTTACATAAACCAACATCTGGTTGCTTCAAACTAAGAATACCTCTCATTTTTCTAAATTTTCTTATCTTGACTATATTATCAAATTTTACATGACATAATTTTCTATGCCATAACCAATGTTCTTTCATTTGAGAAATAAACATGAATAATCTTCAAGATCAAGATAAAATAGGTTACCTCTTATTTGTTTGCCTGATCCAATCAGATTACCTTTGTCAACCAATAGTTTTTCCTTGCCATGCATGAATTCCACCTTGAATCCAATGTTGATCAATTGTACCACACTCAATAGATTATGTTTTTTTCCTTCAACACAATAGGCATTGTCACATACAAGTTCTTTGGTTAATGAGATTCAACCTTTCCCTTTTATGCAACAAGGTTCATTGTTTCCAAACCTTGCACTATGACCATCATAGTCTTCAAAGTGTCCAAACTTTGTTTTTTCTCTAGTCATATGATGTGAACATCCACTATCTATGATCCATGTGTCATTTTTATTGACATGAGAGATAAGTACCATCTTATCTTCTTCATCATCAGATTCATCTTTCACAACAATGTATACTATCTCATCTTTAGTGTTATCAAAATCTTTAGCCATAAAACAAGTCTTCTTACCTTTGTCCTTGAATGATTTGAGATTTTTGAGATCCTTCTTGCTGTTGAACTTGTGACTTCTTTCATCCTTGCTTTGTTTGTTTGGGCACCTGGTACCAATATGACCAATTTTTTCACATGAAAAATAGATTAGGGAAACTTTACCTTTGTATTTTCTTGGCTTCTAGAATATTTCCTTGCAAGTAAAGCTTCAACAACTTCAAGATCAATATTAGAAATTTCCTCTAATTCTTCTTCACTTTCTACTGAATGTCCTTTATTTTCTTGTCTTTCTCTTTGAGTGAAATTTTAGCTTCAAATGCAAATTCAATATTCTTGGAAGCTAGAATATAATTTTCAAAGTTGTCTAGCTCAAAAGTTGTCAATCTTCCTACTAAGATATCCAAACTTATCTTGTGATTTGGCTCACACCTCTTTTCTTGAATAGTAGATACTCTAATTGCATAGATAGGAAGCAATGTTCTAGGAACGTTACTTACAATAGTTTTGTCCTTGATTTCTCCTCTAGAAGCTCTGATTGTATGACACTGGCTTTAATTCTTTCTACATATTTGGAAATATTTTCATCTTCTCTCATTCTCATTTGATCAAACTATCCTCTAAGACTTTCTACTTTGGTTCTGCTCACATTTTCATCACCATCATAGATTTCTCTTAGCTTGTTCCAAATACCAAAACTAATTTTGTAGTCCTTGATATCATCAAAGTCATCATAGATAAGAGTAGATGCAATATCAATCATCATGGTGTTATGGTTCTTTTTCTTAGCAATATCTCCAATAGATAATGTACCAGTAGGAGTTGTGTATTCTTCATCAAGTTATTTCAAGCTTGAATCACTAATGAAGTCTAGATGAAGTCTCATGAGTCCCTACCATGCTAAAAAGTTTTCTTTGTTTAGCTTTAGAATTTCTCTCTTGTAAGACATTCTGATCTTTAGCTTAGGTCCTTGAAACCTTTCCTGCAAGCACCTAAAGATTTTATACCAATTTTTGGAAATATAGAAGGAGTAACTAAGAGCGGGGAAGGGGGTGAATCAGTTACCACTAAAATAAATCCCAAATTCATTAGATGTCAACAATAAAATTAAAACTTAGAAATCTAATTGCTGTTGTTATTTGGTAAACACATAGAAAATGTTGTAACTCAATAAATGCAGAGTGTGATTTACTTTTAATTGATCTTAAATATTCACAATGATTAATTTGAAAACATAAGAGAAATAACATGAACACATGAGACACCAAGATTTAATGTGGAAATCCAATATGGGAAAAACCATCAATCTAACTAGTTACTATTTTTCACTCTTTCGAAGTCAGCCCTGTTAGGAGCCAACCCAGTTAAAGGTTACAAAACACATTGTTTTAGATGATGGTAAAAATAGGTTTTGAAGAGACCTCGAAACTCATTAACAAATCAAAAAAGATAAAATATTAACAACCACTAGGCAAGTAGTCTTGAAACCTACTAAAAAGCATCATCAAAATCAGGTTTTACAAGGACTTGAAACCACAACTAGAGTCCAAAAAATTACCCAAGTAATACGAGGACCTAGTTTCACCTTGGAATGTTGACCAGATCAATTTCTAGATTTATTTGGAGTAGAAGCAAGAGGTTTCACCTTGGTTTTTTGATCTATTTTGCTGCTTCTAGTCACTACCTCCTTATTAATGTTCTTTTTTTTTTCAACCCATTTTGTTGAAGTAGGAGAAAATTAGGCTTTTGTTCTCTAACATAATTCCTAACAATATCCAGTTTATGAATACTATTCAGCCCCCTAATATACCCAGTAATGATTTTCATATCTATTTTTTAGGGGTAAAATTCAGAATAGTTGTCTACCTACCATCAACAATATTCTGCATACTTTCTAACTCTCTGATTTTCTTAGTGGATCTTCTTCTAGGTTTTGATATGTGTGACCTTGTTAGAGGATTTAATCACCTTGTAAGGAGTGGTCTTGCAATAGGTCTTAAATTTTTTTAATGGAACTATCACCTTGTTAGAGGATTTACAACTAGCTATTAAACCAACTCTATTAAGAGAATTAGATCACTGCTACAATGGTCAGAGAGTAACAATGAAATGACCTAATTGTGATGCAACTAAATTGCTGATTATAGATCTCTATTCTACTTCAAACTTGATCCTTCCCAATCAAATAATACTTTTCTACTCCATAAGGATACATACTTATCCTTCAAGTTCGCTCTTAGTCTTTCCTTTGTAATTCAATCAACACACCTGCACACACTAAAAATCTCAACTTGACCTTTCATTTATATGATCTAGATTGTCAAGCTAGCTTGATTATAAATTAAAATAACCAATAATCATTACCATACTTGGCTAGAAATAATACTTAAAATAACTAAGCTTCTTATGCCGAAAGAACAAAATCCTTCATTGGCTAACCTTGCTTGGTAAAAAATAGTTCTGAGATGATTTCTTGTGTTAACCAATAGAAGCTTGGTTAATGCTGTGAACTTACAAAAATATCCTTTGGTAATTGAGTGAACTTGGTGAATACTAACTCTATCCAAGTTTCCTTTGCTAATCATGAAAACTCGATTAACACTATTTCTTGCCTAAATTCCTTCGATGCCTGAGTGAGCTCGGTAGACATTGTCTTCACAAGTTAATCTTCAGGAATGCTTGGTAGACAAGGAAAACTATCTTGTTGACCAAGTGAACTTGGTAAGAACTGACTGACAACTGATATGACATTTGTGTAACATCAAAGACAACACACAATTAGACAATTGTATCCAACAACTTCCTATTAGCATCATTAAATCTTCAATTATCTTTGATGCATACTTCTTCCTAATATAGAATTGACTTTATATTTGTATCTTTGAAATTGTCAATTTGGCTAGAATATAACTTAAGATAGTTAAAAATCACCTCCTTATTTGTCTAGAACCAACATACAATTCAATTGAAATAAATATGCCAAAACAAGAAAATCCTTTGTTAGCCAATCCTGCTCAATAGAAACTAACTCAAAGAGATTTTCCTATGTTAGCCAAGTGAACTCGGTTAACACTACAAATTGACAAAAATTTCTTTGGTGACTGAGTGAGCTTGGTTAACACTAATTCCATCCAATATTTCCTTCATTAATTGAGTGAGGTTAGTTAATACTCAATTTTTGCAAACTTTCCTTTGATGCCTAAGTGAACTTGGTAAATACTATCTTCTGAACTAGGAAAACTTTGGAATGCTTAGTAGACACAAAAAATTATCTTCAATGCTCAAGTGAGCTCAACATACAATAACTAAAAATGATATGACATTTTGTGTAACATCAGAGATAATACACAATTAATCAATTTTTCCAATAATCTCCCTCTTTGGCATTGATGGCAACACAACATGTCAAAATGTAATGAAATTTTTAGAGCAATAATAAAGTAAAGAATTATCCTTAGTTTCATGCTGATTCTCATCCATGAGAACTCCCTTTTTCAGTGTAAACTCTTCCTTCTTTCAATTTCTCCCTCTGTTATAAAACCTCTATATACTACAACTTCATCTGATAGAAAACTCTACCTTTGATATCAAACCAACTTCATTCTCTATTTTTACATCTCTTTCTCTTTCTATTTACAAAATTTATATGGCATATGATAGAAAAATTCTCCCTCTTTGACATGTCATGAAAAAGACAATATTTAGTGAATATCAAAGTACCTCAAGTACTAATTCATTTCCAATATGCCCTTGTCAATACCACATCAATAGATTGATCTTCAATATACCTGGTTGATACAAAACTAAACTTCATTTAGTGAGATTCAATTAGGGGAATGATCCCTATCTTACCTCTTAGATATATAAATTCATCCTTAGGTAATGGCTTGGTGAATAAGTCTATAATTTTTTCTTTTGTATTCACATATTCTAATCTTACTTCTTTATCTTGTACTAATTCTCTCAAGAAATGATATTTTATAGTATTTTGTTTTGGCATGCATCACTGGATTCTTTGATATATCGATTGTACTACTAGATCCTTGATCTCCATCTTCATACCTACCAATAATTTTTTTAACTAAACAATATTAGAAAAATTAACTATTGCTACTATATATTCTACCTCCGCTATGGAGTAAGAGATACAATTTTATTTCTTTCTTGTCCAAGACACTAGTCTTTTATCAAGAAAGAATGCTCCACCACTAGTGCTTTTTCTATTATAAAAACTTCCTGCCCAATCAACATCTATGAATACTTTTAAATCCAAATTGCCTCCTATTTTGTACAATAAACCATATTCTTCAATACCATTTAGATATCTCATGATTCTTTTGATTGCCATCATGTGATTTTCTTTGGGATTTGTTGAGAATCTTGCCACCATACTAATTGCTAATGCAATATCAGGCCTTTTATGCATTAAATACTACAATTTTCCAATCATTGATCTATATGTGATCTGATCTACCTCTTTGGAATCATCATTCTTAGAAAGCTTATGTCCAGTAGAAATAAGGGTTCCAACTAGTCTTGAATCTTCCATTCCAATTTTTTCTAGTATTTTCTTGATATATTTAGATTGATTAATGTAGATACCATCTTTGTTCTACTGGATTTGTAATCTAACAAAGAATTTTATCTCTTCAAACATGGATATATCCAATTCTTTACTCATTTTTTCTAAAAATGTCTTGCATAAGTCATCATTTCCTATGAATAAAGTATCATCAATGAATATTTCTATTGATACAATCTTTTTGTCTAGTCCTCCTTTGATTTACAAACTACTATTATCATTTTTTCTTTGAAAACCAATCTATACCAAAAAGTTATGAAGTGTTTCATACCAAGCTCTATGAGCTTGCTTGAGACCATATAATGCCTTGTGTAATTTATAGACCATGTCTCTTTTGATAGGATCTAAAAAACCTTCAAGTTGTTCAGTGTAGACTTCCTCATCAAGAATGCAACTTTTACATCCATTTGAGAAAATTTAAAACCTCTGTGAGCTTCATATGCTAGTAAATTTCTAACACCTTCTAATCTTGCAATAGAAGAAAAAGTTTCACAATAATCATTACCTTCTTCTTGAGAATAGCCTTTAAATACTAACCTTTCTTTGTTTCTAGAAACTTCTCAATCTTCATTTAGCTTATTTTTGAGTTCCCACTTTGTGCCAATTCCAATTTTATTCTTGGGTCTAGAAACAAGAGTCCATGTTTTGTTCTTCTATATCTATTCTATTTTCTCATTCATTGCTTCATTTTAACTTTCATTATCCAAAGCATCTTTAATATTTCTAGGTTCAAATTTGGCAAGTAAACATATATCTTTCAATTTTTTTCTTCTCATTGTTCCATTTGACTTGTCTCCAATGATTTGATCAAGTGCATGATTCCTCCTAACATATCTTACTAACATAGGTTCTTTAGATTTAGATTTTGTTTTATTGATTTCTTTATGAACTTTAGTATTAATCTTGTGTCCCACTATCTATGGCTCAGGTCCATCAGACTCAACTTTCTCTAGTAACAACATGGTAGCTTCTAACTATGACTCAAGTCCTTTAGAATTTGACTCAAGTTGCACTAATTGCAACTCGGTAACTATTGTGATTTTGGGAGCTCAGGAGGTGAAGCCTCTTACCTACCAGATAGATTTGGTAGGGTATCAGGTTCATAGTAAATAAATCTTTTGTAATCCTCAAGCTCTTTATTTCTTTCTTTTTCATTCTTTTCTGCAAACTCATCAATTCTCACATGTGCACTTTCTATGATTTTATGAATAAAAAAATTCAAACATTTGTATTCTTTACTTCTAAAAGAGTATCCTAGGAATATGTCTTCATCACATTTGACATCAAATTTACCTTTTCTAGGTTCTTTCAAGATATAACAATTGCTACCAAATACTTTCAAGTAAATTACATTAGGTTTGTAGCCATACCATAGTTCAAGAGGAGTTTGATTTGAGTCTTTCTTCTACTATACTCTATTCGAGGTATGTACTGCGATTCTAATTGCTTCATTTCAATATTTTATTGCAACATTCTTTTCAATCATTAGTGTTCTTGCACAATCCATGATGGATCTATTTCTTCTTTTAGCTATACCATTATACTAAGGTGTACTAGGGGCTGATGCTTGTCTTTTAATTCCTTTTTAATGTAGAATTCATTAAATTAATTGGAGATGAATTCACCACCTTTGTATGATTTCAAAAATTTCAGCTTCTTTCTAGTTTCCTTTTCTACTCTTGCTAGATACCACTTGAATTTTTGAAAAGCTTCAGATTTTTCTTTTAGATACATTACCATCATCATTCTAGAATAGTCATCAACAAAAATAATGAAAAATGTATCTGCACTATAACTCTCTATTCCAATAGGTCCACACAAGTTCTAAGACTTTTTTAGAATGATAGTTAGTTCTTTTGAAACTATTCTCTCCCATCTTACCAATTTGATTATTTTTTCATAGACCCATATTAGGTTTCCTCAAGCTAGGAATACCACTTAATCTTCTATTTTTCTCTTATTTTAACCAAATTATCAAAGTTCACATGATATAATATTTTGTGCCATAACCAACTTTCTTCCACTTGAGAAATAAAACATGAACTCTCATTGAGATCTAGATAGAATAGTTTACCTGTTGTTTGTTTGCCACACTCAGTAAATTGTGCTCTAGTCTTTCAACCCAATAAGTGTTATCACATATAAGTTCATTGGTCAATGAGATACATTCTTTTCCTTTTATGCAACAAGGTTCATTATTTCAAAATCTCACACTACCACCATCATAATGTTACATGTGTTCAAACTTTGTTTTGTCTCCAATCATATGATGTGAGAAGCCACTATCAATAATCCATGTATCATTTTTTCTAACATGAGAATTAAGTGCCATCTCATCATCAGATTAATCTTCATTGTTATTAAAATCTTTAGCCATAAAATAAGATTTCTTACCTTTGTCCTTGTAGTCTTTCTAGTTTTTGAATTTCTTCTTGCCTTAGTACTTATTACTTTTCTTTTCATCTTTTTTTTCTCTATTTGGGCACCTTGCAACAATGTGACCAACATCTTCATAAGAAAAGAATATTAGAGGAATCTTACCTTTGTAGTTTCCTCTGTCTTCAAAATATTTCCTTACAAGTAAGGTTTCAACATCTTCAAGATCACTATCTAAACATTCTTCTTCTTCTTCATTTCCTGATTGATTGGCCTTTGATTTCTTACCTCTTTTATTGAGAGAAATTTTGGCTTCAAATGTAGACTCAATACTTTTGGAACTAGGAACATATTTTTCATAGTTATCTAACTCAAAAACTATCAATCTTCCAACTAGAGCATCCAAATTTATATCATATTTGGATCACATATCATCTATTGAATATAAGATACTCTAATTAGATAGACAAGAAGAAGGGTTTTGAGTACCTTGCTTAAAACTATTTTGTCATCACTGTCTACTCCAGATGCTTTGATTGCACTCATAGTTTTTTTTATTCTTTCTACATATTTTGTAATGTTTTCATCTTTTCTCATCTTCATCTAATCAAAATTTCCTCTAATAATGTTTTCTTTGGCTTGTCTTACATTGTCAACTCCTCCATAAATGGTTTTTAGTTTGGTTCACATATCATGAGCTGTAGTACAACTTTTGACTTCATCAGCTTCAACATTATTAAGAGCAGATGCAATGTCAATCATCATGATGTTATGATTTCTATTTTGAGCAATATCTTCAATTGATAATGTTCTAGTGGGAGTCTTTTATTCAGTATCAAGATACTTACAACCTAAATCATTGATTGTTGGTAGATGTAACCTTATAAGTCCTTGCTATGTTTCAAAATTGTCTTGGTTCAACTTGGGAATCTCTCTTCTATAGAACATCCTGATCTTAGCTTAGGTCCTTGAAACCTTCTTTGTAAGCACCAAAACCTCTAATACTAATTGTTGGAAGTATAAGAGGAGTAAATAAGAGGGGAGGGGTGAATTAGTTACCACTAAAACAAATCCCAAATCCCTTAGATGTTAATACAAAATGAAATCTAAAAATTAAACTTTGCTGATGATTGACAAACACATAGAAAAATGTTGTAACTTGGTAAACACTAAAAATAATTAGAAAATACTTAACATGAAAATCTTAAGATGTTATCCGGGATTACTACTACTTTAACTTAGGTGCAAACACATAAGAGAAATAGCATGAACATATTTGACACCAAGATTTACTGTGGAAATCCAATTTGGAAAAAACCACCAATTGCAATTAGTTACTAACTTTCACTTTTCTAAAGTGAGCCCTAATAGGAGTCAACCCTGTTAAAGGTTATAAAACATACTATTAGGTGTGACCCTATTAGAGGATTTAATTACCTTATTAGGAGTGGCCTTGTTGGAAGTCTTTCAAAAATTCAATAGAAATGCCACCTTGTTAGAGGATTTACAAATAGCTATTAAGCCAAATCTGTTAAGAGATTTAGATCACTACTACAATGGTTAGAAAGTAACAATGAGATGACCTAATTTTAGATGCAACTGAATTGCTGATTATAGATCACAATTCTGGCTTTTATACTTGATCCTTCTTGATCAAATGTATCTTTTCAGCTCCACAAGGATATTGTGCTTAT
This sequence comes from Cupressus sempervirens, assembly GCA_028749045.1. Taxonomy (NCBI): domain Eukaryota; kingdom Viridiplantae; phylum Streptophyta; class Pinopsida; order Cupressales; family Cupressaceae; genus Cupressus; species Cupressus sempervirens. The sequence goes on from CM053790.1 coordinate 677,160,935, forward strand.
CCTTCTAATTCTCTTCCTCTTAGCATCATTAAATCTTCAATTATCTTCTTTGCATACTTATTTCTAATTCTCAACCTGACCATATATTTATATATTTCATATTGTCAAGTTAGCTAGAATATAACTTTAAATAATTAATATTCATCTCCTTAGTTGGCTAAAACCAACAGACAATTAAATTGAACTTAGTATGCTAGGAGAAAAAAATCCTTTGTTAGCCGACCCTGCATGGTAGACACTAACTCATAACCATGATGTAGGAGCATCCTAGGTGTGAGGGAAATCTTGCATTAACCAAACATATTTTATTTTCAGCCTTTTCTATTTTAATAAGGAATAGTAGATAGGGTGGTTACTATTTATGGGAACTTGCTATTTTTAGTAAGATGGTCATACAATCTTGAAATTTTCTCATTTTCTACAAGAAGGTTCATTTTAGAGATATAAGCTTACCATAAAAATATCATTGATCCAACTTATCCAAGAATTTATTGCAGATTATCATTGGAATAATTTGCAGAAAAATCTTCAGGCTCATCGTTGGCGGCCTTAGAGTGCCTAGATGAGGTGCAAAGACTCAACATAAAGGTGCTAGCATGGTTTTGAGTTTGTAGATCAAGTGCTAGCATTTCTGAAAAGTGGTTTTAATAGCCAATCAAAGCAATGGTTCATGAGTTATGGCCTATGAAAGTTGGGCTACCGAAATTTCTGAAATAATTTGTCAAAGATGTATTTGGTTGACTCTATGTGTATCATTAGGGTCTTTCGATCCTAGGTAGTAAGTTTAAGCATTTAGAACCTTTTTGAGTGATGTAAAACTACCAATTTTAGAAAGGCACAAAGATTTTCTAGGGGAGCTCTAGGTGATAGTTCGCAGTAATATATTGTACATTACTGTAATGAAGGTGCCCATTTGGGTAAGCATATTGTAATTAAGAATTCTATAAATTCACATTTGCAGCAACAATAAGAAGTTCATATTTTATTCTCACATTTGCTAATGTTTCTTTGTTTCCATTACGAGTTTATGGTATTAAGGGGAGTCTCCTACATCAAGTGGTATCAGAGCTAGATTTTTTGAGTGTGTGGACAGACCATCGACTATGAGGTAGTTTGCACCAAGACCATGGTTTGGGCTAAGCATGTAGATAGATCACCGATTATGAGGTAATTTGCACTAGGGTTTCAGCAGAAGCAAGAAAATGCCTCCACGAAGAGAGCATGGCAAAAGAGAAATAGGTGTTATACTTGATGGTTTTTGAGCCCTCCAAAGACAAGTGCAAACATTAGAAGAACAAATGTGTAGATGAATGAGTCTTTCCATAAGAGATGAAAGTGAGGATGAGGATGAAGTAGAAGAAAATGCCGAAGTAGAGGTAGTTCTAAAACCAGAGGAAGAGAGGCTTTTTAGGGCCATCTCCAAGACTGGAAAAAGACCTAAGTTTGAGGTTCCCACATTTTCAAAAAAATTTAACATAGAAGAGCTAATCAATTGGATCAATGAACTAGAGGAGTAATTTGAGTATGAGGATATTGAGGACCTAGATAGGGCTAAGTTTACAAAGGAAAAATTGAAGGGACATGCAAAGATTTGGTGACAAGAGGTTTAGTTGGAATGAAATAGAAAGGGAAATGAAAAAATCCTTAGATGGGATCGAATGATAGCTAAAATGAAGTGTTAATTCATTCCTATGGATTATGAGCTTGATCTGTTGAAGAAGATGAAAGGAATGAAGCAAGTGGAAAAAATTGTTCAAGAGTATACCAAGGAGTTCTATCGAGTTCTCATTAGAGCTAACCATACAGAAGCTGCTAAGGAGAAAGTTTCCCATTATATTAATGGGTTAAGGCCCAACATTTAGGATGAGCTAAGTCTACTTTGAATGAATAGTATTGAGGAGACATACCAATTTTCCCTAAGAGTTAAGGAGAAACTGAGCAATAAGTTTGATAATAAGAATAGTGGAAGAGGTTGTGGTGGAAGATCTGGCAGACAATCTTATGGAGGCCATAATGATGATCCAAAGAACAAGGATGAGGCTGGAAGTAGAATCTAGAACCAAAGGAGAAACAATTCCAATCATTCCCATGATCAGAACAATCGTGATTAGAGAGGAAGAGGTAGAGGACAAGGATTTAGAAGAGGAGACTTCCATGGAAAATGTTTTCACTATGGGGAAGAAGGGCTTAGAGCTTTTGAATGTACATAGAACCAAGAAAGGAAAAATCAAAGTATAGAAGGTTAGGTTGCACATGTTTATGAAGATGTTAGATCCTCACATTCTAAAGATGCTAAAAGAGGAGAAGTCCTAGTTAACAAAAGCATCTTGCTGAGTGGTAAAAATAAACATAATCAAAGAAGAAGCTTGTTTCAAATAAGGGGTAGATGTGAAAATAAGTGTTCTGATGTGATCAGTGATGGTGGAAGTAAAAATAATTTGGTGTCAAAAATGATGGTCACCAAGTTGAAGCTAAAGAGACATAAACAATTGCATCTATATCGTATTGCTTGGGTGCAAGATGACCACAAGGTTATGGTCAATGAGTAGTGCTCAGTGAAGTTCAAGATTGGGAGCTACCAGGATGAGGTACTTTGTGATATCATACCTATGGAAATATGCCATATGTTGTTGGGTAGGCCATGGTAGTTTGACAGGCATGCTATAAATTATGGGCAAGCAAATACCTACACTCTAGCTAAGGATGGAGTGAAACATAAGTTGAATCCATTGAAGATTAAAGAAGAAAAGGTACATAGTGCTACCAGAATATGTTTTTTTGATGAAAAAGAGTTTCTTAAAGGTATGAAGCATGAGAATATGTGTTTTGCTATAATTCTTAAAGATAGTGAAGATGAAGTAGAGGATGTACCTACAGAAGTTACAAATATGTTAGAGGAGTTTTTTGATATTGTATCAAATAATGTACCTGATGGATTACCCCCAGTAAGGAAGATCACTCACTAGATGGATTTGGTTTCAAGAGCCAGTTTGCCAAATAAAGAAGCACATAGAATGACACTAGTAGAAAGTGAAGAGTTGAATAGGAAAGTTCATGAGTTGTTGCAGAAGGGGTTGATTCAAGAGAGTTTGAGTCCATGTGCTATACTAACAATATTAGCACCAAAGAAGAATGGAGGATGTGTATAGATTCTTGCACTATCAAAAAGATCACAATAAAGTATAGATTTCCATTGCCAAGGATGGATGATATTATGGACTGTTTGAGTGGAGCTAAGTATTTTAGAAAGATAGATCTGAGGAGTGGGTAACACTAGATTCATATCAAAGAAGGTGATAAATGAAAGACTACTTTCAAGATAAGGGAAGGACTGTATGAGTGGTTGATCATGCCTTTTGGGCTAACCAATGCACCAAGCACTTTCATGAGGCTCATGAATGAGGTACTGAAGGAGTTTCTAAGTAAGTTTGTCATTGTTTACCTAGATGATATATTGATCTTTAGTAAGACATTTGAGGAGCATTTGATCCATATTTGCAAGGTGTTTGAAAAGTTGAGAAAAGAAAAGTTATTGATAAACCCGAAGAAGTGTCGTTTTGTAAAGGAGTTGGTGTACTTGGGATTTGTAGCCTTAGGAGAAGGTCTAAAAATGAACCCAAATAAAGTGAAGGCTATCCTTGAATGGCCTACTCCAAGGAGTGTGATAGAGGTAAGATCTTTTCATGGACTAGCTACATTTTATAGAAAGTTCATAAGAAGTTTTAGTAGTATTTGTGGACCCTTGATTGAAATAATGAGAGGGGATAGGAAATATTTTAAGTAGATTGTAGGAGCATATAAGAGTTTTAATTTGTTGAAATAGAAAGTTACTAAGAAGCCTATTTTAACACTTCCTAATTTTAACAAGGTTTTTCAAGTAGACCATGATGCTAGTGGTACTACAATAGGAGCTAATTTGAGCCAAGAAGGTAGACCTATTTCTTATTTTAGTGAGAAGCTAAATGATACAAAAAGAAAATATTATATTTATGATTATGAATTTTATGCTATAGTCCAAGTATTAAGAAGTGGAGACACTATATTCTTCCTAAGGAGTTTGTTTTGTATACTGATCATCAAGATTTGCAATAATTGAATTGTGAAGGAAAATTGAACCAAAGGTACTTAAAATAAGTTGAGTTTTTGTAGAGTTATACATTTTATTCAAAGGAAGCCAGTTGTGCATTTCAAGAAGATTGATGAGAGAGAACCTCATCAAGGAGAAGCATAGTGGAGGATTGGTTAGACATTTTGGCAGAGATAAAAGTATAGCTTTGGTTGCTAAAAATTATTACTAGCCATAGTTATAGCAAGATGTGATGAATTTTGTACAAATTTTCTAAGTGTTTCAAATGGTTAAGGGAGTGAAGTAGAATATAGGGTTGTATCAGCCATTACTTGTACTAGAGAAGCCATGGGAGGATGTTAGTATGGACTTTATTGTTGGATTATTGAGGACATAGCATGGGCATGATTCTATTTTTGTGGTGGTTGATAGGTTCTCAAAGATGGCACATTTTATTCCTTGCAAGAAGACTAGTGATTCTATTCATATCACAGAGTTCTTTTTAAGAGAAGTGGTGAGACTACATGGTTTTCCAAAGAGTATAGTTTTAGATAGATATACCAAATTTGTTGGGTATTTCTAGTGTACATTGTGGAAGAAGTTGAAGACAAATTTGAAGTTCAATTAATCACATCATCCATAGACTAATGGGTAGATAGAAGCTGCGAATCATAGTTTGGAAAACTTGCTGAGATACTTGGTTGGAGATAAACCAAAAGGATGGGAGATAATTTTACCACAGGCGTGATTTGTATATAATAATTCTGTCAATAGGAGTACTAGTAAATCACCATTCTAGATTATATATTGGAGTAGTCCCAGAAATTTTTTTGAATTGAGGAAGTTGGATAAGGGAGAGATAAGTAGTGTTGAAGTAGAAGATTTTGCTGAACATTTGAAGCACATCCATGAGGAGGTGAGGAAGCACATCATAAAAATTAATACATAGTATAAGGCTTAGGCATATGTGAAAAGGAGATATAAGGAAATTTAGATTGGAGATGAAGTCATGGTTCATTTGAGAAAGGAGTGTTTTCCAGCAGGTACATATAATAAGTTGAAGATGAAGAAGTTTGGACTATGCAAGATAGTGAAGAGGCATGATTCTAGAAATGCGTATGAAGTGGAGTTGCCTACTAAATTGAATATTTTTCTAGTATTTAATATTTCAGATTTGACAGAGTATTATGAAGGAGGTGGTGGAGATGAACTTGTAGAAGCACAGTGGAGTATTCTAGTAATTAGTTCAGCTACCAAAGAGATTGAGGAGATACTAGATAGTCATATTGGAAAAAGTACTAGAAATAGAACTTATGAGGAATATCTAGTCAAATGGAAAGGGAGACTAGTTGAGGATTCATAATGGCTAGCAAAGGAGGAGGTCAACCATCTTGGTTTTCCTTTGAACACCTAAGATGTGATGGGGTCACTTCTCAAATTACCCTGGGTGTATAATGCAAGAGTATCTTGGGTGTAAGGGAAATCTTAGATCACCCAAAAATATTTTATTTTTAGCCTTTTGTATTTTAATAAGGACTAGTAGACAGGGTGGTAACTATTTATGGGAACTTGCTAATTTTAGTAAGTTGGTCAGACAAGCTCAAAATGTTCTTATTTTCTATAGGAAGGTTCATTTTAGAGATGTAAGCTTACCATAAAAATCTCATTTCTCCAACTTAAGTATTAGAGAAGTTATTACAGATTTTTGGTGGAAATATTTGTAGAAAAATCTTCAAGCTCACCGTTGGAGGCCTTAGAGTCCTCAGATGAGGTCCAAATACTTGATTGAAGGGCACTAGCATAGTTATGAGCCTATAGATTAGGAGCTGGCATTTCTAAAAAGTGGTTATTATAGCCAATCAGAGCAATGGTTCATGAGTTATGGCCTTCAAAAGTTTGGCTACCAAAATTTCTAAAATAAATTGTCAAAGATGTATTTGGCTAACTCTATGTGTATTGTTAGGGTCTGTCGGCCCTAGGTATTAAGTTTAAGCATCTAGAACCTTTCTGGGCGGCATAAAACTACCTATTTAGGAAAGGCCCGAAGATTGTCTAGTGGAGCTCTAGGTGATAGTTCACAGCACTGTATTGCAGATTACTATAATGAAGGTACCCATTTGGGTTAGCATATTTTAATTGAGAATTCTATAAATTTGCATTTGTGACAATAATAAGAGGTTCATATTTTGTTCTCTCATTTTCTATTATTTCTTTGTTTCTGTTATGAGTTTATGGTATGAAGGGGAGTCTCTTGTATCAAACCATTTTCCTGTGTTAACCAAGTGAACTCTGTTAACATTGTAAATTCCAAAAGTTCCTTTGTTAAATTAGTGATCTTGGTTAAAACTGGTTCCATCCAATATTTCCTTCATTAATCAAGTGAGCTCAGTTAACACTTAACTTCTAAAAAAATTTCTTTGATGCCCAAGTGAACTCGATAGATATAATCTTCTAAACTAGGCAAACTTTGGAATGCTCAGTAGGCCCAGAAAACTATCTTCAATGCCTAAGTGAGCTTGACATACACTAACTAGCAATGATATGAAATTATTTTTAATATCAAAGAATTTACACAATTAATCAATTGTTGCAACAAAATAATCTACTCAAAGTCCTAAAATAGATTGTTCAACACTACAATCATTATGTCTCTCTTTAGGGATGTGCTTTTCTTGTAGTCCTTCCTACAATGATTTCTTCACCAAAATTCCAAATCTTACAAAAGACCTAAAAGAAAAGGGGATATTGACACCCTTTTCTAATTTCTATCTACACCTCTTGTTTCAATTCCAAACTCACAACTACACCTTGTTTACCTTGTTATATATAAGTCAACAGACCTAATTTGCCTAAATATACATGATTAATATAGAAGCTTACAAAAAATGGATTAGTTTCACAAAAATAGATAATATAATAGTTAGGGGAATCTAAACTAATCTTAAATCCCAAATTATAGCTCTTTAATTAACCATGCATGAAAGTTATAAATGACACTAGTATTGTCCTCCTAGAAAATATGAATGAAGACTTGGTAGGCTCATAGGAAAAAAATAAGGAACAATAGATATCAAAAAAATGGATTTCAAAATCTTTGAGGGGATCCTCTAAAATTTTAAATATAAATGGTTGTGGAATTTGGCTTGTGGAAGTTGTAGATATTTATGTATTTCTCCAAAACACTCACTTTCAACACAAAAACAAGCCTATTATGAAGGTCTTTATATCTCTTGCATCTATGAAAACCTTATAACCTAAAAATTGGTGCATAACAAAGATAACACACTTCTCTTTACATGTATCCATTGTGATATCTGATTATGATCAGCCCACACATGTCTATTCCAAGGTTACAAATAATAAATTTCACTGTAAAATAGAGTATTTTAGTCAATTACTATTCCCCACACATTCAAAATGATACAAAAATATCAAAGAGAGTTTTATTTAATCATTTGAAGGTATATAAAGATTATTTGAGGATTTTCATTTCCTCACATACCCAAAAAAACTTTTCTCTTCCATTGTCAAAAAGTTGCATAATTGTCATATTGTAACTTTTGCGACAAAATTAGCATCTTTTTCACACGATGTGAATTTTTTTTTTAAGAACATCTAAAATATATCCTAAAGGTCTTAGTAAAATAGGAAAAACATGACTAGCATATATTTTGCAATGAAAAGAGATGTTGAGGGTGCACACCAATAATTATTGATGAAATTAAAGAAATTTGGCAGTATGACTATGGAAGTTAGAGTTCTACCTTAATAAGTCATTTATTTTATGATAGAATATATCTGCAAATTTTGATTAAAATGTGAACTAATAGATTGCATATTTAGGAGGTGATTTTTTTCCAAGAAAGCAAAATTTTCTAGTTGTAGAGTGCTATTGATGAGGTTTGATCATTAGTGATCATGACAGGGGTAGCTAACTATATAGTCTTCAAAATACTTAGTTTGGTAACCTTTGGAGATATTATTCAGAGTTACACAGTGTTTTACAAAGTTACAAGGGTAGTTTTTTTGGAAAAGTAGGCTAATTTTAGCCAAAAAATATTGGTAGAGTCATATTTGATCCTTTTTCTCCAAAGTAACCATACGTGAATTTCATATATGTTGTGAAGAATGCAAATGGGTATTAGAATACACCTTTATATTGTTGGATGTTTTGGAGAGTTCTTTTAAAAGGGTCATAAAAATGTGTTATAGGCTTAATTGAGGGCTAATATGCTAGAATGAGGTAGTGATGAGGAATTTAATCCAAAGGAGTGTTGGACGTATAGAACTTATCAAAAATTGTTAATATGAGTTTGAATAGAACAATAGGAAGGATTCACCTTGATCTTGGTCTTGGCTCAAGTTAGGACAAGAAGGTAATGATCTATCAAAAAGCATTAATATGACTCTAATTGCCTATTCAAATCAAGAATATGTAAGTTATTAACAACTACTATACTTAGGACATATAGATTATCAAAAACAAAAGTACAACCATATCAACTTCATCAGTGAAAAAAAAATGTTGATTAATTGCCAATGAAAGAATATTGTAAAAAGGTACACCAATGCATCTTCCAATATATGAATATGAAATTGTTCAAGTGCAACCTATCATGACTATCAATAAGAAATTATGATATGAAATTGTTCAAGTAAAACATCTTATGACTATCAATGAGAAATTAGAGAAACATATTAAATGATCATAGTAGTATCTCATAGAGCATTGCCTACATGCTTTAAATGAAGCAACATGTCATGTTCCTATACTAAAATAATATGCCAAAAGATAAAATAAAACCAAATGATATTTTCATAATGCAAGAATTTTCATGTTCCAAGCATATATATATATATATATATATATATATATATATATATATATATAGTCATACCATATCAAAAATTGAGCATAACATACTAAAACTAATCATATCATGCCAACATGATATCGAAGAGATAGATTATCTTTCAGCTGAATATATATCTATACCTATGAGTTCTTTTGACAACAAGGACAACATTCATGAAGGAAAAAAAATTGAGGCAAACACTCTCAACCATATTCAAGTTGAGGAACAAAATGTAAAATAGACTAGGTATACTTAAGCTAGTGAAAATAGAGCACTAACTAGAAATGTCATAAGATGCATTTAAAAAAAAGATATATAGTTCGATAGCTATTGATATCACATATCAATAATATGATGCATCAATTGTATCACTAATAATTTCATACATGAAATATAAAGAGATCAAATGCACAACAAGTTATGTATGCCTAATATATGTCAAAAATGAGATACATCGAAGAGACTATACAAAACATGCATCTAATAACATTGTTTAGGCATAAAATGTGCATCCCTACATCTATTCATTCCTTCTAGGAAAAATAATAAAATACCAAGCTCTCTGAAATCATTGTGTAGAAGGAAATGTTGTGGATGAGGAGGTCTTCCTAATACACTTGGTAGTTTGTTAGTCTACAATCTTCTATAACTCAACTTGTTACAATCAAAAGTAAATATGAATCAATAACTATTCTATATCAAATAGAAAATTTATGTAAGCATAAAATAAAATATTTCCTTACCCCTAGCTGATGATGACTCTCTACATTCACCTCAAGGGTACACGGACGATTGGGAGTAATAAGACCTTGAAAAAAGGATCAAAATAACCACTGAATTGTAATTATTTATATCATATCTAATTTTAATACTTACCATTATAAATAAAAACTAAAATTGTGCAAACTCTTTCATACCTTAGTCAATGGCTCAAGACTAGCAATTACTACAACAAGTCCTTGATGAATAGATTGACAAAGTATTGATCCCTAAGTCTTTTTGTCTATTAGTGTCAAACACTTAGTAATTCATGTGGAAGAGGTTTTTGGTCATCAATATGACCAAGCCACCTTATGAAGGTCAAGCATTGTATATATGACTTGTTCATATTTTAGTTGTAGCTGAGCTATACTAGTATTCTTGAGCAAGTCAAGGTCTATGGTCACCGAGTACTCCTAAGCAAGCCAAGTTGATTAGAATACTATACAAGCTAATTTATCTAGAGTCAATTCATGCCAAGTCATATAATATGTTTTGATCAAACAAGAGGATGAGGGACAACTTGGATATCATTTATGACTGAGCATCAGAGTGTTCATGTGCCGAGTAAGCCAATTTTGTTATATTTGTTTGGAATGACACAAACACTAAGGTAATCCATTTCAATTTACTTGTATGCATGATTTAATGATCATAGAGTAATTTAAGGAGATGATTATGTATTTTTTTGAAGATCATTAATCCCTATGCATGGTGAATAGACAATCAAAAAACTTAAAAGTGTAAGTAGTAATAGTGAAATATTTGGATCATTAATCTTGATCTAGAAACTTCTATAGTTGGTTATAAAGAAGGATCTAAACCCCATTTTAAGTGTGTGTGAGAGGAGATACGTTTTAATGCTATAAGAAAATTTTGAAGGTGAATCAAAAATAGTGACTAGGTAGTTCAATGGAAGTGAAGTGTAGAATAAAATTAGACTAGATTAGTGAAAGGACCAGTGTTGAAAAGAAGAGATTTGTAATCTTCATATCAAGTGAAAACTAGAGGATCATGTATTGATAATTTTTTAGCAAAGTAAATTAGGGTAAATATCCTAACATAGACATTTATAAATCTCCTAACATAGTTCTTACTTAGTTGTAAGTTTATTAATGTAAGTTTAAATCCTTTAATAAAGTTACACTAAATAAGTCTTGTTAGATCTTAACAAGACAGACCCCTTATAGGGTAGATCATCAGAACCAATCAAATTTGTAGCCCTAAAAGGAAAAATTTATTGTTGTAGTAGTGAAGATTTGTGGGTGTAATCCATTTCTAGGTAACCAAAATCTTTGTGGGGTGAACCCACAATAATGGGTTCCACTTTAGTGGGATGAAAAGAAATGCAAAAAAAATTGCAAAGGAAAAATCAAGTTTAACATATGTTCACAACGAACATAGCAAATATGTTTGTTGTGAACATATATTTAAAAAGTGTTTGCATTGAACATGCTATTATATAATAATGTATGTTCACTGTGAACATGTGTAATTAACATGTTCACAATGAACATCCAAAAGATGATTTTCCAACATTTTAAAATGTTGTTTTAACCCCTTTTTCTCATTTTTCATAGCGTTCACTATTCACTCAAGGGTTGGAGTGAATGTGTGGTCTTCATCAATGTCATCCTGTCATTTTCCTTTAGATTCTCCTCTCCAGGTATGTCTATACATTATTATTTTAATGTTTTTAGTGTTTTTAATGTTCTTTACATTTTTTATATTTTCAAAGTATTCTCAAATCTTTTTAAATTATATTTTAATGTTCTTTACATTTTTAATGTTTTCAAAGCATATTTTTATTGTTTATTTATATTAAACTTAATTATATTAATTTAGAAAACATTATAGAAAATATTAATTTAAAAGAAAATTAGAAAACATTAGAAAAAATATTTAAAAAGTATTATAAAATATATAATAATATAAATTTTAGAAAACAAATTTCGAAAAACATTAGAAAAAAATTAGAAAATTTATAATAATATAAAATTTAGAAAACTAAATTAGAAAAAAATTAGAAAAACAATAGAAAAAATATTAGAAAAATATTTTAAAAACAGTAGAAAATTTATAATAATATAATGTATTAGAATTTTTTTTTAGAAAAACATAATTAGAAAAAGCATTAGATAAAACATTAGATTTACATATTAGAAAAATATTAGAAAATATATTTAAAAAATAATAATTTAGAATTTTATGTTAGAAAACAATGAGAAAATAAATTAGGATTTAAACATTAGAAAAATATTAGAAAAAACATTAGAAAATATTTTAAAAACATTACTCTTGAAAATTAAAAAACATTAGAAAAATATTTAAAATATTTAAAAAGCAATAGTATAGAAAATAAAATTTAGAAAAATATTTTCAATATTCATATAAATTTATTAATGTTAATGTACATGTTATTGATTTTTTAATACATCTTAATCTTTAATGTTTACGTATATGTTTTACTCATGTTTCTGTATATGTTATTCATCTTAATGCCTTATTCATGTTTATGTGTATGCTATTCATCTTTATGCACCTTAATCTAAACTTTGTAATTAACTATATTTAATGGCACACATCTTAAGGGGAGATCCTAAATTATACATAAGAATGCAAATTAAAATATACTTATTTTATTTTATAGATGTATGTATATATGTTAATGTTAAATGTACAGATTTATGTATGTTTTCAATATTCATGTTTATAAATGTATATGTCAAATTCATCTTAATGTCTTGATATTAGAAGTGTAATTAAATGACATGTCTTAAGGTTCCAAATCCTAAATTATACATGTACGTAAGAATGTAGATTAAAATGTATTTTTTATTTTGAGGATCCTAAATTATACATATATAAGAATGTAGATTAATTTGCGTCTAGGTAAGAATATAACATACATACATACATAAGAACATATAACTTAGAACGTCTATAACCTAAAGAATACACATTACAACATTTAATTAATAAAGTTAATTATAATAACATAACTTGATTATAGATAAACATAAAGAATGTACATCATATAATCTAATGTTCATGTAAAGATTATATATTTAACTTAAATACCAACTCTTAAACCTTAATGCTAAACAATAGTCCTAATTACTAAACCTAGTCATAACCCTAACTGTAAAACATGAATCATAAATGATAATCCATAATCTTAGATGCACACTTGAAACCATAACTCTTAAATCTCAATTTGAATCATAGAGGTCTAAATAATAAACCCCAACATTAAATAGTAAATCATATTAATACTTGATCCTAACTTTAATTATAAATATTAAAATTGTGTGTTAAAACCATAATCCAAAATCTTATCCCTAATACAAATCCTAGAACCCTCTAACCATACTTCTAACAATGATGCAAACCTATAGCCTAGAATCCTAATTATAATCATAAATCATAAATATTAAACCATGACCATAAATACTAAACCCTAATCAAGTTGTATGTACACTAAGATCCTAAAATGTTAAATTTAAATGCTAAACTCTAATTCTGAAAGAGCTATATAAACTAATTTTAAGTACTAAACCATAATTCTAATCCTAATCATAAATTATGGTAAACCCTTATACTAGATGATAAGCCCCAACCCTTATCCTAAATTATAAGCCCTAATCATAATCTTAGATACATAAATTTAAACCTTGATGCACAAACCATAACCCTAAAAATAATACTAATAGCAATGTCAATCCATATCCTAGACCCTATAAATAATACTAATAGAAATGTATACCCAATGTACCCTAACCCTTATCATAACTATAACCCTAAATCCTAAATGCTAAAGCCTAATACTAACCCTAATTGATAGACTATAATTTGTAATCCTAAGGTCTTTGACCATGATCCTAACCCTAGTAGTGGTCTCAAACCTAAATCATAGCCCTAACCATAATCCTAACTCTAACACTAAACCTTAACTAAAATAATTATCCAAACCCTAACCCTAACCTAACCAAACCCCAAACCTAACCATTATTCAAAATTTAACCCTAACCTAAAGAGATCTTAAAATTTAATTTCTAAACCCTTATATTATAAATTATAATTTACCCTAAATCATAATCTTTAACCAAATCATAAACTTCATGTATGCTAAACTAGGTTATCCTAAATTCTTAACCATATGTGGACCTTAATTTATTAAACTCTAAATAATGCTAAATTATACTCGTATAAACCCTAACAATGTCATAACCTGTCATAAATTTCTTACCCTAAAATTGAGCCTAATTATAACCCTATTTCAAAACCTAATTGAGGCCTAGAACTTACATAAAATTAAAACAAGTTGACCCTAATCCTAAATTATAATATTACATTCAAGAGATATATGCCATACATAAACACATGTACATGTACATGAAGTATGACCCTTGTTTTAAATTATCTATGTAACCCAACTTGAAACCTAAACCTCAACATTATCCTTTAAGAACTTAATATAAATAATTTATTGTACCCTAATTGAACTCTAATAGTACCCCCGAAAGTATAATAAAATCCTAACAATAAATTAACTCTAGAACCATAACCAAACTCTAAGCTTTAAAGTTAACTTCAACCCTAATTATAAATCAAAGACTTTCCCTATAATTTGCACCTTATCATACTTGCTAACCTTAACTCTAACCTTAATTTTCCTTAAATCATAACATTAATTAAACTAATATATCCCTATTTTAACCTTAACTATAATATAATCTAAACTATAACCATAACCTAAGTTAACCCAACCCTAACATTCATGATAACCATACCCTAATTTGAATCCTAACAAAAGCTCATTTTGAATAATAAGGACCAAAATCATAAAAGCCCAAAGGTTGTTTGAACCTTAGTAGAAACATTAATAAAAAAATTATTTAGCCATCATATTAGACCTTGGACAACATATCTCACGATAAAAGATCAATTGAGATTCTTGTAAATGATTTAAAAATTAGTTTGGATAGAAGCTTTAAAATAAGGGATTAAAAAATGTGTGAAAAGTTGACTTCTTTTTCCTTGAGATAACCTAAACTTGAACATCTATAAGAAAATTTGGAGATCATACATGGTTAAAAAATTAGTATGATAAAAAATCTAAATGCATTTATATGAAAATTTGGAGATCATACATGCATTTTTTATTTCATAAATCTAAATTATAATAATAATTTACAACATCTTTAATCAAATGATACTAAATTTTCACTTATTTGAAAATAATGTACACATTAAAATACATTATTATATATTACATGACATTGTGTTATTTCTATTTAAGGAAAATATAGAAAATCTAGCTAATTGATTAAACACATTTTAAATTAATAACAAGTAAATATACATAGTTAATTTAACACATTTTCATGTTTGAAATTTTATTTTAAAATAAATTATTGTTAAATGAAATATAGAAAATCTTTTCTAACTCTAAAGTTCTCATGTATCTACATGTATATGCATTCAATCATATATATTTAAATTTTATCAGATCATATATGTACATGTTACAAATTATCTAGACAGATGTGTGATGTACATTCAATTACATGTATAATTTTTAATTAAAAATAAAAAATTGTGTGTACAATAGACAATTTAGCTCTTGATACATTTCTAGATCTATATGGCTTCACACAATCAACTTGTTGCAGCTCCTAGTGTGGCACTTGATGCAGTTCCTACTATGGCTCCTATTGTGGTACCTGTTATGGCATAGGTTGATGCGATTCCTACTGTAGTGCTTGATGTAGTTCCTATTCCAGCTCCTCATGCAACTCATTATGGTACTCATGGCAGGGCTCGTGTTATACCTTGAGGTAGGGCTCCTCGTGCGGCTCATGTTTTAGCTCCTGCTGTAGCTCTAGGTGGTGTAGGTCCTACTGTGGCTCCTAGTGTAGCTCCTATTCCAAGTTAGGCTACACTTGTAGCTCGTGCTACACCACCTTCATGCATCGATATTGATGCTTTATTTTCATTTTCAAAGCATAAGGTTGCTAGACTATAGCAGTCTATATCATCCTCTAATGATGGTCTTTATAGAGACATATGTGCTATGATATGTAGGAGTTTACAAGATTTGACAACTAGATTTAGAGCTTAGCATTCATTTAATCCTAACATATTAGCTTCTATATCTAGGGAGCTTAGGGTTGAGATTTTAGGAGATGCATCTTTTGATGATGTCAAGAGGGTGGCCCCCAAAGACGTCATCAAAAGAGAGCTCTTTCCAAGATATGAGGGAGCACGAGGTGGGGTGAGAGGCTACCAAGTGACACAATGCATAGATCCTCTTATTGCTAGCATGATCTATCCTTGGTTCTTAGCTCCACATGGTTGTTATCCTAATAATGACTAGATACATCTTTATTTTGCACAGCAGTTGTAGGCTGAGTTTCATGTGGGGCTCAACATTAACTACTTGGATATTCTTGATTATTGCAGATAGGGGTGTGGTCAGAATGTAGATCATGACTAGTATTGTAGTGCACATCATCTACTACCTCAAAATGTTAGATAGTTTATTTGATAGAGACTATCTCCTATAACTCTAGCACATGCGCCTATCATAGATAGAGTTGTCATTGCTTCCCAAAGTGGAGCAATTGACACTATTGGACACATTGCATCTGTGGCCACTAGTATCACATCTAATTCTATTAGTTGTTATATTGATAGTTGACGTCCTCATCCATCTTGTCAACCATCTTTAGAGGCATCTAGTAGCACTTCAGGCACCTTTGATGATCCATATAGAGCTATTGGGCTACCACTACTAGGTGATGTTCATGGTCTTTCAAGATATTAGACACAAGATTTGGCACTGTATTTTTTGGAGGATATGTTGCACATTATTAGTTATATTTTTGATACACAGGGGATTCCAATTCACTTAGTGATGGATGTTGTTAGACATCATCAAAGCCCTGGCATAGTTCCACAGACATAGGCCACCACACAAATGACAGATAATACACCTGTGCGTAGCTCATAGCATTTGGCACCTGGATCATGAAACTCTACAAATGATTTGGGCATATGAGTTGGAGATGTCCAGATCATAACTAAGGGTCTTGATGATTTTGGTGAGCAGTTGTGAGGCCTATCTAATATTGATACTAGTTCGACCCTGGGTATTTCATTGTATATGAACCTATTATTCAGATGACTTGGCAACACTGATTCTACACCATTACCCAACCAGTTACATAGTCCAATTCACTTAGATTTACTAGTAGTTGGACATGATGCTGAGGGTGGTTCAATAGGTGTCAGAGTTTCAAGCTTAGGTGCATTGGTAGATGATACGGTGGAGTTTTCTTATCATCCTTCGCCTTCAGAGACCTAGGTACATATATAATTTATTTTTAATTTTAAATAGATATGAAATTAAAAAAAATGAATTTGTTAAAAAATTCAGTTCAAATATATATCTAGATATTTAATTTAATCTAAATAACTATAATAAATCATCCAAGCACAGGTTGTTGAGCACATGGTTACATGTAGTGTTGGTTCAAGGCATCATGTACATGAGAGAGATGATTCTATTGAGGCACCCAATAGTGCTTAGGTACATGAGTTTTAAATAGTTTTTTTAAAGTTAATTAAATGGTTCAAGTTCTATATATATATATATACATATATATATATATATATATATATATATATATATATATATATATATATATATATATATATATATATATATATATATATATATATACATATATATATATATATACATATATATATATATATATATATACATATATATATATATATATGTAGGTTTGTATTTAATTTAAATGTACACGTACACATACGTATATATATGTTTAGATAGAACTCTAATGTATGTATATGTATATATATATTCGTAGGGCTCGGTTGATGCACCTCGGTGAGAAGATGTACAACAGAATCGATCAGAGGGTCATTCTATTTGTATGCATCTTGAGGGGTCCCTCTGGTAGTAGATCTTTATATTTTTTTTGATGCATTTATATATTGGAGACAGTTTACATATGCATATGTGTATTTTAGTACCTTGATGACATACATGTATACATATGTTTCACTATTTATTTGATTATTGAGTACTTTAGTAGTTAGATGGTCACATGTATGTATGACATTTATATTTTTCTATGTACATGTATTTTTTTCAAGATTTATAGTTTGCATATGTATGCAATTCAGTTGTAGAGATATATACTAGATCTGTAGATGTTTATTCTTGAGATGTGTATGTGTATATGTGTAGTGTTTTTGTATTATAGCTATAGGGAATTCTTCATCAATAATATTATAGCTTTTAAACTTTAGATTTCATTGTCATCATTATAAAATAATGAAATTAACTTCTCTAAATATAGGTACTTCAATAGTTAAATATTCAAAGAAGTTCCAAATTGATCTACGAACCTAATTGGAAATTTTGAAAAAGAATAATAATTTAAATAGGGTGATTGAATTGAATTAATATAGGTGCTTAAAACCACTAAATTAACTTGTAAATGATTTAGATTTTAAATTTAAATGTTCAGTATATTTTAAAATTGTAATCATTATGTGAAATAAACAATTAGAAGGACTAAAGATACATAAATTTGGTAAATAAATTAGTACTTGAATAAAGATGCAAATTTGTTATATCAATTAGTAGGAAGTTAGAAAGATAAATATTTCTTAAATTATCAATTACTAACCTACTAAAGATAAATATTAGTTTTATGTGAATAAAAATATGTTAATTAGGTAAGCCCATACATTATTTTAGAATTTTTTTACAAAATATAATATTTAAAAGCATATTAATTTAAACTAATTTAAACTTTAAGAGTATGACCATAGATGTAATAAAATTCTAACATTAAAATATATAGTTTTTTAATAAACTAACATTTGATAACTATGAACTTATAATCTTACAATTTTAAAAATACATTTAATACACTTATGAAATTCAATAGTTTGAAAAAAAAAGTTGATAAATGAATTTAAATTATTAAATTCATCCATGGTACAATTAATTTATTATTAAATTATATAGTTGTTTAATAAGCTAATGATAATTAAGAACTTATAATCGTACAATTAAAAACACATTTAATTCAAGATGAAATTCAATAGTTTCAAAAGAAATTGATATTTAAGAATTGTAACATATTAAATTATTTTTTATACATATCTATAGATAATGATTGTGTAAGTTCAAACTAACTTAGCTTATTTAAATATCAAATTGTTAAATTATTAAATTCATCCATGGTACAATTAATATTATTAATTTATATAGCTTTTAATAAACTAATGATAACTAAGACTCTGATCGTACAATTAAAAACACATTTAATTCAAGATGAAATTCAATAATTTGAAAAGAAGTTAATATTCAAATTATTATAAAATAAATCTCAAATGTCAGTTCAACCATGATGTACACTAATAACATGTAATATCTTCTCATGATCTTCACTATCTAGTCTCCACTTGCGACGTGCACACTTAACTTTGACTAGATGTAGACAAAGCCCAATAGCAACAACCAGGTGGCTTTATTGTAAAACCTTGTTGTTAGGTTGATAATCAACAAAGTGTATTCCATGTTGGACTATTTTGTCTTGCTTCAAATATGTTCGCTCTATCACAATAGAACCTGCACCACAAATTTAAGTAATTTAAAATTTGATAAATATAAAGTATTATATATATATATATATAAGTTACCTATGGGGAACAACATTCCATCACTTTCTTTAGGGTCATATAAATTCATCTTCTTTGTAGTACATTGCAATAAATAATAACTGACACCTTCATAATTTCCAAGCTCAAAAATCATTGCAAAGATATCTCTTGCATAACAAGTACACATGTGTATGTGTATAGTACATATATAAGATAGTTCAAATTGATAATTAAATAACACTTGTTCAAATTAATTTTTATGATACTTACCCACTTTTACCAATCCAGATATATGATCATAATAATCATAAATCAATGGAATATCATAAAAAAATTCATCATCTTTATCAAATGTATTAGTAACATCAAGTGGTATTGAAATCCATGCACCTGTATATCCACTTGCTTGATTGATGCATTCTTCATAATCTTCATCAATGCAACTATCACAAAAATATGAATATTCTCTTGTCTTCAATATCCAATTGCAATTATCTGTACTCAAGACTAAATGTAAGGAACATGTGTTTTCTATCCTCTTGCAACCATGCATGCTTTTTTCTATTAACACCTAAAAGTTCATTAAACTGAAAATATGGACAAATTAAATTTAAACTTCAATGAATTGAAAAATAAAACTTAACAATAAATTTTTATAGCTTAATTGCATAAAAATTAAATAGATGTACACATCCATACCTATTATCTCCCAAAAGACTCTATATGGTACTTGTCGACTCATTGTTGATGATGTCCCAATCTCATCTAATTCAAAAATGTGTCTTACACCATTCAACAACATCATGTGCATCATTTACATGAACTCCCTGATAATTCATTTGATACTATTGTAGAGCACATTTGATGTAAGGTCCATCACCATCATGTTCAAATTTTCTATGACCACTCTCGAAGAAATTCCATATGTGTTTTATATTCTCATTGTGATGATATCTACATAATGCATAAAATGGTCTAGATTATTTGAATTGTGTAGCACATCCATCAGACCAAACATAATGTTTATCAACATTTATGTTTTTTTCTTTCAAATAAGAAAAAATGACATTGAAGCAATGTTTGACATAGCGAATGTCATGTTCTTTATCATCACTTATATAGAAATGATATTCCTTTTTAATTACTCATGCTTGAACTATACTCTGAACACCATCCAAATCTAACTATGCATTTCTATAAGAAACATGTACCATAATAGTGGCCTGCTTAGAAAAGTAATAATCTAATTGAATTTCTTTCTGATGAACAAAGGAATAGTTCTTTGCAAAATCAACAACTAATACAATCATTCCAAGTGGAAAAATATCTCTCAAGGTTTGAAACTATTGTGCTTGCCACTTTGCAAAAAATACATGACAAATATAAGGTTATATCAAATTCTTAAATTTGTTCATAAATGTTAGAACAGGTAACTCCTCTTCAACATATTCCAACCTTTTTGTCTCTTTTCCCAACTTTGTTTCATTCTTGACATAATTGCAACTTTTGCAATTCAATTTTTTTTTGTTGCATCAATATTTTCAATTTTCAAAGGAAATAGAGCCAATTCACCACATTCTTCACATAATCTTTTGATGCAATTTATTTGACCAGCTAGATCATGTATTTTGTAACATAGAATGGATGATATAAACTCACTTCTCCTACTAGGAGGAGCAACATGAAAACCATATGTGTCTTCTACAAACTTTTGAAATACCTGATAGTGGAGATCAAACTCAATATGATGATGAAAATAACATGTTTCAAACACTTTGTTTGACCTCACAAAGTATGGCTTCAATTTTTCAAACAACGTTTGCCCAACTTTTACACTAGGATGTTCACTACAAAATTACACATATAACTCATGCTATGTTGTGTCCAACCAATATTTTGTGTGATGTTCATATTGACTAGATGCAATCCTATGCCTGATAACATCTTTGCTATTTGATGAAGGACGAGTGTTATCAATCCAAAATGATGTGACTAAATTTTTTAATGACTCTTCAATCCTATCAGAACAAGGTGCTCTACACATGATTTCCCAATTGACCTCCATAGTACTGTCATCCATAATTAATCTTCTCTTAACATATTTTCTCATTGTTTTCCTACTAAAACCCATTTTAGACGAAATTGAAGATATTTGTCTATTTTGGGTCATATTCTTATTTACAACAAACATAAACATCACTTTTCTTGCCACAAACTTATCTTTAGTTCGAGATTATTTTCCTATGTTTCTCAAACCTTGTTTAAGATTTTTAATTAGATCAGTTTGCATGCTAGAAAATCTTCTCTTCTTTGATGTTGTGTCTACACCTAAAAATTTCAATGCCTCTTGCAACTTCTTTTGTGTAAGAAAAAGTGAAAGTACCTGAGCTTGTTCAAGTGTTTCAGTATTATCAAATTGATTCATAATTTCTTTTATCTTCTTATTCATTAACCTTTTCTTAGACAAACTTAATGTTTTAATAGTAGCTATAAGTCTTCTCAATTTATCCAGATCCATCTTAAGTAAATGATCTAAAGTTTTTCGAGAAATAGCATTCTTTATAGATTGGGCAATATTTAGGAGTTCATCCATACTAGTTACTACACCTAATCCCAACCCTTCTCTGACTTTTGTTACTGGAATTTCTATAGAGAGTGATCTTGAGCCTTCTCCAACATCCATTGTTTGAGATTATGTAGGGAAATATTTTGACCCTTCTCTGACTTCTGTTATTTGAACCTGTATAAGGAGTGATCTTGAGCCTTCTTCAACATTCATTGTTTGAGATTATGTAGGGAGTGTTCCTGACCTCTCTTCCATATGCACTTCTACTTTTGTTGAGCCTTCTTCAACATTTTTTTCACCATATTTAATTCAATGATAATGTGATGTAGTCTTCTGAAGATTTTTTTGTTCTGCTTCATCAAATCAATTTCTTGCATATTTGCTTCACCTTCCTTTCTTGTTTCCCATTATAAAATTTTAAAAAAAATTTAAAAAATTTACACCTTGCCTCAAAATAAATTTCATGCAATAATCATATAAAAATTTTGTTGTATGGATTTTCTTGTCGCTGTCACTACTTTTAAACTGCTTGTCAAACGTTGACATCAATTTTTTTTCTTTTTATACGTTTGCATGAACATAATTAATTAGATATGTTCAGACAAACATATCTAATTAAATTTATAGTATCTAGGAAATGATATCTCATATGTTCGCTATGAACCTATGTTCACACTGAACATGCAAAATATGTTCACAGCAAACATTATGTTTGCAATGAATGCCCAAAAATAGAATATTTTGCCTCCTTTTTCTTAAATTGTTTTTCATCTTTTGACACCCATAATTGTAGAAGAATGATCTCCTACTATAAAATAAAAAATTTCAAAATGTGCTTCTTAGAGCAATCTTTCAAATGACTATAATTGTAATACATATTTTAATCACTAAGACTTTCAAATATGAATTTAACTCATCATAGGTTGATTACCAATTGAACATCAACTAATTTTGATACTTTGGGAAAATTATTAAATTAGGTCAATTTTTTTTTGAAAAAGTGTAGGAAATAGCTTATCGAGATAGCTTTCTATTCACAAAAAAAAAAGGTTTATGATAAATTGACTTCAAATTATCTATTTCAAAACGAACGTATGTCTGAAATATAATTGGTGTCACTTCAAAACTTCATAAACCATACAATATTCAACAAAATGAATCAAACCAAATGCATCCTCTAGATATTGATGTTACAGATCTAATACCAAAATAATTACTTCATTATCATTTCTAGGAAAAAAGTTATGTCTGTCAAATGGACTGTCAGTCTTTAAAAATATTGAATTTTATTATGTACCACTTTTTAGAGGAGATGAAATAATTGACATAATTTTTTTTTAAAGATTAAAAAATATGGTTAAAAAGTAGGAACATAGTACTAAAAATCATTAGTTTATGTCATCTTGAAATTATTTATAGTTTTAGAGATATATTCACTCGAACATGAGATTTGTTGCAAAAATATTGATTTCAGTGTCAAAATTGGTCAAAAAGTGGAACCCATTATTGTGGGATCACCCTATGTCATGTATTAACCATTTACTTTCATCTTTATGGATGTGATTAGTATTTACATCTAATAAATTATTATAGTAAATACTTATGTGATTTATGATATTACTGAGTTAATGGTTTAAGGTAAAGCTATCAAATTTAATAATCATTTAAAATGTTAAAGTTTTATAAATCCTAATTCAACCCCTCTCAGTATCTTACTTTCCCATTAGACTTTGAACAACTATTAGTACAACAAGTGTTCTCTTAGAAGAATTCTAGCCACTTGAGAGTTAAGAACTTGGAAATAGAGGCCTATAAATTGGGAAAGATCATTGAGAATTGGAAGGTTGGTATACAACTTGCACTACTATAGATTGAAGCAGCAAGAGAAGAACTGCATAAAACCTTAAAGAGAAGGAATGATATGAAAATAGAGAAAATGATACACAATATCAAGAAGAAGACAGTAAAAGTCTATTTGATTATGGAAATTCCTATAAAAGTAATGCAAGTATAGTAGATCTATTGGAGAGGAACACCATAGTCATTGCATGGATGAAAGGACTAAAAAATTAACATGAGATCCAATTAGTAAGACTGTGTGAAGTGACCAAATAGAAAAAGAAAGTTGAAGAAGATAAGATAATAGATGATGAAGAAAAGAGAAAAATGGCTACAAGAATTGATGAAAGGACATTTTATGTGCATAAACTCATGCACAAGCAATTTGATATGCTCAACCAAGTGCAAAGTATAAATTGGAAGATGAATAGGAAAGATGTAGTTATTACAAATATGTGATCATAAAATAATCATCTTTGGAATGGATTGAGATCTAAAATGGAATTCATTGAAAGGTTGAATAAACCCAAAGAAAATATGAGATACTATGAAGAGTTGACAAGATCACATAAAAGACCTAATGATACATTTGGATTGGGCTATACTAAGAACCTATCATATACCAAGGAAGATGAATCACTAGAGAGTGGAGAATAGAGGAATGCAAATCCAAAGAACAAAAAACCTACATGTTATCATTATGGGCAAACTAGATCATACAAAAAATGTGTTTAGAAGCAAGATTGGTAATAAAAAATATAAGCCCAAGTTCAATGGATATTGTTATATTTGTAATAAGAAATGACATAAAGCACATGAGTGTAGACAAAAAACTAGCAATACACTAGTTGCACCTAGATTTGAAGGATAGTGCTACAAATGTCAAAAATAAGGACATAGAGTTCAAGAATGCAAATCAAAGGAAAAACCAAACTAGATACCCTAGAAGCAAGAAAATGCACCTAATAAAGGCAACGCATATGATTGGGATTACAATACATTGTACAATTGTCATTTCTATGGTGAATATGGTAATTTTATAATAAACTATATTAGGACACATTTCAAAGGTAAATCCCATAGTTGGATGAATGAAAGTATAGTTTTCTATAGCTATCACAAGATTTGAAATTTGAGCAAAAATTGCAAGACCCAAGAAGCAACACCTAGTAATAAAAAATACTAAGGAAAAAGAACTATTAATGTTGAGAATACAAAGATCCAAATGAATCAAATCTAGAGGAAGAAGTAAGAAGCAAGCATTAGTGGATCTAGTGAAGCCGAGTTCACCCAATCCAATGGATTTAGTGATCACACCACTTCAAGATAAGAAATAAAAGTATGTGAGGAATTATACATTAAAATGCTATATTTTACATCAGTTCCTAACATATGATGTATTAAATTCCATATCAACATAAGATACATATGTATTAGGATAGATTTAATGTGAGAACTAAGAAAATAATTCTTATACATGCTTGGTGTTGAGCATCAATATTGATGGTAGTAGTGACCGAGTTATAGTGTGGATTGATCCCCCATATCAACTGAACTTATATATTGACTGAGTAGAGATTGTGTATAGTGAACTATAGTCGCTGAGTTGTCTTTTTTTTTCCAAGACAGATGTATGCCACCTATATATGTCTAAAGTATTTAATCATTCACTAAAATTAATTTTTTGAGGTATATAGTGGATGTTTGAAGTAATTTTTCACACCTTTCATTCAATTTTTAAGAGTAGAGCTTTCAGAGAGATATGAGAAGAGAAATTTGAAGAATATTTCAATCATGAAATTAGTGAATCATTTTGAAGTGTAGAAGAGGATTATTGCCAAGTTCTTCAGAAGTGTGAGAAAAATCCTAGATTGACAAAATGGAAACCAATTCATTTGCAACCCCAAAGATGAAAGAAATCAAGGTGAGTAATACACAGTTAGTTAAGAATGATATTTTTCCACCTCCATAATATAAGCCTATACCAAAGATTGTGATGAAGAATGAATCTACATGATGTAGGTGCATTGCGAATTGAATTATAATGAGATCATTTAGTTTGTTATATGGGGTGGGGAGATTCTAATAGACCATTTAATTATCCTATGGGGGCCATTTGAAATATTAATGTAATAGCTATTTTTCAATAATATGTAATGTAAGAGGGTAAGTTGATGTGGCTAAGTGAGATTAGTTTGCATTTGGGTATGCCATTTGAATTAAAAAAAAGGAACCCAAATCTGATAGCTTTGGGTGTGGTGTGTGCACAACATGGCAATAATGGATGGAGGCCTAAGTTATAAGGGAACTTCATAATGGAACTTAAAATGGATGGATATTGGCTATAGGTCTCAAGTATGAAACAATCCCAATATGCATGGGAGTAACATTGAGCACTATAGAAACCTGATTGCAATGGTAGAGGAAGTGATGGTTGTTATGGGGGAGTTCTTTCTTGGAATTAATTTTGAGAGGTAGAAAAAAAATCAATAATGGAAGAAGGCGAGTTGACTTTATGAAAGAAAAAGAGGACCCAATAATTTTAATGAAGATATCAGGTATGATGCATAAAATATAGGGAGAAGAACTTGATAACAGTGGAGTCAGAAATAAAAAGATGGCAGAGAGAGTGGTTAAGGGAGAAAGAGGAGTATGGGTATGAAATTTGATAGAAAAATTAATGTCTAAGAATCTCAGTTGTGTGTAGGTGGAAGGAGTTGATAAAAAGGGAGGAATCAAGACTTAGAGTGAAGACAAAAGTGAACATAATAAACATGTGTAATGATAGTTTTAGATTTAAAAGTTTTTTTATTTGTACATTTGGAAGGAATGTTTGGTTTGTAAATGAGAAACCATTCTTGGTTAATGGGAAAGGTCATGTTTTGATGTGTATTCCTTTTTGTTTTGTAATTGATGGTCCATAGAATAATTTTGTGATATTTGAATGCATGTATTTGGAGATAGAACATTATTATATGCAGATCTAGGAATTTTTTTGATTCTTTCCACACCACTAGAGGTGCCTTGTCATAGATACCAACCAAGGTCATTATGATTTTTGATGTTAGATGTTGTCACATGGTAAAAATTGGTGAAGTTGGTGATCATGAGATTAGAATGACATATGAGAAGATTTGTAAGGAAGGAGTTTTAAAGGAAGAATTTAAAGTCATAACTGAGAAAGGGTTATCTCTTTCCCTTGACTTCCTACGGAATTTCAAGATAACCAAGGAAACCATACATTCCATGACTGGATACCCCACATGTGACTGAATAAAGACCATGTCATGCCAGAGAAAAGAGGTTATTGAAGATAATACCAAAGTAGCATGGAATTATCAAGGTATGCCAATTGGAAGTGTTGAAGATATGCTTATTAGTGTTTTTTGTGCATGTGATTTCATACAAGTTTTATCAACTGATATGAATAAATAGTGTACCCTACATAGGTGTTGATCAAGCATGGAAGATAGTGAATAAAGTTCATAAATATGACCTTGTTGAGTTTTAGTTGACTTAATTAATAGAGAATTTGATTCAATATAAAAGGAAAAAATTCTATATGTAAGTTTGGACCACTTGTTATGTGTATACTCATTTATGTTCAGAATTATTTTTCCATTATTGGAAATGTGGTATGGGAATAAGACAACCCTATGAAAAGATAGATTGGTGACCTTATTCAATAAATAGATGATAACTTTGATAATCTTATGGACATTTATTTTGAGGAATTCAAACAAAAAATGAAAAAGAGGACTAAAATCCCCAAGTCACTTGTTGACAACTACTATGATGATGTATTTTTTCTAGTTGACATGGCTAATGCATATGTCTAGGTAGTAGTATCGAGGGTAGCATGGTTGAAACCATTGTCTTACAAGATTAACATAGATGAACTATCTTCTACCATAAGAACACTCTTAGAAGAGAAAGTTTATATAGAGGCCAAGAAATTTGGAAAGTATGAAGTTTCTAAGACAAGGATTGAATAAGAGGAGAAAAAAAATGATTGAAGATTTGGAGAATAAATTGGGTGAAGGAGTTTATTAGCAAACATCCTTACAAATCACTCAAGATCAAGGAGAGGACAAAAGTGATGATGAATATGTTAGAATAACTAAGAGAAGGGTGATTTAGTTATCCTAGGTATAGATGTACCAATTGAACAAACAAACACTTAATTACCTTTAGATCTTATCATTCCACAACTCTATCTCTATAGTTAACTATTAGTAACATTAACTAGTTGTGCACTATCCTAAATATAAAAGACTTGCATAATGTAATAATTGATTAGTAAAACATGATAAATAACATACACAAAAGTTTGAAACTAGGATTTAATGTGGAAATAGAATTTGGGAAAAACCTCTAGTAATATGTCACCAATTTTCACTCTTATGAAGTGAGCTCTATTAGGAGCCAGCCCTGTTAAGGGTTTACAAAGTACAATGTGACCTTGTTTAAGGATTTAATCACCTTGATAGAATGACCTTGTTAGAGGACTTTAGAAAATTCCATTATAATGTCACCCCATCAAAGGATTTACATACATATGATTGCTAGGTCAACCTTGACTAAATGATTTCAAATACTATTTACAAGTGTTAGAAAGTAAAAAAATGTTTTTTTCTGTTCAATATAACTCATTTTTCATGTATATATCTTAGTTTGGCTCTTAAGCTAATTTATTGATAGGCCCTCATTGTCATCTTTGTCTTTGATTCTCTTGGCAACCATTCAAGTAATCACTCTTTACTTCTTCTCAAGTCTTCTTAGCCTTCTACTTAGATTCGCTAGTCAATAACATTAAAAATTACTCTAACCTTTTACCTTTTCTCTTCTCTCTTCTCTCTTCTATCTTCTTTCTTCTCTTTTCTATTTTTTCATCTATAGTTTAGCAATTGTACCCATTTAATTTTTTTGTCCATATAAGCATCAGTTTAGATATTAGGGTTTATGATTAGATCCACTAAATACAATGAATCTGATCACTATTTTTTTAATCCTCTTCTTTTCTAGAAACTTGGAATTAATTCCTTAACTCATATAGATAATTCTCTTGTCACATTAAATGATCCAAATCATTAATCCTTATCTTCAACATTCTTTCTATATTCCAAGAAATCAATTTAGTCAGTTGGAAATTATGATTTCTCACAAACTGTTAAAATGTTATTGCTCGACCAACACTAATTTCTAACACTTGTTCAATACTAGGTTATTTGGTTATTAATAAATATATTTCTTGAAACATAAAAGTATTATTTGGTCAATACTAATGAACTTTCAACACTAGTTCAGGTTGGCTTGTTGTCGTGCTTGGTTGACACTAATATCACTCAGTATATACTTCAAGTTCCTTAATCTTCTGCTCTATTACTCGGTCAAGCCAATGCATTTTATCTATCTTTGATTAGATCTCTAAGGCTTTAGTATTATTTTCTTCTCCATTGGCAACATGATTTAAACAATGGCTTTATCTTGTAAAATTCCAAATAATCAAGAGTCTATTTTTAGTGTCCTTTTCATAACTCAACCTTTCTTGTTGATGTCTTTTTAATGAATAAATCCTCAATTTCTCTTCACCAATCAAATAGACATGACACTTAAACCAGATGAAAAACTATCTCAATAATAGGTTTGATATCGATGAGAACATAAAAATTGTTCCAATTTATTTTCCAACAATCTCCCTCTTTGGCATTGATGGCAACGTCTCTAGTTACCATGCAATCGAAAACATATATTGTCTTGAGAAACTCCATCTTTGTACTATAGTTGATCTTCATTAATATCCTTAGTTTTATTTTGATTCCCATCTCTGAAACATTGGCTCTCTCTATCAAATTAGATCTAGAAACACCTAAAGTAAGTCTTATGAGCTCCCTCTAAGTAATCTCTCCCTCATTCATCTTCTAACAACTCTCACTATCTCCCTCTTTCATTTTGATCTTCTCCTTTTGAATAATAGTTCTCTCTACTAGATAACCTTTCTTTCTTGCTTATGGTAATTAGATAATCTCTCCCTCTTTGAAAAAAATGCCAAACATATTGTAACTCATGCATCTTTTCATGTAGATACCTTCATGTCAATTTTGAATTCTTCATCTATCATCTTTGTATGACTGATCCATCATTTTTTTATTCTTCTTTAATACTACCTTAGGAAACTCCTAAAGTAGAACTATTTGCATCAATTTGTAAGATATTCTAATTAGCACATTTCATGCAAAACACTATCTTTGTTTAAGTTTCTTTGTCAAGGGGAATCACCCCTACTTTACCTCTAAGATATTCATGAGAATCTTTAGCTAAATCTTTAGTGAATATGTCAGCTATTTTTTCTTTATTGTTCACATACTCCAATATCACATGTTTGTCTCTAACTACCTCTCTCAAGTAATGATACTTGATAGAAATATTCTTGGTTATCATAATAGATAACCATTGGATCCGTAATTTCTTCCTTCATACCTTTCAACAATTTATTAACCCATATGACATTTGAATAATTAATTGTTGCTTTAACATACTCAGATTCAACTGTTGATTGTAAATATAATTTTTTTTCTTTCTTGTCCACAAAATTAGTCTTTTTCATAGAAAGAATGGATCACCACTTCTACTCTTTCTATCAAACTTTCCTTCCCAATCAGAATTAGTAAATACCTTTAGTTCAATCTTCTCATTCTTCTTGTAATATAATCCATAGTCTTTTATTCTTTTAGATATCTAAGTATAATTTTTACTACCATCGTGTGATTTTCCTTAGGACTTATAGAAAATCTTACAACTATCCCATCTATGAATTCAATATGAGGTATCCTATGAACAACATATTGCAATTTATTAATTATTTATCTATATAATGTCTAGTTCACATTTGTATAATCATCATTCTTTGATAATTTGTGTTCTATAGCCATAGGTATACTTACTAGTCTTGACTCTTCCATCCCCAAAAAAATTAGTATCTACTTGATATATTTGGATCGAGTAATGAAGATACCTTGCTTCATTTGATATACTTTAAAGCCAACAAAGAATTTGATCACACCAAACATTAACATTTCAAATTCCTCCTTCATTTCTTTAGCACATAATTTACGTAATGCTTCCTTGCCACTAAATATGATATCACAAAGAAATTTTTTAGGTAGCAATAGCTTATTGTTCTTACAATTCTTCAAGTATAGATTGTTGTTATCATTTTTTTCTTGCAAATCCAATCTTCACCAAATAGTTGTGTAGACTTTTATACCATGCTCCAAGGGCTTTTTTTGAACAATATAAATTCTTCTACAACTTACACACCATAAATTTCCATTTAGGATCCACAAATCTTACAGGCTGCTCTTTGTCTACTTCTTTTTCAAGAATCCCACTCAGAAATGTAGATTTCACATCAATTTGATATACCTTTAATCCTTTATAAGATGAATATGCAAGTAGTGTTCTAACTCCTTCTAATCTTTCTACAAAGGAAAATTTTCCCCATAATCAACACCTTCTTCTTGTTCATGTCCTTTGAATACTAATCTAGGCTTATTTCTTTTGATCTCACCATTTTCATTCAATTTTTTGTTGAATACCCAATTTAATTTAATAACACTTTTTTTCTTTTAGCCTACGTACCATTGTTCATGATTTATTCTTTCCAATCTACTCAATTTCTTCATTCATTACTTGTAACCAATCTTCATTTTCCAAATCATCTTTTACAAACTTGAGCTAAACTCACAAAGTAAGTATGTTTCACTTCTGAGTCTTTTTCTTGTCATAACACTAGATTCTTTATCTCCAACAATTTTCTTAGGTGATTTATGTCATCTTAAATATTTTTCTAATACATACTCTTTTCTTCTTTGTTCTTCAATAGGTTCATCTTGAAAATAATAATTTGAAGCTCATTATCTCTCTCTTTTTCAAGTTCTTATTCATGCTCTCCATGCTTGATATTGTCTTCCTAATGTTCACCTTTATCTTTCTATAACTTGGTACTATTTTCCTATTTCTTGGCACCCATAGCCTCTTGCTCGAAAATTGCTTATTGTAACTCAATATTTTATTTCTATTGTAAATCTGTAACTTTGTTCTCTTGCTTAAGTGGGGTGCTGAGAACACTATCATTGACATATATGAATGAACTATAGTATTTAGGTTCTTTTTTTCATTCAACATCAATTTTTTTTTACACTCATCAAATTTGACATTTTCACTTTCCACATCTTTGTTAGTATTAGAGTTCAAACACTTATAAACTTCTCTTAGTGGAATAACCTAGGAATATGCCTTCATCACTTTTAACATCAAGTTTTCCATTTCTATTATCTTTAAATATGTAATATTTTCTTCCCAAAACATTTAAAAAATTAATATTAGTGCATATCCATGCCATAATTCAAAAGGTGCAGCAATTGTACCTTTCTTGACTTGCACTCTGTCCAGGGTATAAACAATTATACTTATAGCTTCTCCCAATATTTTTGTGCCACATTTTTCTCCATCATCAATGTTATAGAAAAATCCATGATTGATCTATATTTTCTTTCAACTATCTCATTTTGAGGAGGGATCATCGGTTTTGACATCTATCTTTTTATTTCTCTGTCATTATGGAATATGCTAATTTTATTGGAAATAAATTCATCACCTTTGTTTTATCTCAAGCATTTCAGACTCTTCCCTATCTCCTTTTCATCTCTAGCCAAATACTAGTTAAATAACTAAAAAACATCATATTTTTCATTAAGAAACATTGCACTCATCATTCTAGAGTAATCATCAACAAATATAGTGAAATATTTGTCTACATAATAGCTTTTAACACTAATAGGTCCACATAGGTTAGTATGAACCAAATCCAAAATATCATTTGATGAATATGTCTTGCTCTTGAAACTAGACCTTGTTATTTTTCTCAATTGTTATCATTTACATATAGAATTATAATGTTTTTTAAGTTTTGGAAAACCTGTTGCTCTTTTTATTTTGCTAATGCTAACCAAATTGTCAAAATTTATTTGACATAACCTCTTGTGACATAACCAATTATCTTCATATTTTGCATACAAACATGTTTCTTTAGGAAAATCTAGATATAAGAAATTACCTCTTGTTTGATCACTACTTCTAATTATTTGATCATCAACATCAAATATTTTGGCTTTTATATGATAAAATTCAACTTTGTAACCTGATATGTTTAACTGTGAAACACTCAAAAAATTATAGTTAAGTCCTTCAACCCAATAAACATTATCAAATTTGATCTTATCAGTAAGTTGTATTTATCCTTTACCTTTCACAAGACATGGAACATCATTACCAAATCTAACATAGCTACCCTTGTATGGTGCAATGTTGTCAAATTTACTTCTATCACCAATCATGTGATTAGAAAATCCATTATTAATTATCCATCTATTACTTTTTTTCACATAAGAGATTAATGCAGTTTTCTCATCTTCATCAGAATGTTCTTTCATAACAACACAAACTACTTCTTGATCATTAATTTCATATTTAGTATTAGTTTCTTTTTTATAAATATAACAATATTTCTTACCTTTCTCTTTTTACTCCTTGTTTTTCTTGTTGTCTCGGTTATCTCATATTCCTTTGTACTTGCTTTCCTTTCTCTCATCCTCATCTTCTTTATTAAGTCATATTGTAGAGATATGACCAACTTTGTTGCATGAAAAATAGATTATAGGAAGTTTACCTTTATACTTTCCTTTGACTCTTGCAAGTCTCCTAGCTATCAGTGCCTCAATTTCATCATTAGAAGTACCACTGGCACTTTTCACATGTTTACCTTTTCCTTTCTTACTAAGCACCAATTGTGATTTAAAAGTAGATTTAGTAGTAGGAGTGTAATTATAAAAGTTAGACATCTCAAAAGTAGTAAGCTACTAATCACACCTTCTAGAGTTAAGGTATTACCTAGTGTACATCTTAGTTCTTGTATTATAGAAACCCTAATAGCATCAATAGGAAGTATATTTCTCAATAATTTACTTATTATTGTTTTATCCTCGATGTTTCCATTTTCTCCTCTAATAGCACTAACAACCTCTTATTCTTGTAATGTATTGAACTATATTCTCACCTATTATCATTCTCATTCTCATTTCATAAAAAATTCCTCTTAATCTTTCTAATTTGGCTCTCATCATGTTATCATCTCCTCCTTATATGGTCTTTAGCTTATCCCATATTTCTTTTTCATTCTTGCAATCTTTTATATCATGAAACTCAACATAGCTTGGGGCTAAAAAAATGTCCAACATTGCCTGATTATGCACTTTCTTTTCTTTTAGGCATTCAGAAGTTAGAGGGAATATTGTAATATTCACATATGCATCATCCAAAAACTCTAGTGAAATTTCACCAATACTAGCTATATGTAGCCTCATCAATCTATGTCATGTAGGAAAGTTCTCTTTGTTCAACTTTGGCACCTCCTTTTTGTACATTATGATATCTATCTTTGTGTACCTTCAAACTTCTCTTTGTAAGCACCAATGATCTAATATAAATTGTTAGAATATTTAGAATAACTAAGATGGGGGCTGAATCAGTTATCCAAATTCCATACTTAATTAAATTCATATCTTATCATTCCATAGCTTGATCTTTATAGTCAACTATTAGTAACATCAACTAGTTATCTACTGTCCTAAATATAACAAACTTGTAGAATGTAAACATTAATCAGTAGAATACCATAAATAAAATCCACACAAGTTTGATGCTAGGATTTATCATGGAAAACCAATTTGGGAAAAAACACCTATAACATGTCATTAATTTTCACTCTTCTAAACTGAGCTTTATTAGGAACCAACCCTATTAAAGTTGTACAAAACACACTATAAATGTTACCTTATGAAAGGATTTAATCACCCTTTTATAAGTGACCTTGTTAGAGGACTTTAGAACATTTCATTATAATGTCACCATGTTAATGGATTTATATATGACTATTTGGTCAACCTTGATTAAAGGATTTCAAATATTGTTTACAATGGTTATAAAGTAATAATCGATTTTGATATGTTAAGTACAACTCACTTTGTATGTATAGATATTATTTCATCTCTTAAGATGATTCAATGATAGGCCCTAATTTTCATCTATGTCTTTGATTATCTTGGAAAACTTTTGAGAAATCATTCTTCACTTCTTCTCAACCCTTCTCATCCTTCTTCTTAGATTTTCCAATCAATAACATCATCTGCTCCAAGATTTTACCTTCTCTCTACACACTCTTCTCTTCAGTCTTTCCTCTTCTCTATTCTCTCTCCTTTTTTTACTCTATAGGTTAGGCCCTTGTACCTCATTAAATAGGCAATTATGATCTTTTGTTGCTTAAATATCACTATAGATCTTAGGTTTTACATTAGATTCACCACATACAATGAATCTAATCACCATTTTTATCCTCTTCTTTTCTCAAAAATTCTCTTGGAATCCATTCCTTAACTCATTTACCTAATCCTCTCCTAGCATTAAATGATCCAACTTATCGATCCTTATTTTCAACATACTTTCTATATTCAAAGAAATCAATTTAACCAGCTAGGAATATTGATGCATATAAATTTTCACTCAATCAATATTGATTCTTGATCAACACTAAGTCTTCTCAATTTATTCTACCGCTTAGTTTACATTGGCATCACTTGGCATATACTTCAAGTTCCTTAATATTCTACTCTATTACTCAGTCAAGCCAATGCATTTGATCTATCTTTGATTACATCTTCAAGGCTTTAGCATTATTGTCTTCTCTATTTGCAACATAATTGAAACAATCACTTTATCTTATCAAAGTCCAACAAATCAAGTGTCCTCTTTATAACCCAACCTCTCCTCTATATACTTTTTAAATGAAAAACTTCTAAAATCGTCCTCATCAACCAAATATATATGACACTTAGATAAAATATAAAAGTGTCTGACCAATAGGTTTTACATAATTGAAAGTATAACAATTGTTCCAATTGTAGTTTCCAATAGAAGATGAAGAAGAGGAGGAAGATAGTTCCTAGAAGAAAGGAAATGAAATTGCAATTGTTGAACTTAAGAAAAATAAGGGTAAACAAGTCATCATTGTTGGGCCAAAGGTGAAGAAAAGACCCAAAAAAGAAAATAATAAAACCTATTCAAACCCCTCCTCCTCCTAGCCAATTTAGACCAAGGACAAGAGCACCTAAAATTGTAGCAAGACTCAAACAACCAAAGAAGGAAGTGGCAATTATGACTAAACCTAGTGAAGGCACAAGTGGTACTAAGAAGAATCCTACTCCTCAAAAACTAAACCTAGTAGACTAGAAAAGAGGCCCAAGAGAAAGCTAGTTATGGATAAATATAATGAAGAAGATGAGGATAGGACTGAGTCCAATGATGCAAGTCACTACCAAGTCACACTATGAAAACCTACAAAGAATATTGATGAGGTAAGTCAAAAAATAATAATAATTAGTGTAGGCATCAAGATTTAAGTTCATTAAATATAAGCAGTTAGGAAAAATTGGTAAGGGAAGAATTAAAGAGGCTATGATTGATATGATGGCTTATTTTAAGGCCACGCCATTAGAAATAGGAAATAATATTCCCAATGAATTATATGGAAAGATTGATAAGAAATGGAAATATGCCATTATGACTAAGAGATAAATTAGGGATGTAACAATTGCATAAATCATGTCTAAATTATCTAAGAAAAAAATAGATAAATATATGGATAAGTATACAGGAATATTTATTTCTAAGACAAGGGAATTTCATGTTTTGAAGAAAAATATTGAAGGGATTATTGAGGGGAGTAAAATGATATGGAAGAGAATATTTGGATTGATGCCTAATGATGATGTCACTAAAGAGAAAGAATTGAAGAAAATAGAACTTGATAATAAAGAGGACACATATGATGATATTGAGACATTAGCTGAGGCTATTGAGAAGAAGATAGAAGAGAGGGAGCATAAATATATCATCATTATTGAAGTTGTGTTGAGTGATGAACTGTAGGATATAGGTGTATTGGCCAAGAAAGAAACCAAGGATGATATACCCAGTCAAATGCCAACACTTAACATGTTGCTCATCCCCAATCTAGTTATTCTGAAAATTAAGAATTATCCCGAAATTGGAGAGAAATATATGTATCAATAGGTAACCATGACTATAATAGAATCACCTACAAGTATTATTGGTTACAATGCACAATTATAGAAAAATTCACTTGTTTAGATGTCTAGGAATAGAGTATGTGGGGCTAATGAAGAGAAGATTGTAATAGAGCCTTCTAAGGTAGATCAAACCACGTAGGTTAATACTAATGAAAAGAAAGGAAAGAAGAAAGTAAAAATGCTAAAGTAGAGAATTTTACTACTGGTGAAGTAACAACACAATTCTTAGGACCTCTTGTAGAGGGAAACAGGGAGATAATGCCACCAATTGATGTAAGGACTAAGGAATATGGTCAAGGGAGAAAGGAGAAATAAGTTACTCAAGAAATAGTTTAGACACTGAGCATAGCACTTCCTACACAAACTAAAGCTCAGGAATATATCGTAGCTAAAAAATAGGTTATTACAACTTGGAAGGAGTCAAGTTTAGTAAGAATTGATACTAGTGGAGCTCAAGAGATGAAGAGATTGAGTGTAAATTTCTCATGGCAGTCTCTGTAGTTAGCCTTGCTGAGAAACAACACACCAACATCTAAGAAGAAGAAGATGTTAAAGAAGAATGCTAGATCACCTAAGAAGCTCATAACACTTGATGAAGTTATAGTGATCCCAAAGTATGAAACTAATAACTTAACTTCTAAATAGATGAAAACATTCCAAGAAATGTTTGCAAGGAAGACCAACCAAGAAGAATTGAGAAGGGAACATCAACAAAAACATGTATTTCATGAGAAAAAGATATCTATGGCGATGCTTACGATATCAAGGATGTTGATGAAAAGGCCCTTATTATGGCACAATTAGTTCATATTGTAGAAAAGGCAAATAATGATGACATTGAGGCTAAAAAAGAGCTAATGTAGTAGTTTTAGAAGAACATTTTGGAGAAAGAGTGAACTAAAGTTTCCATATAGAAAGTTGAACTTTCTATCCTTGTAAATCATTTAGGATTTGTTACGATTTCACAACACATGTTGCATTTCTCTTAGAAATGGGGACCCACATAGTAATTTTTTCTTTCTTTCCCAAACCCCTAGTTTGGGGTTTGAGTCATTTTGGGGACTCTACCTAGATTCTATGTCTTGCCTATAACCCTACCTAAAAAACTAGTTGTCAAATTTGAGATATTTGGACCAAAAAGGTGAAATAGAGGTTAAGGTGCACACTAGCACACCTAGCACACATGTAAATTTAGCACACATGTGCAACTATCATGGTTGTGCATGTAGATCCTTTGGAGGTGCCCACCTACACACATCCAAAGAGGTGTGCATGTTCCTAGGTCTATAAATACCTAGGACTACCCCTCCCTGTACTCACTTTTCTCCACAGAGTACTTGCAAGCACACCTGCACTCCTATTGAGGTGTGCTAAATTTTCTTCTTTCCTATACATAACACTTAGTCAGGGTATTATAAAGGTGCACACTACACACCTATCCCAAGTGCATAGCTATGCACCTTTAGTTACATCAAAAAAGTTAAAAAATACTAACTCCAAATGGAAAGGTGCTTAGGTACCCACCTTTTATTTAAAAACCTAACTAATGAACCTATAATGGTGTGCATATGTGCACCATTCCCAAACCTTCAACCTAAACCTAGGTAAGGCTTTTGACTTACATACCCCATCAAGGTATGTAGGTGCACACTATTAACCTTGCAAAAACTTCAATCTCCCATTCCACATGAAATGTGTGTAGTAGCACACATACACATGTGTCCACCCTATCTAGGTGCGTACCTACATAGGTGCACAACTACACTTAATAAATCTATTTGAATCATTTATCACACCTAGTGCACCTATCAAGGTGCACAAGTGCACAAAATGAAGAAACCAAGTTAAATGTGCGAGTTGACTGGTTTTGTGAGGGTTTTGAGTTCTTGGTCTAGTTTATTTTAACAATTAGGATTTGTTAGGGTTTAATTTTTACCTCTCTATACTAATGTTGGTATATTTTGTGTAAATAAAATAACTTCCTCCTCATCCTCACTTGTAGATAAGATGGCTCCAAAACTAGTTAGCTTCAAGTTTCAAGGTGCACCAAAGAAACTACACTTCTAGGATGCACATTTAGAGATTAGAGACACATAATTGGAGATATTGAATGGAACTCATTCCTAGTACTTTGAAAAAATCCTAAGGAGAAGTCCTTAATGGTCTTGGCACTTATTAGATCAGTCTTGGTTCATGTGACCTCACAAACTACATCAATACAATCTTTAGAGCTTGTCATGGCATTAGCATAGAACTATGTTTTAGAAGAAAGAGTTGTGAAGAGTATAGAAAGACAAATAGTCTTGGATTTAAGACTAAGGAACATTGAGAAAGTATTCTCTCTTCCAAGATATGATCAATATGTGAAAATTACTTATTATCAAGTAAAAACATGGTATAGGGAACATGAAAAGGAAGCTAAAGAGATCATACAATCATCATTCTTGATTGAGAGAACATTAGTGGGAAGTAGAGTAGGAAAGGTAGATATGACCAGAGGATACATAAAGGATGATATTGGATACTCCATTGTGCTTCTAAGAAGGATTATGGGTTTATTGACAGTTGGGTACTTGAATATCTAGATGGTACATTTCGTCAAGACCATTAGAATAGCTAAAATTCCAATTGGTTGGCTATAATACTATGTGAAAACTTAGATGAGTAGTTGTTAGGAGTCAAAGGTGACCCCAACTTTTACATGAGATCATACTTGGTGCATTTATTGGCAGCAAGGACAACTAACTATCCAGGATTGTATAAGAATGGAAGCATGGAAGATTATAATTCTCAGACTTACAAATTATATCCCCAACTACTAAAGTAGAAGCTCATAGATTAGAGAAAAGAATATAGAATAGTCAATTATTCTTTCATTTTTGCAATCATCTAGTTCTTTGAGGGTTATTATGTTAAGAGGATGTCAGTAAAGGTAGTGACAAGGATTGTAAAGATGGGTGCCTACTACATCCAATTAAGGGCATTCACCACCTAAGCATATAAGGTACAATAATGAATCCGAAGAAACTCCTAAGATATCTATAAAATAGGCTCATTTTAGTAGAGGTTGCAAGACAAATGATATATGCATATGATAGATCGAGGATAGAACATAAAAAGACCTAGATATGGCCTATCACTATAGGAACATTTGAAGTAAAAATGAAATATGATATCATGACTTTTGATGTAGAATGTGATCAATATCCCTTGGAAAATTAAATTACCCTCATTCATTTTTTGGCAATATTGGAAAAGTTCAACAATTGGTAGTAAAACTATTTGTTCATGAAGATGTAGTAGAGGATCATTGGATTAACATAGTAGATGATTACAATATCTGAATTAGGGATTATAATAGGATGACTCCATATTTGGTAGGGAGTGACTTGAAGATAAAGATCTCAGTAAAGGTCATTCAACAAGACACTCAAGAGGTCTTAAATCCTTTGTAAAATCAAGATAAGATATTTGATAGATCAATTATGAATGTAGATTTTGATAGGGAAGAAAATACAAATATCAATCATAGGGTGAGACATATAATCAAATTAATAAAGGATTGGATTAAGAAAAAATTTAAGTTGGACCTAGATCCTTAAACAATCACCTTCCAAGCCAAAAAATGACCAGTTAAAGGTAAAGGTGCAAAAGTAACAATACCAACTTTTCTTGCACAATCTCCAATCAGCTTAGAAATGGTATATAAGCATCATAGGGAAGTTGGTTAAGTTGAACAAAGGGAAGAAAAAGAGGAAAAGAGCTTCTCCCAAGAAAGTTGAGCCTATAACTAAAGAACTGCAACAACAAGAGGTGACTCAAGCCCAGGAGGTAGCTCAAGCACCTAAGAACCAAGAGCCTCAATATGAAAGAACAACTCAAAATTAGGATATTCATCGACGACCTCCCCCAAAATAAGAAGAGGACCAAAACCTAGAATAATAATAGGAACAAGTGTCAAAAGAGGAAGCATAAGAGGTGTCATCACCTACTCCAAAGGAAGAAGCCTATCCCTTAGCTGCCAAAAAAGCTAGAGTTGGACCTAAGGTGAAAAGGACTAGAAGGAAGAAGATACAAAGAAGGGTTATAACTTTTCCTCTAGTCCCTAAAACCATCCCTAAAGAGGAATTAGATGATGAAGATGATGAAGAAGATAATATTCTATTGAGTCAAAGGAAATTCTTGGCAAGGGCTACTTAGGAAGAGAGGAGGAGAAGCTCCACCATCATGCCTCCATATATTCCTAGGAAATCTATTGAGGTTACAACTTCAAAGGATGAGAAACAATAGTAGATGAATGAAGAAGAGGGGGAGGGATAAAAAATATTAAAGATTTTAATTTCAACTTTATGCTAGGATAGATTGAAATGGTGGGTGATAAGATATGAGATGCACCCATGAACCAATCTTTGGGAGAGGATCAGATTCAAAAGCCACCTCTACCACAAGGATCTCTGGGTACCTCACTAGCACCACTGTAGGATTTGTCATTTTTAGACAAAGGGTATCCACTCCCCTCCTTATTGTCACTAAAGAAGAGAGACAAGTGTGTGAATTAGAGCTAGAATAAAGGCCAAGTGATGAAGTATCAAAGGGATGACAAATACTCGAACAACCTCAACAAACTTCTCAAGATATAGAGACTAGGACTTTTGATATTGTATATGCAAGGACACCAAATGTAGATATCTCTCTAAAGGAAAAGAATTCAAAAAAAAAGAGATAAGGGAAAAGAGCCCATAGGGAAGTCATCCTTGTAAGCCAAATATATGTCTCCAAAGGGCACTTTACTAGCTAGGTTGAAAAGGGAAGTTGTGGCTCAAAAAATGTAACAACTAAACTCGAATGAAGAGGAGAGTATGGATGCTCTTTGTAGAAGCCATCAAGAGGCCTAAGCCACCTAGAGGTAATGTAAAACAATTTAAATTCATAATGAAGAATAAAAATTAGAACATACTTGCTCACATAGCCATTCCTCCTACACATGTTGAAATTGAAGATCTAACTCCTAAGGACTATCAGATTACATAAGTCCTATTAGGAAAGCCCATGGTAGATGCAACCAAAGTGATGATATTTACAAGTTTCATGAAGGTGTTCAAGCATTTTGATGATAATGAGAATGATTTAATAAATCTACACAAAGAAAATGAGCTATTAAGAGGATATCTGCATGGAATAGTAGGTCCATTAGATCAAGACCACCTAGAGGTTACTCTCACTATGGTATTAAAAAGGAGAGAGAAGGGGAGTGTCCAAGGTGATTCATTTTTGTAAGTATGTTAGAAATGGTATGATAATTTTGAGCAGAAGGGTATAGATATAGTACAAGTTAATTTTGACCTATTCCATAATGTTCACTATAGTATGGAGAAACTGGTATCTATAGTGGACCAAGGTTTTGGAATTATGGATGCAGTACATAACTAGGGAAAAGACCTTTAAGCAATCCAAACAATAAAAGGTCAAAGGTATCAAAGACTCATGTAAATGTATACAATAGATATTATTGATAAACTTGAGAGTTGGATTGAGAAGACCGTTGTCAAAAATAAGGTCATGGAAGGACTTCATGAAGATATTTAGAAAGAAAAGGGCCAGTCTATAGAGAAAATTTTGGATGTAGAGATGCATTATGATGCTATTTGCCTTAAGATTTTTGAATATGAGATGAAGACAAAGCTCAAGTCAGTACAAGCAATAGTTGAACAATTTTGAAGAACTTTGGAGGATGCTTTGTCTAACGAAGATATTAGGCAAGAATTCAAGACTAAAGAGGTATTGTTGAGACTTTATGCTTTTGTGGAAAAGGCATAAATATTAGGTTTTATATTTTCCATAAATTTCCCAAGTGGTGGAGATTATAGAGAAATTCAAGAGAAAATATCCAAACATCACTTTGGTATAAAGTGGAAGAAAACCCATAAGCTAGAAATTTAGTTTTGACACTTGGGAAAATTTTGAATTTTTGAACCTACTATCCAGGTGCATAGATGTGCTTTTCTAGAGGTGAATAATTTTTTTTTAAGAAGTTAGAGATGTTCTAATAGTTAATTGTAGTTCCAAATTTATAGCTTTCCATACACTAGAAACACATTTTGAAAATAGTTTAACTCATAGAAACATTCAAAGCATGCCAAGCTTCCATTTTTATAGCTTCTAGTGACTCTTAGATCCTCTTACAACTTCCTTCTTCTTATCTACTATTTCTTTCTATGTTTTAAGACATGCAAAGGATCATGCACCCATTACTTGATATAAACAAGGGTGGAGTCCTATTTTAGTACCATTTAGAGAGTTAGTTTATATATAAATAGATTTGTTTTGTTAGTTTTAAGAATATTTTTACATGAAGAGATCTCTCACTCTCAACACAAATTAAGGAGATGATTTCTTATAAATTTAGGAATGTAACATATATTCAAGACCATTAGTTTGATGCAATAATATATGTTATTGGTGCTCTCATTCTAAGTGTAGGTATTCTTGTCAAAATGTGTTATTTTTATTGATTCTTGTTCATGATAATAATAGAGCCAATAGTTTTTTTTTGTTTATTTGATTGTACAATATTTTTAGTTCTAATGTTTGTTTTGTATTGATAAATTCTGCTGAAATACAAAGTTGGAGAAGAGATCACAATTTTGTTCCTACATATCTTCTCATCTCACATGAGTGCACTTTTCATGGCCTTGAATTTGATAAGAACTGAAACATCTTTTGATTTTACTAAATTTCTATCAATGATTGCATCATTGGATTTGAGGAGGCATTGCTCCTACTTTTATTGGTTTCCTACCCAATATTTTCAACAATTCAATTCATAGATGTATTTTTATTGTGGTTTATGTATTAAAAATGCTTTATAATAACTAGGAAGGGGGGGTTGAATCACTTATTTAGGGTCCAAACATCCAATTAAAACTTTTTCATCAAGTGAGCCTTTTAAATTGTTCATGCATCCAAGCTTAAACTTTCCTACTTAGCAAGTTACTATAAAATCAGCATACAAACATAGCACATTAAAGATCAACACATAACAGAGTGATTTACATCGAAACCCAATTTGGGAAAAACTACCAGTACTATGCTACTCAATTCTCACTCTTTTAAAGTGATGCCTTGTGAAAGGCCTACCCTATTAAAGGCTACAACACATTGCTAAATGTGACCTAGTTAGAGGATTTAATGACTTTGTTAGAAGTGGGCCTATTTAGAGGACTTTAGAACATTCACTTGGAATGCCACCCTATTAAAGGCTTTACAAATGGTTGTTAAACCAACCTAAGTCCATAGGATTTTACCCTAGTTGACACAATTGTTAGAGAGTAACAACAAGGGCTTTTGACCTGATAGAACTCACAACTTGTAGATTTTAGATCTCTATTTAGCTCTTCACAATTTGCCTAGCTTTCAGTCTCTATAGATCTAACAACTTGTTCTCCTTTCAAGCTTCATCTCCTTGACTCTTCATGGTTGATGTAATAGTGCAATCTCCTATATGGCCACTTATCAAACTAGAGTCTTTGTGATCTATTCTTCCTTCTTAATATCTTCTCCTTTACATCCTTCAACAACTTCACATTTTGGCACCCCAATAACTCTTGTTTCATGGCCTATGACTCCTTAATTAAAAGTCTAGAAAATGCTTTTCCCACTTGATTCTTGCCTCCTTTAATTTTAGTTTGATTTGATTAGGTAGGATTCATTGAATCTAACCCATATCTTTTTTCTTCTATAAACATCATGAAGAATCCTCCTAAATTTACCCAAAAATAGTTTATCTAAAATTATGTGCCACTAGCTCATCATCCATATCCTCCATCTA
This sequence comes from Cupressus sempervirens, assembly GCA_028749045.1. Classification (NCBI taxonomy): domain Eukaryota; kingdom Viridiplantae; phylum Streptophyta; class Pinopsida; order Cupressales; family Cupressaceae; genus Cupressus; species Cupressus sempervirens. The sequence continues at coordinate 677,205,768 of CM053790.1, forward strand.
GTTCACAAAATTCAAGGTAAAAAATTTGTCAGCTTAGATCATGTGAATCTTTGACTTTTCAAATAATGCAGCAACTTGATACTATTGAAATTCTAGTACTCAACACATATTGTGTTACTCGGCACTAACTATGTTTTACTGATGCTTGACACCTACTATGGATTCAATCGGCATACACTAAGTTTTTGTGATGTTTTCCACCTATTACTTTGCTTGGATCCTTCTGTATCACTTGGCACACACTAGATTTTGCATTTTCTTGGCACTAACAAAAAATTTTCTCAACATGAACTAGGTTGCTCGACACTCACTAAGGAATTTAGTTAAGCTTTGCAGATAACCTTGTTACAACTTATTCCTCTAGTATTTCTAAGAGTGACCAACCTCTATAAATATATTTTCAATAGATCATTTTACCATTCTCTTAGCTGATCCTTGTACTTCATTACAAAACCATAACTCAACCTTTCCCTTAGGTGCTTTTGTTACATCTTATTGGTAAAATCCTCTTCATCAATCAACTAAGTGATAGTACTTGGATCTTATAAGTAATTGTCATTCAAAAAAATAGCAAGTTCGACATCAGTGACAAAACAATGATTGAAAACATTCTTCATCAACAATCTCCCTCTTTGCAATCAATCTTCTTCATTCTTCAACAATGATCTTTTCAATCAGATTTTCAACAATCTCCCTCTTTGGCATTGATTGCAAACCAAACTGATCAACCAAGTTATCAAAATGCTAACTAGGTTAAAATAGTAAACCAAATGCCAAAAAGAAAACTTTATTCAAAACTATTCATTTTATCAGCAACATAAACTAGCTTATGAATCCCTCTAAATTCTTTTGCTAATAAATTGTCTTCCCTCTTTTTGTTTCACTATTCCTCTAATTGATTCTTGTTTGCACTATTTTCTCCCTCTGAATTGCTATTTCTTTTTTGTTTTTTTAATTCTATTCTCCCTTTACATTTTTTATCATTCTTTTTCTTTTTCTTTTATATGGCTTACCACTATTCACTTTGTTCTTGTGTTGCTCCTGACTCCCTCTTACATTATTTCTCCCTTTGCATGCATTGATCATTTTTTCCTATTTTGGTATCAACTACTTCTTCCTTTATTCATTTGATTCTATAGATTTGATTAGTTTCTTCTATTTCTCCCTCTTTGATAACAATGCCAAAGATACATTATCTTAGCATATTAACATGCAAGTATAGCATTTGTAGGTACTCCAATTTCTCCCTCTATCACCTTGCTTGTGTTTTTTTGGAACTTTAGTGCTTTGATTACTTTAGGAAAAATCCTAAAGTAAGTATCTTCTACATCAATTTGTAATATTTTAATAGTCAACTCATTTGATGTTGGGCAGTTTTTATTTTTTCTTAAATAGCCTTGGATAGGGGTATCACCCCTAGTTTACCTCTAAGATACTCAAATGCATCTTTGGGTAGTGCTTTTGTGAAGATGTCAACAGTCTGTTCCTTTGAGCTGACATATTCCATCCTTACTTGCTTATCTTCCACCAATTCTATTACATAGTGATACTTAATTGCAATATGTTTTGTTTTAGCATGCATCACATGATTCTTTGATATGTTTATGGCACTTGTGTTATCACAATAGAGTATCATAGGTTCAATTACCTCTTCCTTCGTACTTTACAGTAGATGTTTGATCCATACAATATTGGAGTAGTTGATAGCAATAGCAACATATTCAGCTTCTACTATGGATTGTGAGGTACAACTTTGCTTTTTGTTGGTCCAAGTAACCAATCTTTTACTAAGAAAAGTGCTCCTCCATTGGTGCTCTTTCTATCATCAATATTACCTCCCTAGTCTGCATCAGTGTAGGCTTTCAACTTGAACTTTTCAATCCTCTTATAGTATAAGCCAAAGTCATCAGTTCCTTTTAGGTACCTCAATATTCTTTTTACTACCATCAGATGATTTTTTCTTGGGTGCAGATAAAATCTTGCCACTATTCCAATAGCTAATGTAATGTTTGGTCTACTATGCATAATGTACTATAACTTTCCAAGCATTGATCTATACATTGTCTGATTTATTTTAGGTGACTCATCATTCTTGGATAACTTATGTCCTATTACCATTGGTGTACTGACTAGTTTTGAATCTTCTAATCCAAATGACTTGAGTATCTCCTTTATGTATTTTCATTGGGCCACAAATATGCCATGCTTCAGTTGATGTACTCGCAATCCAAAAAAGAATTTAATTTCTCCAAACATTGATATCTCAAACTCATGTTTCATCTAATTAGCAAAATCTTTACATAGGGCATCTTTTCCTCCAAATATTATATCATCAACAAAGATTTTTTATATTAGAATGTCTTTACTTTTTTTAACTTGATGTATAGGTTTTTATTGTCATCTGTTCTCTCAAATCCTATCTTTACAAGATATTTATGCAATCTCTCATACCATGCTCTAGGTGCTTGCTTCAAACTATAGAGTGCTTTATGTAGTTTGCAGACCATATCCTTGTTGTTGTCATCAAAAAATTCCTCTAGATGTTCTATGTAGATTTCCTCTTCGAGTATACTATTCAGAAAAGTAGACTTTACATCCATTTGATAAACTTTGAAACCTTTATAAGTAGCATATGCAAGTAGTTTTCTTACTCCTTCCATTCTTGCAACAGGGGAAAATGTTTCCCCATAGTCCAATCCTTCTTCTTTTGCATAGCCTTTGCAAACTAGTCTGGCTTTATTTCCTGTGATCTCTCCATTCTCATCAAGCTTGTTTCTAAAGACCCATTTGGTACCAACTGCATTTTTATCAGCTAGTTTAGGAACTAGAGTCCAAGTTTTATTCTTCTCAATTTGATCTATCTCTTCTTCCATAACTTTATGCTAATTATCATCTTGCAATGCATCTTTCACTATTTTGGGCTCAATCTTGTTCAATAGACATGATTCACTCAGTCTATTCCTTGTCATTGGTCTAGCTTCCTTTTCACTAATGATTTGTTCTACAAGCTGATGTCTTCTCACATATTTGGATAGTCTTGGTTCTATTCTTCTTTCCATGTTTGGTCCTATAGCTTTAGAGTCACTTTGCACATCACTTTCAAGTATTTCATCATCTCTTCCATATGTATTGATTTCAGAATTAGAATGTGCATTATCTTCATTTTGCAACTTGGCTTCTGAATGCATCTCAACATTCACTGGCTATGACTTGGTTGATACTAATTTTTTTTGCTGATTCTCAACTTGGTTAGCAGCTTCATCTTTAGTAGACATTCCTTCATAGAAGTATACAAAATATTTATAATCTTCTTGTTTTTTCAATTCATCAACTTGAACTTCTACATGCTCATAAAAATTTACATTTGCACTCTCCACAATCTTGTTAGTGTTAGTATTCAAACACTTATATGCTTTACTTCTAGTGGAGTATCCAAGGAATATGCCTTCATCATTCTTTGCATCAAACTTATCATTTCTAGTATCTTTAAGAATATAGTATTTGTAACCAAATACTTTGAAATATTTTACATTGGGTGAGTGACCATACCATAATTCAAAAGGTGTTGCATTTGTACCTTTCTTGACTTGTACTCAATTCAATGTATACACAACAGTACTTACAGGTTCTCTCTATTACTTTAGAGCAACATTTCTCTCCATCATCAAGGCTCTAGCAGAGTCTATTACTAATCTATTCCTTGTTTCTGCAATCCCATTCTATGGGAGAGTTCTTGGTGTTGATGTTTGTCTCTTAATTCCTTTGTCATTGCAAAATGTCTCAAAATATTTTGATATAAACTCTCCTCTATTTAATCTTAGGCACTTCAGACTCTTTCCTATTTCCTTCTCAACCCTGGTGAAATACCACTTAAACATTTGAAATGCATCATATTTTTTCTTTAAGAACATGGTAGTCATCATCCTAGATTAGTCATCCACAAACAACATTATATATTTGTCTCCTTGGTAGCTCTGTACTTCTATTGGGCCACATAAGTCAGTATGCACTAAATCTAGAACTTCTTTGGAAGTGTAGACTTCTCTTTTGAAACTTGACTTGGTCATCCTTTCTAGTTGAAATTATTTGTACATTGTATTTTTAGGCTTCTTCGGCTTAGGCAAACCTATGACTTTCTTTTTTTTACTAATGCTAATTAGATTATCAAAGTTAACATGACATAACCTTTTGTGTCATAGCCACACATCATCAAGTTTTATAATAAAATAGGTTGCATCTTCCATATCTAGGTAAAAAAAATTACTCCTAGTTTTTTCTCCTTTTCCTATCAAATTTCCATTAGTGTTACAGATTTTGGTAGTTTTATTTCCAAATTTTGCTTTGCAACCTACATTGCCTAACTATGATACAGTTAGAAAATTGTAATTCAATCCTTCAACATAGTATGCATTATCACATGAGATTTTCTCTATAATTTTAATAGAACCTTTTTCTATGATTTAACATGGAGCATCATTTCCAAATCTAACATTGTTTCCATCATACTAAGTAAAGGTAATAAACTTACTTTTATCTCTTGTCATGTGATGTGAGCATCCACTATCTATGATCCAATTGTCATTTCTATTCACACAAGTTACTAGTGTTGTTTCCTCGTCTTCATTTGACTCATCTTTCATGGCTACATAGAATACCTCATCATCATTTTCATTAGAATCTTCTTCTTCATTAATGTAGCACTTTTTTCCTTTCTCTTTGTAATCTTTGCCATCATCTTCTCTTATGTTCTTGTTCTTGTTGCCTTCTCTATAATTCTTCTTTTGTGTACATCTTACAGCAATATGTCCTAATTTATTGCAATTAAAACCAATGATAGGAAGCTTACCTTTGAATTTACCTTTACCTTTGTGAAGTTTTCTAGCCAGTAGTAATTCTAATTGTTCTACATCTTCTTCATCTATGTTGCTATCACTAGATGCATATTTTACCTTTTTCTTCTTCTTCTTTGGTTTCACCTCCTCAATATTTTTTAATGATAGCTTGGCCTTCAAAGAAAATTCAAGATTCTTAGGTCTATAGTTTTGAAAATTGGACAACTCAAATGTAGTGAGTCTTCCTACTAGTCATTCAAAATTTAATTGATTTCCTAGGACACACCTTAGCTCTTAGATGGCTGAAACTCTAATAGAATAAATGGTGAGCAAGGTTCTTAATTATTTTCTATTAATAGTATTATCTTCCAAATTACCATCCAAAATTCTTATTGCACTTACCACTTCTTTCATTCTAAAGGCATATTGAGCAGCATTCTCACCTTCCTCTATTTTCATGTCATCAAACTTTCCTCTAAGGCTTTCTCTTTTTGCTCTCTAAACATTATAATCTCCTCCATAGATATCAGTCAAGGCTCTCCACATCTTGAATGTAGAGTCACATCCCTTGATGTCATCAAATTCAACATATTTGAGAGCAGAGGCAATCTCCAACATTGCCTGATTGTGCTCCTTCTTTTTCTTCATATCTTTTGCAGTGGGTACAGTTGGATCAACATGTTCTACTTTGATTGAGGTTTGTGCATCATCACTTATTGATCCAAGATGTAGCTTCATCAACCTTTTCCATGTAGTGAATTTGTCTCTATTAAACTTAGGAACTTCTCTCTTGGACATCTTGGTCTTCCTGCTTCTAGAACTTTTTAACTAAATCAACATATGGCTCTGATACCAAATGTTAGAAATACTTTAGAATAATTGAGAATGGGGGTGAATTAGTTATTTAGGGTCCAAATTTCTAATTAAAAAATTTTCATCAAGTAAATTGAGCCTATTAAATTGTTCATGCATCCAAGCTTAAACTTTCCTACTTAGTAAGTTACTGTAAAATCAGCATGCAAACATAACACATGAAAGATCAACACATAATGCAATGATTTACATGAAAACCCAATTTGAGAAAAATGACTAGTAACATGCTACTCAATTCCCACTCTTCTAAAGTTATGCCTTGTGAAAGGCCTACCCTATTAAAGGCTACAAGACACTGTTAAATGTGACTTGGTTAAAGAATTTAACCACCTTGTTAGAAGTGGGCCTAGTTAGAGAACTTCAAAACATTCACTTGGAATGTCACCCTATTAAAGTCTTTACAAATGGCTATTAAACCAACCTATGTCCATAGGATTTTATCCTAGCTAAAACAATTGTTAGAGAGTAACAACAACGGCTTTTGACCCAATACAACTCACAACTTAACTTGCAGATTTTAGATCTCTATTCAGCTCTTCACAACTTGTCTAGCTTTTAGTCTCTACAGCTCTAATAGCTTTTTATCCTTTCAAGATTTGTCTCATTGAGTCTTCATGCTTGATGTATGAATGCAATATCCTATATGGCCACTTATCAAAGTAGAATCTCTATGCTCTATTCTTCCTTCTTAATATCTTCTCCCTCACATCCTTTAGCAACTTCGTATTTTAGCACCCCAAAAACTCTTGGTTCTTGGCCTATGACTCCTTAAATAGAAGTCTAGAAAATTCTTTTCCTACTTGATTCTTCCATCCTTTAATTTTAGTTTGAATGGATTAGGTAGGATTATTTGAATCTAACCCATATCTTGTTTCTTCTAGAAACATCATGAAGAATCCTCCTAAATTCACCCAAAAATGGTTTATCTAAAATTCTGTGGCACCAACTCATCATCCTTATCCTCCATCTAGTTCAAAAAATTCAAGGTAAAAAAATTGTTGGTTTAGATTTGGTGAATCTTTGACTTTTCAAATAATGCAGCAACTCAACACTATTGAAATTTTGGTGCTTAGCACATACTATGTTACTCGACACTAACTACATTTTACTAATGCTCAACACTTGCTATGGATTCATTCGGCATCCACTAAGTTTTTTTTATGCTTGACACCAGTTACTTTACTTAGCTCCTTATGTATCACTTGAGAACATTAGATTTTGCATTTTCTCATCACTAATTGAAAATCTACTTGGCATGAACTACCATGCTCGACACTCACTAATGAACTTAGTTAAGCTTTGTAGACAACCTTGTTACAACTTATTCCTTCAGTGTTTCTAAGTGTGACCAACCTCTATAAGTGTATTTTCAATATATCATTTTACCATTTTCTTATTGTCAATCTAGCAAATACCAAGTTTGACATTAGTGACAAAATAATGATTGAAAACATTCTTCATCAACAATCGCCCTCTTTGCAATCAATCTTCTTCATTTTTCAACAATGATATTTTCAATTAGATTTCTAAGATTATGTCCATTAGCAATTTCCCTTTCATACTATTTACTTTCATCACTCATTACCTAATCGTTTTTATTTTCATTGCTAACCCTTGGTTAAATTAGGAATTCATATAGTTGCATTGTTAGATTGCATTCATTGAAAAATAGAAAATACCAAAAATATATCTCTTTTTGTTGTTAGTTTTGAAATAGAAAGTAGATTGATCATCTTATCCAAAATTAGTTTGAACCAGTAAAGGCCTCTATTTGAAAAACTACATTTATCTTCAACTAAACAAATTCCAATAGATTGCAAGATCACTTGGAATCTTGGATTGAGTCCAAGATCAGCTTTTTAAGAGAGGAGTTTGAAAGGATTCTTATCATTCAGCCCCATGCAAAATGATAGCTCAATAGAAGTATAACTAGAAGGAGGGCCTCTTACCATCAACAATAGAAAAATTCAACTTGAAAATTCAAAATTTTACATTTTTTATTGGTTTATAAAATTTTATGTCTATCACTATCTGTAGGTGTGTAGATGCACCATATTTTTGAGAAAGTGTGCTTCTACAAAGGTGTGGTTTTTTCATAATTGAAGAATACTATAAGATTATGATCCAACATCTCCATTTTAGCAAGCTTTAAGATCTTTAGATAGTGAACCAGAGTTCTTAGAACTCAACCATTTTCATAAGCCTTGCAATGATAAAGAATTTTCTAGAATTCACTCAGTTTGTTTCAACATTTCATCATCTTCATTAGTTCCACCTCCAAACAAACCTCCCATCATTCAAAAAAATCCTCCTCCAATGATCTTTTTTCCAAATGTTATAGAATCCTAAGAAATTTTGCCCAAGGTTCATCTAATGAGAGACAAGAATAACTAAAGATCACATAAAGGTATTAAAAGAAATTTACAATGGAAAGAAGATTTCTAATGATAATGTGGTTATTTACTTATTCCCATACTCAATGGGAGAAGTTTCCTTTAATTGGTATGTCAATTTATCACAAGGATGTGTCAAAGACTAGGACACTTTCAAAAAAATGCTTTTGAAAAAATTCAAAACTTTCATCAACCTAGTTGTGATACATCATCAATCATATTAATCAAAAGGGACCTAGCTGAAATAGTTTCACACTTCAGTTATCAGTTTCATATGGAATATCGTAAGTTAGAAACACCATACACTATACCAATTGAAGCTATGATTCAAATTTATCTTAATTCCATGGACCATCTCATGGCTATTTTCCTAAGGAGACTTCCTACTAAAAATATCAACACATTAGACAAAGTCTTCTTAGAAGAAATTACTTTTTATGAAACAAGCCAATCCTAATGGAGGAGGATTGATGCCCCCATCCCAAGCTATTACCGCAATTCCAACATATCTTGTTGGAGCACCAAAGATGCCTAGCCAATTTATACCAATATATCCAATATCATTATAGAAGGCACCTGCTCCACAAGTTCTAGCTTTAACATACTTAGGATATGAACCTCCAAAAGATATTTTATTTGAGGAAAAGGTAGCAACATCGATTGAAATAGAGAACAACATTGCATCTGAGCATAGCCAAATGAAGAAGAACATATATCAAATAACTAATGAGTTGACCTATTTGAGGTTTTCATACGGATAGAATAACAAAATTTAGAGAAAAAATTCTAGTCCCTACTACAACAAGAATTTGAGCGAAAACAAAAATGTAGGAAACAAAAATATGGGAAACAATAATGGAGGAAATAATTCCAATCCTCTTGATCACAATAATGGTTTCCAAAGACAAAATTGGTAATAGAACACTCATCCAAAAAATGGAAGTATTCCTATAGATAATAACAATAATAATGCCCAATATGTGGACATCAATAAGTATGACAATAATCAGAATGTATCAAATGATAATGGCTCATATTACAATAAAAATAAACAACTAAATCAAAATCCAATGGGAAATAGTAATGATTCCCTCATGTAATTCAATCCCATGATGTTAGAATTCTATGATTCTTCATAGAAGACAAGAATGGAACAACCAACCAACAAAGACTTCTCTTTTCCATTTTATCAGGGACAAGATAATCAACCTTAGGAAATGTTTTCGTTCTAGAATGATAACTAAAATACCTACAATTTGTGAAGTCAAAAGGAACCCATGACTAATGGTATTCCTTCTATATTACAACCAACTCCTCCAGATTTGAGAGAAAATAACAATCTAGTACCTTTCATACCCTCATGTGGAGGATAATGAAATCTAAATCAAGGAAATGTGCCTGCAATCTTCAAAAATCCTACACAGTCTACTAAAAAGTATTGTGTAGTGGAAGATTTGAAATGAATAAAGGAAAACATGTCCATGTTTTACATGCTACAAAACTATCCTTTTCAATGAGAAGCACTAATGAAAACTCTTGATCATACAAAGACACCTCATAATACAAATACCTTTTTGCAAAAGATAGTATCTCAATAGGTCAATGCTTCAAAGGCCATGCCAAGTATGTTTAAAGACAAGATTAAGGTGCCTCCCTTTTTTCTTGGCATCAAAACATATGGGAATAATCTTCATAATTGCCTAATTGATTCAGGAGATTCTTATAATTTTATGCCATTTTTTATAGCTCAAAGGTTGGGAGTCACTCCTCAACCTTCTATTCAAATAATGATACAACTCATAAAAATAGAAGTAAAGGTTATTAGTGTATTAAATATGTTTGTATACAATTGAAAATTGACCCTCAAATTCAAGATATCATAGATAGAAATTGTTGGAAATAATTTATTAATTGTTTATTATCTTTCATGTTACACAACATGTCACATAGCTACCAATCTATGTATGCCAAGCTCACTTAGGCATTGAAGACAGTTTCATGTATCTATTGAGCATTCTAGAGTTTGCATAGTTTAGAAAAAAATGTCTACAAGGTTCACTCAGGTGATAAAGGAATGTTTGCAAAAGTTGAGTGTTAATTGAGGTCATTCGGTTAATGAAGATTATATTGGATGGAATCAGTGTCAAATAAGCTCACTTGGTTACCAAAGGAGCTTTGTGAATATATATTGTTAACTAATTTCACTTTATTAATACAAAAAAATCACTTTGAGTTAGTATCTACCAAGAAAGGTTAGATAATGAAGGTAGATTCAATCAAGAAGAATCAAGTATACAAGCCAAAATTGAGATTTATAATTAGCAATTCAATTACATCAAAAATTAGGTCATCTCATTATTACTCTCTAACCATTGTAGTAGTGATCTAAATCTCTTAAAAAAGTTGGCTTAATAGCTATTTGTAAATCCTCGAACAAGGTGACATTTCTATTGAATTATCTAAAGACCTCTAACAAGGCCACTCCTAACATGGTGATTAAATCCTCTAACAAGGTCACACCTAACAATGTATTTTGTAACCTTTAATTGGGTTGGCTCCTAATAGGGCTCACTTTAGAGGAGTGAAAATTAGTAACTTGTTGCAATTGGTGGTTTTTCCCAAATTAGGTTTCCACACTAAACTTTTGGTGTCAATTGTGTTCATGTTATTTCATTTATGTGTTTGAAATTAAGTTAAAGTAAGATCAATCATAGATAATATCTTAATTTTTCTATGATAATAATTTTCTGAGTTATTTTAGTATTTACCAAGCTTCATCTTTTGTTAGTGTAAACTGAGTGTTTATGTATTTGTCGAGTTACAAAAAAAATTTGTTTTCACTGAGTTTTGATTTGTATTGACATCTAAGTGATCTAAGATTTATTTTTTTGGTAACTAATTCACCTCTCCCCTCTTAGTTACTCCTCTTATGTTTCCAACAATTGGTATAAGAGATTTGGTTGCATACTAAGAAGGTTTCAAGGACCAAAGCTAAAGACAAGGATGTCTTATAGAAGAGAAATTTTCAAGTTGAACTAAAATAACTTTGCAGCATGGCAAAGATTTATGAGGTTACACTTGGAAACAATCAATGATTCAAGTTGTAAATATATTAATAGTGAATACAAGACTCCTACTAGAACATTATTAGTTGAACAAATATTTGAAAACAAAAATCATAACATCATGATGATTGACATTGCTTCTACTCTTAATTATGTTGAATTTAATGAAGTCAAAAGTTGCACTATAACTTATGATATGTGGATCAAAATAAAAGCCATCTATAAAGGAGATAATAATGTAAGAAGACCTAAAGATGAAAGTCTCAAAGGATAATTTGATTAGATGAAGATGGGAGAAGATGAAAATATTGTAAAATATGTTGAACTAATTAAAGGAAGTGTGAGTGCAATCAAAGCATCTAGAGAAGAAATTGATGATAAAATAATTATAAGAAAGGTACTCAAAACCATTCTTCCTATCTATGCAATTAGAGTGTCTACTATTCAAGAAATGAGATGTGATCCAAATAGAAATATAACTTTGGATGCTCTAGTTGGAAGATTGAAAACTTTTGAGTTGTATAACTATGATAACTATGTCCCTAGTTCCAAAGGTATTAAGTCTGCATTTGAAGCAAAAATTTCACTCAAGAAAAAGGGTAAGAAATTAAAAGTTACTCAATCAAAAAGTGAAGAAGAGGAAAAAATTTTAGATAGTAATATTGAAGTTTTTGAAGCCCTACTTGCAAGGAAATATTCCAAAGGAAGAGGAAAGTACAAAGGTAAGATTCCTCTAATCTATTTTTCTTGTGAAGAAGTTGGTCACATTGTTGCAAGGTACCCAAATAGAGAAGACAAAGATGAAAAAAAAAGAAATAAGTTCAAAGGCAAGAAAGAATTCAAAAACTAAAAGGACTACAAGCAAAAAGGTAAGAAATCTTATTTTATGGCTAAAGATTTTGATAATAGTGAAGATAAAATGGTATATATTGTTGTAAAAGATTAATCTGATGATGAAGGAGATAAAGTGCCATTGATCTCTCATGTTAGCAAAAATGATACATGGATTATTTTTAGCAGAAAATTACATCATATTATTGGTGATAAAACAAAATTTGAACACATGGGACATTATGATGGTGGTAGTATGAGATTTGGAAACAATGAACCTTGTTGCATAAAGGGAAAAGAGTGTATCTCATTAATCAAAGAACTTATATGTGACAATGCTTATTGGGTTGAAGAACTAAAGCATAGTCTATTGAGTGTGACATAGTTGAACAAAATGGGATTCAAGGTATAATTCATGAATGGGAAAACCAAACTACTAGATGAAAAAGGAAATTTGGTTGTATATGGCAAACAAACAAAAGGTAATATATTCTCTCAAGATCTCAGTGAAAGTTGATGTTTTATTTCTTAAGTAGAAGAAAGTGGTTATGCCACAAAATATTATGTCATGTAAACTTTGATAATTTGGTTAAGATAAAAGAAGAAGAAGAGTAAGATGTATTCCTAGCTTGAGGAAATCTAATATGGCTCTATGCAAAAATTGTCAAATTGGTAAGATGGAAAAAACTAGTTTTAAAAGCAAGAACTATCATTCTAAAGAAGTCTTAGAGCTTGTATACACATGTTGAAAAAATGGATTAATTGTGTATTGTCTTTGATGTTATAGAAAATTTCATGTTATTATTAGTCAATGTATTTTGAGCTCACTTGGCCATTAAAGATAGTTTTATGTGTCTACTGAGCATTCCAAAGTTTGCCTAGTTTAGAAGGCAGTGTCTACCAAGTTCACTCGAGCATCAAAAGAAATTTTATGGAAGATGAGTGTTAATCAAGAACACTTGGTTAATGAGAGAAATTTTGGATGAAATCGGTGTTAATCAAGCTCACTCAATTACCAAATAAACTTTTACATATATGAAGTGTTGACTGAGTTCACTTAGTTAGTGTAGGAAAGTAATTCTATGTTAGTGTCTACTGAGTTGGGTTGGCTAACAAATGATTTTCTTGTTTTGACTTATTAAGTTCAATTTAATTAACTATTGGTTCTAGCCAACTAAAGAAATTAATATTAATTATTTTGAGTTTTATTCTAGCCAACTTGATAATATGAAAGATATAAATATAAGGTCAAGTTGAGGGTTATAAAGTGTGTGAATGCATGGAAGATAACTGAAGATTTAATGATGCAAAGAAGAAGTGAATTAGAAGGATTCGAAAAATATCCTTATGGAGATGAAATGATATATCCAATCAACAAAGATCAAGTATACAAGATAGAATTGAGATCTATAATCAGTAATTTAGTTGCATCAAAAATTAGGTCATGTTATTATTACTCTCTAACCATTGTAGCAGTGATCTATATCTCTTAATAAACTTGGCTTAACAAATATTTGAAAATCCTCTAGCAAGGTGGCATTTATATTGATGTGTCTCAAGACCTCCAACAAGGCTACTCTTAATAGGGTCACACCTTATAGTGTGTTTTGTAACCTTTAATAGAGTTGGCTCCTAACAAGACTCACTTCAGAATAGTGAAAATCAGTCTCTAGTTGCAATAAGTGGTTTTTCCTAAATTGGGTTTCCATGTTAAAATTGTGGTGTCAAATGTGTTCATGCAATTTCTCTTATTTTTTTACACCTAGATTAAATTAATAATATTCACACTTAATATCTTAGGATTTGCATGATACGTATTTGTTGAGCATTTCTTAGTGTTTATCAAGTTACAACACGTGTTTGTGTATTTTTTGAGCATTAGTAGAGTTTAGTTTTTAGAATTTATTTTGTAGTGACATCTAAGGGATCTAGGAAATATTTTTGTGGTAATTGATTCACCCCTCCCCTCTCAGTTAGTCCTCTTATATTTCCAACAATTGGTATCAAAGACTTTGACACTTGCAAAGAAGGTTTGAAGGACCTATGCTAATGACCATGATGCCTCACAAAAGAGAGATTCCCAAGTTAAACCAAGATAATTTTTCAGCATGGCATGGACTTAGGAGGTTACATCTAGAAACTACCAATGATTTAGGTTGTAAGTATCTTGATATTGAATACAAGACTCATATTGGAACATTATTAGTTGAAGATATTTTTGAATAGAAAAATGATAACATCATGATAATTGATATTGCATATGCTCTTAGTTAAGCTAAATTTGATGAAGTCAAAATTTGTACTACAACTCATGCAATGTGGATCAAATTAAAAAAAAATTATGGAGGGGATGAAAATGTAAGAAGAGCTAAAGTAGAAAGTCTCAGAGGTCAATTTGATCAAATCAAAATAAGGGAAGATGAAAATATTAAAAAATATGTGCAAAAAATTAAAGCAAGTGTGAGTGCAATCAAAGCATCTAGAGGAGACATTGATGACAAAATAGTTGTAAGAAAGGTAATAAAAACCCTTCTTCCTATTTATGCAATTAGAGTGTCTACTATTCAATAGATGAGATGTGATCCAAATAGAAATATAACTTTGGATACTCTAGTTCGAAGATTGACAACATTTGAGTTGGATAACTATGTTAACTATGTTCCTAGCTCCAAAGATATTGAGTCTACATTTGAAGCCAAAATCTCACTCAAGAAAAAGAGTAAGAAATCAAAGGCCAATCAGCCAGGAAGTGAAGGAGAAACAAAAGAAAGGTTTGAGAGTGATCTTGAAGTTTTTGAAGCTCTACCTGCAAAGAAATATTCCAAAGGCAAAGGAAAGTACAAAGGTAAGTTTTCTCTAATCTATTTTTCTTGTGAAGAATTTTGTCGCATTGCTACAAGGTATCCAAAAAGAAAAAATAAGGATGAAAAGAAAAGAAATAAGTAAAAAGGCAAGAAGGAATTCTGAAACTAAAAGGACCACAAGGAAAAAGGTAAGAAATCTTGTTTTATGGCTAAAGACTCTGATGGTAGTAAAGATGAAATGGTATATATTGTTGTAAAAGATGAATTTGATGAATAAGGAGATGAGATGGCACTTATCTCTAATGTTAGAAAAAGTGATACATGGATTACTGATAATGGTTGTTCACATCATATGACTAGAGACAAAACAAAGTTTGAACACATGGAATATTATGATGGTGGTAGTGTGAGATTTCGAATCAATGAACCATGTTGCATAAAAGGAAAGGGTTGTATCTCATTAACCAATGAACTTATATGTGATAATGCTCATTTGGTTAAAGGACTAAAGCGTAAACTAGTAATTGTGGCATAGTTGAAGAACATTAGATTCAACATAAAATTTATGAATGGGAAGGCCCAACTATTGGATAAAAAAGGAGATCTAATTGGATCTAGAAAATAAACAAAAGGTAACCTATTCTATCTTGATCTCAATAAAAGTTCATATTTTATTGCTCAAGTAGAAGAAAGATGGTTATGGCACCAAATATTATGTCATGTAAACTTTCATAACCTGATCAAGATAAGAAAACACAGAAGAGTAAGAGGTATTCCTAGCTTAAGGAAACCTGATATTGGTCTATGCAAAAATTGTCAAATTGGTATGATGAAAAAAACTAGTTTCAAAAGCAAGAATTATCATTCTGAAGAAGTTTTAGAGCTTGTGCATACATAATTATGTGGACCTACTAGAATAGAATGTCATAGTAGAGATAAGCTTTTATTTTTTTTGTTGATGATTATTCTAGAATGATGACTATAATGTATCTATAAGAAAAATATGAATTTTTTCAAGGATTTAAATGGTATTTCAGAAGAGCAAAAAGAGAAACTAGAAAAAACTTGAAATGCTTGAGATCAAATAGAGGTGGTGAATTTATCTCCAATGAATTTAATGAATTCTGCATTAAAAAAGGAATTAAAAGACAAGTATCAACCCTTAGTACATCTCAATAGAATGGTATAGTTGAAAAAAGGAACATATCCATCATGGATTGTGTAAGAACATTGATGATAGAAAAGAATATTTCAATCGAATACTAGAAGGAAGCTATCAATAGTACAGTTCATACTTTGAACAAAGTATAGCTGAAGCAAATCAAACTCCTTATCAACTATGGTATGGCTAATAACCTAACATAAGTTACTTGAAAGAGTCTAGAAAAGGTAAATTTGATATCCAAGGTGATGAAGGTATATTTATAGGATACTCCTACAAAAGTAAAGCATACAAGTGTTTGAATTTGTCTACTCATAAAATCATAGAAAATGCACATGAGAGAATTGATGAGTTTGTAGAAAAGAGTGAAGAAGAAAGCAACAAAGAACCTGAATATTACAAAAGATTTGTTTACTATGAACCTGATACCCTACCAAATCTATCTAGTAGACATGAGGCCTTACATCTAGAGTCCCTAGAATCTCTAACATCTATCAAGTTGGAGATAGTGCAACCCGAGTCATAGTCTGAAGGACTCAAGTCATAGATAGAGGCTATTGAGCTAGAGCAAACTGAGTTTGATTGACCTAAGTCAGTGATAGTGGGACCTAAGCTTGATATAGAAGTTCATGATAAAATTAGTGAAACTCATTCCAAATCTAAAGAACTTGTATTAGAAAGATATGTTAGAGGGCATCATGCACCTGATCAGATCATTAGAGACAAATTAGATAGAACAATGATAAGAAAAAAATTGAAGGGTACATGTTTACTTGCTGAATTTGAACCTAGAAATGGTAAAGATGCTTTGAATAATGAAAGTTAGATTGAAGTAATGAATGAGGAAATAGAATAGACAGGGAAGAACAAGACTTGGGATCTTTTTCCTAGACCCAAGGATAAAAATGTAATTGACACAAAATGGGTATTCATAAATAAGCTAGATGAAGATGGAAAAGTTTCTAGAAACAAAGCAATGTTGGTATGTAAAGGCTATTCTCAAGAAGAAAGTATTGATTATCGTGAAAATTTTGCTACTTTCGTAAGATTAGAAGGTGTTAGAACTTTACTAGCATATGTAACCCATATAGGATTTAAAGTTTATCAAATGGATTTAAATTCTACATTTTTGAATGGAATTATTGATGAGGAAGTCTACATAGAACAACCTAAAGATTTTGTAGATCCAAGAAAAAAGGACATGGTATACAAATTACACAAAGCATTATATGGTCTAAAGCAAGCTCCTAGAGCTTGGTATGAAAGACTTCATAACTACTTGATACAAATTGGTTTACAAAGAAAAAATGATAACACTAGTCTATATATCAAAGAAGTACTAGAAAAAGAGATTGCGTTGGTAGAAATATTTGTTGATGATACTTTATTCATAGGAAATGATGGCTTCAGTAGGGAATTTTTAGAAGAAATGGTAAATAATTTGAGATGTCTATGTTTAGAGAGATAAAATTCTTTGTTGGAGTGTAGATTGAATAGAAGAAAGATGGTATCTACATTACTCAATCCAAATATATCAAGGAGATACTAAAGAAATTTGGAATGGACGATTCAAGACTAGTTGGAACTCTTATGTCTACTAGACATAAGCTTTCCAAAAATGATGACTCTAAAGAGGTAGATCAGACTACATATATATCAATGATTGGAAAATTGTAGTATGTTATGCATACAAGGCCTAACATTGCATTAGTAGTCAGTATGGTGGTAGGATTCTTAGAAAATCCCAAAGAAAATTGCATGATGGTAGTCAAAAGAATCATGAGATATATGAAAAGTATTGAAGAATATGGTTTATGGTACAAAATATGAGGTAATTTGGATTTAAAAGCATTCATAGATACTAATTGGGCAGGAAGTATTGATGACAGAAAGAGCAATAGCAGTGAAGCAATTTCTATTAGTAAAAGACTAGTGTCTTGGACAAGCAAGAAATAGAATTACATCTCTTAGTATACAATAGAGGTAGAATATGTGGCATCAATAGTCAATTATTCTAATATTTTTTGATTCAAACAACTATTTGCAAGTATGAAGATAGAGATCAATAATCCACTAGTTATATACTGTGATAACACCAGTGCAATCAATATATCAAAGAATCCAGTGATGTAGACCAAAATGAAACACATTGCTATAAAATATCATTTCTTGAGAGAATTGGTACAAGATGAAGAATTAATGTTGGAATATGTGAATACAAAAGAATAAATTGTAGACATATTCACAAAGCCTTTAGATAAGGATACATTTTAGTATCTAAGAGGCAAGCTAGAGGTCATTCCCTTATTTGAAGCTCACTAAATAAAGTTAGTGATGCATCAACAAGAACAATGTTGAAGATCATTAATTTGATGCAATATTGACAAGGGAATGTTAAAAATGAATTAGTACTTAAGGAATATTGATATTCATTATTTATTCTCTTCAGCATGAGATGTCAAAGAGGGAGAAGTTTACTATCATATCTCATAGAAATTTTATAAAGAAATGTAAAAAGGGAGAATGAACTTGGTTTGATATCAAAGGTAGAAGAAGCTATAGTAGACAAAAGATTTTTGATAGAGGGAGAAATTGAAGGTAGAAAGAGCAGACAATGATAGAGCGAGTTCTCATGGATGAGAATCAGAATGAAACTAAGAATATGTTCCTTACTCCAAAAATTTCATTTTATTATGACATGCTATGTTTCCATCAATGCCAAAGAGGGAGATTGCTGAAATAATTAATTAATTAATATGTATTGTCTTTGATGTTACACAAAATGTCATGTTATTATCAATCAGTGTATGCTGAGCTCACTTGGGCATTGAAGATAGTTGTCTGTGTCTACCAAGCATTCTAGAGTTTTCCTAGTTTAGAAGGTAGTATCTACTAAATTCACTCGGGCATCAAAAGAAAGTTTTCAAAAGATGAGTGTTGACCAAGCTCACTTAGTTAAAAAAGTAAATGTTGGATGGAACTAGTTTTAACCGAGCTCACTTGATTACCAAAGGAACCTTTACATATATGAAGTGTTGAATGAGATCACTTGGTTAACATAAGAAAATCTTTTTTGATTAGTGTCTACTAAGCTAGGTCAGCTAACAAAGGATTTTCTTATTTTATCAGATTAAGTTCAATTGAATTGACTGTTGGTTCTAGCTAACTAAAGAAATGAATATTAATTATTCTAAGTTGTATTCTAGTCGATTTGACAATATGAAAGATATAAATATAAGGTCAAGTTGAGGAATAAAAAGTTTTTGAATGCATGGAACATAATTGAAGATTTAATGATGCAAAGAAGAAGTGAATCAGAAGGATATGAAGAATATCCTTGTGGAGATGAAAAGATATATTTGATCAAGAAGGATCAAGTATACAAGCTAGAATTGAGATTTGTAATTAGCAATTTAGTTGCATAAAAAATTAGGTCATTTCATTGTTACTCTCTAACCATTGAAGAAATGATCTAAACCTCTTAATAGAGTTGGCTTAATAGCTATTTGTAAATCCTCTAACAAGGTGGCATTTCTATTGAAGTGTCTAAAGACCTCTAACAAGGCCACTCCTAATAGGGTGATTAAATCCTCTAATAGGGTCACACCTTATAGTTTATTTTGTAACCT
This sequence comes from Cupressus sempervirens, assembly GCA_028749045.1. Lineage (NCBI taxonomy): Eukaryota > Viridiplantae > Streptophyta > Pinopsida > Cupressales > Cupressaceae > Cupressus > Cupressus sempervirens. The sequence goes on from CM053790.1 coordinate 677,225,357, forward strand.
TGAATAGGGTTGGCTTCTAATAGGTCTCAAATTGTGGACTTTTTGTAAATAGGTCTCAAATTGGTGGTATTTTGTAACTAGTTACAATTGGCAATTTTTCTCAAATTGGGTTTCCATATTAAAATCTTAGTGTCAAATGTGTTCATTCTATTTCTCTTATCTATTTGTACCTAGATTAAAGTAATAATAATAAAACATATAAGTATCTTAATATTTGTATTATAAGTATTTGTTGATCATTTCTCAGTGTTTACCAAGTTACAACATTTTTGTGTGTTTTTTGAGCATTTGCAGAGATTAGGTTTTAGAGTTTATTTTGTATTGATATCTAAGGAATCTAGGAAATATTTTTTGGTAATTAATTAATCCCTCCCCTCTTAGTCATTCCTCATATATTTCTAACAACACTAACTTATGTGGACCTATTTGAATGGAGAGTTATAGTAGAGATAAGTTTTTCATTCTTTTTGTTGATGATTATTTTAGAATGATGACTGTAATTTATCTAAAAGAAAAATCTAAACCTTTTTAAAAATTTAAGTGGTATCTGGCAAGAGTAGAGAAAGAAATTGGAAAGAAGCTAAAATGTTTGTGATTAGACAGAGGTGTTGAATTTATTTCATATGAGTTCAATGAATTCTGCATTGAAAAAGGAATTAAGAGATAGGTATTAGCCCTAGATACACCTTAGTAGAATGGTATAGCTAAAAGAAGGAATAGATCCATCATGGATTGTACAAGAATATTGATGATGGAAAATAATTTTTCAATCAAATACTAGAGGAAGCAATTAGTACTGCAATGAATACCTTGAATAGAGTATAGTTGAAGAAAGACTCAAATCAAACTCCTTATGAACTATGGTATGACTACAAGCCTAATGTAAGTTACCTGAAAGTATCTGGGAGTAAATCTTATTTTTTGAAAGAATCAAGGAAATGTAAATTTGATGTCAAAGGTGATGAAGGTATATTCCTAGGATACTCCTCTAGAATTAAAGCATACAAATGTTTGAATTTGTCTACACATAAAATCATAGAAAGTGTACATATAAGAAACGATGAGTTTGTAGAAAAGAGTGAAGAAAAGAGCACCAAAAAACCTGAGGATTACAAAAGGTTTGTTTACTTTGAACCTGATATAGTGTCAAATCTATTTGGAACTTAGGAGGACTCACTTCTCGAGTCCTCAAAATCTCCAAAAGCTATTAAGTTGCATCTAGTGCAACTTGATTCATAGTCTAAAGGATCCAAGTCATAGTCTGAAGGTACTGAGCTATTACTAGAGGAAATTGAGTCTAATGTACCCAAGTCATAGACAATGGGACCTAAGCTTAATATAAATGATCATGAAGAAGTCAGTGGAAAAAACTCTAAATCTAAAGTACCTATGTTAGCAAGATATGTTAGAAGGCATCATGCACCTAATCAAATCATTGGAGACAAGCCATATGGAACAATAATAAGAAATGAATTGAAAGGCGCATGTTTTCTTGCTGAATTTGAACCTAAAAATGTTAAAGATGTTTTGGATAATGAAAGTTAGATTGAATAAATGAATGAGGAAATATAATAGATAGAAAATAATAAAACTTGGATGCTTGTTTCCAAAAACAAGGATAACAATGGAATTTTCACAAAGTGGGTATTCAAAAATGAGCTAAATGAAGATGGAGAAGTTTCCAGAAGTAAAGCAATGTTAGTATGTAAAGATTATTCTCAAGAAGAAGGTATTTATTATTGTAACAATTTTTACCTTGTTGCAAGCTTAGAAGGTATTAGAACTTACTAGCTTATATAGCTCATAGAGGATTTAAAGTTTATCAAATGGATGTAAAATCTACATTCTTGAATGGAATTCTTGATGAGGAATTCTACATAGAACAATCTGAAGGTTTTGTAAATCCCAACAAAAGAGATATGGTCTAAAAATCACACAAAACATTGTATGGTCTTAATCAAGCTTGCAAAGCTTGGTATGAAAGACTTCATAACGACTTGATAAAGATTAGCTTTTAAAGAAAAAATGATAACAATAGGCTATATATCAAAGAAGGACCAGACAAGAAGATTGTGTTGGCAGATATATTTATGGATGATACTTTATTCATTGGAAATGATGACTTGTGAAAATAATTTTTAGAAGAAATAAGTAAAGAATTTGAGATGTCTATGTTTGGTGAGATAAAATTCTTTATTGATTTGTAGATCTAGTAGACAATAGATTGTATCTACATTACTCAATCTAAATATCTCAAGGATATACTAAAGAAAATTGGAATGGAAAACTCGAGACCAGTTGGAATTCCTATATCTACTAGACATTAGCTTTCCAAACAGGATGATTCCAAGGAGGTAGATTAGACCACCTATAGATCAATGATTGGATAATTGCAGTATGTAGTGCACATATGACCTAATATTGTAGTAGTAGTTGGTATGGTGGAAAGGTTCTCAACAAATTGCAAAGAAAATTACATGATGGTAGTCAAAAGAATCATGAGATATCTAAAAGGTACTAAAGACTATGCATTATGGTACAAAAAGGGAGGCAGTTTGGATTTGAAATAATTTATAGATGTTGATTGGGTAGGAAGTGTTGATGAGAAAAAGAGAACTAGTGGTGGTGCATTCTTTCTTGGTAAAAGAGTAGTTTCTTGGAAAAAGAAGAAGAAAATTTGTATTTCTCAATCCATAGTAGAGATAAAATATGTGGTAGTAGCAGTTAATTATTCTAATATTGTTTGGTTCAAGCAATTTCTAGTAGGTATGAAGACATCGATCAAGGATCCAATGGTTATATACTATAATAACAACAATGCAATTAATATATCAAAGAATCTAGTGATGCATACCAAAACAAAACATATTGCAATAAAATACAATTTTTGAAGGGAATTGGTACAAGATAAATAGGTAAGATTGGAATATGTGAATACTAAAGAACAAATTGCAAACATATTCACTAAGCCATTACCTAAGGACACATTTATTTGTCTAAGATGTAAGTTAGGGGTTAGTGGTCATTCCCCCTATCTAAAACTCACTAAATAAGGTTTAGTGATGTATCAATTAGGACATGTTGAAGATCAGTCAATTGATGTGGTATTGATAGGGGCACATTACAAATGAATTTGTACATAAGGTACAGTGAAATTCAATTAATATTGTCTTTGGCATGAGATGTCAAAGAGAGAGAGTTTGGCTATCATATCAAATGATTTTTTTTTTAAATGTTGATGAGGAAGAACTTGGTCTGATACCAAAGAGGGAGAATTTGATATTAGAAGAAGATGTAGAAGGCAAAGTTTTGCTGAAAGAGGAACGAACTAAAGGTAGAGGGAGTTCACATTGATAGAGGGAGTTGAGTTCTCAAGGATGAAAATTAGAATGAAACTAAGGATATGTTCCTCACTTTATTCTTTCTCTAAAAATTTCATTGTATTATGACATGTTGTGTTGCCATCAATGCCAAGGAGGGAGATTGTTGGAAATAATTGATTAATTGTGCATTGTCTTTGGTGTTACACAAAATGTCATATCATTACCAATTAGTATGTGTTGAGCTCATTTGGGCATTGAAGATAATTTCCTATATTTGTCAAGCATTGCAGACTTTTCTTAGTTTAGAAGATAGTGTCTATCAAGTTCACTTGGGTGACAAAGAAAAGTTTGTAGAAGTTGAATGTTAATGGAGCTCACTTGGTTAATGAAGGAAATGTTGGATGGAACCAGTGTTAACCAAGCTCACTTGGTTATGAAAGTAACTTTTTGAATATGTAGTGTTAACCAAGTTCACTTGGTTAACATAGAAAAATCGCTTTGAATTAATATCTACCAAGAAAGGTTGGCTAGTAAAGGATTTTCTTGTTTTGGCATATTGAGTTTAATTGATTTGTTTTTTGGTTCTAGATGACTAAGAAGATGAATATTAATTATTCTAAGTTATATTCAAGATAACTTGACAATGTGTAAGAAATAAATATAAGGTCAAGTTGAGGATTAAATGTGTGGAACATAATTGCATATTTAATTGTGCCTAGAGGAAGAAAATTATAAGGATAAGCAGAATATTCTTGTTGAGATGCAAAGTTAAATTTGATCAAGAAGGATTGAGTATGCAAGCTAGAAATGAAATTTTTAATTAGCAATTCAATTGCATTAGAAATTAGGTCATCTCATTGTTACTCTCTAGCCATTATAATAGTGATCTAAATCTCTTAAAAGAGTTGGTTTAACAACTATTTGTAAATCCTCTAACAAGGACACTACTAATAGGTTGATTAAATCCTCTAATAGGGTCACACCTAACAATGTGTTTTGTAACCTTTAATAGGGTTAGCTCCTAATAGGGCTTACTTTAGAAGAGTGAAAATTAGTAACTAGTTGTGAATGGCAATTTTTCCCAAATTAGGTTTCGACATCAAAATCTTGGTGTCAATTGTGTTCATGCTATTTCCTTTATATGTTTGCAACTAAGTTAAAGTAAGATCAACCCCATATAAGATCTTAATATTTTCATGATAAGAATTTGTTGAGTTACTTTAGTATTTACTAAGCTTCAACATTTGTTAGTGTAAATCGAGTGCTTGTGTATTTGTCGAGTTACAACATAGTTCTATTTTCATTGATTTTTTATTTGCATTGATATCTAAAAGATCTAAGATTTATTTTTGTGGTAACTGATTCACCCCTACCCTCTTAGTTACTCTTATATTTCCAACAATACATGTGGTCAAAATTCCTGAAACATATGGATTACTACTAAGTAGAGAGTGGACAAAAGGCTTAAGAGGATGTTTTTCAATGAATTTTACTAAACTATGGTTACCTTGGAAAGGATTGCATAATTATATCAAGATTGATGTAGAGATAAAATTGAAAATGATGATTACTAAATACAATGTACCAAATGAGGTGACATTGCTACAATCTGATTTAGGCTCTTGCAAAGTGATGGCTTTTGATATTGCTTCAACTAAAACATCAGATGATCAAGATGAAAGATCCATGATTCTAATCCGAAAAGTAGAAATTATAATGCAATACATATATAGCATGGTAAAAAATATAAAAATTTTAGGTGAAGAAGCAAACCCAAATTTTTTGCTCCTTCCCAAATTGTGCAAATTGCATAAAGTTAGTCATGTAGAGTTTGAATGTTCACATTTCCGAGAAGAAATTGCTTGGGTATTGACTCATAATATGAAAGTGAAGAATGATGTCATTATAAATGAAGTATCTAAATTTTTTTTTGTATATGTATTAGAAGTTGTAGGGAAGGATGGAGAAGACGTAGAAGATCTCAACGCATCATATAGTGATACCTCATTAGATGGTGGAGGTTTGTCTTCTCCTCTATTGGGAATGATTAATCTAGGTATTCAACCAATGAATTTAGTGAGAGGACAATGATTGACAAAGATGATAGTAGATAATGAGATCAAGAATGAGAATCAATTTAGGTTTGACAACAAAATCAGCATAGAAGGTCAACAAGAAAAGATTATAGTATCTCAAGTTTATATTGATCAAGTATAATAATAGATGTTTGGTATCAAGATATTGTCTACTAAGTTTTACAAAATCAATACCCTAATTGGATGAATAGTTCCCAATGCAAAGGTCTCAAAATGAAGTGTGAATCTTACATGCTATAAAATAGGAAATTGTATAAAAGAAAATAAGAAGAAATTCATATAAAGTATCTGGGACAAGAATAATTAAAAGAAGTTTTGGAGAAATTTCATGATAAGTATGGTATATGACATGGATAAAAAAAAGCAACGGCTCATATGATCTTAAGATCTGGCAAGTTTTGGTCTATAATCTTTAAGGATACTTTTGAACATGTGCATACTTACCACATTTTTCAAACTAGTGCTAAAAAAGAGAGACATCTAGTGATTCCATTCTAACCAATGTTTGAGGTATGCCCTTTTGCAAATTGGGGGCTAGACATTATTGGTCTAGTAAACCCACCATTGTCTATAGGACATACCTTCATTCTCATAGCTACAAATTATTACATGCTTTGGATAGAAGTTGAGACTTTTGTAAATTGCATGACAAAGGTGGTTATAGACTTCTTAGAAGAGCATAATGTTACTATATTTGGGGTGTCATTCTTTTTAGTTTGAAATAATGGATCTACCTTTGCAATAACATTCCTTACCCAATGGGCACTGGATTTATTAGGTTATAATCAATTTCTCTTGAAATTACTATCTAAAAGGAAATGGTGTGGCCAAATTTACAAATAAGAACTTGATCATGGTAATAATACTTTTGTTGAAGGAAAATCCTTAAGATTGACATACTGAACTCAAATATGTGTTATAGATAGATTGAGTCAGGGTCAAGAATGCTTTGGGAACATCCCCATACCTACTTGTCTATGAAAAAGAGTCATTATTCCCACTTAAACTCAATATTTAAATTTTAAAATTCATGAGTGGGTATGTTGAAGATGCTAACAAAGTTCAAATCAGGCTAATGAATCTCTTGGGGATGGATGAGAAATAGATAACTACTTTAGAGCATATGGAAAAACATTAGACTATCATCAAAAGGTGGTTTAGCATGTAGGCCACAATAAAATATTTTAGAATATAAAACCTTGTCCTTCTATGGGACAAGACAAAAGAAAAGTTGGGCAACCACACTAAGTTTCAATGTGTGTGAATTGGTCCTTATCAAATTGCAGAAACTCTAGGAGAAAATACTTTTTAGGCTAAGTTCCCTAAAAGGGGAATTGGTTCCATTGCAAGTCAATGGGTAGTTCCTAAAACATTACTTTGAGGAATAAATGTAGAAAACATTACAAAAAAAATAGAAAAAAAAATTCCTTTTTGCATGTGTGTTTATTTCAACAAATATATTTTCTTTCAGTTGTGTGTTTATTTCTAAAAGTGTGTTGCTTTCAGTTGTGTGTTTCTTTTCAAAGTTGTGTTAGTCCAGGGGTTAGTTGCAGTCAAGCTTTTATTTGGATGCATTTCATGAATCATTGACTTTTTGGTTTCAACTTTTAGGAAGAGGTATTTCTTTGACAAAACATTTAGAAGACTTTGTTTCTTGTACCAACTAAAGAACAGATGTTAATTGTAGTAATAGAGAACTTTCAGTCTTGAATTCAGAATTGAAGATCAATAGTTCTCAACACTTTGCAAATTTGAAGATTGAATATCTTGTTGTTTTTGAACCAAAGTTGATGGCAGCAAAGGATAGTACACACCCTGCCAATTCAAACAAAAGTGTTGTTTGGCATGAGATTTTTCATAGAGTTCTTAACAGAGGAACACAAGGGATATCAACTAAAGGATAAATTTGAGAAATGACACCAATGCCTTGGCCAAATAGTCCAAGTTTTCTTAGGGTACAAAAAAAAGAAAAGAAAAAAAAAGAAAGGAAAGGTGGTATTAAGAATGAAAGATTCCAAATAAGTTTGAAAAGGGGTAATTTGAAAATAGGGATATGTATTCCAAAATTTCTATACAGTATCTAAAACAATTACTTCATGCAAGAATCAAATAGTGATATGCAAGTTACATGAAGAAAAAAAATTAGAATATTTCTTAGGACCTCAAAAGAAAAGTGATAACCCATTAAGAGCCCTCAGAATGGATTCTTTGATCTAGTCAGATCAATGATTGATAAACATATTTTGTGAGAATTCCTAATGAATGGACCTACAGGGTGGAGGATTGTTTTCAAGTTGTTAGAAGCTCATGATAGATTACATTTTGAGATGTCAAAGAAAATTAATACACTGAACACACACTAAACTTGGAAATTTAGGATTCTAAGGTTTTGACTATGAAACGACTTGAAATACACTTGGAGTATTTAGGATTTAGTTAGTATTTGACATATGTTAGAACAATTTTTGTTGATGAAGTGATGCCTTTTTCATTTCTTCCCTTTTTTTAGGGCTATTTGTTGTGGTTTCATGATGCACACCCCATTTCTCCTAGAAATGGGGATCCCCTAATAAATTTTTTCCCTTTCCTACACCCCTAAACCAAGGTCTAAGTCATTTTTGAGACTTTACCTAGAGTCTATGTCTTGTCTCAAACCCTACTTGAAAAATCTAGTTCTTAGATTTGAGATATTTAGACCAAAAAGGTGAAATAGAGGTTAAGGTGCACACTAGTGCATCTGGCACATATGCCCACCTAGCATTCATGCACACCTAGTGTATATCTACACCTATCATGTCTGCATAGGTGCACTAGATTTGCAAGTGCACATGCACACCTTTTGGACCACCCCTCCCCTTACTCATTTTTCTCAATAGAGCACTTGAAGTGCACCTCTACACCTATTGAGCTAAATTTCCTTCTCTTCTAAACACAAAAATTGGTCAAGGTATTATAAAGGTTCCCACCTATACATCTATTCTAGGTGCACAACTATGCACCTTTATTTGCATCTAAAAAACATAAAAAAAACATTAACTCCTAAGGGAAAGGTGTGCACCTACACACCTATCAAAGGTACACAAGTGCAAACCTTTCATTTAAAAACCTAACTAATGAACCTATAATGGTGGGCATATGAGCACCTAATCATGGTGCATATATGTGTACCATTATCGACCCTTCAACCTAAATCTAAGTAAGGGTGTGCACATGTGGAGGTGCACACCCTTGACCTTGCAAAAACTTCAATCCCCCATTGTACATGAAATGTGAATAGTAGCGCACATGCACATGTGTGCACCCTATTTGGATGCACAGCTACACAATTGTACAATGTGCTTACTAACTTTGTTTGAGTTATTTAGCAAACCTATCATGGTGTGTATGTGTGCTAAATTGCACAAAAAATGTTAGTTAGGGGATTTGACTTGTTTTGCAAGGGTTCTGAGTTTTGGGTTTGATTTTTTCAGCAACTAAGGATTTGTTAGGGTTTAATTTTCACCTCTCCAAACTAATGTATGTATATTTTGTGTAGATAAAATGGATTCCTCCTCATCCTCACTTGCAAAGAAGATGGCTCCAAAACTAGTTTTTTTCATGTTTTAAGGTGCACCAAAGAAATCATGCTTCTAGGATGTACATTTAGAGGTTAAAGATATAGAATTGGGACACATTGACTAGAACACATTCTTGGTACTTTGTAGCAACCTCAAGAGAGATCCTTAATGTCTCAACACTTATCATATTAGGCTTGTTTAAGATGACCTCACATACTATATTAGTTAAATCTTTAAAGCTTGTCATGGCATTGGCAAACAGCTATGTTTCAAAAGAAAGAGTTGTAAAGAGTATAACAAGGGAAATAATCTTGGATTTAAGACCAAGGAGCATTGAGAAAGTCTTCCATTTTCCAAGATCTGATCAATATGTGGAAATTACTTATCATCAAGTAGAAAGATGGTATAGGGAATATGAAAAGAAAGCTGAAAAGATCATACGATCATCATTCTTGATTGAGAGAACACTAGTGGGAAGGAGAGCAAGAAAGGTAGATATTACCAGAGGATACATGAAGGATGATATTGGATACTCCATTGTGCTTCTAAGAAGGATTATGGGTTTACTAGTAGTTGGGGACTTGAATAACTAGATGGTACATTTCATCGAGACCATCTAGACAACTAAAATGCCAATTTATTGGGCTATAATACTAAGTTAAAATTTAGATGAGTAGTTGGTAGGAGTCAAGGTTGACCCCAAGTTTTATATGACATCATACTTGGTGTATTTACTAATGAAAATGAAAATTGACCATCCAATATTGAATAAGAATGGAAGCATCCGAGATTCTAATGCTTGATCTTACATAGTATATTGCCAACTAGTAAACAAGAAGCTCTTGGATTAGAGTAAAGAATATAAAATAGTCAATTATGCTTTCATTTTCACAATCACTAGGTTCATTAAGGGAGATTATACAAAGAGGATGTCAGTAGAGGTAATGGAAAGGATTACAAATATAGGTTCCTACTATATCCAATTCAAGAAATTCACCTACCTAAAGATAGTAGGTACAATGGTGAATCTAAAGAACTCCCACAATATCCATAATATAGGCTAATTTTATTGGAGATTACAAGACAACTAACATCCACATATGATAGAGGAAACATCATAAGAATACTTGGGTATGGGCTATCCTTATAGATCCATTTGAAGTAGAAAGGAAATAGGATATCATGAATTTTGATGCAAAATGTGATCAATATCCCTTGGAATATTCCAAATCCACATGTCTGGTTTTTGACAAGATTGGTAGAGTTCAAAATTTGGCAAGAATACAATTTGTTTATGAAGATGCAGTAGAGGATCATTGGATGAACACAATAGATGACTATGATATCTAAATTATGGATTATTTTAGGATGACTCTATATCTAGTAGGGAGTCCCTTGAAGATAAAGATCCCACTAAAGGTCATCTAGCAAGACACTCAAGAGGTCTTAGATCCTTTGTAAAACTAGGATATGATATTTGATAGACCAATTATGAATGCAAAGGTTGATAGGGGAAAAAATGTAGATATCAATCACAGGGTGAGACATATAATAAAATTAACAAAGGATTGGATCAAGAAACCTTTTAAGTTGGAACCAATTTGTCTAACAATCACCCTCCAAGCCACAAAACACCCAGTTAAGGGCAAAGATGAAAAAGTAATGTTACCAAATTTCCCTACACAATCTCCAATTAGACTAGAAATGGTATATAAGCATGACAGAGAAGTTGGTTACTTTAGGGAAGATAGAGAAAAAAAAGATGAAATGAGATTATACTAAGAAAGTTGAGCCTAAAGCTAAAGAATTGTAGCAACAAGAGGTGACTCAAGCCTAAGAGGTAGCTCAAGCACTTGAGAACCAAGAGCCTCAAAATGAAGGAGCAACTCAAACTCAGGATATTCCAAAAGTACCTCCAACACACAAAAAAATAGGAACAAGTGTCAGAATAGGAAGCATAGGAGGTGTCACCATGTAGTCATGAGTAAAAAGCCTCTCCCTTATCTACTAAGAAAGCTAGAGTTGGACCTAAGGTCAAAAGGACTAGAAGGGAAAACACAAAGAAGGGTTATACCTTTTCCTCTAGTCCATACAACCATCCTTGAAGAAGATAAAGATGATGAAGAAGATGAAGATGAAAATGAAGAAGATAATCTTCGATTGAGTCAAAGTACATGCTTGGAAATGGCTGCTTAGGAAGAGAGGAGGAGAAGCTCCACCATCACACTGCCATCTATTCATAGGAAACCTATTGAGGTTACAACTTTGGAGGATGGGCATTAGTAGTGGATGAATGAAGAAGAGGGCAAGGGATAATATATTTTCAAGATATCTAATTTTGACTTTATGCTAGTATGGACTAATGGTGGGTGATAAGATACAAGATACACAAATGAACCAACCATTGGGAGAGGATTGGAATTAAATGCAACTTCTCCTAGAAGGATCTTTGGGTACCTCACCACCACCATTGCAACGTTTGTCATTTTTGGACAAAGGATCAACCACTCCCCTACCTCCTATCACTAAAGAAGATAGAGAAGTGTGTTAAATAGAGCCAAAACAAAGACCAACCGATAAAGTATTAGAGGAAGCTAAAATACAAGAACATCATCAAACTTCTCATGATACAAATGCTAAGACTTTTTATATTATAGATTTAGGGACACCAAATGTAGATATTTCTCTAAAGGAGAAGACTTTAGAAAGGAAAGATAAGGGAAAAGGGCCTACAAGGTAGTAGGTCATTCATCCTTGTCAGCCAAATATATGTCACCAATGGGCATTTTACCAACTTGGTTGAAAAGGGAAGTCATGGTTCAACAAAAGTGATAGTTGAACCTAAACAAAGAGGAGAGTATTAAAAGTAGAGGCCTAAGCCATCTATAGGTAATGAAAAATAGTTGACTTTCATAATTATGAATAGAGATCAAGACCTACATGGTCACATAGTCATTCCTCCTCCACATCCTGGAAATCAAAATCATATTCCTAAGGACTATTAGATTATAGAAGTCCTATTAGGAAAAACCATAATAGATACAACTAAAGTGATTATCACTATGGGTGTTAGGGATGTCTTTAAGCATTTTGATGATAATGAGAATGAATTAATGAAGTTTCACAAAGAAAATGAAATATTAAGAGGATATTTGCATGGAATTATAGGTTCATTAGATCAACACTACCTAGAGGTTACTCTCACTATGGTATTAGAAAAGAGAGAGAAGGGGAGTGTCCAAGTTGATTCAATTTTGGGCACATGTAAGCAATGGCATGAAAATTTTGAGCAGAAGGGTGTAGAGATAATACAAGTTAATTTGAATCTATTGCATAATGTTCATTCTAGTGTAGAGAAATTGGTATCTATAGTAGACCATGATTTTGGGATTATGGGTGAGGTGCATACCTAGTGAAAGGACCTTCAAGCACTCCAAACATTAAAAGGTCAAAGGTATCATATACTCATGGAAGTGTATACAATAGATGAGATTGATAAACTTTGGGATATGACTAAGAAGATAGCTACCAAATGTAAGGTAATGGAAGGACTTCATGAAGATATTCATAAGTTAAAGGGCTAGTATCAAGAGAAAATTTTGGATGCAAAGATGTATTATGATGTTATTTCCCTTGAGATTCTTGAAGATGAGTCAAAGAAAAAACTCAAGTCAGCACAAGAAGTAGTTGAAATTTTTTGAAGAACTTTCAAGGATGCTTTTCCTAATGAAGATATTAGGAAATGATTCAATACTGAAGAGGTATTGTTGAGACTTGATGCTAGAATTTATGATTATGTAGAAACTCGAATAGATAGTAGTAATTATTAGTAAATAGTCAAGCATAAATATGAGGCTTTAGGTTTTCTAGAAGCTTCCCAAGTGATGGAAATTATAGAGAAATTCAAGAGAAAACATCTACACATTGCTTTGGTATAAAGGGGAAGAAAACTCAAAAGCTAGAAATTTAGTTTTGACATTTGGGGAAAATTTTAGATTTTTGAATCTAGTGTTCAGGTGCACAATGGCCTTGGTGCATTGGTGTACTAGTGTGCTATTCTAGAGGTGCACTAGAAATTTTGAAGAAGTTAGATGTACACCAATAGTTAACTTCTAGTTTCAAATTTAGAGCTTTTCATGCACCAAAAATGCATTCTAACGACAGTTTAACTCATCTAGAAACATTCAAGGAAGGCCAAGGTTCCATTTTTAGAGTTTCTAGTGACTCCCAAATTCTCTTACAACTTCCTTCTTTTTATCTACTACTTCTTTCTTTTTTTTAAGATATGTAAAGGCTCATGCACCCATTAATTGTATAAACAAGGGAAAAGTCCTATTTTAGCACCATTTAGAGAGTCAATTTGTACATAAATAGATTTTTTTAATTAGTTTAAGAATATTTTTGCATGAAAAGATCTCTCACTCTTAACACAAATTGAGGAGATGATTTCTTATTAATTTAGCAATATAACATTTATTCCAAGTCATTATTTTGATGCAATAATTTATGTTATCAGTTCTCTCATTCTAAGTATAGTTATTCAATCCAAAGTGCGTTATTTTGTGGATTCTTGTTCATGATAATAGGGCCAATAGTTTTTTTTCTTGATTTGATCGTACAATATTTTTAGTTCTAGTGTTTGCCACATGTTGATGAATTTCATTGACATACAAGGTTGGAGAAGAGGTCACCCTTTGGTTCCTACATAGCTTCTCATCATGCATGAGCACACTTTCCATGGCCTTGTGATTTGATAAGAAGTGAAACATCTTTTGGTTTTACTAAATTCCCATTAATGATTGCATCAGTAGATTTGAGGAAGCACTATTCCTAGTTTCATTAGTTTCCTACCTAATCTTTTCAACAATTTAACTCATAGACATGTTACCATGGTTTATGTCCATTAGGATTTTCCCTTCATGATATTTACTTTCATCTCTCATTAACTTATCTTTTTTATTTTCTTTTCTTACCCTTGGTTAAATTAGGAATTCATATAGTTTCATTGTTAGATTTCATTCATTAAAAAATAGAAAATACCAAAATCATATCTCTTTTTGTGGTTAATTTTGAAACAACAAGCAGATTGATTATCTTATCTAAAATTGGTTCAAACCAAAAAATGCCTCTTTGTAAACAAATGCATTTATTTTCAACTAATTAGATTCTATTTGGTCACAAGATCACCCAAAATCTTGGAGTTGGTCACAAATCAACTTTTAAAGAGAGGAGTTTGAAAGGATTCCAATCATTAAGTATCATGTAAAATGACAACTCAACAAGAGTTATAAATAATATCTATACTTTTTATAAGACATTATGTGATGTAATGAGATTTGAAAAGGATGTTTAGGATCAAATTGAGAAGTTGTAATTAGATGTGAAATCAACAAGACATTCACTAACCATGGATGCAAGTTCAAGTATTATTTATTATAATAGATTGATATTTTCATAAGGAAGAATGATTGAATTACAAGCTATAGATGGAAAGATGAGATAAAAGCTTATATAAATTTAGTCAATATTGATACCAAATTTAGAGGCTATGTAGAGAGAGTTTTCATTAGAAAATGAGATAGCTTAAAGAGATTCACACCTCTCTATTACTGATAGTTTGATTGATCTAGCTACTCAGCTAGAAATAAAAATTTAAGTTTTGGAATTTGTTTGAATGAGTTGGTACAATGTCTTAGCAATGATTATATAGATTCACAAACCATTTTTCTACAAATATGGTTTGATCCCATCACCTAGCAACCATGAGTTACAAAAATAAGGGGGAAATAGAAATGAATATGATCAAAGGTATGCATGAAAATAATGTAAAGTGTGTATATAATTTTCTATTTCATTTTGAATTTTTTTTTAATGTATACTCATTTTGAAGTCAAAGTATAATAGAAGTCATGTATATATGCTATATATATATTGAAGTCTTAATAGAGACTAGGTCATAGTCTAAGTGGGGTACTATTTTTAGTTTTGAATGTAGTGTTTGATCATGACCAATTGCTTTTACCACTAATTTCAAAAGGAAAGATTGTTGATCCCTAAGTCTTGTTGTCTATTAGTATCAAATACTTGGTCATTTATATGCTAGAGTTGGTTGGTCATCACTACAACCAATTCACCTTATTAAGGCTAAGCATTGTATATAGGATTTTTTCATATTTTAGTTTAAGTTAAGCTATACATATTTACCAAGAAAGTCTATGTATATGGTCACTAAGTACTCCTATACAAGCTGAGTTGATCAAAATACTATATGAATCAAGTTATTCAGATTCAATTCATGTGGAGTCATATAGTATGTTTCAAGAATCCAAGACACCAATTGATGAAATAGATATTAGTTATCACCAAACATTAGAGTGTTCATGTGCCAAACAATACATTTTTCTTATATTTTTTTGGCATGACATAAACATTGAGGTAAACCATATTAGCTGACTTGATGCATGATTTAATGACCATAGAGTCATTTAAGGAGATCATTACACTTTTTTTTGAAGATCAGTAATCCCTATTCATAATGAATAGCCAATCAAAAAATTGGAAAGTATAAGTAGCAAAAATGAAGGATCTGGATCATTGATCTTGATCAAGAAATCTCTATAATTGGTTATAAAAGAAGGATATAAACCCTATTTTAAGTGTGTGAAAAAGGATATAATTTTGGATGATAGAAGAATAGTTTGAAGGTGAATTAGACAAAGTGACCAAGTATTTCATAGCCAATTAAGTGAAAAATAAAGTTATATCAAATTAGTTAAAGGATTAGTGTTCAAAAGAGGAGATTTGTAATCTACATATTAAGTGTAAATCAAAGGATTAGATACTAATACATTTTTATCAAAGTGAGTTAGGGTCAATCTCTTAACATAGTGCTCTAACAAACCTTTATAAACATCCTAACAAAATGATTATATATTTGTAATTTTAAATCCTTTAATCAAGGTAAACTAAATAAGTCTTGTTAGCTCTTAACAAGGAAGACTCCTTATGGGGCAGATCACCAAAAGTGATAATTTTGTAGCCCTAATAGGAAAACTTTATTATTGTAGTAGTGACGATTTGTGGATGTCTTTCCTAGCCTAGTTTTACCTTCACCTTGGAGGGCTTTTGGGTAACCAAAATCTTTGTGTCCTAAGTTAATCATTTACCTTCATGTTTATGGATGTGATTGGGAGTTATATCTAATGCACCATTGTAGTAAATGTTTATGTGACTTATGAAATTGTTGAGACAAGGGTTTACGGTGAAGTTATTAGATTGACTAATTGTTTGAAAGGTTAAAGTTTTATAGATCCTAATTCATCCCTCTGATTAGTATCTTACTTTCCCATTAGACTTAAGATATGAAGATGTGGATGATTCTGTGATGTCAATAGCTTAAAATTGATAGAACATTATAAGAATCATTTTTAGTTGTGAAGAATACATATATTTTATAATGTATCATTAATTAATAAATTTGGGGACCTATATGAATGTAACATGACATCTTTTTTTGTGATGTGTTGATGTCAAAGGTGCAAGATTTATCAATTGAAAATGTATGTAAATCTATCGGGCAACCATTCTAGTGTAGGAGCACCAAGATATCATAAAGGTGCCTTGAAGAGACTATCAAGTTACCCCTAGGTCACCTAAGGGATCCTAACAATTGGAGAATGAATAAAGAAAATGAAAAGTAATTTTTTCATCTAATAAAGTTAATTTTATAATTTTATAAAGTTTATATGGTCATTAGATCATTTTATATAATGGAATCATGAACAGTGCTCTATAAGCCATATTGACACCTATGGCCCTAATGGCTACTCTAGATGGTTCATTTGGTTAAAAATTATTAAATATTTATGTAATAATTAAGATTTGATGTAATAAGGTCATTTTGATATTACTATGATGTATAATAAGTCATCTAGGGTAATAGTGCAATATTGAGTAAAAAAATGTATAATATATCAAAAGTTTCCAATCTGGCCTTAAAGGGCTAAATTAGGAATTTATTGGGTAGAATAGTAGTTAATGGTTTCAAAAATGTTAAAAATTTATTTGAAGACCATTTTAAGGGACATTAGGTTCATTAGGTCAGTGGTTATGATTGTCAAAGTTGACAACATTTCCAATTTACAAAACATCCATGATTCCTTAGTTATAACTATCATGCTTGGTTTACCTTGAGACTTGTTAGTGTTTTTTAGTTTTAAGAGTTGGAATAGATTTTTTTTTATAATTTAAATGAAAAATAAATGAAGAATGGAATGTGGATTTGATTATTGTAATGATGGTTGCGTTGGAAATGTAAGAAGAGTAACTAAGAGGGGAGGGGTGAATTAGTTACCACAAAACAAATCCCAAATCCCTTAAGACTAAAATTCAAAACAAAACCAAACTTTGTTGAAACTGAAATACTTTTGTAACTCAGTTAGCTCTAAAACACATGGCTAACATAGTAACTTGGTTTACACTAAAAATTATTGTCACTCAGTAAACACTCAATTAATACTAAATATATGTATTGTTACTTTGTTAAAACTAAACATGCAGATCTTATGATATTAAGTGTGATTAACCTCAATGAACCTAGTTGAAAAATCATAAAGAAATAACATGAATGCAAGAAACACTAGGATTTAACATGGAAACCTAATTTGGTAAAAACCATGAATTACAACTAGATATTATTTTTCAATCTTCTAATGTGAGCCCTATTAGGAGCCAGCCCTGTTAAAGGTTACAAAACATGCTATTAGGTGTGACCCTATTAAGGGATCTAGTTCACCCTACTAGGAGTGGCCTTGTTAGAGGTCTTTAGACACTTTCATCTAGAAATGCCACCTTGTTAGAGGATTTAAAAAATAATTGTTAAGCTAACTCTATTAGGAGATGTGATTCACTATTACAATTATTAGAGAGTAACAATTATATGACTTGATTGTTGATGCAACTGTATTTTCTAATTTTGGATCCTTATTCTAGCTTGAATACTTGATTAGAATGTTCTTTGTAGCTTAGTCAACTCCTAATTCACTTCCTTGATTTATCTTTTCAATCCCATGCTTCTTCTTTTTCCAATTCAATCCTCAACTTGACCTTATACTTATATATTTTACCTTATCAAGTTGGCTTGAATACAATTTCAAACAAATGAATTTTTTTCCATGAGTAAGCTCGAACTAACCAACAAAATTGATACAAGAAAATCCTTTGTTAGCTGATCCAACTCAGTCAATACTAACTCAAAAAAAAATTTCCTTTAGACTTCCTTTAGTAACTAAGTGAGATTGGTTAACACTCATTCCAAGCCAACTTTTCTTTAGTAACTGACTGAGCTAGGCATACATTGTCATCCTACAAATTCCCTTTGGAAGTTGAGTGATCTTGGTTAACACTTGCTTTGAACTTGTTTAACACTAAAATACCCATCATGCATTACAATTACCTTTGACTCCCAAGTGAGCTTAGCATACATAGATTTCTTGGTATATACTTGACATTTGGGTAACATCAAAGAAAACATATAGTTAAATGATTGCACCCAACAATCTCCCTCTTTGTCATTAATGGAAGCACAACCTGTTATGATACATAAAAATTTCAAAGCCAAAATAGAAGGATAATATCCTTAGTTTCATTCTAATTCTCATCCATGAGAACTCCCTCTATCATCAATCTTTGATTGCAATAATTGCAATAAAAAAATCTGTCTTTGATATTAAAGTCAAAAATTTTGATATGAAAAACTCTCCCTCTTTGACATCTTATGCCAATGAAAATAATCAATTTAGTTCTCATTTATCTTGATGTATAGATTCATATGCAATCTGCTTTGACAATACTACATCAAATTTTTTGACCTTCAACATGCTTGGTTAATGTGTCACTAAAATATGATTAGAGAGCTTTTGACATGTGAATTTCCCCTAGCTTACGTCTTAGATACATAAATGCATTGTTAGGTAATGGCTTCATGAATATATCTATAATCTATTCTTTCGTATTCACATATTCAAATATGAAATCCTTGTCTTGCACCAATTCTCTTAAGAAATGATATTTTATTGCAAGATGTTTGGTCTTGGTATGCATCACTAGATTCTTGGATATGTTGATTGCAATGGTGTTATCACAGAAGATAACAACTAGGTTATTGATCTACTCCTTCATACCTAACAATAGTTGCTTGAACCACACAATGTTGGAACAACTAATTGTTGCAACGACATATTCTATTTCTACTATAGATTGAGAGATACAGTTCTACTTCTTTCTTTTCCAAGATACTAGCCTCTTTCAAAGAAAAAGTGCTCCACCACTAGCGGTCTTCCTATCATCAACACTTCCTGCCCAATTTGCATTAGTGAATTCCTTCAAATTAAAGATTCCCTGTTTCTTAAACCACAAACCATAATCTTGAGTACCTTTTAGATACCTCATAATTCTTTTGATTGCCACCATATGATTTTCCTTAGGATTAGTAGAGAATCTGGCCACCATACCAACTTTTAATGCTATATAAAGTCTTGTGTGCACCCCATACTAAAGTTTTCCAATCATTGATCTATATGTAGTCTGATCTACCTGCTTGGAATTGTCATTTTTGGAAAGTTTATGTATAGTAGACATAGGTATTCCAACTAGTCTAGAATCTTCCATTCCAAATTTCTTCAGCATCTCCTTGATGTATTTTCATTGAGTAATATAGATACCATCCTTCATCTATTGAATTTGTAAGCCAACAAAGAATTTTATCTCTCCAAACATTGACATTTCAAATTCCTTACTCATTTCCATAGAAAAAGATTTGTA
This sequence comes from Cupressus sempervirens, assembly GCA_028749045.1. Classification (NCBI taxonomy): domain Eukaryota; kingdom Viridiplantae; phylum Streptophyta; class Pinopsida; order Cupressales; family Cupressaceae; genus Cupressus; species Cupressus sempervirens. The sequence goes on from CM053790.1 coordinate 677,245,154, forward strand.
CAAATTATGATTTCCAATAAATAATGTATCATCCACAAAGATTTCTGCCAATACAATCTTCTTATATTGTCCTTTGATGTATAGCCTATTGTTATCATTAGTTCTTTGAAAACTAATCTTTATGAGCTAATTATGCAACCTTTCATACCATGCTCTGGGGGATTGTTTGAGACCATAAAAAGCTTTGAGTGGTTTGCCAACTATGTCCCTTTTTCTAGGATCAATGATACCTTATGGTTACTCAATGTAGACTTCCTCTTCTAAGATTCCATTCAAGAATGCTGATTTCAAATCTATCTGATATACTTTGAATTTTTTGTGTGTTGAATATGCAAGGAGTGTTCTAACAGTTTCTAGTCTAGCAAAAAAAGAAAAATTTTCTCCATAGTCAATACCTTCTTCTTGAGCATAACCCTTGAAAACTAATCTTAGCTTATTTCTTGAAACTTTTCCATTCTCATTTACCTTATTTTTGAATACTCATTTTGTGCCAATCGCATTCTTGTCATTGGGTCTAGAAACAAGATTCCAAGTTTTATTTTGTTCAATCTGATCAATCTCTTCATTCATTACCTCTATCTAGCTTTCATTTTCTAATGCATCTTTGATAGTTCTGTTATGGTTCCACAATGCACACCCCATTCCCTAGTAGGAATGGGGACCCCCTACTATGTTCTTTTGGATCTAAGGTTCCTAATCTGGAACCCAGGAAGATTAATGGAGTCTTACCTAGTCCCCAAAATCATGTCCCATGTCTCTAATAAGGAGTCTAATTTTTTAAAGAACATATCTTTTTGAAAAAAAAATTAAAAATCAAAAAAGTAAAAAATTAGAAAAATCAAAAAACCAAAGATTTAAAAACTTAAAAAAAATTGCACAAGTGCATCTTCTCTGCTATGCAAGTCTACATCAACCTTTGGTAGTGGACTGATGAACAATTGCACAAGTGCATATTGTTGCACCACTAAAGGTTAGTGTGCCTATAAAAACCCCTTCCAGACCCCACTTTTCTTACCTTACAACTTTTAATTCCCACATTTTAGAGGTCCTCATTAGGTAATCCCCATAGCTACCATACCTCCACTTTGTTCATAGCTGTCGCATCTCCATGCATCTATAGTTGTGTGACTCTAAGGTGCTACACCCTCTCCATAGATAACAGTAAAGGTTTAGTGTGCACTAACACACCTAGCTTAGGGTGCTAGTGTGTGCCAACCTATCAAATAGTGCAAAAAACTTAAAAAATTGAAAAACTAAACCAAACCCTCCAATGCAAACATGGGGTGTGCAATCCTGCACCTAATCTAGTGTGCTACTATGCTCCCTCCAAAAATCAAAACCTCAATTGAAAAGATTCAAGGGGTGTGTGGTGTACACGTTACTTGGTGCACTAGTACACACCCCCATTATGCAAGAACCTCTAACATGGATGTGAGTGCATACTTGTGCACCCAACTTAGTACACAAGTGCACACTCCTACACTTTGTGAAGAACACCAAAAATGAGGTATGCACTTGCACACCTAATCTAGTGCATAGCTGTGCACCTTATATATATATTTTTTGTTTTTATTTTTTTCATTTAAAAAAAAGAAAAGAGATATAGGTTTTTTTTTGCACATTTATGTTTTTGGGTTTTTTTAGAATAAGACTAAATCTTATCTTGTCATTTCAATTTTCAATTGATGGACATTTTCTTGTGTCATGTAGATATAATGGTATCCTGATCTGGTGAGAAAGTGACACCAAAGCCCATGGTTTACAAGTTCCAAGGGGTCCTATCCAAATCAAGGTTTCAAGATGACTATGCAAAAATAAAGGACAATGATTTGGGACACACTAACTTGTGAGAATTTCTAAGAATCTGCAAAAAACCCATAGAGAGATCAACCTTGGTATCTACTTTGATTTGATTAGGGTTGGTGAGTGCAGCTTCACACCCAACATTAGTACAGTCATCTAAGCTCATCATGACACTGGCACAACACTTTGTTCCTAAGGAAAGGGTGGTTAAGAGTGTAACTAGAGAAGTTGTTCTTGACCTCCGACCTGACAACATTGAGATGGTCTTCCATCTCCCTAAAGTGGATCAATTCATCAAACTCTCTTATGAGGCAACTAAAAGGTGGCATAGGGAACACATAAAGGGGGTGACAAATACTATCTAATATTCCTATCTCATTGAGCAGACTCCTCTAGGGAGCATAATAGGAAAGGTTGACATGACAAGGGAGTACATGAAGGAGGATATTGGCTACTCTATCATTCTAATGAGTAGGGTCATAGGTCTACCGGTAGCTAGGCACCTGAATGTGTTCATGGTAGATTTTATTGAGACTATCAAGATAGCAAAGATTCCACTTGACTGGGCCACCACATTGAGTGAGAACTTATGTGAACAATTGGGGGCATTCAAGGATAAGAAGAAGTTCTATATGACTTCATACATGGTATATCTACTAGTGGAGAGGGCTAGAAATTATCCTAGATTGTATAAGAGGGACAAGATGCAGAATTCCAATGCCTAGCCTTACATTGTCTATCCTCAACTGGTGAGGAAGAAGCTCTCAAGACAAAGCAAAGAGTACAGAATCATGAATGATACAGTCATATTCACAATCATCTAATTCATAGATGAAGACTATGCAAAGAGGTTATCTGATGATACAATAGTACAAATAATAGCTCTCAGGGCCTACTACATCTAGTTTGACACATTCACATATCTCAGGGTAGCTAGTACCACTATCAACCCAAAAATGTTCCCTAGATATCCTTGTGATAGATTGGTTTTTTTGGAGGTCATATGATAGATTGAATCTATGTATGATAGGGTTAGGAGGCAATGAAAACCATGTTGGACATGGCCTTTTGTCATAGGACCATACCAGATTAAGTGGAAGTAAGATATTCCATCTTTCGAATGGGAGTGGGAACATTATCCCCTTGAAGAGTACAACTCTTGTAGGCCATATTTTTATAACATTGGGAAAGTTGAGACTCTAGCTGGTAGAGAATTCCACCATGAAGAGGCCATTGAGGATTATTGGATGAATGCAACAAATGACTATGATTTTTTTATTAGGGACTATTGTAGGATGACTTTGTGTTTGGAAAAAAAGGCTCTTAAAATAAACATTCCTAAGGAGATACTACAACAAGATTTTGGGGAGTTGTTGGACCCCTTGTTCAACTCAGGAAAAATTGAAGAAAGACCCATAATGAACATTGAGGTTGATAGGGAAGAGGGCAATGATATTAATCAATGGGTGAAGCATGTGATCAGGATGACAAAGGTTGGATCAAGTAACCATTTCAACTTGATCCAATACCTAACATCATGATTTTTACATGCATAGGCCTACCCATACAAAGGTAGAGGAAAGAAAGTTATAATTCCTACCCTTGCAGCCCAATCTCCCATTAGACCAAAAATAGTATACCAACTTGATTTCCTAGTTGGTTACTATAAGCCTCCAAAGAGGAAAGGAAAGGGAAAAAAAAAAAAGAGGAGTTCTCCTCAATAGGCCAAAATAGAAGAGGGTCAAGTACAATTACCTCCCCAGCAACAAGAAGAAAATGTACAAGGGTTAGAGGATACTAGAGCTACTCAAGTCTAGGTTGATCCTTAATTGCCTCCCTTTGTGCCCAGCCAGTAAGAAGATGGAGAAATTCAACAGGTCTCTATTCCTTTCCCACAAGAAGAGCCAGCATCACCTTCTAAATCCATGAAAAAAAAAAGGATTAAGATTTATATGAAGAAGAGGCAAAGGGTGACTAAAATAATGGTTCCTCACCCATCTGTCCATGAAACTATTCCCAAGGGAGAAGAAGAGGAATAAGAGAAAGATGAAGAGGAACATGTGCCTTTATAGGGAAGAACCCAACTAGCTAGAGCCATAGAATAGCAAAGGAGAATAAGTTCCATAGTAACACCACCATTCATCCTAAAGGAACCCTTGGAAGTCTCTTCTTCAGAAGAGGAGGTACAACAATGGGTGGATGAGCTGAGTGAAGAGGTTGATGACATATTCAAAATGTTAGATTTTGATTTTATGCCCATAGGAATAGAATTAGTTGGGGATAGGATCAGGGATACCCCTATAGGTAAACCCCAACAAGAAGATTGGACGCAGATGCCACCAGAGTCACAAGGTCTTGATCCTACTCCTCCATCTCCAGCATAAGTCATGGTGGTAGATCAAGGCTCAGTTACTCCTCCACCTCCAAATTTTGAAAAATAATAGGTTTAGAAGGAACCTTCACAAGAGGAGGATCCATAATAAATGGTGACTGATGAAGTGTTAAAGTATGGACAAAAGGTAGAAAATTCTCAAATAGCCTCCCAAGACACTAAGGTGCAAACTATAGGGTCTATAGGGACAAAGGACTTAGAAGAAGAGTCCTTACAAAGGGAAAGAAATCTGAGGAGGAATGGTAAGGGAAAGGATGTAGCCAAACATACTCCTTTATCCTCATGAGGTAGGTCTTCTACTGAATGAGTTCCAAGGTGGCTTAGGAAAGAAATAATGAGGAGCATGAAACCACAATTCTGTGCTAATAAGGAGGATATTTTTGAGTTGGCTGAGATCTTGAACAAACCTAAATCCCCATGGCATGAAGTGAGATCGTTGGAATTTGTCAGCAGTACCCAAGATAAGGATTTTTTCACTCAAGTGGTTTTCCCTCCCGATGATATAGATATAGAAAGCCTCGGTCCACAAGATTATCAAATCAAAGAGGTCATGCTTTGGAAGCCCACATGGGATACAACTAGATTGATGGTAACCGTGGGGATCAAAGAAGTTTTTAGGAACATAGAATATGGAAGAGGTCAAACTCTGAACACTTTCAAGGAAAAACAAGATCTTAAGAGGATATTTAGCCGAAATGGTTTGTCCTCTAGATCTTGAGTACCCTGAGGAGACCTTGAACACTGTACTTAGAGATGGGGGAGCTATACACTTGGACCCATTTTTGAAAGCCTATCAATAGTGGTGATTAAGTTTTGTTGATGGGAAAGTTTTGAAGAGAAGGGCATTTTGATCATCAAGGGGAACCTAAAGTTACTATATGCTACACAGGAGAATGTGAATAAAATGGTGGCAATTTTGAAGTAGGATTTTAGCATACTAGATGAAGTAAGGGCTTGGAGTAAGGATTTATGAATTTTAAAAGCCATAAAGGGGAAAAGGTATAGGATTTTGGTAGATGTGTTTACACTGGAAGGGTTAGATTTGATTAATGATTGCATAGAGAAAATTGCGGATAGTAATAATGTAATGGAAACATTACACATAGAGATCCATTGGCTCAAGGACCAAGCCTGAGAGTGAATTTTGGAAGTAGAGCAGCATTATAGTGATGCATGTTTAGATATTTTTGAGGATGAGGAATAGGAGAAGTTTTTTCCTATAGAGGTAGTAGTGGAGAATTTAAAGAATATTTTTGAGGAAGCTGCTAATGATGAAGACATCTGGCAGGGTTTTAGAACATAAGAAGCCTTATTAGAATTGGATACCAAACTTGGGGATTTTTCTAAGACTTGAATTGAGGTAGACAATTATAGATAGAAGTTCAAAAATAAATATGAGGCTTTAGATTTACTAGATGTGGAAAATCACTAAGATTATAAAGAGAATCAAGAGAAAACATCTAGACATAGCTTTGGGATGAAGGGGAACAAAACTCAAAAGCTAGAATTTTAATTTTGACACTAAGTAAAATTTTGATATTTTGGGCCTTTTTGAGGTATGTAGGTCCATTGGTGCACAGGTGTGAAGGTCTACTTTTCCAGAAGTGTGTCCACAGTTAACTGCCAGTTCTAAAAATAGAGCTTTCCATGCATCGAGAATGCATTCTAATGATAGTTTAACTCTAATAAATGCCCAGTGAAGGATCAACTTCCACTTCAACTCAAAGCTTTCTCATTCTTTCTTCTCTCATAAATTCTTTGTTTCTTAACATGTAAAGGCTCATGCATCCAATTAATGAATAAAAATGGACGGAGTCCTGCTTAGCACTAGTTAAATTATTAGTTTGTATATAATTATTTTATTTTCTTTTATTAAAAGAATTTTATTGCATGAAGATATCTCTCACTCTCAACAAAAATTGAGGAGATTATTTCGTATAAATACTCCATTGTAATATGTAATTGGGGCCACCATTATTTTGCAATAAAATTATGCTTTTGGTGCTCTCATTTGGAATGTAGTAATTCTTGTCCAAATTTTTTGTTATTTTGTGAATTTACGTTCATGAAATTGTGATTGAGCCAAAGGTTTATTTCTTTTTTTTTGGTTGCACAATTCATTAATTCTTGTTTTTTCTATGGTATTGGAAAATTTTGCTAACATAACTAGCTTGATGAGAAATCATCAAGTTGTGCTTGCATAACTTTTTGTCTTGTATGAGCACACTTTCTATGGCCTTGTGATTTGATGAAGGGTGAAACATCATACTATCACTAAGTTTCTCACTAGCGATTGCATCAGTGGAATCAAGGAAGCACTGCTCCTTTCATTGGTTACCCACAAATTTCTTTGAAAGCTTAACTCATAGACATGTCATTTTCCATAGCTTATGTTTGTCAGGATTTTATTTTCATGTTATTTTCTTTAAATTTTTGTTATTTTCTTTGCTAACCCCCTTTTCAGAATAGGGTTTCATTTTAGTTGCATTATTAGATTGCATTCATAAAAGCATAGCTCTTTTGCATGTTTTATTTTGAAGCAATGTGTAGATTCTTCATCTTATTCGAAATCAAAACAAACCAGCAAAGACCTCCTTGTGAAAAATTACATTCATCTTCAACTAAATAAATTCTAGTAGGTTGCAAGATCAACTTGGAACCTTGAAGTTGATTCACAAGATCAACTTTTCAAGAGAGGAGTTTGTAAGAATTCTTGCCATTTAACATTGTGCATAATGACAGCTCAACAGATGTGGCACTAGAAGGAGGGTTGTACTTTTCATTTTTGAAAAAAGAGGGAAAAATTTGCCAAAGTTACAAAAAATTTCACTTTTGAAAAAATCTATATTTTCCACAAGTTTAGGATTTTTTTTTTAGTTTTTGTGAAATTTAGGTGTGCAGGTGTGTAGGTGCACAAATGTGCTGGTCCACAGGTCTGCAGATCCATAGCTACGCAAGTGTGCAGGTGTACAAGATTCTACGATACACTTGATTTGTGAGAAAGTACTTCTGCAAAGGTGTGCTTTTTCCAAAATTGGTGCAAACTAGAAGGTATTGATCCATAATCCTCATTTCAGTGAGCATTAAGATCTTCACCAAGTGCACACGAGTTTCTTGAGCTCACCCACTTTCGCAAACCATGTAGTGATAAAGGAATACCCCAAATTTGACCACTTTAATTTGAACTTTCATCATCTTTTTCAACTCCACCTCCACTCCAACCACCTAGTCGACCACCACACACTCCAATAGTTTAATCCCAAAAACCACCTTTAGGTCCACCAAATCCTCCAATGGCCTTTTTTGCAAACATTGAAGACTCACCAATAAACTTGAGAGGTGCACTCCATGACCTCCCTAAGAATCCTGAAATTTTTTGCCCAAGGTTCATTTATGGAGAAACAAAAACTAATGAAGACCACATTAAAGTATTCAAAGAAATTTGCAACCCAAGTAAATTTCTAATGAGGATGTGGTTCTTCATTTATTCTCCTACTCTTTGGGGGAAGTTGCCAACAATTGGTATGTTATTTTTCCACCTAGATGTATTGGAGATTAGGAAACCTTTGAAAAATTGTTCCTAGAAAAATTTAAAACTTTCATTAACCCAACAGTGATACATCAACAATTCATATCGATTAAAAGGGATCCAACTAAGACAATCTCATGCTTTAATCATCACTTTCACATGGCATATCACAGGTTGGAAACACCATACACTATACTAGTTGAAGCAACTATTCAGATTTATCTAAATGCTATGGACCCTCTTACCACTATCTTTCTAAGAAGGATTCCTGTAATAGATATTGATACATTGGAAAAGGTCTTCATAGAGGAAACAAATTTTACTAAGCAAGCCTATCCTAATGGAGGAGGATTGATGCTTCCAACCCAAGCTATCACAATAATGCCAACATACCCAATTAGAGCATCCCTAGTGCCTAGTCAATTCGTACCTATGGACCTAATTCTATTACATTTGGTACCCACTTCACAGAACCCTACGCTAACATATCCAATGTATGAGTCTCCAAAGATTTCTTTCTTTGAAAAGAAGGCAACAATTTTTGTAGAAGCAGACAGTAGCTTCATTTCAAAATTTGATCAGATGAAAAAGACTGTCACAAATGAACAATGAATTGACTCGTCTTAGGTTGTTAAAAGTACATAACAACAACTTCCAAAGAATGTTGGTCCTTACAACTACAATTATGGTCAAAATTGCAATAGAAACTTTTATGGAAATAACAAAAATAACGGAGGAAACAACTTCAATCCTCCTGATCAAAGTAATGGCTTCCAAAGAAAAAATTGATAGTGGAACACTCATCTAAATAATGGAAGTATTCATATAACAACATTCATATGTAGATATCAATTAGTATGATGATGGTCACAATGCACCTAACAATGATGGTTCATACTATAATAGAAATCAAGAGATGGCTCAAAGCTCTCAAGTAAATGATAATACTCCTATACAATTTAACGTTATGCTATTAGAATCCTATGACTCCACACAAAAGCCATAGGTAGAATACTCAATTGATGAAGAGTTCTCATTTCCATTCATCCAAGAACCTGACCTTCAATATGAAGAAATGTTTTCTTTTTGCAATGACAATCGAAATACGTACAACTTGAGAAGTAGAAAGGAACCTTTGATAGATGGAATTTCTCTAGTGCTACAACCAAATCCTCCTAATCCAAGGGTGAGAAAAAATTCAACACCAGTTAAAATAGCATCTAGAGTACAAAAAAATTAGAATCAAGTGAATGTACCAATAATATTGAAAAATCCTGCTTAGTCTACTGAAAAATACAATATAGTGGAGGACTTGAAATGAACAAAGGCCAATATGTCTATGTTTGACATATTGTAGAACTATCCACAACAATGAGTGGTGCTCATGAAGACCTTGGACCATATAAAGACTTCTCACAATGTGAATATTACCCTCAAAATATGTTGTCACAACAAGTTAATGTTGTGTAGGCATTGCCCACTATGTTTAAAGACATGGTAGAGGTGCCCCCATTTTTGCTCAGTATCAAAATATATGGGAAGAATCTTTATAATTGCCTTATTTATTTAGAACCTTTGTGCAATGTAATTTCATTATCCATAGCACAGAAGTTAGGGGTCACCCCTCAACATATGAACTCGATATTGATACAATTTGACAAAACATAGGTGAAAGTCATAGGTGTATTGAAGGATGTACAAATACAATTGATAGTCAACCCTTGAATTCAAGATGGCATTGATAGACATGTGTTTGATATTCTAGAGACATATGGACTTGTCCTTACTAGAGAATGGACAAAGTGTCTCAAGAGAAGGTTTTCCATAGATTTCACTCAGCTTTGTTACCATGGAAAGGTCTAAAAAATCAAATCAAAATTGATGTGGATCCAAACTTAAAAAGATGATCATAGATTACAATGCCCCTAATGAGGCATATTTCTTACAAATAGATTTAGGCTCCTACAAGGTGAAATTTTTGACACAATTTCAACTAGAAAACTAAACGATCAAGATATGGACTCCATGATTTCAGCCCCAAAAGATGAGGTTGTAACACAATTCATAAACCATATGATGGCTAATTTACAATGTCTAGGAGAAGAAGTTGATCCTAATATTCTCCTCCTTCCAAGACTTTGTTCATTGCATAAAGTTAGCCATTCGAAGTTTGAATGTTCATCATGTCAAGAAGTGGTTTCTATGGTATTAACACAAATGGTCGAAGTAAAGAAAGTCGATGACCCACAAAGTGAACCTATAGAAAACTAAAGTCCTACAAACACATCCAATGTTGTTGAAGAGATTTAAGGAGAAATTGAAGATTTGAATGCATCATAGAGTAATACCTCTTCAAATGGTGGAGGTTTGTTTTCTCTTCCAACCAGAATGATCAAAGTACAAAGAAGAATATGGCACATAAAAGGCTAGGGATCGAATTCAATGGTCATTCATCCTCTACCTAAAGTTGAAGAAATTAAAGAACTAATAGGGGAAATTCAAGACAATTAAGAAAAACACACACCTCGTCTATTAGGGAATTCACAATGGAAAATCATCAAGTTTGCCTCCTTGAAAATTACAATGGGTTCCTAAGAAGCAATCCTTTAAAACTCAGATAAAAGAGAAATTGAAGACAAACAAGCATAAGGTTAGAAAACCCAAGGAAAGCTCAATTTGGATGCTTTATTTCGATAGTTCCAAATGCAAATTAGGAGCTAGTGTAGGTATTGAGCTAGTTGGTCCAAAAAGGTAAATCTTTCTATATAGCATATTGATTGCAATTTAGATGTACTAACAATGTTATTGAATATAAGGCATTGATTCAAGGAGTTCTCTTTGCACTTGACAAAGGAGTTACAACTCTCAATGTTGAAGGAGATTCTCAATTCGTTATCTGACAAGTGAAATTGGTATATTATTGTAATGATAAGAGATTGCTTGCCTATAGGAAAAGGGTATGGGATATATTAGATGATTTTGAAGCCTTGAACATAAAGTCTATTCCAAGAAGGAAAAACATGGTAGCAGAAGCCCTTGCTATTTCAGCAAGCGTGTTGTAGTTAGTTGAAGGAATAAAGTTGAAACATTTTTTAGTTGAATTGGTTATTGCTCCATCTATTCCTAATAATATCACAAACTTCCAAGTTTTTTAGGATGATCAACATATTCTAAAATTTATTATATGCAATGCCCACTTTAAGGGACATATAATAGATGATACCCTGAATGATGTACCTAAGGATATCACAACCCAAGATGAAGATATAACCTTGAACTTGAAAACCAATACTATTCCAAAGGGAATGGTTGAATTAGAACATATCTTTGATTGTGATGAATCAGCACTTAACAAAAGAATCACTGAAGAAAAGGGGACTAATGAATGTGATTCATACAATTTAGGAATGGAAGATGATCTCAAGATGGTAAGGATTGGGAAAGTGTGTAGTTTAAAGGAAAGGGAAGACATGCTCAAATTACTCATGGAATATAAGGATGTTATCACTTGGACTTATGAAGATTTGAAAATGTATGTTCCCTAGATCATTATGCATGATATCCCACTCAAACCTTATGCTAAACCTTTCTGGAAAAGGAAAAGACCTATCAATCCCATCCTCGAGTCTTTGATAATGAAGGAAGTCAAGAAATTTTTGGATGCAAAAATTATTTTCGCTGTGCATAACTCTACATGGGTGACTAATTTATTTCTTGTACAAAAGAAGGCTAAATAAATTCAACTTTGTGTAGATTTTTGTAATTTCAACTTGGCATCTCAAAAAGACTATTACACATTGCCCTCAGTAGATGAAGTCTTACAAATTGTGAATGGTTCAAAAATGATGTCTTTCTCGAATGGATATTCAGGTTACAACCACATAATGGTAGAAGAAGAAGATAGATTAAAGAGTGCCTTTATGACCAAATGGGGAACCTTCACCTACAGGTGGATGTAATTCAGATTGATTAATGTTGGGACTACATTTCAATGAGCCATGGATGAATAATTTAAGGGATTGATTAATAGATGTGTAGTTATCTATATGGATGACTTGACTATCTTTTCAAAGGATCAAAATACTCACATTTCCAACCTAAGACAAGTGTTCAATAGGTATCATAAATATGGCATATCTCTCAATCCCAAGAAGTGTGTATTTGGGGTCACTAAGGGAAAACTCCTTGGTCATGTCATTTTTGAAGCTGGCATCTCTATCGATCCTGATAGAGTTGAAGCCATTTTGAAGTTATCACTCACCAACAGTTGTAAGGAACTCAAGTCCTTTTTTGGAAAAATAAATTTTGTTCAAAAATTTATAAGCAAATTCATAGAGATTGTCTATCCTCTCAATAATTTTCTCAAGAAGGGAGCTAAAGAACAATGGGTTCCAGAGATAAAGAAATCATTTGAGGATATTAAGGTAGCCATTTCCATGACCCTAGTATTGGTAGACCCTGATTACAACCTTCCCTCCAAGATATATTCCTTTACTTTAGAGCATTCATGTGTAGGGGTCTTGACCTAGAAGAAGGATAAGGAAGAAGAAAGACCCATTACTTTTATGATTTCCCACTAAGAAATGTTGAGTTGAATTATTCTACCCTTGGCAAAGTCTTTTGACCTAGTTATAGTGGTGAAGAAGTTTTCCCATTCAATACTAAGAAGTAAGGTGTATGCTATAGTACCTAACCCAATAGTAAAGACATTGTTGATTCAAAATGAACTTGGTGAAAGGTGAGGTAAATGAATGGAAATACTTCAAGAGTTTGACTTAGATATCCAACCTATGAAATTAGTCAAAGGTCAAGGATGGTCAAGAATGATAGCTAATAACTAGATTGGTGATGAAAAGAAATATGAGTTTGAGAAAGAAATAGATAATTAAGATTAGAAGAAAATGATAGTATCCCAAGTTGATATTGGCCAAGGTGTGGTAATAGATGTCTGGTACCAAGATATTGTCTACTATCTCCTACAGAATCAATGCCCTAGTTGATGAATAGCTCATAGGGTAGAGGACTTAAAATGAAATGTGACTCTTATATGCTACAAGAAAACAAGTTGTACAAAAGGAACTATGAAGAGATCTACTTTAAATGTTTAGGATGTGAGGAACTAAAGGAAGTCCTAGAAAAATTTCACAAGTATGGTATAGGGCATGGTTTTATAGAAGTGATGGCTCATATGATTTTAATATTGAATTATTTTTGGCCCACATTATTCAAGGTCAATTTTGAGCATGTGCACTCTTGTCATGTCTACCAAACAAGTGCTAATAGAGAAAGATACCTGACGATGTTGCTACAACCTATATATGAAGTATGTCATTTCACAAAGTGGAGGCTAGATTTCATTGGCCTAGTTAATCCACCATCATCAACTAGACACACCTACATTCTTATGGCCACTGATTATTGTATGAGATGGACAAAAATAGAAACTTATAGAAATTGCACTACTAAGGTGGTGACCGGTTTCTTAGAGGAACACATTGTTACAAGATTATGAATGCCATTCACCCTTATGTGCGATAATAGATCTACTTTTGCATCAATATTTTTAACTCAATGGGAATTTGAGTATAAGTTATTATCTAGTTCTCTTCAAATTATTACCCACAAGGAAATGGGGTAGCATAATCTACGAAGAAGAACTTGATCACAGTGATAAGATGATTGTTGAAGGAGAACCCTAGAGATTGGCATATGCAACTAAAATATGCCCTATGGATAGATCGAGTGAGGGTCAAAAAGGATTTGGGGACTTCTCCATATTTTCTTTTTTATGGATAAGAACCAATATTCCTACTTAAACTTAGAATTCCTATTTTAAATTTCATGAGTGGACATGCTAAAGATGCTAAAAAAGTAAAAATTAGATTGATGAATCTTTTGAAGATGGATGAGAAATAGATAGCTGCATTTGAGCATATGGCTAAACATGAAGTTTTCATGAAGAGATGGTTTGACAAGAGAGCCATGATAAAATTGTTGAAGATTTTTGACCTTGTTCTACTTTGGCATAAGGTGAAAGAAAAATTGGGCAGCAATACCAAGTTTCAATGCTTGTGGAGTGGTCCTTATTAGATCATAGAAATCCTCAGGGAAAAAACTTTTAGGCTTAGTTCCTTATAGGGGGAATTTATTCCCTTACCAGTAAATGGGAAATTTCTAAAACATTATTTTGAGGCCTAAAAGAACAAAAAAGAAACAAAACAAAAAAAAAAATAGTTAGGTTTTATTTTCTACAAGTGTGTCTATTTTATGCAAGTGTGTTTTTTTTTAGTTGTGTGTTTGCTTTCAATCATGTCTTTGTTTCTAAAGTTGTCTTAGTCCCAAGGGATAAGTTGCATTTGATATTTTATTTTGATATACTTCACTAACCACTCTTTGGTTCCAATTTTAGGAAGAGGTATTTATTTGTCAAAACATTTCTATGATTGTGTATCATTTACCAATTGAGTAATAGACATTGCTTGCAGCAATAGGGAGACTTTTAGTCTTAAATTTAGGGTTCTAAACCAACAAGCTCTCAATACTTTACAAACTTAAGAATTGATTGTCTCAGGTTTTACCAAATTGAGGTTGAAGATACCAACGGATAATCCAAATCCCAATTGGTTCAAAGGGTCTTCTCGCAGGGTTGCTATGATCATTATTTGGCATGAGAGTTTCTAAAAGTTCTAAAAGAGAAACACAAGGGATGTTCACCAAAGATGAAATTAAAGAAATGACACCAATTTCTTGGCTACAAAGTCTAAGTGTAGTCAGGATATAAAATAAAGAAAAAAGAAAAGAAAGAAAAGAAAAATGAAAAGAAAAGGACATTGTTAACACTGAAGGATTCTAAAAGAGTTGAAATGGAAAAAAAATATAATTTCAAAGCAAGGTATCTTGTACCAAAATGTTGCTTCATTAATAGAAAACTACATGGAGAAATTATTAAAATTTTTCTAGAAAATAAAAAGGAAGTGACACCCTACTAAGAACCTGTGAATTGATTCTCTCATCTAGTCAAGCAAGCAATCGATAAACAACCTTTGTGAAGATTCTTAATCAATGAACTAGGAAGGGTGGAAGATTGTTTTCATGTTGACAAAAAATCTGATAGACTACATCCTAATATGTCAAAGGGAATGAATACATGAATCACACAATAAACTTGAAGGTTTTGGATCTTGAAGTTTGACTATGAAGTCATTCAAAATACACTCAAGGCGTTCGATGTTTAGTTGGTGTTCCACACATGTTGAAAGAATGTTTGGTGATGAAGAAATGTCTTTATCATTTCTTCATTTTTTTTTTGACTATTTGTTGTGTTTCCATAACACACACCCCATTTCATAGTAGGAATGGCGACCCCCTACTATCTTCTTTTGGATCTAAGTTTCCTAATCTAGGACTCGTGAAGATTAATGAGGTCTTACCTAGTCTCCAAAATTGTGTCCCTATCCTTGCTAAGAAGTCTAATTTTGAAAGTACATGTCTTTTTAAAAAATAAAATTTAAAAATAAAAAAAGTAAAAAAGTAAAAAAATCAAAAAATTGAAAATTGGAAAAGTTCAAAAAAATTGCACCAACACGTCTTCTTTGTTGTGCAAGTCTACACCAACCTTTGGTAGTGCATCGATGCACAACTACATAGTTGCACAAGTGCACACCACCACACCATAAAAGGTTAGTGTGGCTATAAAAACCCCTTTTCCCCCCACTTTTCTTACCTTTTGACTTTTAGTTCCCACATTTTAGAGCTCCTCATAAGGTGATCCATGTAGCTATTGCACCTCCACTTTGTCTGCAACTCTTACATCTCCTTGCATCCATAGCTGTGTGACTCTAAGGTGCAACAACCTCTCCATTGATAACATGAAAGGGTTAGTTCACACTAATGCTCCTAACCTAGGGTGCTAGTGTGCACCAACCTATCGAACAACACAAAAAACTTAAAAAACAAAAAAACTAAACCAAACCCTCTAATAAAAACATGAGGTGCTTAGTCACACACCTAATTTGTTGCAATACTACACACCCTTTGAAAATCAAAACCTCAATTGCAAAGATTCAAGCGGTGTGTCATGTGCACTTGACTTGGTGCGCTACTATGCACCTCTGTTATGTGAGAACCCCTAACACGGATGTGAGTGTGCACTTGCACACCCAACTTAGTTCGCAAGTGGACACTCCTACAATTTACAAAGAACACCAAAAATGAGGTGCACACATGCACACCTAATCTGGTATGTAGGTGTGCACATTATATTATTTTTTATTTTTCATTTAAAAAAGAAAAGAAAAGGGATATAGGTGTTTTTCACACATTTATTTTTTTGGGTTTTTTTAGAATAAGACTAAATGTTATCTTGTCATTACAATTTTGAACTGATGGACATTTTCTTGTGTTGTGCAAATATAATGGCATCACCATCTAGCGAGAAAATGGTACCAAAGCCCATGGTTTTCAAGTTCCAAAGGGGTCCCATCCAAATCAAGGTTTCATGATGACTACATAGAATTAAAGGACACTGATTTAGGACACATAGACTTTGGCGAATTTCTAATAATTTGCAACAAACCCACAAAGAGATTAACCTTGGTATCTACTTTGATTCAATGAAGGTTGGTGAGTGCAGCTTTGCACCCAACATTAGTATAGTCATCTGAGCTAATCATGACACTGGCACAACACTTTGTTCCCCAGAAAGGGTGGTTAAGAGTTGTTCTTGACCTTTTTCCTGACAACATTGAGAGGGTCTTCCATCTCCCTAGGGTAGATTAACTCATCAAACTCTCTTATGAGGTAGCTGAAAGGTGGTATAGGGGACACATAAAGGAAGTGATAGCTATTATCTAATCTTCCTATCTCATTGAGAAGACTCTTGCAAGGAGGATAATAGGAAAGGTGGACATGACAAGGGGGTACATGAAGGAGGATATTGGCTACACTATCATTCTTCTAAGTAGGGTCATGGGTCTACTGGCAGCTAGGCACCTAAATATGTTCATGGTGGACTTTATTGAGAGTATCAAGATAGTAAACATGCCACTTGATTGTGACACCACATTGAGTGTGAACTTATGTGAACAATTGAGGGTAGTCAATTATAAGAAGATGTTTTATATAACTTCATACATGGTATATCTACTAGCAACAAGGGCCACAAATTATCTTGGATTGTACAAGAGGGGAAACATGTAGGATCCCAATGCCTGGCCTTACATTGTGTACCCTTAACTAGTGAGGAAGAAGCTCTTAGGAGAAAGAAAAGAGTACATAATCATGAATGATGCACTCATATTTGCAATCATCTAATTCATAGAGGGAGACTATGAAAAGGGGTTATCTAATGATGCAATAGCATAGATAATAGCTCTTGAGTCCTACTACATCTAGTTCAAAACATTCACATATCTTAGGGCAGTTGGTGCCATTGTCAACCCAAAAAATCTCCCTAGATATCCTTGTGATAGACTTGTTTTGTTGGAGATTGCATGGAAAATTTAATCGATGTATGATAGGGTCAAGAGGCAATGAAGACCATGTTGGACATGGCCCTTGGTCATAGGACCATACCAAGTTAAGCAGAAGAAATATATTCTATCTTTCAAATGGGAGTGGGAACATTGTCCCCTTAAAAAGTACAACTCTCCTAGGCCATATTTTGATAACATTGGGAAAGTTGAGAGTCTGGCTAGCAGAGAATTCCACCATGAAGAGACCATTGGGGACCATTGGATGAATGCAAAAAATAACTAAAATGTCCATATTAGGGACTATTGTAGGATGACATTGTATTTGGTAGAGAAGGATTTTAAAGAAAATTCATAAGGAGATACTATAGAAATATTTTGGGGAGTTGCTGGACCCCCTGTTCAAGTCGAACAAAATCAAAGAAAGACCCATAATGAATATTGAGGTTGACAAGGAAGAGGTTGATCATATTAATCACTGGGTGAGGCATGTCATCAGGATGACAAAGGATTGGATCAAGAAACCATTTCAGCTTGATCCAATACCTAACACCATGATTTCTTATGCACAAGCCTACCCAGAGAAAAAGTAGAGGAAAGAAAGTCTCCCATTAGGCTAGAAATAGCATACCAACTTGATTGCCCAATTGGATACTATCACCCTCTAGAAAGATAAGGAAAGGGCAAAAGAATGAGGAGTTCTCCTCAATAGGTCAAAATAGAAGAGGGTCAAGTGCAAGCACCTCCCCAACAATAGGAAGAAAATGTACAAGGGTCAAAGGATACTAGAGTTGCTCAAGTATAGGTTGACTCTCAATTGCCTCCCTTTGTGTCAAGCTAGTTAGAAGAGGGGGAAATTCAACAAGTCTCTATTCCTCCTCCACAAGAAGAGCCATCATCCCCTTCTACCTCCATGAAATAGAAAAGGATTAAGATCCATATGAAGAAGAGGCAAAGGGTGACTAAAAGAATGGTTCGTTGCCCATATATCCCCAAAACTATTCTTGAGGGAGAAGAAGAGGAAGAAGAGGAAGATAAAGAGAAACATGTGCCTTTATAGTGAAGAACCCAGCTAGCTAAAGCCACAAAACAAAAAAGGAGAAGAAGTTCTATAGTAACACTACCATCTACCATAGAGGAACTCATGGAAGTCTCTTCTTTAGAAGATGAGGTACAACAATGGGTGGATGAGTAGAGTGAAGAGGGTGATGACATATTCAAAATGTCAGATTTTGATTTTATGCCCAAAGGAATAGAATTGGTTGGGGATAAGATCATGGATACCCCTATAGGTGAACCCCAACAAGAAGACTAGGTGTAGATGTTGCCAGAGTCACAGGGTCCCAATCTTAGTCCTCCATTTGAACCACAAATCACAATGGTAGATCAAGGCTTGGTTACTCATCTGCCTCCAAATTTTGAAGAAGAATAGGTTCAAAAGGAACCTTCACAAGAGGAGGAGGCATAAAAATGGTGATTGATGAAGTGTCAAAGGAGGGACAAATGATATAATATTCTCAACCAGCCTCCCAAGACACTAAGGTGCAAACTACAAGGTTTATAGAGATAGAGGCCATAGAAGAAGAGCCCTCACAAAGGGAAAGAACTCTAAGGAAAAAGTATATGGGAAAGGAGGTAGCAAAACATACTTCTTCATCCTTGAGAGGTAGGTCTTTGGCTAAATAGGTCCCAAGGTGGCTTAGGAAAAAAAGAATGAGGAGCATGAAACCATAATTCTGTGCTAACAAGGAGGATATTTTTGAGTTGGCTGAGATCTTGAACAAACCTAAATCCCCATCATATGAAGCAAGACCATTGGTATTTGTCAACAGTACCTACAATTAGGATTTTTCCACTCAAGTGGTCATCCTTCTTGATGATACAGATACAAAATTCCTTGATATGTAAGATTATCAAATCAAAGAGGTCATGCTTGGGAAGCTCGCATGGGATATAACTAGATTCATGGTAACCATGGGGATCAAATAATTTTTTAGGAACATGGAATAGGAAGAGGTTGAACTTTGAACACTTAAAAGGAAAAATGAGATCCTAAGAGGATATTTAGCTGAAGTAGTTGATCCTCTAGATCTCGAGAACCCCAAGGGGACCTTGAACACTATACTTAGAGAAGGGGGAGCTACGCATTTATACCCATTTTTAAAAGCCTATCAACAATGGCTTGAAATTTTTGAAGAGAAGGGAATTTTGATCATCCAAAGGAATCTAGAGTCACTAAACCCTACATAGGAGAATGTGAATAAAATGGTGGCAATTTTAAAGTAGGATTTTAGCAAACTAGATGAAGTAAGGGCCTTGAGTAAGGATTTATGAGGTTTACAAGCCATAAAGGGGCAAAAGTATAGGTTTTTAGTAGATGTGTATACAGTGAAAGAGTTATATTTGATTGATGATTGGATAGAGAAAATTGTGGATAGTAATAAAGTAATTGAAACATTAAATGTGGAGATCCATCATCTCATGGATCAAGCCCGAGAGCAAATTTTGGAAGTAGAGAGGCATTATGGTGATGAATGTTTAGATATTTTTGAAGATGAGGAATGGGAGAAGTTGTTGCTTGTAGAGGTAGTATTGGAGAATTTCAAGAATATTTTTGAGGAAGCTATTAATGATGAAGACATCTAGGAGGCTTTTAGAACAGAAGAAGCCTTATTAGAATTGGATACCAAACTTGGGGATTTTCTTGAGACTCGAATTGAGGTAGACAATTATAGATAGAAGATAAAGGATAATATGAGGCTCTCAATTTATTGGATGCAAAAAAATTATTAAGATTATAGAGAAGTTCAAGGGTAAACATCCATACATAGCATTGGGATGAAGTGGAACAAAACCTAGAAGCCAGAATTTCAATTTTGACACTCGATAAAATTTTGAGATTTAGAGCCATTTTGAGGTGCACTGACTATCAGTGCACTGGTAGTTAATTGGAAAGAAATTTTTGAAGAGAAGGGAATTTTGATCATTTAGGGGAACCTCAAGTTACTATATGCTACATAGGAGAATGTGAATAAATTGGTGGTGATTTTGAAGTAGGATTTTAGTATACTAGATGAAGTAAGGGCCTGGAGTAAGGATTTATGAGTTTTGCAAGCCATAAAGGTGCAAAGGTACATGATTTTGGTAGATTTTTATATAATGAAAGATTTAGATTTGATTGATGATTGGATAGAGAAAATTGCAGATAGTAATAATGTAATTGAAACATTACATGCAGATATCCATTAGCTCAAGGACCAAGCCTAAGAGTGAATTTTGGAAGCAGAGTGGCATTATATAGATGCATGTTTAGATAATTTTGAAGATGAGAAATGGGAGAAGTTGTTGCCTATTGAGGTAGTAGTGGAGAATTTCAAGAATATTTTGGAGGAAGTTGCTAATGGTGAAGACATCTGGCAGGCTTTTAGAATAGAAGAAGCCTTATTATAAGAATTGGATGCCAAACTCAGGGATTTTACTGAGGCTTAAATTGAGGTAGAAAATTATAGATAGAAGGTCAAGGATAAATATGAGGCTCTAGATTTACTAGATGTGGAAAAAATTCACTAAGATTATAGAAAGATTTAAGTGCAAACATCCAGGCATAGCTTTGGGATGAAGGGGAACAAAACCTAGAAGCTAGAATTTAAATTTTGATACTTAGTAAAATTTTGAGATTTTGAGCCATTTTGAGGTATGTAGGTCCATAGCTGTATAGGTCCATAGGCATGAAGGTCTGCTTTTCCATAAGTGTGCCAATAGTTAAGTGCAAGTTCTAAAAATAGAGCTTCCCATGCATAAAAAACACATTCTAATTACATTTTAACTCTGATAAATGCCCAGTGAAGGATCAACTTCCATTTTTGGCACTTCCAAACACTTCCACTTTGACTCAAAGCTTTCTCATTCTTTCTTCTCTCATAAATTCTTTTTTTTTTGTAACATGTAAAGGCTCATGCATCCAATTTATGAATAAAAATGGGGAATCCTACTTAGCACAAGTTAAATTGTTAATTTGTATATAATTAGTTTTCTTTTTTTATTAAAATAATTTTATTGCATGAAGATATCTCTCACTCTCAACACAAATTGAGGAGACAATTTCTTATAAATTCTCCATAATAATATGTAATTGGGGCCACTGTTATTTTTCAATAAAATTATTCTTTTGGTGCTCGCATTTGGAAAGTAGTAATTCTTGCTTAAATGTGTGATTGATTTGTTAATTTATGTTCATGGAATTTTGATTGAGCCAAAGGTTTATTGCTTCATTTCTGATTGTGAAATTCATTAATTCTGGTGTTTGCTCTGGTATTGGTGAATTCTACTGATCTAACTAGCTTGATGAGAAATTGTTGAATGATGCTTGGATCAATTTTTGTCTCATATGAGTGCACTTTCTATGGCCTTGCAATTTTTTGAAGGGTGAAACATCATATGATCACTAAGTTTCTCACAGATGATTGCATTAGTGGAATCAAGTGCTACTCCTTCTTTCATTCGGTTACTCGTCGATTTCTTTGAAATCTTAAATTGCAGACATGTCATTTTCCATAGTTTATGTCCATTAGGATTTTATTTTCATGTTATTGTCTTTAAAGTATTTTTATTTGCTTTGCTAACCCCCCTTGTTAGAATAATATTTCATACTAGTTGCATTATTAGATTGCATTCATAAGAACATAAAAATACAAAAAATTAGTTCTTTTGCATTTTTTATTTTGAAGTAGTGTGCAAATTCTTCATCTTATCTGAAATCAAAATGAACCCAAAAAGGCTTCTTGGTGAACAATTAAATTTATCTTTAGCTGAACAAATTCTAGTAGGTTGCAAGATCAACCTAGAACCTTGGAGTTGATTTGCAAGATCAACTTTTCAAGAGAGGAGTTCGTAAGAATTCCTACCATTTAGCATCGTGCATAATAACAACTCTATAGGTTCTACATTCAAATTTAGTAAAAAAACATGTACCTTTTAATTTGATCTTTGCTATTGTATCTTCTGATTGATCTACAATTATTTTCTTGGGTTCATGATGCTTTCTAAAATATCCAAAATATTTGGGCTCCTTCTTTCTAAATTTAGTAGGTTCACCATGATCTTCTAAATCATGTTCAAGTTCCATTCTCCATGACTCGAGTCCATCAAATGATTCAATTTTTTGTTAGAAATGCTTTAGAATAACCAAGAGGGGGGTGAATCAATTATTCAAGCTCCAAATGTCCTAATAAAACCCCTTTTTTAAAACTATAGTGAGCCCATTAAACTAATCATGCATCCAAGAAAGGCATTTTTCTTAGCAAGTTACTAATAAATTAACATGCAGGAACAACACATGAAAAATCAACACATAACATAGTGATTTACATGGAAACCCAATTTGGAAAAAATTGCCAATAACATGCTACTCAATTCTCACTCTTTTGAAGTGATGCTTTGTGAAAGGCCTACTCTATTAAAGGCTACAACACACTATTAAATGTGACCTGGTTAAAGGATTTCAACCACCTTGTTAGAAGTGGGCCTAGTTAAAGGACTTTAGAACATTCACTTGGAATGTCACCTTGTTAAATGATTTATTAAATAGCTATTAAACCAACCTAGGTCCATATGATTTTACCCTAACTAATACAATTACTAGAGAGTAACAATAAGGCCTTTTGATCTAATACAACTCACAACATAACTTGCAAATTAGAGATCTCAATTTAGCTCACAAATTTTCCTAACTTTCAATCTCTGCAGCTCTAATAGCTAATCCTCCTTTCAGGCTTCATCTCCTTGAGTCTCCATTCTCATTGTGCTAGGGCAATCATCTATGTGGTCACCTATCAAAGCATCATCTCTGTACTTGTACCTGTGAATTGTGGGCCTCTAAACCTCACAGACACTTCAATGTGGTCATTACTTGCAGAATCATCCTAGAATAAACATTGGATTGTTTATCCAAGAGGTCTAATAGAGTGACCTATCGCCTTCTATCTAGAAGGATTTTTCCTATTTAATATCCTTAGAGATGATGCTTAGGCAACTAGACCCTCTAAGAATAAACGCTTTAAAGATGTAACTAAATCTATATGGAGATACAAAGTAATATAGAATGGTATATGCAATTTAGTCTAAATACATATAAAAGAAACTATATTAGAGCATATGCATATTATGCTAAAAATGATTCTTAATCTAAGAAATGAGAGTGTATGCTAATAATGAGTAAATGAGCGCACAGTTCAATAGAGTTTCAATAGCAATTCAATTCAACCTCTGTAATGAGGAAATGAGGGTCTCTTAAATAGACTTTCTTGGAATTCATCAATGGTTGAGGTCAATTTTAATCAATGGTTAGGATTGAAGATGAGGTTCAATTAAGGTGGAAGATTCCCAAATTAGAGGGAGTTAACTGGATCAGATCTGAGTGTAAGAGCCACTCAACTCAGATAGACTTCAGTGTGAGAGCAAGTGATCTAAGTCACTTCTAATTTGATCAGCAGTGAACTGGGAATTTCTATTCTTGAATTGAAGAGAAAATTAGGAGAGATATTTAATTTAATAAAATGAGATATGCTCTCATAATTACCTCTTTCTATTTAATTAAATAATTCTATTTAATTAATTAGAGACACTCTTATTTAATTAAATAACTTCATTTAATTAATTTAGGAATAACTTCCCATTTAATCAAATAACTTTGTTTAATTAATTTAGAAGTAGTTTCTCCATTTAATTAACTAATTTCATTTAATTAATTAGAATAGGAATATTTATTAAATTAAATAAATTTAATTCCATAGTACATTAGCCTTAGGAGATAATTTAATTTAATAAAGTATGAAAACTTTAGATTAAATTAAATTGAAATCAAATAGGTTTAATTTGGCTAATATGAGTGCATACTATAGGGATTAAATAATGAGTATAATGAATGCAGATTAGGGTTTTCTGTATCTTGCAATTAAGTCAAGTAGCGAATAGCAGAATGAGAATTGCCTATTAGAATAGGTCTTAAGAATTGATCAAAAATAGACCAGAATTGGTTGAGATGGCAATGAGCCAATTTTGGGGTATTACAGTACTCTGTTCCTTCCTCTTGATGCCTTCTCCTTGACGCCACACACTTTCTCCAACCACACTTGCTTCTTGACCTGTAACTCCTTAAATAGAAGCAATCAATACTTTTCCCACTCTAATCTTTTTGTTCTTAATTTTTGTTTGAATGGAATAGGTAAGTTTCAATGAATCTACCCTTAATCTTGTTTCTTCTAGAAACATCATGTAGAATCCTCTTATATTCCCCCAAAAATAGTTAACCTAATACTCTATGACACCAACTCATCATCCTTATCCTCCATCTGGTTCACAAACTTCAAGGTAACAAACTGTGTTACTCAACACAAACTGTGTTTTACTGATGCTTGACACCTATTGTGGATTCACTTGGCATCAACTAAGTTTTATTGATTCTCGAAACCTAAAATTTCTTGGCACCTTCTATTTCACTTGGCACACACTAGATTTTGCATTTTCTCGGCACTTACTGATAACCTACTTAGCATGAACTAGCTTGCTCAACACACACTAAAGAACTTAGTCAATCTTTGCAAATAGTCTTGTTACAACTTATTCTTCTAGAATTTATAAGTGTAGACAACCTTTGTATCTTCAATTATATTATAAATACATCATTTTATGATTGTCTTAATTGATCCTTGCATTTCATTACAAAACCATAACTAACCTTTCTATTAGGTGCTTTTGTTACATCTTATTCATTAAATCCTCTTCATCAATCAACTAAGTAATAGTACTTGGATCTTATAAACAATTGTCATCCTAAAAAATAGTAGGTTTGATATTAGTGACAAAACAATGATTGAAAACTTTCTTTTTCAACAGTCTCCCTTCTTTGCAAACAATTCTCTCTCTTTAATAGTGATCTTTTCAATCAAATTTCAACATTTGTACTAGCTAAAAATTAGGTCCCTTTGATGGTCATTGGGGCCCTTTAGATTGTCACTCAAGTTGCACTACTCAGGTTGAACTTAGAATTTTGGAGACTTAGGTAGTGAAGATTACTAACCACTATTTTCTTGAAGTTTAGGTAAAGTATCAAGCTCATAGTAAACAAAGTTTATGTAGTCTCTAGAATTTTTCCTACTTTGTTCTTTAGAGTCTTCTATAAACTGATCAATCTTTACATGTGGACTTTCTATAACTTTTTGAGTAGATATATTCAAACATTTTTATGTTTTTCTCTTATTGGAGTATACCAAGAATATGCCTTCATCACTTTTCACGTCAAATTTTATTTTTCTTGACTCCTTTAGAAGATACCATTTTCTTCCAAATACTTTGAAATAAAATAGATTAGGCTTATAACCATACCATAATTCAAAAGGTGTTTGATTTGAGTCCTTCTTTAACCAAACTTGATTCAAGGTATGAATTGTAGTGTTGGTTGATTCTTTATAGTATTTAATAGCAACACTCTTCTCTATCATTATTGTCCTTACACAATCAATGATTGATCTATTCCTTCTTTCAAAAATTCCATTCTACTGAGGTTACTAGGTATAGATACCAATATTTTGATTCATTTTTCATTGCATAATTCATTGAGCTCATTCAAGATGAACTCACCTCCTCTATCCGATCTTTAAGTATTTTATTCTCTTTCATGTTTCTTTCTCAACTCTAAATAAATACCATTTGAACTTTTGAAAAGCTTCTAATTTGTCTTTTAAATACATAATTTTCATCATTCTAGAATAATCATCAACAAACAAAATAAAGTACTTATCTCCAATGTAACTGTGTATGCTAATAGGTCCACAAAGGTCTATATGAACCAACTCCAAGAATCCTTCAAAATGATAGTTTTTTCTTTTAAAACTTGTCTTTCCCATCTTTCCAATTTGACAATTCTTGCAAATTCCCATATCAAGTTTCTTCAGGCTTGGAATGCCTCTAACCCTTTTGTTCTTTCTCATGTTGAGTAGGTTACCAAAATTCACATGACACAACCTTTTATGCCATAACCAACATTCATCTACTTGAGCTATGAAACATAAATTTATAGTTAGATCTAGGTAGAATAGATTACCTCTTGTTTGATTACCAATCCCAACTAGATTTCCATCTCCATCCAACAACTTGGCTTCCCTATTCATGAATTCTACCTTGAATCCAACATTATTCAATTGTGCCACACAAAGTAGATTATGCTTTAGTCCTTCAATCCAATATGCATTATCACATCTAAGATCATTGGTTAGTGCAATACGACTTTTCCCTTCACATAACAAGGTTCATGATTTCCAAATGTGACACTCCCACCATCATAATGTTCCAATTGCTCAAATTTAGATTCATCACTAGTCATGTGGTGGGAACAACCACTATCAATAATCCATGTATCCTTCTTAGGATTACATATAATTTCTTGAGTAGCTGACACTCTAATTGCATAAATAGGAAGAATGGTTTTGAGTACATTGCTTACGATTGTTATATCATCAATTTTTGCACCTATGGCTTTGATTGCACACACACTAGCTTTGATTCTTTTATTTTACTATGTAATGTTCTCATCTTCTTTCATCTTCATTTGATCAAATTGACCTTTGAGACTTTCTAACTTGGCTCTCCTTACATTATCATCACCTCTATAGATAGCTTTCAACTTGATCCATATCTCATAAGCAATAGCATAATCTTTTACCTCATCAAATTCAGCACAGTGTTGAAATTATTTAGAATAATTAAAAGGGGGATGAATCAATTATCCAAAGTCTAGATGACATATAATTAAAAAAATTTATAACTCGGTGAATCCATATCCATAAATCAATTTCATCATGCATGCATCCATCAAATTATGTAATCACTTAAACTTGTACATTACTGTCAAATCAACTTTGCAAAAATGTAAACACAAAACATAACAAATTCAATAACACATTTGATACAATTATTTAATGTGGAAACCCAATTTAGGAAAATCCACAAGTAACATGCTACTCATTCTTACTCTTTTGAAGTGATGTCATGTGAAAGGCCAACCCTGTTAAAGGTTGCATACACATTGTTAAATGTGACCTAGTTAAATGATTTAAATCTCCCTTTAAGGAGTGAGCCTTGTTAGATGTCACCCGGTTAAAGGATTTAGAAATGAGTTTTAGGTTAACTTTAATCCAAACAATTTACACTTGAAGATTTCAAATCTTTTTTTTAGTCCTACATTTTACTTAGCTTTCACACACTTTAGCTCTAATAGCTTGTTCACCCTTCAAGAATCCATGCCCTTAAGCCTTCTTGCTTTTCTTGCCAATGTAGTCTCTTTACTTAGGTCACTGAATGAAGCTATACCTTGGACTCCTTGTCTCCCTTATGTTCTCACACATGAAAAAATTTGCTTCTAACCAACTATCTATATAAATAGAAACTTAAGATCTTTTGTTGTTCATCCCCCATTTTCCATTTTAGGGTTAGGTTAGATTAGGTAGGATTCAATGAATCTACCTACTATTTCATTTCATCCCTTTCTAGAAACTTCTCCGTCAATCCACATTGAATTCACTTCAAAATGTTTTACCATGAATTTTGTACCACTAGCTCATCAACCTTATCTTCTACATGGTTCACACAATCTAAGAAATCAAACTTGTTGGCTCAGATTCATCGAATTCTTGATATTCCTCATAATGCTGACACACAACATTAATTGGCTTCTGATGCTTGGCACATACTATATTTATTAGTATCCTCTATCGAATCACTTGGCACAAACTAAAGTTTACTAGTGCTCAGCATCAACTAAACTTTACTTGACTTACACTATCTCACTTGGTTACACTAAAATTGACTTTTCTTGGCACCAACTAATTTTTTATTTGGCTTGCACTAGCTTTTCTTAGTACCTACTATGTAAATTGTCAATCTTGGCAAAAAAACTTCATTTAACTTGTTCTTCTAAACTTAGTGTAACCATCCTTTGCATCTTTAAGTAGATTATTAATGCACTATAATGTCATTGTCTTAACTAATCCTTGTACACCTTTTCCATAGCATAACTCAACACTAGTACATTTGACCCCATTTTAAGATCAAAATTTTTGACCATCTATTAAAATGGGGTCAAATTGGTCGGAATATGCAATGAAAAATATCTTTTTTTAAAACACATGCCCATGTTGGTCAAAATTTTGACCAACACGAGCTTAACATATGAAAAAAATTAAAAGGTTTCTTCGTTGTTTCACTAAGCATGCAAGTAAAAGGGTTTCATTTTCATGAAGCGCGCAGGAGCATAGGCATCAAGGAGCAGGAGTAGGAGCATTTTGTTGATGAAATCTTTCAATATCTTGTTCAAGGAATCTCTAATATGCAAATCTCCATCAGCATAAGGTGGGACCATCGTAAAGAGTAAAAATATTCCCCGTGTTCTTGTTTGCAGCCATTTCTCATCCCACAACTTCTCTATTTTTGGTTCACGTGCTGTTGAATTGGCTCTTAATGGTTTGCTTCAGGTGAGTTCTATTATACATTTTGGTGAACCTTTTAATTGGGAAACTTTGCTGATTCTAATATTTTAGTTATGTTACTAGTTCAGGAAATTTTTTAGGTGTTTTCTTCCTTCTTCTTTTCATTTTGGGTTGGGGATTTGGATTTCTAATTATGGGGCTTGAAATCGATGGGGGTTAAGATTTTCCATTTGTATAAATGCTTTTAACTTTGCAAAGAAATGCCTTTTAGTAAATTGTTCCTATTGTGATTTTTGGAGGGAATGGTTGTTTAAAGGTTTGATCGAGATTGATTGAATGGACATTTGGCTTCTAAAATTGTTGGAGTTATTCCATACCCCAGGAAAATTTGGACTTCAGAAGGGTTGTTGGTTCAATGATACGGCCGAGTTTTAATGAGAGTTTTAGAGGGTTTAAAGGCTGCTCCAATTTTTAATTTTGATTCCATTGAAATCTGTTTTACGTATTGCATTTCTGGAAAATCATAAGACATGAGTTAGTATTGACTAAATCATTTCTTATGAGTACCAATCAATAATCATAACAAATAAAGTGTAAATCATTCAGTTCGTGTATATTAATAATCATAAGTAATACGAAATAATGTAAACTATGATTCTTACAAAATATGATAAATGGAAATCATTATAGCTTAAATCACTTCTCATAGAATGAGTCAGTGTGAATCAATAACAATAAGAAATGAGGTGATGTAAACCATTTTTCATACAAAATGATCAATAAAAAGTTGGGGTAAATTAGTTTAAAAAAATACATTTTATGAATCAATAGTCATGAAAAAATGCAAATCATTTCTCATAAAATATGTTAAATCATTAATACGAATCAATAGTAACCATAAGAAATGTAATCTAAATCATATATCTCATAAAATATAAGATATAATAAATCATATAAGATACTAGAATGGCCATAAGAAATCTTTCTCGATAAGATATGAATCATTAATCAAGAAGAAATAGTATAAATAATTCCTCATAAGAATTGCGTATGGTGAATCAATAGTGATTATGATAGAAGTTAGATAATGTAAATCATTTCTTATCAGATATTAATGTAAATGAATAATCAATGAGAAGTGAGGTAGTGCATGTAAATCATTCCTGATATGAATCAATAATCAAGGATACATAGTGTAAATTCTTCCTCATAAATTTTGAGTCAATGTGAATCAATAATCATAAGAAAAGTGTTGATTGAAGTGATAACCGAGTGTAGATCATACTATGCTAAGCTACTTCAAAAAATGATATCTTTTTCAGTATGTAGCTAAAGAAGCTTCATAAATGAAGGGAAGAGAATAGTAGAACGTACATTTATTTAGGTATTCTCATTATCTTCAAGGCGATATTCATGCATAATCCATTCTGCTTTCTAGCCATGAGGGGCTCTCCTAGTGTAGAAGACTAAGGTATTTCTCATTCCAATCCTCTTGAAGTTCATATAAATGGCCTTATCATGGCCAGTTGCCTTCCAAAACCCTATATTTGTTTCTCTATTTGTGTAGGTGCCTATTGGGTACTTCTTGTCTTTATGACTAAAAAAGTACCACTCGTTTTGTGGAGAAGAACCTATCTTGCATCTCTCTGGTTCATTTCAAAATAACAATTAGGGGAAAAAGTCACAAAGATAACAAGTCTTAAAGAAAATTCTATTAAGAAGAAATCAATCCATACCATGGAGGTCCCAAGGTTCAAGCTCGTTAAGATCAACATCAAGGTCAATGATCTCATAGGACACATTTTTCTTCAAATAATAGTGTAAAAGTTCTTCATTCATTGGATGAAACCTGAACCCTAGTGGTATGCATGAGGATTGCCCATTGTTGATAAACCCATCCCTGTAGTACAAGAAAACATACATATGTGCATCAATCATACACTTTATTTCGCCTCCAAGAGTCATAACAATTAGCAATACCAAGAAGGAAAAGAGAAGAATCAATAAGTCCATTCAAACAGCAGAAGAAAATATATATCATCTTCTCAAACTACTTAGTGTTCTTTTTTCAAAAGTCCTACAATGAATTTTTTTTTTTCTCATAACTATTTTGAAATGAACAATATAAATTCATCTTGCTTATCTTGGTCTAATGGAGTATGATACAAAATATCCTGAAATGTAATTCAAGATATCAAAAGTATCATGAAATATAATCCAAAAGATATTGAAATATATTCTAAATATCATGAAATATGATCCAAAATCTTCAATATTTTGAGGAATTATCTAAATATATATACCAATTGAAGTTATCATGGATAGTAAAAATGTCATATTAGGGTCTACTATGTTTGGTGGTACCTACACCCAACTCTACTACAAGAGTTAGTTAGCTCACATACTAGTAGACCACCAGACACACCAGGATGTTGTAACATAATACATATATATAGCAATAGCAAACTCTATAGTCTACTATATGTTTTCTTCTTGGAAGAGGAAGGAAACTACTAAAATATTTTTAGAAAGACAAAAGAATGATACATCAAGCAAATAGAGCTTGATTGCATGATAAGCTTATAGTTCTAAAGCAATCCCCAGAAGGACAAGCCTCTTCCAAGACAACATGAAAACCCTGGAACATGTGTTATACAAAAATTGGCTGCTCACAGGCACTAGATGCTTGAAAGAAACACAACCATATGGCCTGAAGATGAAAAACTAAAATCAATTCCCAAACAAAAAATTATACAAGTTTTAATCTTTCTTCTACATAATTCCATGCCCATGTTTCTGATCCTACAAATTAATATCAAAACCAATTCCACTAACCCCAAATTCAGGCTCATATCTAATCAACACTTAAACCCAAACCCAACCCCTACAAATAAAAACATCTCAAGTCTAAAAAACATGAAATCTACTTATAAATCTTGATGACTACCTACAAAGTTTTAGTTTTCTCAACTCTATACACTTTGAATAGATCAGATCAGCATGTGGGTATCAGCCAAAAGTGGTGAATTTGAGCTCCTCCCTCTGGATTCTCTATATCAAGAAACCTAATCAATCTGAATCCACCTAGTCAACAATAGAGTGGAGTCTTTTAGACCTTTCTAAAGAAGAAAAAAGGCCAAAAGACTACAAGATTAGCACATGAAGGTTGCAAGGTGCTACAGATTGTATAGAAAAAATGAATGTTATAAAAAGCTAGCACATATAAAAATGAAAATAGAGCTATTAAAACTAATAGTTGCAAGATTTAGATTTTCAGAAGATGAATGATTGAGATAATAAAATTACTGTTAGGTTGCCATAGCTACTTTAGGACTTGCTGAATCAATATTTGAGATCACTTTGTAACATTTCTCACAAAGTGTGGGATGATCCACAAATGAGCTAACTACCTGAGAGTAGATCCAACATCTTTTGCATTTGGCACCATCTGCATGAGATACCCCAATCCACAATTCACCAACTCTTGGTGAAGAATAGATTCTAGTGTAAGCTACACCAGTACTAGATGCGTGTTCCACTGAAGCTAGAACTTCAACCTAAGAAGTTATAAAAATCCTATGTAACTTGTCTGTGTCATCACCTTGCATAGACATCTCATGGAATCTTCGAAGCAGGTTTACATTAGAGCTACATAAATAAACCTTAGCATCTAAACTTGCACCTATTAGCCTTACACTTCTAGCAATCTCCAAGACTTTGTTTACTTCTATTCTCATCTCAAGGACTTTTTCCTAGTACTCAACATTAGGTTTCATCAACATTAGCCATTCATCATTAATCCTTGTCCATTGTGCTTCAAAAATAAACTCTGATGCTGAGCCATATTCCTTGAAATGTGTAATGGCATATGCTGCCATGCATCCTTGGTCATGTGAGGTAGAATTGGAGCTATAGCCCACACAATGCAAAGTAGATGAGCTACATGAATAGTTTGACAACCCCTCCTTGTTTGGCTCACTACTACATTTGACCTTATTTTTCGACCAAAATTTTTGACCATCACTTAAAAAGGTTTACATTGGTCGGATTGGAGAAGGAAAAAAACCTCTTTTTAAAAATCTAAGCCCATATTGGTCAAAATTTTGACCAACATAGGCTTAACTTCAATATTAAAAAATATTTTTGATTTCATTGATGTTTGAGTGTGCGAAGGAGCTAGAGCTATGTAAGGGTTTTCTTCTGGATTGTTTTCTTTTGTGTAACACTTGAATCCTCAGTTAGTGCTTGGGCCAATTATTTCTCTAAGAATAAAAATTCTTTTTGGATTGAAATTTTCTTTCCCTCTCTCCTCACACTAATTTTGGGAGGTTCCTTTACTTGGATTGCATGGGTGGTGTTCGATAATGACAAGTTAAAGGAGTGGGGAAAAGCTAAATACACATGGCCACTAGTAGCCCTTGTAATAATCGCGTGGACTCTAACAAAGTCAGCAATGGGCATTTTAGAGCTTGTAAGTACTCAACTAATGCAGTACATGACATTCTTAGGTCATACAGAAAAATATATCCAGGTTTCCATGTTGAAGGGAAGAGTAAATATTGCTGGTGGTACACCAAGCAGGTATTATGGTAATCATAACTCTGATGCAATTATATTGGAGTTTGGGTTATGAGCAGACTTTTTGAGTCTTGATAGTAAGATTCAGCTAGGAAAAATGAGCAGGAGACAGGAAAAAAATTTAAAAACTAAAGCCAAAAGGCTAAGACACTAAAAGGCACCTTTACAACTCTAATATGATATTTAAGGATACTTCTGCTTTTCATTTTAATGCCATGGATTTTATACTCCACGAGCTTTTATACCTGAACACTTGCGAGAGTATATATAGGAAAATGTTGTTTCCCAAAACTCAAATCTTCTTTGGTACTGATTCAATGTAGCTTCTATTTGATTATTTTATTATGTCTTTAAAGCTGGTTAAATGAGGGTTGCATAGCAAAAGACTCAATTTCTTATAAAATATTTTTATTTCATTGTTTTATCAATATTTTGAGTTTGAGTACCAAGCCCGAGTCTTGTAACTAAGCTTTGATGCTATTTTTGTAGAAAAAAAAGACAAGGAAAAATGGAAATACATTACTAAAAGACCAGGTTACAATATATGATGACCCACTAGGCCAATTCAATAGTTAAAAGACTAATTTACCAAAAGTTCAATACAAAGAGAAGAGCTTATGCTAGAAAGAATCCACCATGGGAATCACCACAAAAGGCCCAGGGGATAAAGAGACATCAAAAAAAATCTGCATCATTGACTGTCCATGTTCACAAAGTTTTAATTTAAGCTGCATAAAAATTAACTTCTATGTGCCTAAGTTGATATTGCTAAATGATTATAAATATTCTAGTCCACCCTGTAGTTCTGATCCATTCTGAATGTGTCCACCAAACCTAATGCCAACCCTGGAATGGAGTGATGCCACCTTGGATGAGGTACGGCTAGCAATGGAAGCTAAGGGAAAGTCTAAAAATTTGTCCTTTGATCACTGATCTGCATACTGGAGTACTCATTCTGCCTGATACAATCCAACTCAATGATTGACCCATTTGAACTTCCTATGTGAGCTCATGCACTTGTGATTATTGTCCACTATGGTCCATGCAGCCATTATCAAACATTGATTTATTTTCTATCTGGTTGGAGGCATTGTCCTAGGTTACTGTAATGTTGTAGAGGATAAAAGTGCATACTTAGCACTTCTTTCAACTTCTCTTATACACCCTTTAGGCATTTTATTAAATGTGTCATTCTATTTGATTCAATGGATTTTAGCATTTAATTGTATTCAACCTCTTCCTAATCCTTTTATTTATTTTTCCACTATGGTCAGAAATGTGGATATGATTAATATTGTAGACACAAATTCGTGCAACTAATCCACATTCTAGTTGAACTTTGCTTGAGTTGGCTTTCCTCCAAAATTTGTTTGTTTCTTGTTTGCTTACCTATATAATCTAAGAGGACCACTTTTTTTAATAGATCTAGTTAAAGAGAATGGGAAACATGTTAATCAGGAATAGCCTTCAATCTTTCAAGTAAATACTAATTTGGTTTCTGCAAGTGTCCATGTTTTTCTTATGTATGGAAATTGACATAGTTTCTTTCTCTTTTGTTTTCAGGAGGCTCTGTTTGGAGGCTTTGATTGGAGCACATCTATTGGGAGGTGGTGTAAATGCAGCTATTGAGTTAATGCAGTGGATGAATATGGAAGTTGGCATTGAAGTCAAATCAGTAGACAGTTCATCCCAACGCTCTTTCAACTATCCGAGTTTCTTGGACACAAATTTGGATGAATTGGAATCGTACCTAAATTACCACTTTGTTAATCGATGTCTTTTAATAGAAGCACTCACACATGGTTCACTTACTAAAGCTGAGGGATCCTCCTTTCAGGTACATTTTGTTTCACCTTACCTTGAAAAATCCATATATTACTTTGGTAGTAGTTAATTTAAAATTCTTTTAGTGTGCTGATTTTAAATGTGTAAATTATAATTATGAGGTTCAAATCTTACCTACACCACCACTCACATCTTCGCAATATGAAAACATCAAACAAATGGGTACCATTTCTAATCGGACATTAAATCTCTCCTTACAACAGGGTTGTCTAGATTGTTATTGAAGAAGACAATAAAAAGTTTGTCTGGTGCTCAATTTATGCTCCCATTGCACATTACGAGAGAAATGAGCTATGGAAATGGATATATGGGCTTCAATACATCCCTTGGATTGTGGGAGCTGACTTTAACATGGTTGAGAGTATGGAGGACAAATCTATAGGAAGTTAACAATAATTTACTTAACAATGGCAATAAGAGTTCAAAATTCTTCTTGAGATGTATGAAAGTTAAGAATGTCTGAGAACAAGTTGACTATATATGAGCTGATAATAAATTGCTAAGTGATCTTAAAAAGACAGAGAAGAACTTTTGCTATTCTATAAGATACTTTTCTCATTTCAAGGACATAGTGCAAGAGATCTAAGGAAAAATATAACTCACATAAGATTACAGATGATATTGCAGAAATAATTAATAATTAAACTGTATCAGAATAAGAAACAGTAAATGCAATTCAAAAGCTGAATGATGAAAAGACCCTAGCATCAAATAGTCTCCCAATTGAATTCTATAAAGAGAACTTAGATTGGTTTGGAGATGACCTACTTCAAGTCTCTACTGAAGCCATTAGATCAAGGTTGTAATTTATTTATTTGCCTGATGTTTTCATATTTCTAATCATTTCCTTGTTTTCTTCTACAAGGTTGATGAATTATATGAATGAATTTAATCTTTTATGACTGAAGTGTGTGTGGTGTGTGTGTGGATGCAAGCCATACATCGATGATCTTGTGAATAGGAATGAGTGGAATCCAAAGAGCTTCAATGAAATTGAACATGCATGAAGAGGATGATATCAAGCACTTTGTGAACTATGAGTTGTTGTCCATATATGTAAGGCAGTAAGACATTTTTTTAATTGAGCAGTGAGCTCTAGGCATTGTGCCTAAATGCAAGTGCATCCCTATTTGTAATAAGTTAATACTTTTAATAGAGTATAATTTATCATAGGTTTCAGCCCCATCGTCATCCCTTGTCCCCTCCTAACATGGTTTCCATGATATACTAGAATCTTTTTTGAATCACTAGAACATGATATTAGATCTTACTGGGCTCCCGTGTCAAATGATTTTCTTTTGGACGAGGCCACTACTAGTTTTGAGGCTATTGTGATATGTAATGATATAACCAAAGATAATAAGAAGACTTCTATCATTTTTAGTAACTCTCATCCTTAGAAATTTGATGTGTGCCATATAAGGGTAGGTTGGTTGGGGTTGAATGTCATGAAATGTGATCTAAAGTACTTTGATTATAGTTCCAAGGATGTTTGTGGGGTGCTTGTTCAGCACCCTAGGATAGAGAGGGAAGTTATTGATTACTCTTATTTTGTTAAGAATGTTCATGCTAATGGTGTGAAGGTTTTCATGGCCTCTAATTTTTCTACACTAACAATACTGAAGCCTCCTAAGGAATTTGGGGTAGATATCATCTTTGGGTCTTCTCAAAGATTTGGTGTCACCCTAGACTATGGGGGCCCCTCATTTATATTGCTTAGTTACATCTTAAGAGTAAAAATGAATGATGCCTGGTAGGATTAGTGGAGTTAATGTGGATTCCCATAGGATTCCTGTGCTAAGGATGGAAATGTAGACAAGGGAGCAACACATCAGACAAGCTAATGCCACTAGAAATATCTACATGATATAGGCATTAATTACAATAGATCTTCTATGTATGCAATCTATCATGGTTTGGCAGGAGCATTTATTAGTGGATTAAAGAAATTAGGCACTATTAATGTTGAGGATGCTCCATTCCTTGATATTCTAAAGGTTATATGCTTATCGTTAAGAAAGGGGAGATGGGCATCAAAACTTCTATCATTACTGTCTCAACTCATGGAATGAATCCTGCAAGTGCTACAATGTGTGGAATGAAAATTGTTGGTGTTTGAACTATTGCTAAAGAAAATGAAGGATGTAGAGGAAAATAAGGAAACCTTGTAGTACTTATGATTACCTATCCTTCAATGCATGGTGTTTATGAGGAGGGTATTAAATAAGATATGTTAAATCATTCATGACAATGATAGTCAAGTGTACATGGATGGTGCAAACATGAATGTGTAGGTTGGACTAACTAGCTCGAGTTGAATTGGAGTGGATGTATGCCATCTCAATATTTACAAGACATTCTACATTCTACATTCTAGTATGGGGCCTATAGGAGTAAAGAAGCATTTGACACCATTTTTACCATCACAACCTCTGGTACCAATAAATGGAATTACTACTCCTGAAGGGAATCCATAACCACTTGATATGATATCAATAGCACCATGGGGCTCAACCATGATTCTACCAATATCAATAAAAAGGGAGATTACGAAAATTGAGAATGGGAAAATGGACATTAAACATACTAGTTTGATGGCAGATAATGTGTATAGAGAAAAAATTATAAATCCTTATGTTTTGGAATGACAAGCAGGGTAGATAGAGTTGAATGAAGGCTCTGACAGGAATAAAAGGAAACACAAGGCAATCAATAGTTGTAGATAGTTCAAGAATTGACTTATTCCAAATATAGAAAATAGTGCAAAACTTAAAGAGAGATTAACATTTATCAAGTGGATTTGATCATCTCAGGGTCAGATAAACTTCTATTAGTCAGGAATAAAATAGAAGATACAACTCCATTGTAAAATAAACAATTTTTAAGACAATATTATCAGACCCCAATTCTTGAGTAAATTAGGAACCAAATGCTGACAAAATATCCTCACAACCCTATTCAAGAGAAAATTTTGACTAACAACCATTGATATGATCCCACAACTTAATTTTTGAGTTACCTATAGATATTTCAAATGCACTGTCAGGGGAGCTTCCACAAATTAGAGTCGACAGTCCATTTCATGTCTATCCATTTCTTTTATTGGAAAATATCTAGAATCATAGAATGACTTGTTTGTCTTGGGTTTAACTGTAGCACTAATTATATTTTTATTAAAAAAAAAAAATTTCTTTCAAATGATTTCATCCCTTTTACTTGAAGAAAATAATAGCCTAGTTCCAAACACTACATGGTTCTTAGCCTTTGATGAGTAGTTGCTGATGCACAATGAATTATGGAAAATAGATGTCTGACACCAACCACAATTTCATTCTGAAAAGTGAAAATTATTAGTTGGGCCTGTATAATAAAGTTTCTTGTCTATTCATTTACTCTTTTATTTACTCATTAAAAATTATGCAGATCTTTCACCTCCACATTTTAGCCCTCTTGTGATCTGTGTCTTGCAAAAATGCCTTCGAGTTGTCAATTCAAGTTCCAAAAGTCAAAAGCTTGCCCACCGGACAATGATTTCATTCTATGTGGCCAGTGTGATGAACTTTCTTTTGCAGGCTCAGGTGTGTATCTGTTCTTCCTCATATAGTTCATTCTGAGTTTGAAGTCAGATCCTTATGTTGACAAGTGGATATTTCCTCTCATAGGCTAATTCAAGGTCATTATCTTTCACAATTGTGACTACTTTGCTTCCAAAAATCAATCAAGTATATCAATTCGATCATGGTTCAGAAGATTTTCTTTGTGAATGGAGTCCATTGAGAAGTTTGCTTCATTTTTTCCAAGGCATATTATCCAAAGAGCAAGTGAGATCTAGTTTGGAATCAATAGATACTCACTTTTTGGGAAAAGGCAATCCTACTATTCAACGATCTCTTTCCCAAGTGCTATCACTTATAGAGAATACAGATTGTGATAGGAAATCTGGTGCAGCAACTACATTTGCATCCTCCATAATATCTGCAATGCCAGAGGAAATAGTGGAAAACTTTCCTTCCCTTGTTACATTATGTCATAAAGTGTTTGGAAAGAACTTTTCTGTCTTGTTGGCTTTGTTGTGTGCACACAGAGATCTTTTTGGTAGAATTTCTGAGGCCTAGGATGATTATTTCTTATTGGGTCTAAAGCTTGCCAGATATTTTTATCAGACAAGTAGAGATAATGGTAATCTCCAAGTACATCATGTTGATAAGAAAGACTCTTCTTTGGATGATGGGTTCAAATTTTATCAAATTTTATCAAATTTTATTAAATTTAGAGAAATAGATCAAGAATTGCTCTAGATATTATTTAATCATTTGTTCTTGCTGAATGCATTTTATGCCTAGCCTAAAATTAAAATGGAATTTATCCTTGGCTTAGACTGTGCGAGTTTTCCTTTTTCACATATATGCCAAAATGATTTTTTTTTGTTATAATTTTAATTCTATGAACCTCCTCTTCTTTTCCCTTCAAGATCTCATGTCTTACTATCTAATGTTTCTAAATAGTGAGCATATTCTTATGTATCTTTCCTATGTTTGTGGCAGCAGTAACACTATAAACAGAAAAATTGTCATTGATTTTGGAGCTGTAGTTTTATTTTAGACTTGTAGAACCTCTTCATCTAGAAGTAGAACATCCTTGACCCAAACTTGGCAGAAAGTATATGTTTCATTTTACACATGTTCTAGAAGGTTACTTTTCAAACAATTTTATGTCAAGTTGCACTTTGCTTAATGGATAGAATGCACTATGAACCTTTTAAATTGGTAGTTTCATGAATCTTGATTTTGTTTTAAAATAGGATAAAAATTTAGTGGACGTCTTGTTTGAGATTAAAATGGTGGGTATATGTTTAATCTAGTTCTGTACCGTATTGCCTACTAGCTTTCTTCAACACACTAAAAAAGTTCTTTAAATGGCATTCTCAACTTTTTGTTTCCTACATGTTTTGAGTTTTTTGTTTTTGGTGAATTGCTGTGAAAGGAGATTCCTCCCATTATATTGAAAGAAAGTAATTTCATTACAATGACTTCTTGTAATTTGGCTAAGATCATGATGTGAATGGCTTGAGTGATGTCTTGCAGTCTTTTGATCTGATCAGGAGAAGATATATTTCATTGAAGTTTATAAAATAAGCATATGTTTGCATGTTATTTGTTGCTAGTCTTTTCATCAGAGTGATGCATGCATCATATCTTTTCTCTTTCTTGCTATTGAAATGCATCCTCAACTAGGCCTCCTTTTGAATCTCTTCTCAAACCAGCAAGTGCCATCAATGCCACAAAACTATAGACTCGATTCACTGTGTTGTTGATCACTCTTCTACCACATTCAAATTTTTTGAGTGATTTTTATTTTTTTTAGTAGATGTATTCCTATTTTAAACTATAGACAACGAATCAAAAATAGAGTTGGTGAGCGTACTTCAATTGTCATCTTGGCGATCTAACATGGTGAGTGGGCTTAAAGTGACAACTTGGTGAAGCAAGTTGGCGAGCCGACTTAGCGAGGCCACTTAGAGACATGACATGGCGAGCTGACTTGGTGAGCAAGCTCGATGAGAAAACCTAAAGAATGACCTTGATGAGGCACTTTGTTGGGCTGACTTGATGACCAAACTCAAAGAGTCAACTTAGCGAGCATACTTGAATAGTTGACTTGGTGGGGCAAGTTGGTGAGCCGACTTAGTGAGTCAACTTGGTGAGGTGAGAGGTAAGTCAACTTGGTGCGGCAACTTGGCAAGCTGACTTGGTGAGCGAACTTAAAGATTGACCTTGATGAGGTGCTTTGGTGGAGTGACTTGATGAGCAAACTTAAAGAGTCAACTTTGTGAGCGCACTCGAACAATCAACTTGGTGACATGACTTGATGGGCTGGCTTGGCGAGCCGACCTAGCGTTCATACTTGAATAGTAGACTTGGTGAGCTGACTGAAAGAGTCAACTCATTGAGGTGACTGGGTAGGAGTGACTTGGTGAGTTGACCTAGGGGATGGGCTTGGTGAGAAAACTTAAAGAGTCAACTTGGTGAGCGCACTTGAATTGTCGGCTTAGTGAGCAAACTTGGGGACTTGGTGGGACAAATGGGCGAGCCGACTTGGTGAGGCAACTTGGTGACATGAATTGGTGGGCTAGCTTGGTGAGCCGACCTTAAAGAGTCAACTTTATGAGTGTACTCAAACAATCAAATTGGTGACATGACTTAGTGGGCTTGGCGAGCCGACCTGGCATACGTACTTGAATAGTAGACTTGGTGACCTGACTTAAAGAGTCAACTCATTGAGGTGACTTGGTGGGGGTGACTTGGTGGGCTAACTTGGAGAGTTGACCTAGAGGGCAGACTTGGTGAGCGAACTTAAAGAGTTGACTTGGTGAGCGTACCTGAATTGTCAACTTGGCGAGCTGACTATGGGAGTTAGCCTAGCAAGTTGATATGGTGAGTCGACTTAAAGTGGTGAGTTGGCGGTGCAAGTTGGTGAGCTAACTTATCGAGGCCACTTGGTGAGGCAACTTCGCAAAGAGACTTGGTGAGCTGACCTACTAAGTGTACTTAAAGACTAGATCTTGATGAGGCACTTTGGTTGGGTGACTTGATGAGAAAACTTAAAGTGTCAACTTGGTGTGCCGACCAAGTGAGTTTACATGGTGAGCGAGCTTAGAGAAGAAACTCTATGGAGCAACTTCATAAGCACACTGAGTGAGCCCACTTACTGGGGCAAGGTGGTAAAACCACTGGGTGAGTTGACTTTGTGAGCTGACTTAATGAGTTAACTCATTGAGGTGACTGGGTGGGGGTGACTTGGTGAGCTGACCTAGAGAGTTGGCCTAGGGGGTAGACTTGGTGAGCGTACTTCAATTGTTAGCTTGGCGAGCTGACTTGGGGAGCTGGCCTGGTGATCTAACATGGTGAGTGGGATTAAAGTGGCAACTTGGTGGGGCAAGTTGGCAAGCTGACTTAGCGAGGCCACCTAGAGACATGACATGGCGAGCTGACTAGGTGAGCAAGCTCAATGAGCGGACCTAAAGACTGACCTTGATGAGGCACTTTGGTGGAGTGACTTGATGACCGAACTCAAAGAGTCAACTTGGCGAGCATACTTGCACTAGTGCATTTGGGTTCATTTTTTGACCTTCATTAATCAAATTTTCAGCCCAATTTTTGACTAAATTTGACCAACCCATTGGTCAAAATTTATTTGGTCAAAATTTTGACCAACTCATTGGTACATGATTTGTCTCAATCATATAACTAATTATATATTTTTCATGTTAGTTACTGTTAGTGTTTTTTAGGCATTCTATAAAACACTTCACGTGCCTTGCGTATGATATGAAATTTTGTATGCATCCTACACTCTCTCTCATCCGACTAATGATGGATTATGTAGAGTGATCTGAAACCATGATGCTAAAAAACACACAATCAAATCCAAAATGAACTTGCATTACAAATGGATTGTGGAAATCTGATATTGGTAAAATTGCATGCATGTCTACCAGGACAATCACAACTTAAACATATATTTGTCCTAGTAGAGATGCATGCAAAATTAACAATATCAAATTTCCACAATCCATTTGTAATGCAAGTTCATTTTGGATTTGATTGTGTGTGTTTTTTAGCATCATGGTTTCAGATCACTCTCTGTAATCCATCATCAGCTAGATGAGAGAGTGCAGGATGCATGCAAAATGTCATATCGTATGCAAGGCATGTGACTATTTTATAGAATTCCTAAAAAAATTTTACACCTACCTGTTGGTAGAAATTTCTACCTTCATTGGTCAAAATTTCTACTTTCATTGGTCAAAATTTCTACCTTTATTGGTCAAAATTTTTGACCTTCATTGGTCAAAATTTCTACCTTTATTGGTCGAAATTTTTGACCTTCATTGGTCAAAATTTTGACCAATTCCTGGTAGAACTTGCACCATGGCTATGGAGGTTTTTCGACCAATGTATTGATCAAAATTTTGACCAACCAGAAGGTTGGTCAAAATTTTGACCGAAAAAATTCTAACCAATGGGTTGGTCAAAGTTGGTTGAAGTTTGATCAAAAATTGGGTCAAATTTTTGACCAATAATGGTCAAAAAATGGTCTCAAATGTACTAGTGTAACCTATCCTCTAGGTGCTATTGTTACGTTATTTGATCAAATCCTCTTCATCAATCAAATAAATGATAGTACTCAATTCATATAAGCAATTGTCTTACCAACAAGTAGTAGGTTTTACGTTAGGGAAAAAAAAATAATTGAAACATATTTACCATACTTGTATCAATATATTTTCAACAATCTCCCTCTCTAGCATGGATGAAAAACCAAACTAAAAAAACTTGATTAGTGCAACCAACGAATTACCGAAAAACAAAATAATTTCTTGTATTGAAATTTCTCCCTCTATCAAGAACTTCCATCTTCTAAATAGGTTACAAAATTTTATTTAGATCAATAGACAATCAATCAACTCATCTTTATGACTCCCTCTTACTA
Organism: Cupressus sempervirens; assembly: GCA_028749045.1. Taxonomy (NCBI): domain Eukaryota; kingdom Viridiplantae; phylum Streptophyta; class Pinopsida; order Cupressales; family Cupressaceae; genus Cupressus; species Cupressus sempervirens. The sequence continues at coordinate 677,288,744 of CM053790.1, forward strand.
GGGAGATGTAATTAGCAAGTACACTTTTACACTTTCCTCCTCTGAGTAGATATTCCATGTGTCTTTTATCGATGTTTCTCTTGATGTCTTTTTCTCTTAATGATTTCTTGAACTTAACTTTCTCCCTCTTTGATAACAATGCCAAAGACATGTCATCTTTGTATGTAGATATGAATATTTTTAGTTTCTCCCTTGGTCACCTAGCTTGTGCCTGATTTATAGCTCTAGCTCTTTGATTATTTTAGGTAGCTTCTAAAGTAAGATCCACTACATCAATGTGTAACATATGTCAATTAGTTTCTTTGATGCAGGGCACTCCTCATGCTTTTTAGATAGCCTTTGGTAGGGATATCACCCCTACTTAACCTCTTAGATACTCATGAGTATCCTTATGTAATACTTTTGTGAAGATATCAGCTATTTGTACTTTTGTGTTACCATATTCCATCTTCAACTCTTTATCTTAAATTAATTCTCTCAAGTAATGATACTTGATTCTAATGCGTTTAGTCTTTATATGCATCACACAATTCTTTAATATATTTATAACACTTGTATTATCAAAATAAAGTATTACAGGTTTAGTGATTTCTTCGTTCATACCATTGAGTAGTTGTTTTATCCATACAACATTTATACAATTTATTATAGGAACAACATATTCAACTTTAGTAGTAGATTGAGAAATGTAGTTTTTTTTCTTTCTAGTCTAGGTAACCAACCTTTTGCCTTTTAAAAATGTTGCTCCACTAGTGCTCTTTCTAACATCAATATTTCTAGCCTAATGAGCATCAGTGTAGGCTCTCAATTCAATTTTTTCATTCTTCTTGTAGTATAGACAATTATCCTCTGTTCCTCTTAGATATCTCATTATTCTCTTAATAACCATCAAATGATTCTATCTAGGATTAGTGAGAATATTTCAACTATCCCTATAGATAGTGCAATATCAGGTCTGTTGTGTACTACATATTATAATTTACCAATCATAGACCTATATAATGTTTGATTCACCTCACTTGAATCATCATTCTTTGATAATTTATGTCTTGTCACCATAGGTGTACTTACTAGCTTTGAATCTTCCAATCAAAAAAAATTCAATATCTCCTTAACATGCTTTAACTGAGTGATGCATATACCATATTTCATCTAATGTACTTGCAAACCCATAAAGAACTTGATCTCTACAAACATGGACATATCAAATTATTTCTTCATTTCATTTTCAAAAGCATTGCATAAAGTATCTTGACCTCCAAAGATGATATCATCAACAAAAATTTCAAATAACAAAATACCTTTTCCTTTCTTTGTCTTCAAGTACATATTATTGTTATCATTAGTCCTCTCAAATCCAATCTTCACAAGATAAGTGTGAAGCCTTTCATACCATGCTCATGGTGTTTTATTTTAGACCACATAAATCTTTTTGTAATCTACATACCATGTTTTTGTTGTTAGCATAAAAAAATCATTCTGGTTATTCTATATAAACTTCTTCCTCTAATATAGATTCAGAAATGTAGATTTGACATCCATTTGATAAACTTTGAAACCTTTTTATACAAAGTAAGAAAGCATAATTCTTACTCCTTCTAGTCTTCCAATAGGGGAAAATGTTTCTCCATAGTCAATCCCTTCTTGTGCATATTCTTTACAAAATAATCCTGCCTTGTTTCTTATGACTTCACCATTTTCGTCAAATTTTTTTTTGTATACCCACTTAGTACCAATAACATTTTTCTCTTTTATTCTAGGAACTAGAGTCCATATTTTATTTTTATTAATTTTTTAAATCTCTTCTTCCATGGATGTACTCTAGTACACATGTTCTAAGGCATCTTTCACTATTTTGGGTTCTTGCATGCTCAAAAAACATGTATCATTTCTTAATTTTTTCCTTGTCATTGGTCTAGCATCTTTATCTCCAATTATTTGTGCAGTATGGTGATGTCTCTTGACATACTTAGACAATCTTGGTTCTACTCTAGCTTTTGCATTTGGTTTGTCAACTTCTAAATCACTATGTACCTCTCTTTTAGGTAGTTCAACATCTCTTTCATGTAGACTAATATCATAATTAGAATGTACCTCAACATCATTCTGTAACTCAGCACTTGAGTATAGCTCTATTCCTAAATGCAACTCAACATTCATAGTATGCGAGTCAAAAGTTACTAAAACTTGTTGTTGGTTTGCAACTTTACTTACAAAATATGCATCAATAGATATACCTGCATAAAAATATACAAATGATTCATATTCTTCTAGTTCCTTCATAGGTTCAACCTCATATACTTCTGTATATTCATCAAATTTCACATTTTCACTTTCTACAACTTTGTTAGCATAAGTATTTAAACACTTATAAACTTTACTTAGTGTGGCATAATCAAGGAATATACCTTATTTAGTTTTTGCATCAAGTTTACCATTCCTAAAATATTTTAGAATATAACACTTTCTTCCAAATACATTAAATATTTTACATTGGGTTAGTATCCATACCATAATTCAAAAGATATTGAATGAGTACATTTCTTGACTTGCAAATAGTTTAAGGTATAGACAATTGTACTTATAGCTTTTTTCTAGTATTTCAAAGAAACATTTTTCTCCATCTGAGTATCCTAGCATAGTCCATTATAGATATGTTCCTCCTTTCAACAATTCCATTTTGTAGAGGGGTCCTTGGAGTAGATGTTTGTTTTTTGATTCCTCTATCATTACAAGACATCTCAAACTCAATTGATGTAATTCTCCTCCTTTGTTAGATCTAAAACATTTTAGACTTTTACCTATTTCCTTCTCAACTCTTGGTAAGTACCACTTGAACATTTGAAAAGCATCATATTTCTAGTTCAAAAACATAAGAGTCATCATTCTAGAATAATCATCAACAAGTAGCATAATATACTTATCTCCTTTGTAGCTTTGCACTTCAATTGGTCCACACAAATTAGAATGAATATTCTCTAGTATTTCTTTAGAGGTATGAGTCTTACTCCTAAAACTTGACTTTGTCATTTTACCTAACTAACATTTTTTGCAAAATTAAATTGTCAAACTTCTTCAAGTTGGGAAAATGTTTGACTCTTCTAGGGTTATTCATAATAACCAAGTTATCAAAATTATCCTAACATAACCTCTTGTTCCATATCCACACATCATCAAATTCTATAATTAATCAAGAAACATCCTCTATATCAAGGTAGAGTAGATTTCCTCTAGTTTGATCACCTTTTCCAATCAAAAAAATTACAACACATTTGAAAATAATAGATCTATGTTTTAGTCCTCCATTCTTCTTGGCTTTCACACACTTCATCTTTGATAGAATGTTCACCCTTCAAGAATCCATACCCCTAAGCCTTCCTTCTTTTCTTGCCAATGTAGTCTCTTCACTTATCTCACTGAATGAAGCAATACCCTAGACTCCTTGTCTCCCTTAGGTTCTCACACATGATAACCTTTACTTTTGACTAGCCATCTCTATAAACTAAAAAATTAGATCTTTTTCCATTCATCATCCATCATCCATTTTAGGGTTAGGTAAAATTAGGTAATATTCAATGAATCTACCTCCTATTTAATTTCATCCCTTTCTAAAAAATTCTCCTTCAATCCTCTTTAAATTCACCTCAAAATGGTTTACCATGAGTTCTACATGGTTTACACAATCAAATAAATCAAACTTGTCAACTTAGATTTATCAAATTCTTAATTTTCCTCGTAATACTGACACTTAGTATTAAGTGGCTTTTGATGCTGGACATATTCCATTTCTCAACATCCTCCATCAAATCACTCAGCATGATCTATAGTTTACTAGTGCTCAACATCAACTAAATTTTACACAACTTACACTATTTCACTCAACTTACACTAAAATTGACTTTCCCCAACTCCAAATAATCCTCTACTTGGCTTAAACTAGCTTTTCTTGGTACCTATTCTACAAATTGTCAAGCTTGGTAGATAAACTTCATTTGACTTATTCTTCTAAACTTAATCAATGTAACCATCCTTTGCAATCTTAAGTAGAGTATCAATGCTCTATAATATCACTACCTTAACTGATCCTTGTACTCCTTTTCCATATCATAACTCAACCTTTCCTCTAGGTTCTATTGTTACCTCATTGTATCAAATCCTCTTCATCAAACAAATAAATGATAGTACTCAAATCATATAAGTAATTATCTTGCCAACAAGTAGTAGGTTTGACATCAGTGAAAAAACAATGATTGAAACATATTTATCACACTTGTATCAATATGTTTTCAACACATGTTTGGAAGCAATGTATATCATCATAATGTTATGGTTCTTCTTTCTTGTAATTTCTTCCATAGTCATATATCTAGTAGGTACCACATACTTGGTGTTCAAATACTTTAGGCCTAAGTCTCCAATTGTTACCAAATGAAACTTCATAATTTCCTTCCATACTTGGAAGTTATCTTTGTTTAGCATAGGAATCTCCTTTCTATAAGGCATCTTGATCTTTAGCTTAGGTCCTTGAAATATTCTTTGTAAGCACCAAAATCTCTAATACTGATTGCTAGAAATGAAAGAGGAATAACTATGAGAGGAGGGGTGAATCAATTACCAAAAAAAAAAAGTTCCTACATCCCTTAATATGTCAACTCAAAATAAAACCAAACTTAGCTGAAACTAAAATACTATTGTAACTTGGTTGGCACTAAAATGCTCAATTAACATAGTAACTCTATTTTCACTAAGAATGATTATCACTCAGTAAACAGTTCGTTACTACTAAATATATCAACTGCTAGTTTTTAAACACTAAATATGTAGATCTTATGATATTTAGTGTGATTAACCTTAATTAACTTAGTTTTAGAATCATAAATAAAATAACATGAACATAAGAAACAACATGATTTAATATGGAAACTCAATTTGGGAAAAACCACCAATTACAATTAGCTACTATTTTTCACTCTCTAATTTGAGCCTTACTAGGATCCAACCCTATTAATGGTTACAAAACACACTATTGGGTGTGACCTCGTTAAAGGATTTAGTTCACCCTTTTAGGAGTGGCTTTATTAGAGGTCTTTAGACACTTCAATCTAGAAATGCCACATTGTTAGAGTATTTGGAAAATAGATGTTGAGCTAACTCTATTAGGAGATTTGATTTACTTCTAAAATTATTAGAGACCAACAATGATATGACCTAATTCTTGGTGCAACTATATTTTCTAATTTTAGATATCTGTTCTAGCTTGAATAATTGATTCTTCTTGATCAAAATATTCCTTCTAGTTCAGTCAACACCTAATTTGCTTCATTGATTTATCTTTTTAATCCCATGCTTCTTCTTTTTCTAATTGAATCCTTAACTTGACCTTATAGTTATATGTTTTACCTTGTCAAGTCATCTTGAATACAATTTCAAACAAATGAAATTCCTCCCATGAGTTGGCTAGAACTAGCCAACAAAACTAAAACAGGAAAATCCTTTGTTAGCCAACCCAACTTGGTCAATACTAACTCAGAAATGATTTTCTTTTAGATTTCTTTTGGTAACCAAGTGAGCTAGGTTAACAATCATTCTATGCCAACTTTTCTTTAGTAACCGAGTGAGCTCAATAGACACCATCTTCCTACAAACTCTCTTTTGTGGTTGAGTGAGCTTGGTTAACACTCACTCTAAAATTGGTTAACACTTAAATGCTCATCATAAACTACAACTTCCTTTGACTCCTGAGTGAGCTTGACATACATTGATTGCTTGGTATACACTTGACATTTGTGTAACATCAAAGATGACATATAATTGAATGATTGTATCCAATAGGTTGGGCATAACATGAAGGTACATGATGAAAGAGGTATTGATAAGAAGCAATAGGTGTACACCTAAGAGTATTTTCTAAACAAGGGATACTTTTTGTTAGAATGATAGAATACCTAAGAGGGAGGGGTGAATCATTTATCCTTAGGTCCATATCTACCAATTCAAATTTTAACAACTTCAAACCACTCAAGAAATCTCATAAATAACTTAGGCAAAATAAAAACTTGTCATTAAACCAACTTATCCATCTCATTACTAGCTCTCTATGTAGTATATTCTAAATAGAATAAATAAATAATAGTAAATAGCATGCATCATTATTTATTAAAATTCACACAAGTATGACACCAAGATTTAATGTGTAAACCCAATTTTGGAAAACCCACCAATTTTCACTCTTCTCAAATGATTTGTATTAGGTATGATCATGTTAAATTATTTGATCACCTTATTAGAAGTGTCCTTGCTAGAGGTTTTTAGACCATTTCATTAGAATTTCACCTTGATTAAAGGAATTTTCAATATGACTATTATGTCAAACTTGATTAAAGGATTTTACTGCCATAATAGTTAGAGAGTAAAAATTAGGTTTGATTTGATAAAATATAATAAATTTGCAAATTCAGATCATTCTTGGTTTATTGACTAAACTTCATCATTTTTTGATAACAATTATTCAATTCTATATTGTCTTTGATGTTACACAAATGTTATACTCTAACTGAGCACTGCTAGTTGGAACTAAGTTTAGATGACTCTAGTATCATTCGAGAATAATTTTAGAAGAAAACTTCATGGATTCCTATATAAACTATGTTAGTTTGGTTACCAAAGGGGTCTAGTGTAAACCAAGTCAGGCTAGTTACCAAGGAATTCAGTGGTAACTGAGTGACCCAATTTTTAGTTTTTTCCAACCTACAAAAAATTAGTTTTATTTGTTAGTTGGTTTATGGAAGCCAACTTAGTGGCTGTTGTTGTCTAGTTGAAAGGGTATTCAAGCTGACTTAACATTGGATTTCATATATATGAAAGGTCAATATGTGGATTGAAATATGAGAGTGGAGAATAAGATAAGATGCGAATAAAGAAGGATATTTGATTTAGAGTAGAGTATCCAAGGACCTACAAAGAATATTCAAATTAGGAAGGATCTAGAGGATAACTCAAAATAGTGATATGAATCTACAATTCAATTGATTCATTAATCAGGTCAATCATTGTTACTCTCTAACAATTGTCGCAATGAAGAAATCTTTTAGCAGAGTTGACTTAATGGTCAGTTTTTGAATCCTCTAACTAGATGGCATTTCTAGATTGAAGTGTCTTAAGACCTCTAACAAGGCCACTCCTAACAAGGAAATACAAATTCTTTAATAGGGTCACATCTAATAGTTTTTTTTGTAACCTTTAATAGGGTTGGCTCCTAATAGGGCTTACTTTACAAGAGTGAAAGTTGTAACTAGTTGTATTGGTGGTTTTCCCAAATTAAGTTTCCACATCAAATCTTGGCATCTCATGTGTTCATGTTATTTTCTTATTTCTTTATCTTTTTACAAAAAAGTTAATAAATGTTAATACGTGTCGTTATCTTAATATTGCTTTGTTAATCGAATTATAGTGAATATCTAGTTCTAATCAAGCTATGAGATAAAAGGAAGCTTTTATTGACATCTAAGGGATTTGCAATTGTTTTAGTGGTAACTTATTCACTCCTCTCCTCTCAATTAACCCTCTTATATTTCCAACATACTCCACCTATGATCTTCATGGAAACCCTTTAAGTAATCACTCTATCACAACTTCTCACTTTTGTTCTACTACTTGGTTCTTCATAGTTTGTTTACAAAATTGCCAATCAACAACCATAAAAATTCTCTTTTGCCTCCTTAAATAGGTATCTTTGATTTTTTTTCTTAAACATCACTCTAGATCTTAGGGTTTTATTAGATTCATTGAATCTTTCCATCATGTAGTCCTTCTCCTTTCTTGAAACTTTTGGAAACTTTAAAAATTAAATATTTATCTTAGATCCCTTAATGAACTCAGTTCATGCATTAAATATGCAATCTCATCAATCCTTATCATTTATGTGTTTTGACCAATTTTTAAATTCAACTATATCGGCCTTAAATTTTGATTCTATCATAAAATGCTAAAGTAATCACACTCGTTCATCACTATGTATCTCATTCTCTATTCTTTTATCTTTCTTGACTTACACTAGCTTGCTCAACCCATTATATGTTCAATCATTTCTTCTATTTTCTCTTTATCTTTATCATCCATAACTATCACTCAACTAATACTATTTTTATTGGCTATCTCTTAAGTTCCTTGATATTCTACTTTGTTGACCTAGTAAATAGTGAAACAATCAAGCTTAGTGTTTTACACATTATCTTTTTTTTCATTAAGCATCTCTTGTACACTTCAACTCAACTATCTTCTTCACTTTATATAATGATCAAACAACACAATACCTTGTCAACAATTAACTAATAAAGTGTCCATTTTAATTTCATCATACTTACTCATCTTTACTTGACAACTCTACTAGTTCATCTTTCTATATCTTATTTTCAAATTGTCTTCATCAATCAATTGATATGACACTCTACACTATTATAAAATGGCTTTCTAGTAAGATTTGACAACAATTACAACATAAAAATCATCCCAGTTATAGTTTCCAACAATCTTCCTCTTTGGAATTGATGGAAACACATTTAGTTACCATGTAAATGAAAAACACTCCTCTAGGTTTGTCACTATTATCTCCCTCTATGATTTCATTTTGATTCTTGTTTATACAATCTCTAATATTCTCTCCCTTTTCTTCTTTATAGTTCTCCTTGTAAGATACAAATTATGATTCTATATTATAGCACCAATTGTGTTAGTTCCCTATTTGACATCTCTCCATGATCGTAACAATAATTCTCCATTTTTTGGGAAGCTAACCCAGTGGCAGATTTGTTCGCAAATAAAGGAGTCAAATTTGACTAAAAGATGACCTAGCAATCAGGAAAGAGTTTTTTGGTGGATGTTAAGAGCTTGATCAAGCTGGATAAGATCCAAAGGAGTATGGAGCAGATCAATTTGCAATAATGACTAGGAAAGGCTTTTGGAGAAAGGGTATGATTCATAAAGGTTGTATTGGAAAGTGCAAGAAGTGGAATTTGTTACAGTTTATTCGACACACTTTATGGGTCATTTTTTGCATATGCAACCTATCGAACAACATTTTTCTTAAACATAGAGATCCCTATCAGGTGGTGAAGTTATAGAGGGTTGTGCTTATGAGAATTGTGGGAGTGCAAAGTGCTAAAATGGTGGGAAAAAGGTGCAAAAATGAACTAGTGGGAAAGATGGAAAAATGGAATAGGGACAAAGTATGGGAGAAGCTGGAATAGGGTAGGATTGCAAGATCTATCATGAAGCTGCATGGTTTTGATGAAAATGTGATAGATAGCATGGTCATCTGGAAGGATGGTAAAGTCAAGGTGAATGGGGTTTATTTTTTGATTACGGAGGAGGTGATTTTGACTGTTACTGAGATTCCAATGGAGGGCTTTAATTTCTTTAGGGACAAAAAGCTCTCAGCCAATGCAGTGAAGGAGGTCATTGAAAACTCCAAGGATTTAAATGCCTTGAAAAAGAGTGATACGTTTTATGATTCGTATTCCATTATGAAGCTATGGAAGTCTTTTTTGTGTGCTATCATTGAATACATCACTCTTGATCCTAGGTTTGATCGTGTTTGCACCCACCATTTCATTATTTTGAGTCATTTTTGGCATGATAGAAAAGCTTCTTTTCCTTTCTATTTTTTGACTTCCATGAGCAAGGTGGTGTCTAGCTCTAAAAAGAAGCCCACTGCTAACCCCGCTTTGCATGAGAGGTTGTTATTGCTTATCTATGAGCACTTTAAGGCTCAAATGATAAGTAACATCCCCTCATAGGTTGGGAAAGAGGAAATTGAAAGCTCAAGCTACTCCTCTGACTCGGATGATATTCAAAGAATTAGCTTTGAGGAAGGGGGGTTAACTTTCTCTAGTAAAAAAGTTACACCTCATGAAAAGAAGTCGCCCTCTCCCATTACCCCTAGTAGAAAAAGCCCTAGTGGTTATGGTTAGAAGATGGTTGGGAATGAGGATAAGGAATATAGTGAAGAAGAGGAGGACATGGAGACTAAAGATGAGGAAAAGGAGAAGTAGGAGGAGAAAAAGGAAGACCAAGGTGGGAAGAAATGCAAGCAGGTGGGAATGGAGGATGAGAGGCCATAGTAGGAATAGGATATTTCTTCGCTATCTCTCTCCCCTATCCATCCTCAAGCCCATTTAGAGGAGAAAATAAAGGATAGTATTGGAGATGGAGAGGGGGGGGGGGAAGTGTTGTCCAAAGATAGGAGGAAATCTTGGAGCAATTTTAATATGAGGACAATGAGAATGGGGATTTTTAGAGAATGATGAATCCCTAGATTCTGGTGGATGACTAGGAGGAGCCAAAAATTGAAGAGCTAATTAACCTTGTGATTGTGGAAATCTTTGATAATGCAAGGGAAACTGGGATGAACCTTTTGAACAATTCCCACAATAGCATGATTGACAATTTTATATCAATCAAGTGGCTTTTTCATGAGTTGGAGGAGGTCAAGAATAAGGTGGGTCAAATGGAAGGAGCCAGGAATCTAATAGGTCTTGAGAAAGGGATAGATCAGGTTGATAGAATCATCCTGGTAGAAAGGAGGATCCACAACTTGGAAAATTATAATCACAATCCGTTGAGCTAGATGATCTCTCTACTCAACCTGATTAATGACAACATTCTGTCATTAACTGATTGGATTGAGGACAAAGGTATGTAGGGGGTTGAGGATGCAAAAGATAGGGGCAAAGCCAAATCTAATGATGAAATTCCCATGGGTATCACTCACACTTCTTTGGACCAAGATGCACACAAGACTCATCAACAGGAGGCTGAGGAGAACCATATGGCCTACGAAGCTGCCTAGGTCATGCAAGAGCTAGAAAGAAAGAATGAGGATTAGTTATTTTCCTTGTCTCCAGCTGTTGCTTTTTGTCTGGCTTTTTGTCTTGGCTTTTTCCTATTTTTATTGTTTTTTCTTAATAGTTTTGCCTTTCCTTTGGCCTTTGTAGTTCGGCTAGGCCTAGTGCTTATATAAGCCTTCAGACTTTTTCCTTTTTGGCTAGGCTTTTAACACTTATTATCAGCCTTGTTTATGTTTTAATTTTTGGGTTTCAGGGTCCTTGTAAAGCCTATTTATCTAATAAAAAATAATAGTTCTCCATTATCCATCTTTGGATATTAAATTCATGTTCTCTCTCTTGATATTAGATGGTAACTATCATATTCCTCCCCCCTTGACAATAATGCAAAAGACATCATCCCCTTGTGTACATTATGTACAAATCTCTCTCTCTCTCTCTCTCTCTCTCTCTCTCTCTCTCTCTCTCTCTCTCTCTCTCTCTCTCTCTCTCTCTCTCCCCTTCCCCCCCCCCCCCTCTCCCTCTCCCTCTCTCTTCCTCCCACACAAAAACACACTATGTACCAACTAATCTCTAAAATATCACTTCTTCTATCATCACCATCTTACTACTAACATCCTTATCAACTCATGCTTCTATCCTTATTTTAATAGCTTTAGGAAGCTCATAAAGTGTGACCTTTTGCATCAATCTATAAGATATTATGATCATAACAATTGATGCTATGCTACATATATTCTTATTTTTCTTTAGATAGGGGAATGACCACTAACTTACCTCTTAGATTCACATGTACATCCTTGAGTTGATGTAAGCTACTAGGTTCTCCTTGATACATCTATTTAAATTTTATGTAATTTGTAGGTTCCTTCTTGTATTCTTCTTTATTCCTTTCTACAAATCCATCAACTCTAACATTTGCACTTTCCATAATTTTGTTAGTGTTAGAATTCAAACACTGGCATGCCTTTCTCTTAGTTGAATGTCCTAGGAATATACTTTCATCACTCTTTGTATCATGTTTTCCTTTCATTGCATCTTTCAATATGTAATAGTTGCTTCCAAAAAATTTCAAATATTTAACATTAGGTGCATAACCATACCATAGTTTAAAAGGTGTATTTTTGTACCTTTCTTGATTGGAACTTGGTATAGTGTGTAAAAAATATTACTTACAAATTATTTTTGATATTTTTGTGAAACTTTCTTTTCCATAAATAGTTTTATTTCATAGTCCATGATTGATCTATTTCTTCTTTTAGTTATTCCATTTTGTGGTAGGGTCATTGGTGCTAGCATTTGTGTTTTGATTGGTTTGTAATTGTAGAATGTATGGAACTCCTCAAATATGAATTCACTTCCTCTATTTGATCTCAAGACTTTCAATATTTTAGCTATTTCCTTTTAAAATCTAACCAAAAACCACTTAAATATTTGAAAATCATAATATTTTTCTTTAAGAAATATCACAACCGTTATTCTAGAGAAATCATCAAAAAATAGAATAAATTACTTGTCACCATAATAGCTTAGTACTATAATAGGACCACATAAATTAGTATGAACCAACTCAAAAATATCATCAAAAGAATATATCCTTCTCTTGAAACTAAACTTTTTTATTTTTCCCATATGATATTGTTTGCATTTCACTTTATTAGGTTTTCTCAATCTTGGTAATAATATTGCTTTTTGCATCTTACTAATGCTTACCAAATTATTAAAATTCACATGACATGGCCTCTTACTCCATAACTAAACATCTTAAAATTTTTCAAAAAGATATGCATCTTTAGATAGGTCTACATAGAACAAGTTACCTCTTGTTTGCAATCCACTTCCAATTAGTTCAACAATAGAATCACAGATTTTTTCCTTCTTTTAAAATTCAACCTGGTATCCTAAAGAGTTCATCTATGCCATACTTATATTACAATTTCTATAAAATTTTGTGCCATGCTCTTTAGGATTTTTTCCTTCTTTTTTTGAAATCCAACATGCGCCCTAAATATATTAGGATTTTCAACCTGTACTATTAAAATCTAGTATATCAAAATAATTGGGGATCTCTGCAAGGATAAACTCTAAATATAATTTGATTAAGAAATACTTTGAAATGGCATAACTATTACAAGGAGAGGCATAAAATACCATCCACCTCCTATCCCAAAAGTTGTTTTTAATATCTTCATTAATGCACCAATGCCATGGGAACTTCTTAGATGTAATTCTTAGGGTTTTCTTCCTCCTAGATTTCTAAAAAAGGTACATATCTCATATTTTGTAAGGGTATGTGTAGGATCATGGTCAACCAAACTATGCCCTTAAGTGGCAATGAAGAATCAACAAATCAAGTTTATGTCAACTTGATGTGTAATTTTCAACATGTTATCAATTTTCTATCAAAAAGTTGATAGAAAATAATCTTTAGGAAATTGAATTCAGTTTCTAAATTACTAGGCCTAATTTGAAGAAAAAAATTGATTGGTCAAATGTTTAAATTTTAATTCAATAGTACAAAAAATTCAGAACAATAATAAGAAATAGATAGATGTTAGACCACATTAAGAAAAATTAAATCATAATATTTTTTAATAAGATTATAGAAATAAGAATTAGACTCATTCATGGATGTAATGCATATTTTTGGATATTTTTACTCTAAATAAATAAATAATTATTAATTTTCTACTATAGTATTTTTGGAATTAAAAAACTCTCTTGTCTAACCACCTTAACTAATTGAAAACTTTTCAAGTTTCAAATTTTCCATTTTTTCCTTATAGTAGAATAAACATGGAATGTGGTGCATCTTTCGGATTTTAAAAATTCTTTACCATTTGAAAGTTATAGTTATTTTTAAATCAGTGTGTCAATCAACACTTTATATGTAACGCCATTAAAAAATAAGTAATGATTACTTAATGAACTAGTAATTTGATAGACATTACATTTATGGAAACCTAAGAACATTCTTAAGAAACCTAAAGTTTAGTTTCATCAAATTTGGGTGAAGAATAAATTGTCAGCTACATGTCTGAAGTAAAAAAACACACACAAGAAAAGTTGAAAAGTACATTTTCTAGACACTTTAAAAGTTTACCATGTAGGGTTTCTATCCAAAGATATAATAGGCCTTATAAAGATTTTTGTTTTTTTTTGTTTGGTATCAGGATGGGTGGGAAAAAGGTTGGAATATATTTTACAATGTGTTGAGGCATTTTAAACCTATATAATTTTTAGGTCGTCACTTTTTGGCACACCATAACTGTGCATATGCCCACAATTTTCTTATTTTTAACATCTTTGAATAAAATTTATTAGCATAATATATTTTTTCTCTTCTCTCTTATTATGCCATAGATTAAACTAGCTAGTAACAGATGCTAGGTGACTCACAATGGTCTCAAGGGATTGTGCCAGTTGTTCCATACCAATATTATTGACCCCTCCTAATAATTGATTCTAATTTAGTTCTCCTTCCTTCAATTTCATTTTAAAAAATTTTCTTGGTTAACTTGAAGAGGTCTTTTGATTTTTGTAGCTCATGGAGGTTGATATTCTTCATTAGGAGGATTTTTAGGTTCATTTTATGGAGAATTTGGTAGTAGATTGTTGTGGTTCCACAACACATACCCCATTTTCAAATTTTTCTAGTTCCAAAATAGACACTATTTTTGAATTTGAAAATGGGGAACCCCATTTTGGTCATGGGAGTCTTCTCTTCGAAATAGGGTATCTTATATGATACCTTGTACAGAAGTAGTACTATGGTCCGAGTCTCCTAATTGATGGGAAATAACATCAAACACATTAAGAAAAATCAAATTATAATATTTTTTAATAAGATTCTAGAAATAAGAATTAGATGCATTCATGGATGTGATGCATATTTTTTGGGTATTTTAACTATAAATAAATAAATAAATATTAGTTTTCTACTATAGTATTTTTGGAATTAAAAACCTCTCATGTCTAACCACATTAACTAATTGAAAACTTTTCAAAATTTAAATTTTCCTTTTTTTCCTTATAGAAGAAAAAACATGGAATGTGGTGCATCTTTTGGACTTTAAAAATGCTATACAATTTGAAAGTTATACTAATTTTAAAATCACTATGTCAATCAACACTTTATATGTGACTCCATTAAAAAATAAGTAATGATTACTTATTGAACTAGTAATTTGATACAGATAACATTTATGGAAAGCTAAGAACATTCTTAAGAAAACTAAAGTTTAGTTTCATCAAATTTGGGTGAATAATAAATTGTTAGCTATATGTTTGAAGTAAAAAAACACACAAGAAAAGGCTAAAAACACATTTTCTAGAAATTTTTTAAGTTTACCATGTAGGGTTTCTATCCAAAGATATAATAGGCTTTATAAAGGTTTTTTTTTTTTTGGTTTGGTACCAGGATGGGTGGGAAAAATGTTATAATATATTTTGCAATGTGTTGAGGCATTTCATACCAACATAATTTTTAGTTTATCACTTTTTGGCACGCCATGACCATGCACATGCCCATAATTTTCTTATTTTTAACATCTTTAGATGAAATTTATTAGCATAATATATTTTTCTCTTCTCTCTTATTATGCCATAGATTAAACTAGCTAGTAACAGATGCTAGGTGACTCATAATGGTCTCAAGGGATTGTGCCAATTGTGCCCTACCAATATTATTAACCCCTCTTAATAATTTATTCTAAATTAGTTCTCCTTCCTTCAATTTCATTTTCTAAATTTTCTTGGGTACCTTGAGGAGGTCTTTTGATTTTTGTAGGTCATGGAGGTTGATATTCTTCATTAGCAGGGTTTTGAGGTTCATTTTATGGAGAATTTAGCGGTAGATTTTTGTGGTTCCACAACACATACCCCATTTTAAAATTGTTGTGGTTCTAAAATAGACACTCTATTTTTGAATTTGAAAATAGGGAACCCCCTTTTGGTCATGGAAACATTCTCTTCAAAATAGGGTATCTTATATGATACCTTGTAGGGAAGTAGTACTATGGTCTAGGTCTCCTATTTGATGAGAAATAACATCACCAAAGTCAAATGGTTTTAAAAGTTAGTTCTCTTCTAAAAAATGAAAAGTGCACAGTTGCATACATGCACAAGGTGCAATAATCCACCCATCTCAACTAATACACAAATGTGGGCATGTAGAGTTTTACACCTTGCAAAGTTACACAACTTTCCTCACTGTGTGCCAAAACCCCCTATAAGTATGTGAAGGGAGCTTTTGATGCACTCATTATTACTCATGGTCTCCTCAATAATGGACATGCACAACTCTAGTTTTTCACACACTCCATTGTAGCTTCAACCTCTTCACTTCCTATAGCACATACTTGGTAAGTCCTCTATTGTGAAATTTCACATCCTATACACCTATGCGAGTGCATAGTATATGCAAGTTTTGTGCTCCCTCATTTCAAAGAACAAATATCAAGTCTCATTTGTGTATAAGCATATACCCCATGTACCCCATTCAAAAGAGAATCCAAATTACCCTTTTGCGAATGGTGTGTAAATTGAGCACTTGTGTAGGTATATATGTGTACAATATGCAAGCATTAAGTTCCTAGTTTTTTGTATTTTGTAGCTAGGTTGTCTAAGTTGTTTTTGAGTTTTTCAAGTCACCAAGAATCCTTCTACCTTTTATCCAGTACAAAACTTTATAAAATCTATTGTTTTATGTAGATAACTATGTATTCTACTCCATTCTTAGTAGAAAAGTCAAATATCTCCTCTAATCTAGTGACCTTCAAGTTTGACAGGGTACCAAAGAAATTGAGATTCAAAGACTTTCATTTAGAGTTACAGTTTATAGAGCTAGGACACATTGATTAGAGAGAATTCATGGCTCTTTGCAAGAATCCTTATGTGAGATCAAAAATTATCTTGGCATTTATACAATACATACTTGTTAGTGCAACATGTCACCCAATCTCAATATAGTCCTCACATTTGATCATGACTCAAGTGTAACACTATGTCCCAGAAAAGAATTTTTCTAAGAGTATCATATAAGATATTTTCTTGAATATAGATGAATAATATGGCATCTCCTATGTGAGTGCAAACAACTAGCATTGAGATGATTAGGAGGAGGAAAATGACATAGTTCAAAAGAAACACATGATCACCTAGACACCACAAAAGAATCCTACCAAAGTTGACATGAATAAGGGCTACATAATTGTTGATAATGGTTATTGCATAGTGATTTTGAGTAGAGTGATGGGTGTTTCGGTGGCTAGCCATTTGGAAGCATGGATGGTAATTTTTATTGAGATTATTAGGACTAATGCCAATAAGATCAACTAGGGACCTATCATCAATAACTCTTTGCATGAATATATTACATCAACACTGAATAATCCTCATTTTTATATGATTTCATATGTGGTGTATTGATGTAAAACAAAGTATGATAGACTCACAAATGAATCTTTTGATACATCTTTCAGTTGAACACTCATCGAGAGATGGTTTAACCTATCAAACGATCTAATGAATGCAACACTCTACTCATATTCCTATTGATATATTATAAATTTTTAATATGTTCCATCTCCCAAAGATTTGGTTCAAACCATGAAAACCATTCCTTTCTTCATCAACTTCCAAAAAAATAATACAATAAACATGATAGCAAGAATAAAATTCACAAGTGCTTGCTTATCTTTTCTTATAAATCAACATTGACCAATTCTTAGAGACTTGAATCGATAAGCACAACACATCAACAATAAAAATATAGAAAACTATGATAACTTTTATGCAATTCTAGATTTACATGGGTTTCTCTTTTCTCTACCAAATAGTCACTCTAATCTACTCATTGTGCTTCTACTATGCCCAAACTATCATTGGGTTATCACAAGATATGTTCCACCTTGCCTATTAGGCATTGGTATAATAAAGTTCCAATACCAAGTATGCTTCTATAGTTGAGAGGAAAGGCTGGAATATAAAACCAATTCTTTTCATAGCACACCCTACTATCATCAAGTTTCATATCAAATAAAAACATGAACCTACCATTCTAAATCCCAATTCCTCCTCTTCTCATTGGGTGCTCCCTCTACCTTAATATATTTTTCCACATGCTATCTTCATAGAATTTCTTGGTGTCAATTTTTTTTTCATTTTCTTTTTTGTTTCCCCTCTTGATTTTAATTGGCCATCTCTTTTCCACCAAGCATGATTATCATTGCTCGATAACTTCATCCTAAACCCACCATGAGTTAATGCATGGTACACACATGTGCTCATCCAAAATAACTCTTGCACTAAATCAAAATACTCTCACTACTATCAGGTTCCTTCTAAAATGAACATGTCAATATTTTACTTATCAAGCTACATTCCAAAAAGAATTTGCACACATGCTCATAACCAAATCTAAACTAATTCCCCACCTAACTATAGAAACTCACCCACATACATTTCTAATTTGAATCTCACCACCCCTTAAGATGATATATATGGTCCTATTACAATATCATTTTTACCATAGGTAAAGAAACTTAGAAAATTTAATTAGGTCTCTTGATGCTCTTTTGATGCTCTTGCATCATATATCTATTGGTTGCAAGGGAAACCTACCCTAGATTCATCAAGAGAGGAAGTATAGAGGATACTAATGTATGGCCATGTATTGTTTACCCTTATTTAGTTTAGGATGATATTAAATAGGAGAGATTATAATATAAAATAGTCAATGATCCCTATCTTCATGGTAATCCTTTTCTTTAAAGGGGACTATGAAGATAGGCTATCGATAGAGGTAGAAACAAAGGTAACACAAGTGGGAGGAGATTTCATCGAATTCCAAACCTTCACCTATATCTAAGTGGCTAGCACCTTATTTCACCTAAATAAGATACCACACTATCTATTTACTAGATGGATCCTACTATCAATTTCCTAGTAGTTGAGTTGATCATATGATAGCATTTAAGGAAAGGACAAAATGACATGGGTATGGCCTATCACCACTAGGATCTATGAAGTAAAGAAAAAGAAAGATATTTGTACTTTTTATGTGGAATGAGAAAAGTGCCTCCTAGAGAAGTACCCAATGGCCTTCCATAATTTTGACACCATAGGAAGTGTTAAGCATGTTATTGGAAGGGATTTTATTCCTAATTCATCCATCGAATATTATTGAATGAACTACATTGATGATTATGAGGTCAAGTTTAAGGAAAATTCTAGGATTGATCTAGCATTAGTAGAAAAGGTTTTGAACCTTCATATATCCAGTAAAGTGTGGAATAAGGATACTTCCTATGTCCTATATCCTACTTCCAATAGGGATAAGATCCTTGAGCATTCAATAATGAATTTCAAGATACTCAAGAGTAAAATGTTCACATCCAACATTGAGCCTAGCATATCATCATGATGACAAGGGACTAGGTACATAGGCCCTTCCCCTTGGACCCATTACCTAATGTTCCAACTCTCAAGGCATTAGTTAGACCAAAGAAGGGAATGGTAAACAAAGTTTAGTATTCTTTCATACAAGGATAAAATTGACTTATAATTGAGAGAGGTACATATAACCCAAGTGGAGTGGAATCACACAACTCAGAAACATCCCATGGAAGGAGAGGTGGTTTCTACAAAAGGACCTTCTACTTAGATTATGATAGATCCTCTTTTTGCCCCAAAAGTATAGAGTCCACACAAGTAATAGAATAGCCAAGAGTGGACAAGACTCTAGAGAAGAAGGTAGATAAAGGAAAATGACTAGCTTTAGTGATCACCTAATCACAAATAATTACATGTCTCCAAAAGGTACCAATGAAAAATGACTAAATAGGTAGTAGAGACTTGAAAGGGGATGTATCTCACAAGCACAATAGATAGAATGAAACCCTCACACATTTTATATAGACATTGTGACTCCTCTAAAATATCCTCAATGACTCACTTCTCTTATGAGGATAAGAGGGATAATCTGGTGGCTCATGTAGCTATTCTACCACTACATGTTGATCCTCAAAATATGATTGACTAGGAATAATAGATGCAAGATATTGTATTGGGGAAGGTCACATAAAATATGGCCAAATTTTTGAAAATCAAGGTTCTACAATAGGCATTCTACCAATATTCTACAATAGGAGATCCAAGTTTTGAGGAAAAAAAAATTATTTTATAGGATTTTGTAAAAGAGGTGGCAAGTCCTATTAACTCTAATCACCCTAAGATAGAACTAAAGGTTCCCCTAAAAATGAGATCATGACCATCCACCAAGTGATTCATTTTTTGACTCTTGTAACAAATGGTGTTACACTTTTGAGAAACTAGGTGAAGATACAATAGAATTGAATATGTAGATCTTGTATGACATAAGAGGTTTTGTGAAGAAAATGGGAGGCATAATAGAATAAGAGTTTAGATTAGTGGATGAGATTTTAATGTGATCTTGTCATAGGTATAGGATATGTTATCCTTTTTAATGGTTGAGGAATTGGACACATCTGACAATTAGACTGAGAAGGTCCACAAAGGTAGGAAATGAAAGAAAAGGCTTAGGCTAAGATTGTAGAGGTAGATAAGTGTTATAGTAAAAAAAGTTTGGAGACTTCTATTGATTACTCTAGGGAGAGTTTGTGCTTAGTAGAGAAGATAGTGGAATGATTCTACGAATATTTTGAGGATGTCTCCTTAGAGGATAATAAAAGGAGAGTTTTAAAAGCTAGGTAAGCATTGATGAAGTTAGATAATAAAATGAAGAGTTTTGATGAGGTATAGAACGAGGTCTATGATTTACATAGGGGCAGAAGGGTCAAGTATGAAAAACTTGATTTTTTGGATCTTGAAGAAATCACATTAGCAATAGAAAAGTTTAAGGGCACCCATCTAGACATTATATTTTTTGAATATCACCATGACATAGATGATGGAAATAGAGATTTTGATGTAGAAGAAATTATGGGACTTTTGACATTGGGATCTATGCAACTCCATAAATTCATAGCTTTACAACTACACAACTCTACAATTTTGAAGATTTTTGTGATCATATTTATGTTACCTTCATAGGTATGCAACTATGTAACTTTATAGCTTCCTAAGTGTGAAGATTTCTAATGACTTATAGTTGCACCAATAGTTAACTACCAGTTTCTTCATTTTTATGCACTAAAACCACATTTTTAAAAGTTTGGCAATACTTTAACTGATGGAAACACATTGATAAGGTTGAGTTCCCATTTTTAAAGGATCTTGATGCTCAAGTTCTAGATGAGGATTCTTCTCTTCTTTTCTTCTTCTTCTTTGTTACTTTTAATTCATGTAAAGCCTTATCCACTATTTAATGAGTAAAAATAAGAGTGCATTCCTACTTAACACCATGTTAGGAGTTAGTTCGTACATAACTTTCATAAAATTAATGTTTTTAGAATTTATTTTGCAAGGAAAAATCCCTAGCTCCAAAATTATACAATGTTCCTATAAATTCAAAGAGGTAATCTATATTCAAGGCCAATATTTTGATGCAATAAAGCTATGCTCTTAGTACTCTCATTATATCACTAGTAGAAAAACAACAATATATCTCTAAATAAACTACTAAAAATTGTACATATATGACTAATTTTGATCATGTGACCAATGGTAGTTTATTGTCAAACATTTATCTCATAACCAAATTTATGACTAAACTATGTTAATCATTGATTTGGTCATTAATTATTGTTATCTAGTAGTTTATTTCATAGTTTATTTGATATTTTTTGTGGTATATTTGGTAGTTTGTCAGGTAGAATACTTGGTAATTTATTTGGCTATTTATTTAATCAATAATTTAATCATATTAGGGCACGATGGAATTGAACCACCATCCTCCCACTTATAAAATAGGTTCTCTTCCATTGAGCTAGTGCCCTTTAACTCATAAACGTATCATCCTATGTCACTCGTCCAACCTTCCATTGGAGACAAATAAGATGCAAGTAAAGAACACAAGATGTATTATAGCTAAGGATAAAGTACAACCCTAATATATTTAAGAGAAAATTATTAACCTAAAAAATCTTAAATAGTTATGTTCAAATAATAGTATGTCAATAAGAAATGCAAAGTGCCAAAGTTCATGTCACTAGTGTAAGGCTTTTACAATTAAGCTAAAGTGAAAGATTGAAGAAATGGGAAGAATAAAAAAGAGGTAAAACACCTTTCTAATACCATTATTAAGTAAGATTTTATAACTATGGAACATGGAAGTGATGATTGGAAAAGGAAAAATAAATGTTTCTCTTATGATCAAGAGTTGTGGTTGACAAGGCACAATAATAATTAAGTTACCATAAGGTGTGATCTTTAGGTAATTAGTTATTATAAGAAACGACTTCTTGAATGAACATTAACCACTGTAAAGTCACCATTCTCCAAATATACCAAGGGTTAACAAGAGATTAAGAGAGGTGTTTAAATGATGGAAGATAAGAGAAAAAAATATTTTTGACACTCAATTGAAGGTTCAATAAGAAATTGGATCATGGATGAAGATGACCAAAAGAATTAGAAAATTATTATTTATTATTATTTTATATAACTAGAGATTATAAATATAGTTGATACTGGTTACATATAAAATATTAGAAATGAATGAGAAAATATACAATATATAGAGTGCATGCACGTGTGTGTGTGGCCGTGCTCATGCGCCTGTGTGACCTATGTTGATTATAGGAAATAAATGATATTATTACCAACAAGATCACATCATAATTTTGACAATTTCTAGGGTGAGTGAGATTGATAAAAATATATAAGAAAACTAGACTATGAGATAAGTATTCCAAGGACTATTAAGAGAGAACATAGCATAGAGATATGTTAGAGTATCAACTAAAATTAAGGTCTAAACTAAAAGTATAGTTTGGAAGTTAAAGCCACACTTTGGCTTGTATTGAAGATGTAAATGTTATCAACTAATAAGGATGATATTAAAGAAGATGTAGAAAATACTCACCAATTTGTCCTAGCACTGTAGAAAATACTCACAAATATTATTTTGTAGAGTTCCTCAACTCCTATTCCAAACCTATTAATGCCAAATCTTATAAATTCTATCTATATAAATCTTGAAATTGTATATTATGTATCGATTGTTATAATAACTATTGGAAATGCCAGGTAGGCAAGGTTAGTAAGAGGGGAGTGGTGAATCAAGAACCAATAGAACTTTATCTTACTTTACCAATTAATCCTTCATATAATATTTTGATCTAATCACATGCATGAAAGAATGAAACCAATAAAAAATTCATAACACTTTGAAACAAGATATGGTTACTTAGAAACCTTCCAAATAGAAATTAAAACTTGGATTGGGATGATAGCCAAAAGATTTAGTATTGCAGTATAAAGTTAACTTGTTAAGGCTTACAATTAACCACTTCTAGTGATCTTCCTTGTTAGAATAAATAAGGACTATGAGGTCCACCTTGTTAAAGGATTTACAAAAATATAATGAAGTATGCACTCGGTTAAGAGATTTAGAAAAAGAATATTAAGTCTACCCTATTAAAGGATTTTATTGATGCACCTATTAGAATGAACCAGTGGTTGATCTCTAATCTAGAACTCTAGTTTCCTAAATGAAATTCCTTGAATTTTAATGATTATCTAATGGTGATAGATAAATATTTGTTGTGGCTTGTACTTCTTGTAGCCTTCTTCAATTCTCACTCTTGCTCATCATATACTTCTTCACATACTTATTTGGATATGATACAATGCATAACATATATATCAATCCAAATCACAACTTACTGGAGTTGGCTACAATACCAATTTCATCATAATTCACAAAGTTTTTCCAACTTCTATAAATCAAGTTCTAAAGACAAAATTGATGATGTTTTGATACATGACAAACACTATCAATTCTCAAAAATCTTTGGCACTTGATTGAACTTGAAATTCAGTCCATACTAATCACTTCAAAGTAGATCAAACTCAATTAGCACTGTTTGACTTGGTGAACACTAAGAAAATTGGTAGCTACTAAATCACTTGGTTGATAATGCATGACTCAGTCAACACTAGATTCACATTGTTAACATTGTGGACTCAATAGATACAATATAACTTTTTTTCTAGTTTTTCAAAATTTCTTTTGTGAAGATATTTTATGCTTATTTGTACAAGTCTATACAATACTATACTACTCCCCCATACATATATGTCTCCTATATACATACATCTAAAGTATATTATACTTCACTTCCTTTTCTAATATCTTCTCCCTCTTTATACAATATATAATATCTTCTCCTCATTTTTTACATAAATGCCAAAGGTGTATAATATCTAATGTTCATACTAAAATGCAACAAGAAATTTGAATGTACCTTCAAGATTAGTACCATAGTCTTGTCCCAATTCTCTTATAGTACCTTACTAGAATGCAAGGAAATTTGAACTTTTGTTGATAATTCCATCATGTGATCAACTATGGAGAAATTATTACCATGGATGAGTGTCTTTGTATGTGCAATGTGTTTCTGCAATGCATCCATATTTGGAAGAATCATGCCCTAAATTTCTTTAAGAGTGGCCCCTATTCTAAATTCTTCCTTCAATAATTCTACCTACAAATTTGTCAAATATTTGATCTTTGAGTAATGTGCAAAACTATGACTTGGGTCAAGTGGTAGCTAGTGTGCACTTTCCTTCATATCTTCATCTATATATTGTTGATTCTTGGGTTTCAATCTACTATACACACATAATTCATTAAACACCTCATTCATTTCTAGGGTATTGAATTCCTAAATAGAAAGTGGTAAAATGAATTGATGTCATGCACAAGTAATACGTTAGGCAAAATTTGAGACTATGCACCAACTAGGTCAAGCACTTCTACAATCATTGGACTGAAATTGAATGAAGGTTCCTTGCAGTCGACTCCATGAACCAAAATTTTAGAACCTTTCTTAAATTTTCTCCTTGATGATGCCATTTCTCAGTATGGTTTCTCAAAATGCAAGAAATCTTCAATAAAAATACTCAAATTGTTTGAGGGCTCTAAATTATCTTTTCACTCTATTCTCTATAAATTTCATAGTGAAATAATGTAATTTATTTCTTCTTTTTAATGAATTTCCTCTTTTTAATTTCCTTTAATTCTTCATAGTTCATACTCACTTGATGATAGGCTAACCTCCACTCAGTTTGTTCTTTAATACTTGGGAGACATCTAGAACTTAGTAGAGTCACCATCACTTAGTAGGAACTATCAGCTCTATTTCTAAAACCTGACCTTGCTTAGTAAGATATCTTTCTTCCCATCATTCTTAGAGATCCTTGTGCATCTTGAATGTTGATGTATATTTTTCTTCTTGTTGGCTGGAATTGAGGTTAGATGACTTTTTCTATATCATAGTTCTAGTGATATCCATAGAGGAGTAAGTTGAAATGACTAAGCTATTGGAAATATTCAAGACTATGCTAAGCTACTGAGAGGGGAGGGGTGAATAAATAACTTCTAAAATTTCTAACACTAATTCCAATTCTAATTCCAATAAATTATTGGACAATTAATTTATTACATCTGATCTAATTGCATGCATGTGAAACTAAAAATATAAAAACATGCACAACACTTGAACACAACGATTTGGTGACCTAGAAACCTTCCAAACAGAAAGTAAAATTGGGGTGGGGATGAAACCCACAAAACTTCAATACAACAACATAAAGTTTACCTATTAAGGCTTACAATGATCACTTATGATAATCTACCCTATTAGGAGTAATTAGGACTACTAGGTCCACCTTGTTAGAGGTTTTACAAACACACAATGAAGTATGCACTCTATTAAGAGATTTAAGAAATATTGTTAAGTCTACCTTGTGAAAGGATTTTGATGATTTTGACTGGTTCACCTATTAGGATGAAACAATAGATCTCTAACTTACAACTAGATTACTAATAGAGATTCCTTGATTGTACTGATCACCTTTTTATAATGAATATGTCTCTACTACTCCTTTTTTGATATTGCCTTCACAATTGACTCCTTATCTGCTGCTTAACTTCAAATATTAATATTCACATTCTTACATGTCCATTTTCATGCATAAATACTACATTGGATATGATACAATACATGACATATATATACCAATCCAAATTACAAAATTAGAAAGTTGACTATCATACACGTCAACACTAATATTACAAAGTCAACCCAAATGATGACACTCAGGTTCTAAAGACTAACTTGGTGAAGTTCTGACTTGGAATCCACTGTTATTGCTTGGAATCCTCATGCACTTAGTAGATGTAGAAGCTTGGTGCATACTGATCACTTCAAAGTAGTCTTGAACTCAGTTTGCATTGGTGACTCGATAGATACTATGTAACTTGTCATAAACTGAATCACTCAGTAAACACATAAGCTCAATTTACACTAGTTTCACATAATGCAAACTAAAAACTTGGTAGAAATTGTAATGCTTGGTAACTACTAAACTGCTTAGGTTGAACTGCTAGACTAAATCTTCTCAGTTTGAACTATTGGGCTTCACACAAACTAAATATACTTGGTAACCACTAAAATACTCAGTAGCTACTAGATTACAGGGAAAACACTGTAGACTATTCAATGAGATTGGTAGCTATACAAAATTTGAATAAGTTCATGTCACTAATAACAAACTTGATAGATATGTCAACAATCTCCCCCTTTGGCATTAGTGACAAAAACACTTATCAGCCAAAATCTTATATACATCACTATGTGATACCGGTTCTATAGAATATACTATTTTGATATTTTTCAAAATTTATCTTTGTAAGGTATACTATACAACATCTACTATATACATTCTCATCATAGCATGTTTCTCCCCCATACTATGTGTCTCTACGTATAGCATATGATGTGTCTCAACAATAATCTCCCCCTTTTTGAAAATAATGCCAAAGAATTATTCAGTACTTATCTACATGGAGACACCAATATGAGATAAAAAATGAGAATGTACCTTACGAATAAGTGCCAAGGTTTTATCCGAAATTTCTTGCAAAATCATGCATGCATGTAGAGAAATTTGTACTTCTACAGAGAGTTCTATCATGTGATCTACAATGGAGAAGTTATTGTCATGGATCAAGGTTTTTGAGTAAAAAATATGTTTCTACATTGTATCCATGATAGGAAGGATCATATTCTAAATATCAATTAGTGATGACCTGATCCTTTCTTCTTCTCTTAACAACTCTACTTGCATGTCTAACAAAAAATTGATCTTCATGTGATGTGTAAAGCTTGAACTATGGTCAAGTTACAACTGTTGAGCACTGGCTTTCAGATGCTCATCAATTTTTGATAGTTTTCTCTTTATTTCCTCAATGAACTTTGAAACATCACATAACTTTACAAAAAGTGATGTCACATTGGTGCAAGATGATTCAAGATTGGTCAAAATTGATGAAAGCTGAACTTGATGGATAGCGATTTGCTGAGCAATATGATCAAGAACTTTATTGTCAAATTTCTTTTCAGCTTTCTCAATTAACTTATCCTATCCACTAGTGTCCTCATTGAAATTTCAAATTGATTCTGCTAATTGCAACAAAATAGGTTGAGAAGAATCTACCTTAATATCTATTGCCTCAGACAAAATGTTTTTGGCATCATCAATAATCTTATATTCAATATCTCTTTCTCCTCTCAATTTTTTCTATTTTGCCTTCTTCTGGAGGAGTTCACCAACTATGTTCATTTGGTTCATAGTAAAATTATCAATGTTTGATTTTTGAATTTCTATTTTATCATTTAAGTCTATGTCCTCCTCTATCTCCTTTCCTCTACCCAAAAATCTTGTACTCGGTTGAGCCTTAGGTTCAATTGTTCTTGTACTTAATGCCTTTGTATCTAAGATGGAAACAATTGTGGATATACTGGGACTTGCAATTAAAAATGATATGACTGATGGAATACTAACACAAATGCTTATTGAATCCAAAACTAAAGAAGTCATTATTGAAGTATTCAAAATTGAAGTATTTAATAGTGAAGAGCTCAAAATTGTAGAAGACAATTTATTCATGCTTGATGACTTGGTAGTGGAAGAAGTGAGAGGTTGCAGCTCAATAGATGAAGTGGAAGTCACTTCTACTAGAGATACATTAAGTTGAATGGGGGCAAAGAGTGATTAGACATTTGAAGTGTCTATGGTTGTCACAATCAAAATTGCTGAAGTTATCTTTGATCCTAATATAGCTACTAGTTTTCTTGGAGAGTGAGGAAGTGAGGTAATGATTGTAGCTACTATCTTCATTAGGTCAATCTCCTCATCATCTTCTTTATCTTCTTCAACTTCCTCATTGTCAAAATGTGTGGGCTCAGTATAGGTTTTTCCTTCATCATCATCACCATCATCATCATTATCCTTAACACCACATGCTCTATATCCTTGATCAAAATTAAACATGTATTGAACCTAAAAGTCATTTTATCTTCATTTTTCTTCAAAGACTCTTTTACCTCAGCATTTTTCATGCTTGGTATAAATTTCCTTAGGGTTTGTGCATAAATTTCTTTTTTTTTGTTTGTATTGCAAAGTCCCAATTTGGATTTATTTTCTCTAATAATTAATTAGAGATTTGAGAGGCTATTTGATCTAGTGAATACTTCCATTTTCTCATTTTTGTGAACACTAGTTCTTCCACCTATTTCTTCTTTGCCTCTATTATTATTTCATACTTCAAAGATTTGAAATTTTTTATGCCTACACCTTCTTCCATTTGTTCAACTTTTCTTGAAAGGTGGGAGGAGGTTTACTAATGACAATATCACTACCTTCCTTCTTGGACCTTCTTGTGAAGACAACCGTGGATGGCTTAGGTGGCTTGGTGATGATCATCTTGCCTTTCTTCTTCATAGGCTCTTCTTCCTTTTCTAATTCCTCTTCATCCTTTCCCTCTTCTACATCTTCTCCTTTACCTTCAATTAACATGAGAGGTGTGCTGGATTTTAATTTAGCTATCCTCCTTTTTCCCTTGTTAACTGCCTGAGGGAGTTTTATCTCCAGTTCTATCCTTGCCTAGGCCTCATCATGGGTTCCAAAATATGATTCCTTTGGATCAAAAGGTTCATTAATTAGAGCCTCAATAATATCCTTTTCTTCATCAATATTTATTTCATAATGAAGAGGTTTTACCCATACAATTCTGGGCTTCACTACTTGAATGTAAACTCTATCACAATCAACCATAAAGCATACATCATCTTTGTGATCCTCAACTAAATTTTTAGGTTTTCTAAACCTATTATTCATTTTCTCTTTGAATACTTTTAATTAGTTATCCATAATGCTAACATAGTTCTCTCCCATTTCCGCAATTTATTCATTTATCTAATATAATATAGGCACATCTTTTCTCAATACTACCATGCCTTTAGAAGGGAAGAACTTTTGAGAATAGAAGAACACAAAAGTAAAAAATGAACCAAATCTATAGGGAGTTGTTCTTGGATGTCTTCATACTTTCCATTTTTTTGTTGAGTTGCTTCAACAATAGATTTTCCAAATCATAAGATAGATTATTTTTCACCACTTTGTAGGCCAACTCCACAACTTCACAGGATACACTGTTGAGATGAATTGAACTATATATCTTATGTGCTATGACATGAATCCCAAATTTTAGCTCTACAGAAGTTACACTACTAATTTTCATGCCTCTTCCATCCCACTTAGCTAGGCTTTTCTTTTCCAACTTAGCCTAACCTAGGTTTTTGGTCATTTTAGCTTTGGTGAGCATGGGGAGGCTAGTAATGTGATGAATCATTTTCTTTGTAATCACAATTGGTTGCTCAAGCCATAGCTGACCATTACAAACCCAACTTAGAATTCCAAATTCTTATGCTTAGGTTTAATAATTCCATTAACACACAATTCACCTAGGGCATCATCCATTTCTAGGGTTTCGATTTATTGAATAGAACACTTGAAATGAATATGAATATCATTAATAAGGAGTACCATTGGAGGAATTTGTGATTGAGCTCTACTTGAGTCAAGGGTTTCTGCAATTGTGGGCACAAGTTTAAAATTAGGCACTTTCCACTCAACTCCTCAAACCAACATCTCAGACCCTCTCTTCACTTTGTTGCTACTTGATGCCATTTTACTTGGTAAAATATGAAATCCTTGATAACTGCTACAAATTCACTTAAAGTCACTTGATCACTCTTTAAATCACTTCTTCACAATAGCACTATAGATTTCATAGTGAAAAATGGATCTAATTTCATGCTTTTTGTTAAAAATTTTCCATTAATGCTTGGTATGAAGGTAGCTGAGTTGACATTGTGCTTGACATCATGCTTGATAGGATATCATCTACTATTCTATTAATTACTCAGTGCAAGTTTTGTGACTTGGCAACCATGTGTGTCTTGTTACTCCTAACCTTTCTCGGTAGAGTTTATGACCTGACCTTACTCGGCAAAGAAGGTAACTTAGTGATAATTGATACTTTTCTTCCTCAGTGATCGTTTTGTATCTTGAATACTAATTTGGATCTTTTTCACCTTTCAATTGGAACTATTTTAATGTGATCTTGATAACATAGTTCCAATTCTCCTTTAGAAACCTAGTTAAAAATGGTGGAGTCACCTAGTTCTTGAGTGACATGACCATCATTACTTGAACTAGCATCCTTGGTAGATTTAGGGAGCTATTGCTACCTCATCTACTTTTGAATGCTATCTTCTTTTTCCTTCTTTTCATCTTCAATTTTACATTTATTCATACAATTTTTGGCTAGATGGCCATGTTTGGTACAAGTGAAACATCTTATGGTGAAATCTCTTCTCCTTGTGTGATGTTTAAAACAATTCATACCAATGTGTCCATATTCTACACCAAGTGTTGTAGTCTGAACCAAATATTGCTTTCACATTTTACTCTGCTGGATTGATTGACTTAGTTGTACAATTTGATGCCTTGTGACCTATTTCTTTCATTTGTGACACTTGCCCTCAAATTTTGGTTTCTCTTTGCATTCATTAGCCTTGTGACCATGCTGACTACAATTATACCATTTTCTATTAAATTTTTCTTTACCATTACTCCAACATTTGTTTTATGTATGACCTAACTTACCATAGTGATTTCAAGTAGGTCTTTGATTCCTTTCAG
Organism: Cupressus sempervirens; assembly: GCA_028749045.1. NCBI lineage: Eukaryota > Viridiplantae > Streptophyta > Pinopsida > Cupressales > Cupressaceae > Cupressus > Cupressus sempervirens. The sequence goes on from CM053790.1 coordinate 677,319,784, forward strand.
CACCTTGTTTGAAAGATTCACCTTCTTCTTTCTATCCAATTCCTTCTTTACCCTTTTGTCTTTAGAGATTTTTCTCATTTAGTTGAACCATGTCTGCTTGGGATTTCATCATTCTTTCATGGATTTTCTTTTTAATGTTTAGGTCATTTTTCAATCTTTCACTTTTTTTCTTTTCAAACCTCAACTCATTTCTTATTCTTCCATTGATTTCTCTTTTCAAATTTAGATCATTTTTTAATCTTTCATTGATCTATCTTTGGTTGATGATTTCCTCATTTGCATTGGAGATTTGATCCATAAGATCTACATGCTAAAGGGATTGGTTCTGGATTTCATTATTTCTTCCATCCATTTCTTCTTTTATCTTGTTCCTCTATTCCAAGATTTCTCATAGCCTCACTAACTAAATTTCTTGTTCTCTTTTTAGCTTTCTTACTTCTTCTTGTATGGAACCATTCTTCTCTAGGAGTTCTTTGATTGCATCATTTGCTTCATCTAAACTACTTGAAGGGAAGAAATTTTCAATTCATTCTTCAATGTACTAATGATCATTCATTTGATTTGCAAGTTCCTTCCTTCTTTTTAGGGATTGGGAAAGTTGCTCCTTAGCTTTCTTGAGTTTTGCAATGGCCATTTCTAGATCCAACTTTTCATTGTCAATTGCCTTATCAAGTCTAAATATCTCCATATCCTTGATCTTTGCTCATGCTGTTAAACTTTCTCTTGAGAACCACAAAGCTCTAATACCAATTGTTGGAAATTTTCAAGATTATGCTAAGTTATTGAGAGGGGAGGGGTGAATTAGTAACTTCTAAATTTTTTAATAATAATTCCAATTCTAATTCTAATAAATCATTTGATAATTAATTTATCACATCTGATCTAATTGCATGCATGTGAAACTAAAAATATAAAAGCATCCAAAACACTTGAACACAATGATTTGGTGACCCAGAAACCTTCCAAATAGAAAGTAAAATTGGGGTGGGGATGAAGCCCACAAAACTTTAATATTACAACATAAAGTTGGCCTATTAATGTTTACAATGATCACTTTTGATGATCTACCCTGTTAGGAGCAATTAGGACTGCTAGGTCCACCTTGATAGAGGTTTTACAAACACACAATGAAGTATACACTCTATTAAGAGGTTTAAGAAAGATTGTTAAGTCTACCTTGTGAAAGGATTTTGACTGGTTCACCTATTAGGATGAAAAAGTAGATATCTGGATTTACAACTTGATTACTAATAGAGATTCCTTGATTGTACTGATCATCTTTTTGTGATGAATATGTCTCTACTGCTCCTTTTCTGATATAGCCTTCACAAGTTACTCTTTATTTGCTACTTAGCTTCAACTATTTACATTCACATTCTTACATACTCATCATGCATATGTACTATATTGGATATGATATAATACATCACATATATATACCAATCCAAATTACAAAATTAAAAAGTCAGCCATCATACAAGTTAACAACAATATTAGAAAGTTGGCCCAAATGAAGACACTCAAGTTCTGAATATTGACTTGGTGAAGTTCTGATACTCAACATCCACTGTCATTACTTGACATTGCCATGCACTTGGTAGACATAGAAGCTTGGTCCATACTAATCACTTCAAAGTAGTTTTTAACTCGGTCTACACTAGTGACATAGTAGATACTGTGTAACTTATCATAAACTAAATCACTTAGTAAATAGATAAGATTAGTTTACACTAGCTTCACATTATGTGAACTAGAAACTTGGTAGAAACTATAATTCTCAGTAACCACTAAACTACTCAGGTTGAACTGCTAGATTGAATATTCTCATTTTGAACTATTGGGCTTCACACTAACTAAATATACTTGGTAACCACTGAAATGCTTGGTACCTACTAGATTACATGGTAAACACTATAGACTATTCAATGAGCTTGGTAGCTATACAAAATCTAAATAAGTGTGTGTCACTAATGAAAAATTTGATTGATATGTCAACATAAGCCACCCAACTCATTAACTTGGGTTAATCTGCTTCATGACTTTTATTTTCATTCTCTAGAGATTTTGGTATCTATTTCTACCTCATTTTCTTTCTAATATTGTTAGCTTTGGCTTTCTTTTCATCTTCAATTCTACCTATGTTTATGCTGTTCTTGGCAAGATGTCCATGTTCTATACAAATAAAACATCTTTTTGTAGTATCTATTTTCTGCATGTGATGTTTCACATAGTTTTCTTGAATTTTCCCAAATTCATCATAGTAGTGACATCTACACCATGTGTTCTAATCCCATCCAAATATTTCTTTCACAATTTGTTATGTTGGGCTCCATTTCTTGGTTTTGCACTTTGAAGATTTGGGTCCTTGTTTCTTGCAAGTGTGGAACTTACTTTCAAACTTTGGTTTCTTTTTACATTCACTTTGTTTATGACAATGATTATTGCAATTGTAATATTTTTCATTGAATTTTTCTTCTCTATTACTCTAGCACTTTTTTGATGTATGACCTATCTTACCACAATAATAGCAAGTAGGCCTCTTTTGAGCTTCTTTCTAATATGATTCACCTGCTTTTGTGTATCCTATTCCAACTTTTCCTTTGTGTCTCTACTGACTTTGCTCACTCAATTAATTTGCACTTTCCTAAGATTTCATTATTCTTTCATAGGTTTTCTTTTCAATATTAAGATCATTCTCTAGTCTCTTATACTACTTGTAGCCTTCTTCAATTCACACTCTTTCTCATCATAGAGTCAACTACAATACCAATTTCATGATAATTCACAAATTCAACCCAACTCTTGTAACTTAGGTTCTGAAGAACTTGGTGATGTTCTAATACATGATGAACAATGTCAATGCTTGGAAATCTTTAGCACTCAGTTGAACTTGAAGCTTTGTCCATACTAATTACTTCTAAGTAGCTTTAACTCAGTAGCTAATGAATCACATGGTTGACATTACATGACTCAGACAACACTAGATTTACATTGTTAACATGTGGGTTTTGTAGATACAATATAACCTGGTTAACATACTTGAGATTGGTTAACACTATGATCTTCTTCACTTCCACCAACTAGCTTGGTAGCCTTTACTATTCTTAGTTTGCACTATGTAGCTTTGAAAACACTACAAACTAGCTCAGGTGCTCGGTAGACACTATATTCTAACTACTTGGCTTGGGAACAACTGAATCACTTGGTTGACACTATAAATCGAATGATAAGCTTGGTAACAACTGTAGAGATTAGTAGCAATGTAACTATTTGACTAAGTGTTTAGTGACTGATAGAAAAATTGACCTTAATGTGAGTAATAAAAACAACTATAAAATATTAATTTGCATACCTATCATATAGTAATATTTTCCAAAGTTCCTCAATTTCCTATTCTAGCTTTGTTGATACCACATCCTACTATTTCTATCTATATAAACCTTATTGTCATGGATTATTTATCCTCCTTTAAAATAATAAAAACAATAAAATATCAATTTTTATACCTTTCATAGTTATGCAACCTTTTCCAAATGGGTAACTATTCTCTAGTAGTGCTTTTGGAGTGTCATTTAAGGAACTAGAAGCAATTTTACTAGCTTGGAGTTTTGAGTGTGTTAGAGGATTACATTAAAAAACCTATTTGCATTATTAGGAAGTTTACCAATTTGAACTAAGGATAAAACAATAGAAACTAAGTGTTATTAGAGGTACATCTTGATGAAGGATGCTCCCCTTAATACCATAAAACATAACAAGAACAAAGAAACAATAGCAAATGCAAGAAAGAATTATGGACTTCTTATTTGCACCACAAATACAAAATTATAGAATTGACTACTACAATATGCTAACCCACATGGGTGCCTTCATTACATTAATCTACAAGACAAGCTATGAACTATCACCCAGAGCTATCCTAGATAATGTTTAGGCCTTTTCATTAATAAGCAATTTTATGTTGCCCCAGAAGGTTCTAGATGCTCAAACTTAATACCTAGGGTTGACAGACCCTAAAAATACATATAGAGTTGGCCAAATACATTTTTGACATTTATTTTAGGAATTTTGGGTCGCCTAACTTTGAAAGGCCATAACTCTCAAATTGTTGCTTTGATTGGCTATTATAACCACTTTTTGGAAATGCCAACTCCTAATGTAAAGGCTCAAAACTGTGCAAGCACCCTTCTATTGAGTTTTTGGACCTCATCCAGGCACTCTAAGGCCTCCAACAGTGAGCTTGAAGATTTTCCTACAAATTTTTCCTCCAAAAATCCACAATAACTTCTTTAATAATTAAGCTAGAGCAATGGAATTTTTATGGTAGGCTTACAACTCTAAAATTAACATTCCTATAGAAAATGACAACATTCCCAGCTCATATGAGAAACTTACTAAAAATACCAAGTTCCCATAAATAGTAACCACCCTGTCTACTAGTCCTTATTAAAATAGAAAATATTGAAAAGAAAATATTTTTTGGTGATGCAAGATTGCTCTTACAACTAGGATGCTCTTGCATCAAACACCTGGGGTAATTTGAGAAGTGATCCCATCACATTTCAAGTATTCAGAGGATAACCAAGATGGTTAACCTCCTGTTTTGCTAGCCATGATGAATCCTCTACTAGCCTCACTTTCTATTTGACCAGATATTCCTAATAAGTTTTGTTCCTTGTACTTTTGCAAACACGACAGTCTAATATCTCCTTAATCTTCTTTATAACTAAACTAGCTATTGGAATACTCTACTATGCTTCAACAATTTCATCTTCATCACCTCCTTCATAATACTCTATCAAATTTAAAATATTAAATATTGGTGAAATATTCAAATCAGTAGGTAACTCAACTTTGTAGGCATTTCTAGAATCATGCCTTTTCACTATCTTGCATGGTCCAAACTTCTTCATCTTCTTAAATGAACCATGACTTCATCTCCAAATTGAAATTTCTTATATCTCCTTTTCACATCTACCTTAGCCTTAAACTATGTATTCATCTTTACGATGTGCTTCCTCACCTCCTCATGGATTTTCTTCAAATGTTTAAAAAATTCTTCTGCTTTAGCACTACCTATCTCTCCTTTATCCAACTGCCACAATTTAGAAGCATTTCTAAGACCACTTCCATATAAATGGTGATTTACCAATATTTCTGTTGATAGAATTATTATATGCAAATTCCACTTGTGTTAAAATCATATCCCATCCTTTTGGTTTATCTCCAACCAAGCCTCTCTAAAAGTTTCCCAAACTATGATTCACAACTTCTATCTATCCATCAATCTATGGATGATGTGATGAACTAAACTTCAAAATTTTCTTTGACTTTTTCCAAAATGTATGCTAGAAATACCCGACAATTTTGGTAACTATATCTGAAACTATACTCTTTAGTAGACCATGTAGTCTCACCATTTCTCTAAAAAATAACTCTTCCACATGAACAACATCACTACTCTTGTTGTAAGGAATAAAATGTGCTACCTTTTAAATCTTTTCAACCACCACAAAAATAGAATCATGCCCATGCTGTGTCCTTAGTAATCTAAGAACAAAATCCATGCTGACATCCTCCCATGAAATCTTAGGTATAGGTAATGGTTGATAGAACCATGTACTCTACTTCACTCCTTTCACCATCTAACATACCTTACAACTCTGTACAAACTTCATCACATCTTGCTGCAACTATGACTAGTAATAATTCTTAAAAATAAAAGCTATGGTTTTATCTCTAACAAAATGTCCAGCCAATCCTCCACTATGCTTTTCCGTAATGAGATTCTCCCTCATTGAACTTCTTGGAATGCACAACTAGCTTCCTTTGAATAACATACTATCCTAGATCATGAAATCCAACCACTTTGTTCTATCAAGTGTAACAAGTTTTGTACAATCCTTCCATGCTTCACCAAAATGAGGATCATCTAGATATAAAGTACTAAGTTCCTTGAAACTAACCACCTCTATCTATATTTCTATCAACAAAATATGTCTTATACTAAGAGGATTTGCAACTATGTAAGACTTTCCATTCCTATATTTCAAAACAAATGTATAACTCTGCAAAAACTCAACCCACTTTAAATGCCTTTGGTTTAGGTTTCCTTAACTATTCAAATATTGCAAATCTTGATGATCAGTATAAAAAAAATAACTCCTTAGGAAGAATATAGTGTCTCAACTTCTTCAATTCTTAAACTATAGCATATAATTCCTTATCATAAACATAATATTTTATTTGTGCATCATTCAATTTCTCACTTAAATAAGCAATGAGTCTACCTTCTTGGCTCAAAGTAACTCCTATTGCAGTACCACTAGCATCATAGTATACTTCAAACACATTGTTAAAATTTGGAAGTACTAAAATAGGTTGCTCAAAAACCTTCTATTTTAATAGATTCAAATCTTGTCTACTCCAATAGTCCACTTGAATTCTTTCCTATCCCCTCTCATTGTTCCAGTCAAGGGTCCACAAATACTGCTAAAACCTCTTATAATTTTTTGTAAAAACTAGCTGATCCATAAAAAGATCTTACCTCTATCACACTCCTTGGAGTGGGCCATTCAAGGATAGCCTTCTTTGGTTCCATTTTTAGACCTTCTATTAAGACTACAAATCCTAAGTACACAAACTCCTTTACAAAACTATAGTTCTTCAAGATTATCAGTAACTTTTCTTCCCTCAAGTTATCAAACACCTTGCAAATATGGAATAAGTTGTCCTCCAATGTCTTAATAAAGATCAAAATATCATTTGGGTAAAAAATGACAAAATTACCTAGAAACTCCTTTAGCACCTCATTCATGAGCCTCATGAAAGTTCTTGGTGTATTGGTTAGCCCAAAAGTCATGACTAAACATTTGTACAATCCTTCTTTTTTCTTCAAAGTACTCTTCCACTCATCAGCTTCTCTGATATGAATTTGATGGTATTTTCTCTTAGATCTATCTTTGTGAAATACCCACCTCCACTCAAATAGTCCATAATATAATCCATCATTAACAATGGAAATCTATGCTTGATTGTGATATTGTTGATAGTGAGAGAATTAGTACACATCCTCCATTGTCCATTCATCTTTGGTGCTAATATGGTTGGTACAACACATGGACTTAGAATCTCCTGAATCAACCCCTTTTGTAACAACTCATGAACTTATTTTTTCAACTCTTCACTTTCTATTGGTGTCATTCTATGCATTTCCTTGTTTGGAAAACTAGCTCCTAGAACCAAATCCATCTTGTAACTAATCATCCTCATTGGGGAAAATCCATTAGGTAAATTATCTAATACATTATCAAAAAACTCTCCCAACATATTTGCAACTTTTTTAGGTACCCCATCTACTTCTTCTTTACTATCTTTTAAAATTATAGAAAAACACACATGCTCACACTTCATACCTTTGAGAAACTCTTTTCCATTAATAAATCATATGTTAGCAACACTACATAAATTTTCTTATTTATCCTTCAATGGCTTCAATTTATGCTTCACTCCATCCTTGGTCAGAGTGAAGGTATTTTCTTGCCCATCATGTATAATATGCCTTTCAAACTAGCATGACCTTCCCAACAACATATAACATATGTCCATCAATATGATATCACATAGTACCTCATCCTAGTAGCTTCTAATCTTGAACTTCACTGAGCACTTCTCATTGACCATGACCTTGTGGTCATCTTGCATCTAAGAAATATGGTATGGATGCGGGTCTTTCTGTCTCTTTAGCTTCAACTCACTGATCATCATTTATGACACCAGATTGTTAGTACTTCCACCATTAATGATCACATCACAAAACTTATCTTCACATTTTCACCTTGTGCAAAAAAAAACTCCTTCTTTAATTAGGTTCATTCTCACCACTCAATATGACTCTTCTATTAATTAGGACTTTTCCTCTTTTAGCATCTTCAGAATGTGAGGATCTTACATTTTTATTAACATGTACAACTCTAGCCAAGCCTTGTATTCTTAGATCTATCCTTCCCTGGTGCTGGATAAATTCAAATGCTCTATGCTCTTCTTCTTTGCATTCAAAACATTTACCACCAAAGCCTCCTCTTCAAGATTCTTGTTCTCTACCTCTTCCTTCTTGATCTCTATTATTTTGATCATGGAAAAGATTGGAATTGTTTCCCCTATGGTTCTGATTACTAGTCCTAGCCTCATCCTTTTTCTTATGATGATCATTATGACCACCATAAGATCATCTGCCAGATCTTTCACCACGAACTCTTCTAATATTCTTGTTGTCAAACTTCTTGCTCAGTTTTTCCTCAACTCCTTGGGAAAATTGGTATGCCTCCTCAATACTATTCATTCAAATCATACTTAGCTTGTATTGAATACTTGGCCTTGACCCATTAAGATAATGTGTTACTTTCTCCTTATCAGCTTTTGCATGGCTAGTTCTAATGAGAACTCAGTAGAATGCTTTTATATACTCTTTAATAGATTTTCCTCCTTGCTTCATCCCTTGCATCTTCTTTAACAGATCAAGTTCATAATCCATAGGAATGAATTTTCACTTTAGTTTAACTATCATCCAATCACATCTAGTATTTTTTCCTTTCCCTTTCTATTTCACTCCAACTAAACCTCCTATCACTAGATCATTACATGTCCCTTCGATTTTGCCTTCACAAAATTGACCCTATCTAAATCCTCAATATCTTCATAATTGAAGTACTCCTGTAGTGCTTGCCTCTAGGTCGCATTTTTGTTATCATTATCGAACTCTTTTAGGGCTAGTTTTATGTTTGTAGTTAGCAGCATTGTTTTGAGGCTATCAGATATTGTGCTATGGATTTAGTTGATATGTGATGAGATTACTTAGACTTTAAATTTCATATATGCATGATGATTGTTACATTATTTCCAGTTATTGATGATGATTAGTTAGATGATTTATTATCATATGTGTTTTCTTATAGCTACTTACTCCATACTTGCATGTGTATGGTGTGCGTGTTTGTTCTTATGTATGGCATGTCTGATGTGGTTAAGGAAGGGAGTCGTAGTCACCTGCTAGTTGGGATCGACAAGATGCACCACTTCCTGCCATTGCCTATTTGGTTTAGTATATATTTTGCTTGTACATGCATGGTTTTTATGCAGGTTGCAGGTACTGAGTATCGACTTCCCTAAATTGTTAGGATGAGCGTACCCTATGACATTATCTCAATGATAAGAGAGGGGAGATAAATTCTCAAGTCCAAATCCCAACCCTTTAAGCCATTTGTCCTAATTGGAAATTAGGACAAGCATCTGAGTTGAGTACCCTCCAAATGCATCAGATGATGTAATTCGTGATATTAACCCTTGGTTTGATTTTGTATGTATTTTGGCTATGATGGGTTTTTCGTATTTTATTTTTTGAGTCTTTGGTGTATTTTCTATTAATTAAGCCTAATTAAAAGATTTAATTAATGGTTTAATTTAATGAAAAATTAATATGATATTTTAATATTTATTTTATCTAATTAATTAAGAAATTAATTAAATAAAATAATTAAATTTGAAGATAAAAGTTATAATTTTAAAGTTGGAATGTGATAATATTTATTAAAGTTAATAAATATTTTAGCAATTAAGTTTTGAAAATAAATGTAAAGGTAGAAAAGATATTAAAATTATTAAAAGATTCTAGATTTCATATGATTAAAATATAAATATATTAAGATTAAACAAGTGGAGATATTAAAGTTAGTGCATGAGATTTAATAAATAAATAAATTTAATTGAAAAGAGTAAAGTAAATATTATATTAATTAATGTGCATTATTTGTTCACATAGGAGTTTGCAAATTCTCAGGAGTTGTCATGTAGACAACATAGGAGTTTGGACTCTAAGTATGCACAAGTTGTCTACACTTAGGAGTTAGCATATTATTTGAGCACATTGTGTCTACAACCTTATTACTCTTCTAAAAGCTTGGATAAGACTCATGTTTAGTTGTCAAGCTTATCCTCTAGTTGTTTCTAGACACATTCTAGATGGTTCTTAAAGGCCTTTAAATAGAGGCTCTCCTAGTGTGTTTGGAGAAGCCTCAAAGCTTACATGCATTTGAGAAGCTCATATGCTTCTACATGCTCATATGCTTCTACATGTTCATATGTTTCTACATGCTCCTATGCTTCTTCAAGCACTTCTAGTCACTTGGAGGTTTTGGTTGGCTTGGATCTTGGAAGAATTGTGAATGTTGGATAAGGAAGGGATTGATCTATGGACTTCTAAGGCATGGAAAATTAGCATTAGTGTCTAGGTGCACCCATGATTTTTATATATTCTATTTGCACTCTTTCTCTTCTTGTCTTCATTGTGTCTGTTATTTGTGTTTGAATGTACTCCATGAATGAATCTTCAATTTTGAAATTAGAATCTAGATATGTATGTTAATTTTTATTTGAATGCAAAGAAAACAATAGAAAATCCTAGTTCCAATTAAGAAGAGATTAGATCCAAATTAGGTTTGGGTTTGAATTAGAATCAAATTGAGAAATAGATTTAAAAAGGATTTTAAATTTTATAATCAAATCTATAAGAAGTATTAATGGGTTAATTACCCTTTTGGAGGAATTCTTAATTTGCCTAAATAGAAAGCCCTTCTTGTGTAAATTGGATATATATGTTCTCTTTTTATATATACGTATGAAATTTGCATACATACATACATACATACATACATACATACATACATACATATATATATACATATATATATATATATATATATATATATATATATATATATATATATATATATATATATATATATATATATAAGTATATATATACACATATATATACATATACATATATATTTGTTTAGAAAAATGCAGTGGAAAATCCTTTGTAATAAAATCTGAAATCGCAATTGTTAAAATATTTATAAAAAAATAAAATCATTTAAATTGAGGAGGGGCGGGATTACCCACCCCGTACCCCACTTTGCTTCATGTGCCAACAGGTACTGTGGTCGCAGGGTACCTATGTACCATAGGGTACTCGTGGCAGACCCTTTCTACTACCGCATAGCTTAACTGAGATGGCAGCAACATTTAAAAAAAAAGCTTGCATTGTATTTCAGGCACGACCCTTTACAATATGCCGGCCAGAGATTTGATATCGCTTGTAAATTTGTTTTAACACAATAGTCATATATGTTGTTTGCAGGGTAGGTACAACATTTTAAAAACCTGCGCTTGCATTCGCCATACGTATTGCAAGTTTATAATGACTATATATTATATTTTATAAAGTTATATATATATATATATATATATATATATATATATATATATATATATATATATATAAGATTTAAATATAATAAACATGAGAATATATATATAAATTGATTAATTTATAAATGTTGTTTCATGATTGATAATTGTTAAATAAGAAGTATCGATTTAATAATAATTTGTCAATTAAAATTAAATTGAATAGAGATATTCAATAAAATAATGGAGAATCTGTTATCATAGATTTATATATAACTTGTAATTAGCAAGTTATTATTAAACTATTAATTCAAATTTTAATTAAGTTGTTAATATAGGTCATATGGTTAATTATTAATTGGTAATGTAAATGAACATTAAAATTAATTTTGAATTAATGATGGATATCATTTAATAATGTTTGATTATATTTAGATATCCGATTTATATTGGCTTGAGAATTTTATTTATTTATTTAGTAATCAATTATTATTATAGATGATTGCTTTTAAGTTGTAATATGAATTGGAATATAATTGACTTTTAATATTAATTATTTAATATATATTAAATATTATTTAATATATATATTAAATAATTAAGAGATGGTAATGTTATATTACATTAATAATAATTGTTTAATAAAGATGATTTTTAAGAGACTTAAATCTTAATGATATTGGTTGATGGTCATTGTTACATTATAACATCGTTATAACATTGCTATGTTTTGAATTGTTATGTTATTGTTAATATGTTTGAATTATTAAATAACTTATTGATATACTTTAACAGTGTTAAGAGTTAGTCAAATATTAACTAATGAAGTTTATGGAAGGTTCTCTAGATCGACTATTTATAGTTTTGATGAATTACTATTTATCAATGTTTGTTGGGTCTAGCAAATTATTAATAAATAATAGTATAATGTTCTAAATGATTATCATTAATACAAAATTGTTAAGGAAATATTAGTATTCATAAAAGAAAGATGAATGTGGTCATTATAGATTTATTAATAAGATTCCCAATATAGCTTGTTATTAAATATTAACGAGTTATTATTATTGAACTATTAATATGAATATTTGTGTATTGGATTATGGTTGACTTTTAACATATAAATTATAGTTAGTTGTTAATCAACTAATATTTATTGGGTTTTTGATATGGATATGTAAATTATTAATTAAATTAATTAATTAGAGTTAATTAAATTTAATTAATAATTAAGTTATGTAATAAAGTTTAATTGATATGCTAATATCGATTCTTTTAGTGAAGTTGTTAAGTATTTATATCGAAGTTGATAAGTCTTATTCTAATGACTTGAATAATGACTTTAGATATTATATGGCTGTCAATGATGATAATGATTAAATTAAAAGGCTCAAACTTTAGTAATATTTAATTAAGTTTTTAATTGAGAACTATTAGAAATGTTAAAAAGTCATGGATTTTGTACCTATGTTAATTGATTGATTTAATTGATCATTTTGATAAAGTTATAATTCTTTTTATTCAAAGATTGATAATTGGCCCTCTTATAATTTAACGAATAATGATCCTTTGATTATGTTGAAAATTTGAAGTAATATTAAAGAAGAGTTAATCAATTAGAATATGGATCATAGTTAAATAAAGAGAACAATTTAATTAAAGGTCAATAATGATCAGTTTAATGAGTAAAGTATTTACCCTTAAGCTATTGTTAGAATGTAATTTTTAATAATGGAAGGATAATGCTATTGGGGAAACAAATGGGTTGACTTGTAGGTCAAATGCTTAAACTTAGACACTTGAAGTATACTTGCAAACAGGAAACTAAAGCTTTACACATTATTCAACTATGTGATTTTAGTAAATGCAAAACATGTGTTTGCATTGTGTATTCTATATGCTTCTTGTTTTGGATTTTTGGGTTGACTAGATTGTTGACCAGTCTTAGGTTGTTACCAGAGGCTCAAGGGTTATGAGATGTGATGGCATGTTGATCTTATTTTTTCTTGATCTTTATAAACCCAACCATGGTTATGTGATAGTATGCTCTATGAGATTTTTGCATTTACTGATTGTTATTGCTCATGAGTGGAGCTAAGATGTATTTGTATGAGACACTTGAACTAATCATTTTTGAGCCATCAATCAGTTATCCTTGGATTATTTTCTAGTTGCCATGATGAGACTAAAATATTGATTTATTTCTTGATGATGTCATGTTGTGACATTTTTTGACTCAACCATTTTGGAGTCTTCGATTAGTATGATTTTGAGATATATTTTAGTTATTGAGAACCAATGGATATTTTTGGATTATTAGTGATGCCTTCAGTTGCCAATAGAGAACTATTGTAGTCATGATTTTCTATGGATGCTTTTCAAATGCTCATGGAGACTTGATGCTTATATTGTGGATATTTGATGATTCTTATTATGGATTATCTTTTGGTATTTCTTTCTAGTCACTTGTATAGGACTGAGGTTGTTTTATGATTCCATGAGCTTAGGGTAGGTATCTACTTGTAGTGTCGAGAAGTGGCTTGCAATGGGGGTCGGGGCCCTAAGTGGCTGCCAGGGTAACTCATTGTAAGTTTGGTTAATAAGTGATAGAATTTACACACTAAATGGGGATTAAATGAACCTAAAAAGATAATTGTTTTGGTTCTTTCCCATGCCTCGAGTGCTTGTACAGACTAGGATGGGAGTAGAGGGAACACATGGTTGTGAGCTTGCATTCCATAGTATGCCTCGTTAGTATGAGAGGATACTAGTGGCCACATGAGGATTAGTAGGGACCCGTGGAGTTTAGCTAACTACCAGGGTAAGTTCTACATGATATATGCAATGACACTTTCCCACTTGCATAGTAGGTTCCTACACGTCATTGTGTGCCTCTAGGATTAGATGTCAGTTTGTGATTGGAATCTTTGAGTTAGTATACTTTTAGGATTCTTGGACTTAGAGAGTACTTGTGTTTTGTTATCTTATTTTATGTGATTTGATATCTTATTTGGGACTTGAGATTATCTCCTCAGCACGGTGGGAGTGGACCACTTAGGTTCCACCCGGTCGAGTGGTAGTGTATTTCCACTCTTATCATTTGAGATCCATTCGAGACACCATGGCTAGAGTATTCTTGGTTGGTATTTATCTTCATTATATTCTTGGAGAATTATGATAGATGATATACCCTATGTTGGATATATTTACTAGGTATGTTTCTTACATTGATGATTTGCATATGTTAGATGATGTTATCTTTTTCTTTACTTTGCATATTAGATTACTTTCTGCATATGATGTAGTATGATTTAGGAGTGACATTCCTCTCAGTAATTTGGGATGTTATGCATGGAGGGATGGCTAGGATCCACGATGGTCTAATGATGCTATTAATGGTTGGGAGGAACTGTGCACTTAGTTAATTATGTTTGTGATATATGGTTATCTTTTATAATGGATGTTTATATCTTTTGTGATGATGTATCATGTATGATGTATGGTTTCATTTATGTTATTGCATCATGGATTAGAGTTAGTATGATGATGCACTTTATTTATATGGATGTTTATTCTTTCAAGCCTTTCATACTCTGTGACATGTATAGTGGATGATTGAGCAATCTGAAATGTAATTGCTTAAAGGATACTTGTATATTGTTTAAGAACATTGGATGTATCATTGCTAAGGATGTGATGTTAGATGAATAGTTAATTTAGATGTGATTCAATGCTAAGGGATCTTTAAAGAATGTAACTTGTTATGTATGTTTATGTTTATTTTTATTCAAATTGTTGCTATTGCTTCCTCTATCATGTGGATGGTTTATCTTCCATGTTTAAAAAAAAAAAAATTGTTTGGAAAACTTAGTGAAATTCTTTGGATCTCTTGGCGAGGCATTACAACTCCTATAGTTCATTGATCTAATTGATTAACTCCTCTGGGTTAAGATTTCTTGAAGATGTGGAAACCTCAAACTTAGGTCTTTTTCCAAATCTTAGAGATGGCCCTAAAAGGCATATCTTCCTCTAGGTTTAGAACTGCCTCTACTTTTTCATTTTCATCTACTTTTTCCTCATCCTTTCTTTTAACTCTTATAGGAAGATTATTCCTCTACATATTTGTTCTTCCAATGCTTGCATTTGTATTTGGAGGGCCTAAAAACCCTCAAGTGTAACACTTATAGCTCTTCCACCATGCTCTCTTTGTGGAGGCATTTTCGTGCTTCCACTGAAACCATAGTGCAAATTGCCTCATAATCGATGATCTTTCTACACACTTAGCCCAAACTATGATCTCAGTGTGAACTACCTCACAGTCAGTGATCTCTCTAGATGTTTAATAATAGCTAGAATTTGATACCACATGATGAGGGATGTTCCCCTTAATACCATACAATATAACACAAAAAAAGAAACAAAAAAAATGTGAGAACAAAATATGGACTTCTTATTTGCACCACAGTATGCAGAATTACATAATTCAAAGGTACAATATGCTAACCCACATGGGCACCTTCATTATAATAATCTACAAGACAAGCTATGAACTATCACCCAAAGTTGTCCTAGACAATGTTCAAGCCTTTCTTAAATAGGAAATTTTATGCCACCTACAAAGGTTCTAGATGCTCAAACATAATACCTAGGGCCAGCACACCCAAACAATACATATAGAGTTGGCCAACTACATTTTTGACATTTTTAAAAGAATTTCAGGTAGCCCAACTTTGAAAGGCCATAACTCTCAAACTGTTGCTCTGATTGTCTATTATAGCCAGTTTTTGGAAATGTCATCTCTTGATCTATAGGCTTGAAACCACATAGGTGCCCTTCCATCGAGTTTTTAGACCTCATCTGGGCACTCTAAGCCTGCAATAGTGACTCTAAATAGTTTTCTACAAATTTTTCCACTAAAAATCTTGAATAACTTCTCTGATACTTAAGTTGGAGCAATGAGATATTTATGGAAGGATTACAACTCTAAGTAACCCTTCCTATAGAAAATGAGAACATTTTGAGCTCGTATGAAAAACTTACTAAAAATAGAAAGCTCCCATAAATAGTAACCACCATGTCTACTAGTCCTTTTTAAAATAGAAAAGACTAAAAAGAAAATATTTTTGGGTGATGCAAGATTGCTCTTACACCTAGGATGCTCCTGAATCACATTTACATTAAATACTACATCCTTAAAAATCTATCAAGTTTTTGTTCCATAATTGAATTGACTTTTTAAGGATATTATGGTGTTATTTGAAACACTATAGTAGTTTAAGAATTGCATTTCTTATGATATTTCATTGTAAAACTTCAATGCAACAACTCCCCTAAATCTTAGTTTGTAGTTTAAACATTTTTTTATACACCCCTTTATGTCTTCTAAATGATTTATACTTCATATTGTGTATTGATGAGAGATAGAATCATTGATATTTCTAAGAATCAACCATCCATTTGCAAAAACAAGACCACTTGAATAGGTTATAGACTACCATAAAAGAAAAAATGAGAGTAGAATACGGTATCACTAAGAAGAAAATAAAAGTAAATACATACTCATAAAATGCACCTGAACCCAAATTGAGGGCTCAAGGTGCAAACCTAGTATCATAGATTCTATTTGAACAATATGCATTTTGGTTATCCTTGGGACAACTGATGGGTTTTCTCAAACTAAATATTGACTATAATTTAATATATACTTACATAGTTCAATTTTGGATATATACTTAGTCAGAATTCAGTTTTGAATCATGTTTTGCATTTTATGAATAAATTCCAAAATATATAAATATTTGAAAAGTTGGCAAAATAACTTGTATAGTAAGGCCATGGGCCCATATATCTAGGTAATTTGGTGATAAGATGTTTAAATAAAGGGGGCAATTGATGTAAATGAATAATATTTCTTGGGGGTCAATTTTTATGATGAGGCATGGCTTTTATTTAAAACTTAAAAAATTTTGAAAACCCTAGATATGGTCAATTTTCATAGAGGTGTTTAAAAACAAGTTTGGGCCTTCATTTTTAATTATCTAGGTCTATTATTTTGATTATATATTGAGGAGAGAGCTTTGAGATCAAGGTTTTGAGTAGATTGAAGCTTTAGGAATGAAAAATCTTGAGGTTGGTAGGTTGGAAATCACCCCAGCTTGCACATGAAATGTAATTTCAACGATATATTAGCTGATGAGAGAAAAGTTGGACTTAAGAATGAGCTTTTTTCTTATACAATTTCAAATTAGAACTATTGCAAATCAAATTAAGAAGCTACCAAAAAATTCTTCTTGGCCATATAGTAGCATTGAAGAAAGAGGAACCACATTTGGTATCAATTTGTAGAGGACCATCATTGAATCATATTTTCTCTAGTAAAATTAATTTACTAGTTTAAATATTGATGCTCATAGAGTGATTTCAAACCTTCTTGCATCCCATAGTTGATTGTATCATCTTGCAAGCTAGCATCTTGGTGTTTTGGAATAGGCATTAGGTTTTGGAAGGAACATTTTGACATATCAAAAATATTTGAATGCTTATAATTAATCGACAACATTTGAATAGGTGTGGACAAGACTAAGCTGTATGCATCTTGTTGTTCAAATTTAGTATGGTTGTATAGGTTTGATCCCTATGTGATAAATACTATATGAGAAATTTAAAAAAATGATTAGCTTAGATTAAATTAATTTTTTTTTTTTAGTATTTCTTCTTCACTTGACATTTGTATTAAAATATCAAAAATACATTAAAAAAAAATAAAAATATACCAAAAACAAGAAAAATTAGATCCCTTATAACGCTCATAAAATTCAAAGAAAAATTAAAATTAAACCATTAGTCATCTCAATTAAAATTATATCTAGGATCCTTGAGCTAGATACAATTGATAGGCATCCAATTTTCTACAAGAAAAGTTTAAATAGAATTAGGAAGCGGGGAGGACCATGAAAAATAGGGAGATGGATAAACTATATTTTACTGGCCTTTGTGGTTCTAAAGACAAGGGTGAGGTCTAAGGAAATAAAGAAATTTATAGGTTAGGCTCAGTTTGTTGAACTAGAGAATGATGTATGTAATGGGCTTTTGGAAATTCCATACCTAATTTAGTTTCTATATGCGTTGGAGTATATATGATGTTTCATTCAGAGATATTATATTTGTTGAACTAGAGAATGATGTATGTAATGGTTTTTTGGAAATTCCATACCTAATTTAGTTTCTCTATGCATTGCAGTATATGTGATGTTTCATTTAGAGATATTATATCTCTTCTAAGTAGTGCATTTGTATTGTTGATAGTTCATAAATTGTGTACCATTTGAACAAACTCTCTAATATGTATTGTTCTTAAGAAATGGGCTACTAATATGTTTTCTTTCAATGTAGGAACTTTTAGCTGAGCATGTCTATTCACATCTAGTTCCTATAACTCTTGATATTCCTTTATGACTTTATAAATAAAATGCACAAAACATGCAATTTTGTAGAGTTGTTTTATGTAGGATAGAGTGCATGTGACCCTGGACATTATTTTATAGGTTAAGAGATCTATGATGCAACTGCAAAAGTTACAATGTACCTTTGGCATCCATAATGGGATAGAGAAGGATTTGGAGAAAATGGAAGAACTTTTTACCTATGGAAAAGAGAGAAACGATCAACCAAGGAATGATCTTCAATCAATATTCTTTTATATCTCTTATACAGGTTGTCTTAGTTTGCATACACAAAAAAAGATATCATGATCCATAGTTAGGCACATTTTCTAATATTATGATGTCTGAACTATGGGTACACAAATTTTAGACAATTATATGTTGTTGTGAGAAATACATTGTGCATAAATGTTTAATGTCTATGTTCAAAGCATGTAACCACTAGAAGATTGAGAGAACATTTATAGAGGAATAATGAACCAAGTAATAAATGAATAAAGACACGTAGATGTGTTGGTGTGTTCATGCAAAATTTGACACCATTTTTTTACGTTCTTCTTTTGTTAGAAAGTTAATTGCAAGGTCTTCTAATAGCTACTGTAGTGAAGTTGTTGAGCATTTTAATCCCATAAAATGTTCTTTCAAATTTCTAAAAGTAGAGAGATAATGGTGAATACACTTATAGACATAGATAGCTGCTACTAAGCTATCCTAGAAAAATAAAAAGAGCACCTTTTTTAATATAGAAAATAGTGTATACTAACAAAACAATCCATTGAATAGTTCAAATTAAAAAAGAATTCTAAATTTTATGCCAAGTAGATTGTTCACAGTTAATATAATAGTCTAAGCACTACCAAAAAAATTTCTATCTTCAACATAATCTTTAGACAAAGGGAAATGAAAGTACTTACCCTCATACTTAGCTTCATAAAAGTAAAAGGAAAGACACTACACCCCATTTTCATCATTGAGGGTTTTGTCTTCTTCATTAGATTACACGTAGTGGACTAAATAGCATTAAATAATTGAAAAACTAGAATATACAAATTCCAAGAGAGAAGCCTCATTTTCCATTTTTAAAGCATTTTTCCCAGATGTGGGTTGAGGCATGATTTAAACCTCGAATTCATAAAACCCTAAAATGTTGGGTATAAATGTTGAATCATTATGCTCATTGATTCAAACCTCCAACCCTCTATGCATAAAAAAATGAATCATAAGGATTTACTTCTTCCTATTCTCTATGACAAGAAGTTGAGTTGATATCAAGATGGGGAACCCTAGCCCCAAGCTCATCTTCATCTTCATTTTTGTTGTTAAAGTAACTAGTAGAAATAGAACTTGGGAAAGAAGGCCCTTGCTCATTTTTGCAATTGATAAACATTTTTCCTAGAAGTGGAAAGCACCCTTGATCCTAGGCATAATTGCAGAATCACTCAACTAACTTTCCAAGGAATTTATGGGGAAAGCATTGACTACCATAAATTGTTAGAATTCTTTAGAATAATTGAGAGGTGGGGTGAATTAGTTATTCAAGGTCTATATGTGATGCAGGAGCATCCAGAGGTATAAGGGCAATCCTGTGTCACCCAAACAAATATACTTAGACTTAGTTTTTGTTTCATGTGTTTTCATTTTTGGATACACATTTGGGTCAAATAAAGGTTCCAACTCTCACAATTCCACTATCAGTGTTCGTGTAAATCTTGAAAAAATAGGAGTATGTAATTGGGCCATCATTTTGGTGAACTAGGAGGTGTAAATTAGCTAGATGAATCTGATTGTAATTTAGAGCATTCCAGAAAAAGAATCAGGTCAAAAGGCCCCACGGTTTGAGAGTTATTACAACTTTTTGGGTTGTGGAGACCTCCTAAGAATGCTTCAAAGTCAGGTTAGGGGCATTAAATGACCTCAAAAAGGGCCAAAAAATGGGGGATGAGCAAAGCTAGTCCATAGGGCTATAGAGCGCTTCGAGGGCTTTTTGAAAATGTAAACGGTTCATCAATCAGAGCTACGGTTCAAAAGTTATGCCTCCCAGAAGTTTGATGACCATTTTTGGATTCTTCTAGATTTGCACCGACTTCTAATGCGGCTTCTAGAACCTTCTATTTGGTCGGTGGATGCCTACTAGCACTTTCTAAAATGTACTCCTAGTCTTGAACCCTCTGGGGTCTATTTAAGGAGATTTCTGGCATTGTAAAAGGCAATTCAGAGTGGAGTTTGAGAGGAGGTACTGAAAGGAGAAATTATCTCCACATTTATGCTATTGTAAGCCCTTAGGGCATGTTTTGAAGTTTATTTTCTCTATACTAAATGTACTAGCTTATTTTTCAGTTAATACAATTTCCCTTTTCTATTGTGTCCATTTTGTTCTTGGGTTGTGTCCCCATCAAGTGGTATCAGAGCCAGTTTTCCTGAGTGTGTAGACAGAGCGCCGACTATGAGGTAGTTTGCACCAGGACTGTGTGGTTGTGGGTTTGAGTTAAGAAGATGCCTCCACAAAAAGAGAGTGGTAGAAGGGCCAGAGATATTAATCTTGAGGAGGTTAGAGCCCTCCAAAGGTAGGTACAAGCATTGCAGGAGGAGCTCTGTAGAGGAGCAATTGTGGCCGCAGGTGATGCAAGTGAAGATGACAATGAAGAAGATGAAATTGGACCAGAAGGGGAATTTGATGGGGAAGTTCTAAATCATGCAGAGGAAAGGCTTTTTAGGGCCATTACTAAGTTTGGGAAAAGACCTACAATTGAAGTGTGTGTATTTTCAGGAAATCTGAAACCAGATGAGTTGATCGATTGGATCAATGAACTGGAAGAATACTTTGAGTATGAGGATATCAGGGACCCAGATAGGGTTAACTTTGTAAAGGCCAAACTGAAAGTCAATGCCAAAATTTGGTGGCAAGAGGTCCAATTGGAAAGAAATAGAAGAGGAAAGAAGAAGATCATAAGATGGGATCATGGACAAATTGAAGAAGCAGTTCATTCTTGTGGACTACGAGCTTGATTTGTTTAAGAAGATGCATGGGTTAAAGCAAGCAGGAAGATTAGTCCAAGAATATATAAAGGAATTTTACTGACTCTTGATTAGAGCGGGGCATGCAGAAGCAAATAAGGAGAAGGTTTCTCATTATATCAGTGGGTTGTGACCTAGCATCTAGGAGGAATTAAGTTTGGTAAGAATGACCAGAATTGAAGAGGCATACCAGTTTTCCCTACGAGTTGAAGAGAATCTAAATAAAAGATTTGAAGGAAGACAAAGAGGGCGCGGTCAAGGAGGAAGGGGAAGTGGTAGATCATCTGGAGGCTGCAATGAAACCCAAAAGAAAAATGAAGATGTGGATACTGGCAGGAACCAGAGGAATGAGGGTTTCAACTGCTCCCATGATCAAGACTTTGGAAATAAGAGACGAAGAGGTAGAGGATGTGGACAAGGAAGAGGAGGCTTCCCTGGTACCTATTTCCATTGCAATGAAGAAGGTCATTGTGCCTTTGAATGCCCTCAACAACAAGGAAGGATAGATAGGAGAGCTGAGGGCCAAGCTAGGGTTGCTCATGTGGATGAGGATGCACAATAATCACATTCAGAGGATGCAGAAAGAGGAGGGACCTTGGTAAATGAAAGAGTCCTACTAAGTGGTGAGATTGAACCAGGAAAATGGAGGAGTTTGTTTCATACCAAATGCAAGTGTGAGGATAAATGTTGTGATGTGATCATTGATGGTGGTAGCACTAATAACTTGGTATCAGAAGAGATGGTCTCTAAGCTAAAGCTCAAGAGGGAGAAACATCCCTAGCCCTATCGGATTGCTTGGGTAAAAGATGATCATAAGGTCCTAGTAAGTGAACAATGTTTAGTGAAATTCAAAATTGGGAGTTACCATGATGAAGTTCTCTGTGATGTTATTTCGATGGATGTTTGTCATCTATTGTTGGGTAGACCATGGTAGTTTGATAGACATGTAGTACATGATGGGCATGCAAATACATACTCTTTGACAAAGGATGGAGTTCACCACAAATTGAAGCCCATGAAAAAGGAAGGTGAAAAGCTATGTAGCAGTGCTAGGATTTGTCTTGTTGATAGAAGGATGTTTTTAGATGGCATGAAACATCAGCATATGTGCTATGCTTTGATTCCTAGGAAAGATAAAGAAGGTACTAGTGAAATACCACTTGAAGTTTCAAATTTACTAGGGGAATTTGGAGATATTATCTCTGATAATGTTCTAGATGGATTGCAATTAGTAAGGCAAATCAATCATTAGATAGATCTTATTACAGGAGCTAGTTTTCCTAACAAGGCTGCTCATAGGATGACTCCTACTGAAACAAAGGAGCTAAATAGACAGGTTTAGGAGCTATTGAGGAAGGGCTTGATTAGAGAGAGTGTAAGTCCATGTGCAGTACCTATAGTACTCACACCAAAGAAGGATGGAGAGTGGAGGATGTGTACAAATTCTTGAGCTATAAATAGGATAACCATCAAGTACCAGTTTCCTTTTCCAAGGATGGATGATCTTATGGACTACTTGAGTGGAGCTTAGTACTTCACAAAGATAGATCTTAAGAGTTGTTATCACCAAATACGGATTCGAGAAGGAGATGAGTGGAAAATAGCCTTCAAGACCAAGGAGGGTCTTTATGAGTGGTTAGTCATGCCCTTTGGATTGACGAATGCTCCAAGCACCTTCATGCGGCTCATGAATAAGGTACTTAAGAAGTTCTTGGGAAAATTTGTGATTGTTTATTTGGATGATATTTTAATTTTCAACAAGAATTTGGAAGAACATTTATTGCATATTCGTAGTATCCTTGAAAGGCTAAGGGAAGAGAAACTATTAATTAATCTGAAGAAGTGTATCTTTGCAAAAAGGGAGTTAGTCTATTTGGGGTTTGTTATATCACCTGAAGGTCTCAAAATGGATCCAGAGAAGGTAAAAGCCATCTTGGAATGGCCTACAACAAGGCCTGCTACTGAGGTAAGATCATTTCATGGTCTGGTTAGTTTTTATAGGAAGTTTATTAAGAATTTTAGTGGCATATGTGCACCCCTAACTGATACAATCAGAGGGGATAGAAAAGAGTTCAAATGGACTGCAGCAGCTGTGAGAAGTTTTGAATTACTAAAGAAGAAGGTAACATAACAACCTGTGTTGGCACTTCCAAATTTTAGAAGGGTTTTCTAGGTGGATTGTGATGCCAGTGGCAGCACTATTGGGGCAGTATTAAGCCAAGAAGGTAAGCCTATTGCATATTTTAGTGAAAAATTAAATGATGCAAAGAAGAAGTATTCTGTTTATGATCAAGAGTTCTATGCAATAGTTCAAGCCTTAAAGAAATGGACGCATTATTTATTGTCAAAGGAATTTGTTTTTAATACTGATCATCAGGCATTACAGTACGTAAACAGCCAAGGTAAATTGAATTAGAGGCATATGAGATGGGTAGAGTTCTTGCAGAGCTATACATTTGTGTTGAAGCATAGAAGTGGAAAATCTAACAGGGTTACAGATGCACTAAGTAGGAGATAGTTATTTCTTACAGTAATGTAGGTTGAAGTAGTCGGGTTTGATGAACTCAAGAAATTGTACCTCGAGGATCTTGATTTTGCTAAAGCATGGAAAGCTTGTAAAGAACCTGTTGCTGTAGATAGAACCAAGTGGTTAGACTATTTGATTCAAGATGGCATGTTGTTCAGGGGTAGTCAATTGTGCATTCCAAGGAGTTCCATGAGGGAAAATCTGATTAAGGAGAAACACAGTGGAGGGATGGCAGGACATTTTGGTCGAGATAAGACCATTGCCATTCTTAGAGAACATTATTTTTGGCCTCAAATTTCATAGGATGTGAAAAAGTTTGTACAGAGTTTCCAGGTTTGTCAAGTTGCCAAGGGGTTTAGTCACAATACTGGCCTATATCAGCCATTGCCTATTCCATCAAGGCCATGGGAGGACATAAGTATGGATTTTGTTCTTGGATTTCCAAGGACACAAAGGGGTAATGACTTAGTATTCGTGGTGGTTGATAGGTTCTCCAAAATGGTACATTTCATTCCATGCCACAAAACTCATGATGCTGTCCATATTGTAGACTTGTTTTTCAAAGAGGTGATAAGACTACATGGTCTTCCAAGGAGTATAGTTTCTAATAGAGATACTAAATTTGTGGGGTATTTTTGGAGGACATTGTGGAAGAAGTTGAGAATAGACCTAAAATTTAGTTCCACGCATCACCCGGAGACTAACGACCAAACAGTAGTGGTAAATAGAAGTCTGGAAAATTTTCTAAGATGTTTAGCTGGGGATAAGCCCAAGGGATAGGATTTGATTCTACCACAAGTAGAGTTTTCTTACAATAACTTTATAAATAGGAGTACTAGAAAATCACCATTCCAAATTGTATATGGGAATAGCCCAAGGACGGCACCAGAATTGAGGAAGATAGAACAAGGGGAGAGGACAAGTGCTGAAGCTGAGGAATTCGCTGAACATATCAAGTGTCTACATGAGGAGGTCCAAGCACACATTACCAAGATGAATCAAGAGTATAAAGCTAGGGCTGATCAAAGGAGAAGACATAAGGAATTCCAAGTAGGGGATCTAGTCATGGTGCACTTACAAAAAGAAAGATTTCCAGCTGGTACTTACAACAAGCTGAAAATGAAGAAATTTGGCCCCTGCAAAATTTTCAAGAAACATGACTCAGGAAATGCATATGAGGTGGAGCTGCCAGATGGTATTCACATTTCTCCCATTTTCAACATTGCAGATTTAACAGAGTATCATGATGATGGTGTAGATGAGGAGCTAGTGTTAGAGCCATGTCTAATTCCTGCTTCTAAGAAGGAGGAGATAGAAGACATTCTAGATCATTGTGTGGGTAGGAGTACCAGAAATAGGCAGTATGAAGAGTATTTGGTCAAATGGAAAGGACGACCAATTGAGGACTCAACTTGGATTTTAGTAGCTGAGGTTTCCCATTTGGGATTTCCTCTACCATTCATAAAGTGACAGGGTCACTTTTCAATCTACCCTGGGTGTCTGATGCAGGAGCATCCAGAGGTATAAGGGCAATCCCGTGTCACCCAAAAAAATATACTTAAACTTAGTTTCTGTTTCATTTGTTTTCATTTTTGGATACCCATTTGGGTCAAATAAAGGTTCCAACTCTCATAGTTCCACTATTTTTGTTCGTGTAAATCCCAAAAAAATAGGAGTATGTAATTGGGCCATCATTTTGGTGAACTAGGAGGTGTAAATTGGCTAGATGAATTTGATTGTAATTTAGAGCATTCCAAAAAAAATTAGGTTAAAAGGCCCCATGGTTTGAGAGTTATTGCAATTTTTTGGGTTGTGGAGACCTCCTAAGAATGCTTCAAAGTTAGGTTAGGGGCATTAAATGACTTTGAAAAGGGCCAAAAAATGGTGGACGAGTGAAGCTGGTCTATAGGGTTATAGAGAACTTCGAGAGCTTTCCAAAAATGTAAACGGTTCGTCAATCAGAGCTACGGTTCAAAAGTTATGCCTCATGGAAGTTTGGTGACCATTTTTGGATTCTTCTAGATTTGTGCCGACTTCTAACGCAGCTTCTGGAACATTTTATTTGGTCAGTGGATGCCTACTAGCACTTTCTAGATTGTACTCCTAGTCCTTAACCCTCCAGGGTCTATTTAAGGAGATTTCTGGCATTGTAAAAGGCAGTTCGGAGTGGAGTTTGAGAGGAGGTATCGAAAGGAGAAATTATCTCCACATTTATGCTATTGTAAGCCCTTAGGGCATGTTTTGAAGTTTATTTTCTCTGTACTGAATGTACTAGTTTATTTTTCAATTAATACAATTTCTCTTTTCTGTTGTGTCCATTCTATTCTTGGGTTGTGTCCCCATCAATATGTAAAATTAAAACTTTTCACAAATTAGTGAACCCATATCTATAAAAAAAAATTGATCATGAATGCAACCATTAGATCATACCTTCACTTGAAATTGTAGGTTACTATCAAATCAACTTTGCAAAAATGTAAACATAAAACATAACAAATTCCATAACACATTTGACACAATGATTTATCATGGAAACTCTATTTGTGAAAAAACACCCATAACATGATACTCATTCTATTCCAACCCTATTAAAGGTTATAATGCACATGTTGTTAAATGTTACTTGGTTGAATGATTTCAATTACCCTATTAGGAGTGAGCCTTGTTAGAGGAATTTTGATCATTCACTTGGAATGTCACCTGGTTAAAGGATTTACAAATGAGTGTTAGGTCAACCTTAATCCAAAGGATTTACCCTAGAATAGTACATTGATTAGAAAGTAATAGTAAGGCTTGATCTGATAACAACTTACAACACACTCATAGATTATAGATCTCTATTTCAATCCTCTATTCTACTTGGCTTTCACTCACTTTAGCTCTGACAACTTGTTCACCCTTCATGCATCTATACCCTTAGGCCTTCTTGCTTTTGTTTCCAATGCAGTCTCTTCTCTTAGGTCACTGAATGAAGCAATACCCTAGATTCTTTCTCTTCCTTAAGATCTTACACATGACAACCTTTTCTTTTGACCAACCAATTCCATAAATAAAAAATTAAGAGTGTTTTCCATTCATCCTCCATTGTCCATTTTAGGGTTACGTTGGACTAGGTATGATTCAATGAATCTATCCATCATTTTATTTCATCCCCTTCTAGAAACTTCTTGTTCAATTCTCATTGAATTCAGCTCAAAATGGTTCACCATGAATTCTATGCCAGCAACTCATCAAGGTTATCTTCCACACAATTCACAAACCTAAGAAATCAAACTTGTTTGATTAGATTCATCAAATTCTTGATCTTTCTTATAATGTTGACACTCGACATTAACTAGATTCTAATGCTTGGAACATACTATAGTGCTCAATATCCATTGTTAAATCACTCAACATGAACTTAAGTTTATTGGTGCTCAACATCAACTAAACTTTACTTGGATTACACAAAAATTGACCTTTCTTGGCTCCAACTAATTTTTTGCTTGGCTTACACTAACTTTTCTTAGCACCTACTATGTAGAATGTTAAGCTTAGAAGACAAACTTTGTTTAAGTTGTTCTTTTGGATTTAAGCAGTATAACCATCCTTTGCATCCTTAATTAGATTATCAATGCACTATAATACCACTATATTAATTGATCCTTGTACTCCTTTTCTATATGATAACTCAACCTTTCCTCTAGGTTCTATTGTTATCAAATCCTCTTCATTAATCAAAAAAATGATATTACTCAAATCATATAAGACTAGCAAGTAGCAAGTTTGACATTAGGGACAAATAAATGATTGAAACACATTTATCATACTTGTATCAATCTTTTTTCAACAATCTCCCTCTTTAGCATTTATGACATATTAAAATGACTAAACTTAATTAGTACAACCAAAAAAATACCAAAAAGAGAATAATTCCTTGTATTGAAATCTCTCCCTCTATCAACAACTTTCATCTTCTAAATAGGTTAAACTTTTTTTGTTATGATCAACACACAATCAATCAACTCATCCTTATGAATCCTTGATTACTTCTTATTTCTCCTTTGACATTAACTTCCTCTTACTAGTAGATGTAATTAGTAGGTACTTTAATTAGATATTCCATGTTTCCTCTATATGTATCTTCTATCTCCCTTTATGTCTCTTTTTCTAGATTTCAATGATTTCTCCCTCATCTCCTTCAGTGCAATTTCTCCCTCTGTGATAATAATGCCAAAGACTTGGCATCTTTAATATGCAGATATGAACATTTATAGTTTCTCCCTCTGTCACCTAATTTGTGAATAATTTGTAACTTTGGCTCTTTGATTACTTTAGGTAGCTCCTAAAGTAAGATCCACTGCATCAATGTGTGACATATGTCAATCAACTTATTTAATGTAGGCCAATTCTCATGCTGCTTAGATAGCCTTGGATAGTGATATGACCCCTAGTTTATCTCTTAGATATTCATGAGCATCCTTAGGTAATTCTTTTATGAAGATATCAATTATTTTCTCTTTGGTGTTAACATATTCCACCTTCACCTCTTTATCTTCAACTAACTCTCTTAAGTAATGATACTTGATTGTAATGTGGTTAGTCTTTGTATGTATCACAAGATTCTTTGATATATTTATAGCATTTGTATTATCACAATAAAGTATCATAGGTTCAGCAATTTCTTCCTTCATACCTTTGAGTAATTTTTTGATCCATATAGTATTTGTGCAATTTACTATAGCAGCAACATATTCAACTTTAGCAGTAGATTGAGAGATGCAATTTTGTTTCTTCCTAGTCTACATAACTAGCCTTTTTCCTAAGAAAAATGCCCCTCCACTAGCGCTCTTTCTTTCATCAATATTTCCATCCCAATCAACATTAGTGTAGTCTCTTAATTCAAACTTATCATTTTTCTTATAATATAGACCATAGCCTTATGTTCCTTTTAGATATCTCATTATTCTCTTAACTACCATCAAATGATTCTCCTTGGGATTAGAAGAGAATATTGCAATTATCCCAATAGATAATGCAATATCAAGTCTATTGTGTACTACATATTGTAATATGCCAATCATAGAGCTGTATAATGTTTGATTCACTTAAACTAGATCATCATTCTTTAATAATTTATGGCATGTTACCATAGGTGTGCTTACTAGCTTGGAATCCTCTAATCCAAAAAATTTCAATATCTCCTTGACATACTTTGACTGAGTGATATATCATATAATGCATTCGCAAACCCACAAAGAACTTGATCTCCCCAAACATAGACATCTCAAATTTTTTCTTCATTTCATTTGCAAAAGTCTTACATAAAATATCTTGACCTCCAAATATGATATCATCAACAAAAAATTTAGATGGTAAAATACCTTTGTCTTCAAGTATAGATTTGTGTTTTCATTAGGCCTCTCAAATCCAATCTTAATAAGATAATTATGAAGCCTTTCATACTATGCTCTTGGTTCTTTCTTGAAACCATATAAAGCTTTGTGTAGTCTACATACCATGTTTTTGTTTTCATTATCAAAAAATCCTTATGGTTGTGTTATATAAACTTCTTCCTCTAATACACCATTCAGAAATGCAGACTTAACATCATTTGAAAAACTTTGAAACCATTTTATATGAAGTAAGAAAGCAGAGTTCTTTCTCCTTCCAATCTTGCAATAGGGGAAAATGTTTCTCCATAGTCTATCCTTTCTTCTTATGCATATTATTTACAAACTAATCTTTCCTTGTTCCTTGTTACTTCACCATTTTCATCTAACTTATTTTTGTATACCCACTTGGTGCTGATCACATTTGTATCTTCTAGTCTAGGAACTAGACTCCATGTATTATTTTTCTCAAAATTTTCAATCTCTTCTTCTATGGCTTTACTCCAGCCCACATCCTCTAAGGTATCTTTCATTGTTTTAGGTTTTTGCATGCTTAGCTAAAATGTATCATTTCTTAGCCTATCCCTTGTGATTGATCTAGCATCTTTATCTCCAATGATTTGTATGGTAGGGTGATTTCTCTTAACATACTTAGATAATCTTGCTTCTACTCTAGTTTCTTCACTTGGTCTCTCAAATTTTGAATCACTATGTACATCTTTTTCAAGTAGTTCAACATTTCTTTCATGTACACTAACCTATGAATTAGAATATTCCTCAACTTCATTATATAACTCGACACCTGAATGTAGCTCAGTTCCTAAATGTAACTCAACATTCATAGTTTATGACTCAATAGTCATTAAAACTTGCAATTGGTTTGCAAATTGATTTACAACATCTTCATCCATAGACATAGCTTCATAAAAATATACAAATGATTTGTATTCTTTTGGTTCCTTCATAATTTCAGCCTCATAAACTTCTATATATTCATCAAATTTTACATTTTCATTGTTCTCAACTTTTTTAGTGTTAGTATTTAAACACTTATAATAATTCTTGTGGAATAACCAAGGAATATACTTTCTTCATTTTTTGCATCTAATTTACCACACCTAAAATCTTTGAGAATATGACACTTGTTCCCAAATATTAAAAAAACATTCTACATTGCGTGAGTATCCATACCATGGTTCAAAAGGTGTTGAATAAGTACCTTTTTGGACTTGCACATGATTCAAGGTATAGATAGTTGTACTTATATCTTCTATCTAGTGCTTTGGAGTAATATTTTTTGCCATGACGAGTGTCCTAGCATAGTCCATTACAAACTTGTTCCTCCTTTCAACAATTCCATTTTATGGAGGGATCCTAGGAGAAAATGTTTATCTTTTAATTCCCCTATCATTAAAAAAAATCTCACATTTATTTGATGTAAATTCCACTCCTCTGTCGTATCTCAAACATTTAAGATTTTCACCGATTTCCTTTACAACTCTTGCTAAGTACCACTTAAATATTTGAAAAGCATCAAATTTCTATTTCAAAAACATAATTGTCATCATTCTAGAATACTCATCAACAAATAGCATAATACACTTATCTCCTTTGTACCTTTTCACTTCAATTGGTCCATACAAATTAGTATGAACAATCTCTAATATTATTTTAGAGGTATGAGTCTTACTCTTAAAACTTGACTTTATCATTTTGACTAACAAACATTGTTTACAAATTATATTGTTAGGCTTCTTCAACTTAGGCAAACCATTAACTCTTCTCATGTTATTGGTAGTAACCAAGTTATCAAAATTAACATGCCATAGCCACATATCATCAAATTCTATAATTAAATAAGTAGCATCCTTCATATCAAGGTACAATAGATTACCTCTAGTTTTATCACCTTTTCCAATTATTTTTCAATCAATATCATATATCTTAGAAATCTCTTTTTCAAACTAAACCTTACAACCTGAATTATTCAATTGTGACACTCTTAGCAAATCATATTTAAGTCATTCAAAATAATATGTATTGTCACATAAAATATTTGCTATGAGTTTGATACAACATTTTCCTTTTGTTAGATAGGGTGCATCATTACCAAACCTTACAATATTTCCATTATAATAATTCAAGGTAATGATCTTACTTTTATCTGTAGTCATGTGATGTGAACACTATTGGAAATAATCAAGACTACCTAGGTTTCTGAGAGGGGAGTGGTGAATCAGTAACCTCAAAAACTTTAAACTAATTCAGAACTTAATTAGTATAATCCATTCACCATTGATTCATCTAATCTACTGCATGCATGAGAAACTAAAAGATAAACATTCATGACACATGAACACAATATTTGGTGACCTAGAAACCTTCCAAATAGAAAGTAAAATTGGGGTGGGGATGATATCCACAAAAATTTACTACTGCAGCATGAAGTTGGCCTATTAAGGCTTACATTGACCACTTTTGATGATCTGTCCTATTATAAGTAATTTGGACAGAGGTTTTACAAACATTCAATGAAGTATGTACTCTGTTAAGAGATTTAAAGAAATATTGTTAAGTATACTTTGTTAAAATATTTAGAAACTAATTCACCTGTTAGGATGAAATAGTAGATCTAACTTACAACTTTATTTCCAATTAGATCCTTGAAGTACATATCACCTCTTGTGATAGATATAACTTTACTACTCCTTATAGACCTTGCTAAATACTCTACTCTGTTGTTTATTCACATTCATTCTTCTCAAAACATTACATATCCATACATTACAAATGATACAATACATTACATATATACCATTCCAATATTTATGTAATTAC
Organism: Cupressus sempervirens; assembly: GCA_028749045.1. Lineage (NCBI taxonomy): Eukaryota > Viridiplantae > Streptophyta > Pinopsida > Cupressales > Cupressaceae > Cupressus > Cupressus sempervirens. Next base: position 677,352,225 of record CM053790.1, read on the forward strand.
AAGGTCGACTAAAACAAAAGTCAATAAAATATTACTGAGTCAGCAAAAAAGTAGAAACTTGGGTTTTGTAAGCTAACTTGGTGAACTTCTGATTACTTGGCATCATCATTCATTTGGTAGAGGTAGAAGCTTGGTCCATACTAATCACACAACATAGCTTCAAACTCGATGACCATTAGAGACTCGATAGATATAGTGTCGCTCAGTAGATACTAAATATTTTGTTTACCTTGCTTTCACTCTATATACACTGCTCATCCATCACTCACTATACACTAGCTTCACATCACAAAAATTGATGACTCAATAGACACTATGAAGCTCAGTGACCACTATCTGCTTAGTGATAACTATTAGATTGCACACTATCTATTTTCACTTGATAGCTTCTAGAATGTTTAGTATGAACTGTGAAACCTGGTTATCACTAGATTGCTCAGCATGAACTATGAAACCTAGTTATTATTGGATTGTTCAGTATGAATTGGAGACTAAATTATGAGCTTGATAACCATACAGAGTTGAATAAGTGTTGTCACTAATAACAAACATAACTTAATGCTAAAAAACACCCACTATCAATGATCCATCTATCATTCCTTTTCACACAAGACACTAGTGTAGTTGCCTCATCCTCATTAGGTTAATCCTTCATTAAAACATACACTAGTTTATCATCATGATTTTTAAATCCATCTTTAGTTTCCTCTTCAATAATGTAGCAAGACTTCTTGCCTTTTTCTTTACAATCTTTATTGTCTTCATCTCTTTTGCTTTTGTACTTGTCTCCACCTCTGTACTCTTTCTTTTCTAGACATCTAGTATCAATATGACCAACCTCATACCAATTGAAACAAATGATAGGTAACTTATCTTTGAACTTTCCTTCACCTCTATGAAATCTCCTTGCAAGTAGTTCTTCAAGTTGATCTACATCTTCCTCATCTGTATCAATGTCACTAGACACATATTTTGTCCTTTTCTTTTTCTCATCTGGTTTCTTCAATAATAACTTAGTGTTGAAAGAAGATATACAATTTTTAGACTTATAATTAACAAAATTAGATAGATCAAAATTAGTGAGCCTTCTTGCCAGATCTTCAAGAGTTAGATCATTCCCTGGAATACATCTCAATTCTTGTATTGCAGAAACTCTAATAGCATAAATAAGCAGTAATTTTCTCAAAACTTTTCTTAGTACAATATCATTATCTATTTTACCATCAACTCCTCTTATTTCATTAACAACATCTTTTATCCTAGAGAAATATTGAGCAATATTCTCACCATAGATAGTCTGTAGTGCATCCCACATTTTATTTGCACTTTCACACCCTTTGATATCATCAAACTCAACATAACTTATGGTAGAGGCAATATCCAAAATTGCCTAGTTGTGTTCTTTTATCTTTTTCAAATCATTAATAGTTATGGCTATAGTAGGATCAACATGCTCAACAACAATGGCTGATTGTGCATGATCTCCAAGACCTCCTAGGTGTAGCTTCATCAGAATGTTCCATGTAGGGAAGTTATCTCTATTAATCTTGGGTACCTCTCTTTTTGACATCTTGATCTTTTCGCTTCTAGTACCTTTAAATTAGTCCTCTTAAGAAAATGACTTTGATACCAATTGTTGGAATTCTTTAAAATAACTAAGTGGGGGATGAATTAGGTATCCAAGGTCCAGATGTACAATTAAAACTTTTTACATCTTAGTGACCCCATATCCATAAATTATTTTCATCATGCATGCATCCATTAAATTATGCAATCACTTAAACTTGTAGGTTACTATCAAATCAACTTTGTAGAAATGTAAACATGAAGTATAACAGATTCAATAACATATTTGATACAATGATTTAATGTAGAAACCCAATTTGGGAAAAACCACTAGTAACTTTTTTGTGTTGGGTTTCTACATTAAATCATTGTATCAAATATGTTATTGAATCTGTTATACTTCATGTTTACATTTCTACAAAGTTGATTTGATAGTAACCTACAAGTTTAAGTGATTGCATAATTTGATGGATGAATGCATGATGAAAATGATTTATGGATATGGGCTCACTAAGATGTAAAAAGTTTTAACTGTTATAATAACTCATTTTCACTCTTTTGAAGTGATCTCATGTGAAATGCCAACCCTATTAAAGGTTATAATGCACACTATTAAATGTGACCTAGTTAAAAGATTTCAATCATCCTATTAGGACTAAGCCTTATTAGAGGAATTTTGATCATTAACTTGGAATGCCACCTAGTTAAAGGATTTAAAAATGATTGTTAGGTCAACCTTAATCCAAATAATTTACCCTAGATTGGTATAATTTTTAGAAAGTGACAGTAAAACTTGACCAAATAAAAACTTATTACACACTTGTAGATTAAAAATCTTTATTTCAATCCTCCATTCTACTTGGCTTTCACACACTTTAGCTCTAACATTTTTTTTCACCCTTTAAGCATCCATACTCTTAAGCCTTCTTGTTTTTCTTGCCAATGTAGCCTCTTCTCTTAGGTCACTGAATGAAGCAATTTCTTAGACTCCTTGTCTTCCTTAGGTTGTCACACATGGCAACTTTTGCTTTTGACTAGCCATTTTTGTAAATATAAAATTAAGATCTTTTCCCATTCATTCTCCATCATCTATTTTAGGATTAGGTAGGATTCAATGAATTTACCCATCATTTGATTTCATCCCCTTCTAGAATATTCTTCTTCAATTCTCTTTAAATTCACCTCAAAATGGTTCACCATGAATTCTATGTCACCGGATCATCAAGCTTATCTTCAACATGGTTCACAACATCTAGGAAATCAAACTTAACAACTTAGATTCATCAAATTATCAATCTTTTTCATAATGCTAAAACTCAAAATTGACTGGCTTCTAATGCTCTGCACATATTGCATTGCTCAACATCCACTATTAAATCACTCGGCACAAACTAAATTTTACTGGTGGTCAATATCAACTAAAATTTACTCATCTTACACTAAAATTGACTTTTCTTGGCTCCAACTAATTTTTTGCTCGATTTACACTAACTTTTCTTGACACATACTATGTAAAATGTTAAGCTTGGCAGACAAATTTCATTTAACTTGTTTTTCTGAACCTAATCAGTGTAACCAACATTTGCAACCTTAAGTAGACTATCAATGCACTATAATGCCACTATCTTAACTAATCCTTGAATTCCTTTTTTCATATCATAACATAACCTTTCCTCTAGGTGCTATTGTTATCACATCTAATCAAATCCTCATTAATCAAACAAATGATAGTACTCAAATCATATAAGAAATTTTATTACTAGCGAGTAGAAATTTTGACATTAGTGACAAAACAATGATTGAAACACATTTATCATACTTGTATCAATCTATTTTCAACATAAATTTGAGCCTACACAACACAACCAAGAAAACTTGGTTTTTTTTGTGAAATTTGTAAGAAGTAAAATCTTATAAGCCAAAGAATCTCATAGAGACATAAAATTGTTGTCTTATTTGAGCTTTAGAAACTTTTGATATGTACAAGTGAAATTTTTTGTTTTAGTCAGTAGAAATATGTATGAAGATAAAGCTTCTCAGTTATTATAAAAAGATCATTGCACAAAGTCCACAACCATTTTGACTATATAGAGTTTTGATCATACAACCTTGTAGAAGATGCAAGTCTATCCCAGGTTCAATGCCCCTACAACATATTTGGTCATAATAGTGACTCACTCTAATCAAATCCCACAACCTAATTAACTCAATGACAAAGTACCCCTACAAGCCAAAACTCTCACTCCACATAAACTAGAAGATAGATTCACTCTTTTTTCCTACCAAGAATAGAACCAAGGTGAAATCAAATTTAAACCCTCACGAGAATCAATTTTCTCAATAGCACAACAAGACGAAAAGGTTGTCGAGACTTCTTGCTTAGAATGACATGAACCTCTACCTTATAATTGAAATGGATTAAAGTTTGGTTCTGCAAAAATAATTTATAAAACTCCATATTAGATACATTATTTCAAAACATAAATAATTTTATAACATTCATGCACATACACACTCAATAATGAGAATTTTAGATAATAAAAAATCTTAAATTTGTTTGATTAGTTAATGAGGCAATCACTAGGGATATTTTATGCAACTCTAATATGTTTGATATTCTCTTGCTCAATTTGGTCTTTCATCATATTCATTCATATGGAATTTTAATAGGAGCAAGAGTTGTCTTAGAAATGTATATGTAATGATTATTACTCTTTTTTTTTTTTAAAAATGTTTGGGCATTTAATTTAATAATGAGTTGAATGAAAAATTAAAAGAAATATTTAGATATAGGTTTCCTTTAATTTGAATTGACATTAATTATCATTTCTATTGCAATAATTTTTAAGTCTTGGGGGATTAAAAGTTTTGAATTTTGATTATGAAGTTTTGTTTTATTATATTGGAAACATTAATAAAAATTAGATATTATATTTTGACATAAGTAAGAAACTCACTCAAGCTTAAAATTCACATTAACTTCTAAAATCAATATGTCATTCATAAGAGTGCAATAATTATATCCTAAGAATTAAATTGATTTTAGTTTGGATGATTAAAATTCTTAAAATTTATTCAAAGATATCTAAAATATATGAGAGAGAAATAGAATTATTTATTGATAGGATCTTTTTCCCATGCTCATAATGCATTTAGAAGTTATAATTGGAAATATAGTAAGTCAAATTGTGATATTGCTATCAGGATTCAACTATGTAGTTTTTAGAGTCCAACTTATTATTTTATGTTTCATGACTAGGAGTTACACAAACTCATCTCTCATGAGAATGAATGAAATATTTAACACTCGTTGAATATAGGTGATGCTTGTAGATGTGAACCATTGAGACTTCTTGGGATGTTAACATCTCGGTTTACTCTAACTTTAGCATGCTTAACTAGGAAACTTCCTTCATGGTAAATTAACTCTACTTGCAACTTCATTTGCAAAATCTTCACCAAGTTTTGTGCCTTATACACCATTCATTAAAAATCTCTTTCATCTCATGAATAAAAGATATTTTGCATAGCTCAAATTGTCATATTGCTATCAAGATTAAACTGTGTAGTTTTTGGAGTCAAACTCGTTGACCCATGATCCATGACTAGTGATTCACACTAACCCAACTCTCATGAAAATGAATGGAACACTTAGCACTCATTGGATCTAAACAACGATCATAGAGGCAAATAATAGAGACTTCTTGAGAGGTCACCCTTCCTAGTACTGGTCCATCTCGAGCATGCTTATGCATGACTAGAAATGAAACAATGAGGAGACTTTGAAGAGCAAAACAAAATTTCAATTGTTTAACAAATTTAAGGTAAATTATTAGTTGCTATTATTATTCATTCTTACAAATCATTTAATAGAAACGAATTTGAAAATATATTAAAATAAATAAATAATATTTAATGTTAGTAATAAAATTTCATTATTTAAGATGTTATCTAATATTTAATTAATTTTTAAATATTTTAGAATTCATTAGTAAATATAAATATGTTCTTAAAATTATATATTGTTGTTCAACCTTATTTTCATAGTAAACTAAATTATCTTGGCAAATCTAACATTCAACATGAAATTGTCTTTTTTGAATTCAATTCCATTTATTCACATTGATTTTTAGATTTAATATATTTTGAATTTCATGTTATTTAATTTCTAGCATTAACATATTCTAACATTTATGAAATATAAATTAATGACTCAAGCTATATTAATAAATAATTAATACTATTTATTTACATTTAATAATCTAGAGAAATTAGGATATCCTAAAATCAATTATCTTATCCCAAGTAAAATAAGGAAAGATTAAAATGATAAGTTAGCAAAGAAAGTTGACAAGAAAGTTTCATGTGGCCATAAATTTGCTAAAACCTAGTCGAAAGATTTTCATTATCTTACTTTTCTTTTGGTTTTTTTTCTTTCTTTTAACATTATGCAATATATTTAAAATATTATTTTAAGGTTCTATTCTGTATTTTTATCCTACTAAATCTTTGAAATCTATTATTGAATATTATATTTTAATTTAGATATTGTCTTTTGGATCCATAAAATATTTTAAATTTATATTATTTATATATTTTTTGAAAATATTAATATTTAGTTATAATAAATTCAAAGCTACGATCTTTCAAAAATAACAATTAAAATAGTTTCATATTTTATTAGATGCATAACTTAGATTTTAAAATTCAAATTATTTAAGGTAAAAAAATTCTCAATTTATTTTTTAAAACTTTTCATTGTGACCTAACTTCATCCAATTTTTTTTTGTCAAACTAGAGATCAAACTCAAACCTTGTAAGTTAGTTCAAGACTAGAAGCAAAAATATCACCACATTTTTTTATCATAGTATCAACTGACTCATTATTCTCAATTTTGATGGAGGAGATGAGAACAAATTCTACTGTATCCCTTTCCTTGCCTGAATTATTTGCAAGTTATTTCACCTAATGAGCATCAACCTTTTTAGAGTTAACATCCTCCATAGGGTTTTCAACAAAGATGGTCCATCAGGGATTTTGTGGTCCTAATAGAATAAAATTAGGATTAGCGATCATTGGTGGGATTGGGGGGCGAGCTAGGTATAGACCAGCCATCATCAGGAGCAATAGCAGCAGGGGGATCAGTGGCAACCTTCACATCTTTGACCTCAGGCCATGGAGGAGATATCACCAGCGTCAAGTGGGGCCATTTTCCAGCATTATCTCAATGAGTGCGAGGAGGAACCGAGGACCATCCAGAGCCACCATGGGGTGGGGAGGTAGAGTGGTGCCTCCAACTACCAGCCCCATATATGTTTTTTTTTTTTTATGAATAGTTTTTATTTCTGGCTAATGTCGTTTGTTTAGATCCGACTTAGGCTACTTGAACTCTCTCGCGGGGTGATCTTATATCCCCTAACCCATTTTTTGTGAATTGTATTCTTAGTATATTTTTTAATAGAATAGGACTATTCATCAAAAAAAATAAAACCCAATTGCAACCATTCCCTTTAGAATTAGTCTAAGAGTGTTAAGAATTTTTTGGGAATGTGAATTTTTGTTCTACAAGCTCAAAGCTTGGAAAAAAATGGAAGAACTAGGTTTCTAAAAGACCCTAGCTCCAACCCACAAATGCAAGGGTTTTAAGGAAGGAACAACTTTGATGGCTTCCATAATACTTGGCTTTGAACATATTGAGATTGTATTTTTCTATCTATGAAGTCTTAGTTTATTTTTGTTCTTTAGTTCTTTATTATTTGTTTTATTTTCTTTCTCTTTTTCTTTTCTACTTCTTAATGCTTTTAGAAATACAAAATTATCCATCTTTCACCACCATGACCATTCTATGGTATCTTGATGATAGATCACATAGTTAAAAGCTTTAATATTAAAAATGCATATACAACTAATTTTATTTTTTTCAAAATGAAAAACGGATATATTTAATTATAAAAAAGTAAAAAAACTCATAAATTTTTTTTAAGTTAGTATATTTAATTATAATTCAAACCTTATCCTTAAAATTATGTTTTAAATTAATAACATAAACTGATGTAAGAGCATCCTGGGTATAAGAGAAATCTTGCATCACCCAAAAATATTTACTTTTTAGCTTTTTCTATTTTAATAAGGGTTAATATTTATGGGAACTTGCTATTTTTAGTAAGTTTATCATACGACCTTAGAATATTCTCATTTTGTACATGAAGGTTCAGAATTATAAGCCTGCAATAAAAATCTCATTTCTCAAGCTTAACCATCAGAGAAGTTATTGAAAATTTTTGGTGGAAAAACTTGTAGAAAAAACTTTAAGACCACTTTTGGAGGCCTTAGAGTGCTTGGATGAAGTTTGAAAACTCAACAGAAGGGCAGTTACATAGTTCTAAGCTTGTAGGTTAGGAGTTGGTGTTTTTGAAAATGGTTATAATAGCTAATCAAAGTAACCGTTCAAGAGTTTTGGCCTTCAAAAGTTGGGCTACCAAAATTTTTAAAATAATTTGTCAATAATGTATTTAGCTAACTCTATATGTATTGTTAGGGTCTGTCAGCCCTAGGTATTAAGTTTGAGCATCTGCATAAAGTTGCTTATTTAGGAAAAGCCTAAACATTGTCTAAGACAACTCTAGGTGATAGTTTGTAGCTTTTCTTCCATATTACTATAATGAAGGCACTCATGTGGGTTAGCATATTATACTTGTGAACTCTATAATTTTACATTTGTCGAGAAAATAAGAAGTCCATATTTTATTCTCGCATTTGATGTTATTTCTTTGTTTTTAGTATGGTTTATGGTATTAAGGGGAGCACCATTCATCACGTGGTATCAGTGCTAGAGTTCTTAAGTGTGTGGATAGATAATTGACTATGAGGAAATTCACACCAAGACCATGGTTTGGATTGAGCATGTAGATAGATCAACACCAAGACTATGGTTTGGACTGAGCATGTAGATAGATCACCAATTGTGAGGTAGTTTGTACTAGGGTTTTAGTAGAAGTGAGAAAATTTCTCCACAAAGAGAGCATGACAAAAGAGCTATAGGTGTTACACCTAAGAGTTTTTGAGCCCTCCAAAGATAAATGCAAGCATTGGAAGAACAAATATGTAGAGGAATAAATCTTCCTATAAGAGGGAATGTGTAGGATCATGGTGTGCCAAAAAGTGGCAATCTAAAAAATTTGTAGTTCTAAAATATCTCAAACCATTTCAAAATCTATTCCAAAATTTTCCCACTCACCCTAATACCAAATGAAAATAATTAATATCTTTATAAATTCTACTATATCTTTTGATACCAAACCTATATGGTTTGTTAGAGTAAATAATTAATTAATTGTTAATTATTTATTTTATTACGTAAGCTTACATAGGTTAATGCATGTAGTTGAGATTAGTTGTTGACAACACGGGAGTTTGTTCCTTTTAGCATACTTATATTTTCCACCTCTTGTGGATGTGTGCTTAGTTGTCAACCTTATCTCCTACCTCATTCCAGCTTGTTCTACAATCTTCCATGAGGCATTTTTATTTGGTCTCTCACTCATTGTAAATTCATTCCATTTTCACATAGCAATTTTAATTTTGTATTGTGAAATATTCTTGTGCAGTAATTGCTTCATGCTCTTTTCTCCCTAAGTTTCTCTTCAGCAAGCTATTTGCATTTTAGGTGATCTTGTCACAATATTGAAGTCAAATTCTCAACTCCTAACTGTTATTAGAGCTATTATGCCAAACCCTCTTTCCCCTTTTTCTCCAAATACTGAAAAAAATGCTCTTTCTCTTGATTGAAGGAAAAATCACAAATAAACTAGGGTTTGTGTCTCTGAATTGTGGCTTCTACTTGATTGTAAGGATGCCCCTACACCATTTCAATCAGGTGTTACTTTGTCTACCTCCTACTCCTCATCTACAGTGGATGCTACTTTGTATTGGCAGTTGGTTGGTAGCCTATTGTACTTGACACACACCTACCATGATCTTTCTTTTTTGGTTGGCCTAGTCTCTTCATTTTCTCAGGAGCCTCATGAGAGTCATTGGCAAGCTACTAGGCGTATTCTACACTACATTCAGGGCACACTCATGTATGGCATTTATTACACTACGCAAACTCCACATATTGTTGGCTACACTAACTTAGATTGGGTTGGTGATGGCGATTATCAAAAGTCTACTTCTAGCTTTGTCTTTTTCCTTGGATTTAGTCCCATTACATGGCCATGCAAGAAGTAACATGCTCGAGCACTTTCATCTACAGAGGCTAAGTGTTAACATCATAATGTTTTTGACACTTGAGTGTCAACACACTTAATCATATTCCATATTGGATGCTGAGGACATCATGCATACTGAGTGAAGATCAAATACCGAGTGAAGATCAGATGCTGAGTGAAGATCAGATGCCGAGTGAAGATCAGATGTCGAGTGAAGATTAGATACCGAGTGAAGATTAGATGTCGAGTGAATATTAGATGCCGAGTGAAGATTAGATACCGAGTGAAGATCAGATACCGAGTGTTAACAAGTGCCGAGTAACATAAGGTACCGAGTAATACAATTTTGTTTAGGTGCCGAGCTATCCAGGAAATAGCATGTGCCGAGCATCAACAATACTTCAGGAGCCGAGTAACTTAGTAGATTAGCATAAGAGTTTGTAATTGCACAAACTATGATGCAAATAGTTTGTATAGCCGACCTAAGGTAAATCTCAAAGGATTTAATGATGAGATTGAATCTTTTATTTTTCTTATGCAATTTGCATGCAGCCAATAAGAAAAATGCTAAAGGCATGCAACCAATCAGCAAAAGATAAGTATTGAGCAGAAAATGAAGATTGAATATGGATCGTAGATCCATACCTAACCCTAAGTATTCAAATGTCTTTATAAGGAAGACAAAACTTCATTGTAAAGTGTAAGAGATGAGAGATATGAGAAGATATACAAGGGTTCGCAAGGAATTCTATTTTTAGAAGTGAGGATTATCAGATCACAAAAAGATCCAGATCAGAGAAAGTAGAACAAGTGCCTGCAATCAACAATCAAGGATTGTAATCAGTCAGGTTTATTGTACCTAATACTCTCTAGCAATTGTATTAGAATGAAAATCCTATGGTGATAGGTTAGCTTAACAGCTATTTCGATAAATCCTTTAACTAGGTGATGAAATCCTTTAATAGGGTAACACTTCATGTTAAGTGTTTGAAAGCCTCTAACTAGGTCACTATTGACACAGTGTAAAGCCTTTAATAGGGTAGGCTTTTAATAGGGCAAACCATCAGAAGTGGTTGAACAATATTGCTACAGTAATTTTTGTGGGTATCATCCCCACCCCAGTTTTACCTTTTTATTCCTGGAGGGTTTTTGGGTTACCAAATTTCAGTGTTAAGTGTTATTGATGCATGTGTTTTGTTACATGTTTATTTGATGTATTTACATGCATGCAATTTAATTTCAATTAAGAGTTTTATTGGCTAAAATATGATACTTATGATTCACCTCCCCTCTCATAAGTACTCTTTCCATATTTGAATATTCCAACAATTGGTATCAGAGCTAAATCCAGGTTCTCTTAAGGAAAAGCCTAACAGCTTGGAGGAAAAGATCTAAAGATGGAAGCTTTCAAACTTGGAAAGATCATTGAAAATCAGGTGATAGATGTGCAACTTGCTTTGCATAGCTTGGAGGAATTCAGAAACAAGTTTAGAAACTCATTTAAAAAGAGGAAGGATCTAGCCATAGCTGAAAATGATATACACTACAAGGAGATTGATACCACCAACATATTTTCTAGTGAAGACACTAAAGAGTTTGATGCAACAATAGCAGTGCTGATGGAGAAAAACAAAATTCAAGCAAAGGAGATAAGATCTCTCAAGATGAAACATGAATCATAGGCCATAATGATATGTGAAATTACTAAACACAAGAAAAGAGTAGTTGAAGATAAAGTGATGTTGGAAAATGATAAAAGAAATCTTGCAAACAGACTTGAAGAAAAATGTATTGAACTGACAAGGATCTCAAACATGCAGATGGATACACTTGCCCAAATGATGAACCTTCATCATGAACTCAATGTAAAAGATATTGAGATCTCCACCTTGAAGATGCAGAATGAATTGAACAAAGAAAAATAGGTAGTAGAGAATCTCAACAAATCAAGTGAAGCAATCAAATATTTTGAACAGTTACTGAAATCACCAAAATCTGCCCATGATACATCATGACTAGGATACAATAGCACTAAAGTTGGAGAATCATCAAAAAGTGTTGAACAAAGAAGTGACAAAGGTAAGAATTCAAAACCCACTTGTCATTACTGTAATAAGAAGGGACATAAAGCTAATGTGTGCAGGAGCAGAAGATTCAATCAATCAAACATACAGAAAAGTTTCTGTCACAAGTGTAACATGCAAGGACATATGAAACAAAATTGCAGATCCAATGTCACAAGGACTCAAAGATTTGATGGACATTGTTATAATTGCAAAAAGTATGGACATAGGGCATTTGAGTGTAGATCAAAACCTATGTGGACATCAAATCAACCAGCAAAAATAGAAGGAAATGGAAGTCATTATCATTGGGATTACAATACTAGGTATAGTTGTCACTATTGTCAAGAATATGGACATATACCACAGAATTGTATAAGAACACATTTCAAAGCAAACTACAAAAGATGGTTGAATCAAACTACATGTTTTAGTTGTTTGAAAATTGGTATATCAACAGAAACTGTCCTACAAGATCAAAGGCACCCAAAACTGAAGGTAACAAAGGAAAACAAAAGATTGATGTTGAAAAGATAAGAGGGAAAATGAATAAGACTTGGAAAAAGAAGGAAGAGTGCAACACATCAAGTGGAGGGATCACTTCACCTAATGGTTCAAGTGATCATACTCCATCAAACTAAGCACAAGAAGTACACAGGACTAATATACAAAGCTATATCATACATCAGTCCCAAGACAAAGAAGCTAAGCAAAGTATAAATCTACATGAAACAAGATGTCAAGACAAAAACTAAATGTTGATGCTGAGCTGCCTTTGGATGCCGAGTTAAAATAGATGCCAAGCTCCCGACAATGATCGAGCTGAAAATTGATGCCGAGTTGGAAAACTCCAATGGAAGCCGAGTAAAAGTGAAATATAGTAGAAGCTGAGTTAGGTCAAAATTTCTTCAGAAGCCGAGTTGGCAATTGAGCATTCAATGCGATAAAATTAGGGTATATTATTGTGATTTCAATTAGTTTTTTCGCATCATGATCAAGAAGCAAAGGAGAATAAAGAGAGATGAGTGACTTCATAGCAAGAATCTAGTATTTCAAGCATATTGCAACCACATTCAACACATTTTTCATCGATCTAAAGGTATTTTTGTTTGTGCCAAGCTACGTAGTTTCATACTCATTTGTTGTATAAACCCTAGTTCGCAATAATGGCATCAAGTTCAAAGAAAACCCAAGAAAAAGAGTCATTTGAAGTGTAGTTAGTTTCAAATGAAGTGAACCAACCTGATTTCTGCCCTATTCCTGAAGTTGCCTACACAAATGACCCAGCCGGAGCTCTCTCCCACATTCCCCCAAAATTTGTAATGGTTCAAGATGTGAGGAAATGTTACAATTGAAAGATAGGAGCTCTAGGAGACATGGAAATTAGATAAGCTTATGATAAACTATGTGTATATGGAGTACTGAAAGAAGAATTTAAAATCGTTGAAAGGAAGGATTTGACCCGAGTTTTAAGTTTTCCCACCATATTCAAAATTAAATGAATTAGACTTGTATTGAGCAGAATCCATGGTGGAAACTTGTGGTTAGAAGATATACCCATCAATTTGAAAAAGGAAATTATACATAGAGTAATAGGGTACCCAACCCTAGATCGGTACAAAACCCTAAGAAGTGAATCAAAGGAGGTCATTGAAAGGAATACTGGTGCACAATGGAACAAAAGAGGAATGACAATTCATACCATACAGGATCCACTAGTAGAATTTGATGTTAGAGTCATTGCTCACAAATTCTATCAATCCAGTAGACTCAACAATGTACCATGCATTGCAGTAGATGTAGGTTACAAATTGGTGAAAAAGGATCATACTTATGATCTTGCAGAACTGCAATTGCAACAGATCAATGAAAACCTAGCTGCCATAAGAAAAAAAAAGGGCACACAATGCAAATTTGAAGCAATCCTAGTTTGCATATTCTTTTATGTACATAATGAATTTCCTTCTTTTGGTAAAGTAGCATGGAAGAAGGACAGAACCATCATTGCACAAATTAATGAATATATAGAGAAAATGGGAGAAAATTTTGATACCTTGATGACAAGTTATTTTGAGGATTTCAAGAAATCCATAAAGCAAAGGTCAAGGATACCAGCTTCCTTAGTAGAAAAGCATACTAATGACATATGTTTCTTAGTTGACATATATTTTACTTACATTCAAGAAGTAATACCAAGGGTAAGCTGGCTAAGGCCATTTGGATATGAAATCAATATTGATGAGGCATCAACAGTAATAACTGCATTATTGGTAGAGGAAGAAGATAAAAATGCACCACATTTTGGAACCTAAGATGTGGTAAGATAAAAAATAAACATGGAATTAAAAACTGCTTCTACATTGAAGAAGAAAGATAAATTAATCAAGAAGATCAAGAAGGAGTTTGGCAAAGAAATTGAGGCTGAGGCAGAAGAAGAAGAAGATGACAGTGAGGATGAAGATGAGTAGGAACAAGGGCCAATGGAACTAACCCAAGGTCTTGGAGAAGACAAGGAGGAAGGTGCAGAGGAAGAAGAAGAAAAGGAAGCACCAACTGAAGCTGAGCCAAAGAAGAGAAAGGCAACAGAACAGCCTTCAGCCAAGCCTAGATCAAAGAAAGCTGCCACTCCATCACCTCAAAAGCCAACAACACGAGCATCAACAAGAGCCTCTACTCAAAAGGCTAAAGAGGAAGTTACCAAGAAGAAACAAGTCAAGGAATCATAGGAAGAGCCGAGGAAAAGAAGAATGTATGTGGCTCAACCTGAAACTGATGACGAAGAGAAAATAGAAGAGGTAAGCAATTCATCAGTTGATACCCTATGTAAAAAGATTGCAAGTGGTGACTTGAATAATTTAAATAAAGTTGATTTTAGTAAATTTAATAAAGAAGAACAAAATAAAATAGAAGAAATAGTGTATGGAATGATGGCATGGTTCAAGTACACTCCACTTGAACTAGATGGTCAATTGCCAAAAGAACTGTAAAAAATTATAGAAGACAGATGGCATTTTTGCTTAAAAATGGAGAAGGAGATGAGGGAATCAACCCTAGCCAGTGTATTGCTGGATTTGACCAGGGAAAAAATTAGCAAAGTAGTCAAAAGGCATAATAACAAGTTTACACCCAAATACAGGGCATTCTTTATACTTCAAAACAGAATGGAAGAGATTGTTCAAAGAACAATGAAATCATGGAAGAACTTGTACAAAAGGATTGATGATTTTCTTGAGGAAGAATACAAGGAAGAAGTAGCTATACCAATAGAAGAGAGGAGAAAAAGAAAAGAAGAAGAAGAAAAGAAAAGAGAAGTAGAGAAGATAGAAGAAGAAAAGAAAAGAGAAGAAGAGAAGAAAGATGAAGAAAAGAAAGATGAAGAGGAGGAAGAGGCACAAAAATAGGATACAATGGCAATAGCTGAGCTAGAAGAGCAACCAGATCAGAGTGTGCAAGACACATAATTGCCACCCCCTAGCCCTCCACAAGCATCCATCTCACCTGAAGATACTATAAAAATCACTGATGTTCTTGATACTTCTGGTTAGAATATCAATCCATTAACTATAGAAGATCTGAAAAGAATTCTTGACCAATCAACACAACAAGCAATATTATGTGCAGATCTAGTATTGGTCAGTATAGATGAGTTACAAAAACTAGTAGAAAGTATAGTTAAAGATAAGGTGAATACACAAAAACCACCTTCTATTACAACTACTAGTAGTCAATTTGAAATACCAACAAGTATAATTGATGCTACAAGACAAAAGCAAAGCGCAACTGTAGAAAAAGGTATAGAACAAACAGGACAGAGTATTACATCTGATCCTATAACACAAATGCAAAGTGCACTTCCATAGATAAAAATAATTGATCATGGTAGACAGAAGGAGGAGGAAATAGTAAAAACCCCTAAAGAATAAGAGGCAATTCAAACATTAATAAATTTGCCTACCTCGAGAACTCCTTCACACTAGCCATTGCATATTTTAGTACCATCATCCAGTACTACCAGAGTTGCAAGGGTACTTCACTATGGAGACCCTGAATTAGATGAAGAGATAGTCATAGCGAGCTATGACTCAAAATCAATAACCATTGATCAAATCAATGAGGTACAGGATGCACTAAATAGAAGGAAAAGATAGGAAATACTCAGGAAAGAGTATAAAAATAAGCAAACACTTTATGAGATCAAGGACATCTTTATGGATACCTTCTATTTGCAATCACCGAATGAGTCAAAGCATATCATAGAGAAACTAATAGATATTGTTGACTAGGTGACAAATGAAGACCTAGAAACCAATGCAAAACTTATGGAATGGTCAGAAAGAAAATTTCAAGGGAAAGTGAATGAGAAAATATCAAGACAAATTACACTTTCACAAGTAGAATTAGAAAAGCTTATTGATAAGGTGAAGAAGGTACTTGAGAATATATTCTCACTATACAAAAAGTTGTGTGATTTTTCATACTTCACACAAGAAACAAGCCAAAAGATACTGAGCTTGGAAAGAAATTTAAACATTTCAAGCATGCAGCTACTAAGTGATCCAGCTCAAAGTGATAAGCATTTTGCTCAATCACTTCACACTCACAAAGAAATAGCTATCTTAACAGCAGATGAGGCTAATATTAAGGCCAAAGTAATATAGCTCCAGTCCTCCATTACCCCACATTTAGAGATAATCCATAAAGGGCAAGTATATGCTGAAACTGTACTCAAGAAAGATCCAAATCTTTCTACAATAGATGGACTTATTCATCTTGCTACCAAGACTGCTATCCAGCATAAGTCACTAGAAATTGCTTTGAACAATTGGGATGCAGCTCTCAGAATGATTATGGAGGTAAATAGCACATTTTTGGCTAAATATGGTCTTAACCCTTAAACATTATTTGACATAAGTGTCAAAAAGGGGGAGATACAGATCAAATAAGGGGAGATATAGATCAAAAAGGGGGAGAAATATATTAAGAAGAAGAGATACAGATATGAGATAAATTAATGGGAGAGAACAAATACAAACAAATACAAAGGAGGAGCATTGATATACAGATAAGGCACAATCAACTTAGGGGGAGTTACAAAAATTTTGAGGTATAGAATGTAAGATTGTAAGTCACAAATTTTGATCAAAGTTCTCAATATGTACATACCAATCATATTAAGTAAATGTACTTATAAGGTCAGTTAAGTGTTTTTGTCACTCATGTCAAAGGGGGAGATTGTTAAGATCATAATGTTTTTGACACTTGAGTGCCAACACACAATATCATACTCCATATTGGATGTCGAGTACATCATGCATACCAAGTGAAGATCAGATACCAAGTGAAGATTAGATGTCGAGTGAAGATTAGATGCCGAGTGAAGATCAGATGCCGAGTGAAGATTAGATACCGAGTGAAGATCAGATGCTGAGTGAAGATCATATGCCGAGTGAAGATCAGATACTGAGTGAAGATCAGATACCAAGTGTTAACAAGTGTCGAGTAACATAAGGTATCGAGTAATACAATTTTGTTTAAGTGCTGAGCTATCCAAGAAATAGCATGTGCTGAGGATCGGCAATACTTCAGGAGCCGAGTAACTCAGTAGATCAGCATAAGAGTTTGTAATTGCACAAACTATGATGCAAACAATTTTTATACCCGACATAAGGTAAATCTCGAAAGATTTAATGATGAGATCAAATCTTTTATTTTTCCTATGCAATTTGCATGCAGCCAATAAGAAAAATTCTAAAGGCATGCAACCAATTAGCAAAAGATATGTATTGAGCAAAAAATGAAGATTGAATATGAATCGTAGATCCATACCTAACCCTAAATCTTTAAATGTCTTTATAAGAAAAGATGAAACTTCATTTTAAAGTGTAAGAGATGAGAGGTATGAGAAGATATACAAGGGTTTGCAAGGAATTCTATTTTTAGAAGTGAGGATTATCAGATCACCAAAAGATCTAGATCAAAGAAAGCAGAACAAGTGCCTGCAATCAACAATCAAGGATTGTAATCATTCAGGTTTATTGTACCTAATACTCTCTAGCAATTTTATTAGAATGAAAATCCTATGGTGATAGGTTAGCTTAACAGCTATTTCGATAAATCCTTTAACTAGGTGATGAAATCCTTTAACAGGGTAACACTTCATGTTAAGTGTTTGAAAGCCTCTAACCAGGTCACTATTGAAACACTGTAAAGCCTTTAACAGGGAAAACCATCAGAATTGGTTGAACAATATTGTTGTAGTAATTTTTTGGGTATCATCCCCACCCCAATTTTACCTTCTTATTCCTAGAGGGTTTCTGGGTTACCAAATTCTAGTGTTGAGTTTTATTGATGCATGTGTTTTGTTACATGTTTATTTGATGTATTTACATGCATGCAATTTACTTTCAATTAAGAGTTTTATTGGCTAAATATGATACTTATGATTCAACCCCCACCCCCCTTCTCATAAGTAATCTTTCCATATTTGAATATTCCAACACTAAGTACAGGGCCACAATTCTTTCTAGTCTGGAGGCTTTATGGCTTCATCAATTGATGACTAAGTTTGGATTTCCTCTTGATCATCCCACTATGTTGTGGTGCGATAATCAGAGTGCCATCAACATTTCATGCAACCCAGTGGAACATCAGCATACCAAGCACATTGAGTTTCATATGCATTTCATCCATCAGTTGATCTAGGATGGTGTTATTGCATTGGAGTACATTCCTACCACTAGTCAGGTTGCAGACATCTTCACTATACCTTTTGCATTGCCTCACTTTCTTTAGCTACGATCAATGCTTGGGGTTATGGAAGTTTTCCTTGGGGGGATTGGTTGAGGCCGTCCTTCCTTCACTTCATGGATTTTTTAGCATGTTGTTGTTTTACCTCTTTTTTGGGGGGAGAGTTTTTCCCATGTGGCTTTCTCTCTTTCCCCATTTTACAGAGGGTGCATTTTCTTGCTTTGTACTTGGGTAGCTAAAATGGCCTCGTTGTCAGGACCCATTTTGCATTTTTTCCTTTATTTTATGAGCTTAAGGCATTCCCCTAAGTTTCACTTAAGGGGGGTGTTAGAGTAAATAATTAATTAATTGTTAATTATTTATTCTATTACTTAAGCTTACTTAGGTTAATGCATATAGTTGAGGTTAGTTGTTGACAAACGGGAGTCTCTTCCCTTTAGCATACTTATCTTATCCACCTTTTGTGGATGTGTGCTTAGTTGTCAACCTTATCTCCTACCTCATTCTAGCTTATTCTACAAGCTTCCATGAGGCCTTTTTATTCGGTCTCTCACTCATTGTAAATTTATTCCATTTTCACATAGCAATTCTAATTTCCTATTTTGAAATATTCTTGTGTGGTATTTTCTTCAAGCTCTTTGCTCCCTAGGTTTCTCTACAACAAGCTATTTGCATTACAGGTAATCTTGCCGAATTATCAGAGTTGAATTCTCAACTCCTACATGGTCAATTTTTAAAACATCCTAAAAATGTGCTTTTGGCTTATTTTTATGTGATTTTTACTTCAAACATGTAGATGATGACTTTATTTTCACCAAAACTTGATAAAATGAAAAGGGATTCTAAAGAATGTTTCCAGCTTTCTATAAATGCAAGGTTTGTAAAATTATGAGTTTAGTAAGTAATTATTACTTATTTTCTAATAGAATTATATATAAAGTGCCGACTGACACACTACTTGAAAAATAACTATAACTTTCAGATGGTACAACATTTTTTAAATCCATAAGATGCATCACATTCTATGTTTCTTCTATAATAAGGAAAAAAAATGAAAATTTGAATTTTGTAGAGTTTTGAATTAGTTAAGGTGGTCAGACAAGAGGGTTTTTTTATTCCAAAAATACTAGAGACAAAAATTAATTAATTATTATTTACTTAGAATAAAAATGCTAAAAAATATGTGTCACATCTGGGCATGAGTCTACTACTTATATCTAGAATATTATTCAAAAATTATATCATTTAATTTTGATTAAGGTGGTTAGACATACGTCTATTTCTTATTTTTGTTCTAAAACTTTTGCAATTGCATTAAAATTCAAAATTTTGACCAATCAATTTTTTTTTTTGAGATAAGTCCTAGTAGTTTAGAAACTAGATTCGATTTGCTAGAGATTCTTTTCTCTCAATTTTTTGATAGAAATTTAATAACAATTAGAAAATTGCACGTCAAGTTGACATAACCTTGATTTTCTATTTTTTTATTGCCACTTAAGAGCATAGTTTGGTTAACCATGATCCTGCACATATACAAGAGATGAAAGTGAGGATGAGGATGAAGTAGAAGAAAATGCCAAAGTAAAGACAGTTCTAAATTGAGAGGAAGAGAGGCTTTTTAGGGCCATCTCCAAGATTGGAAAAAGACCTATGTGTTAGGATAAACCACGGACAGAAATAAAAACTACATGCAAATATAACCAATAACAAAAAATAATAGAACACACAGAAATGAACACAAGGCACCAATATTTAATGTGGTTCACCCAATCCTTGAGCTACGTCCACCAAACAGCAAGTCCGATCTTATTACAATCTAGTGATTACAACCTGATTACAATTTGTAATCCCTTATAGCTCAATACCGCCGCAAGAACCAATTTCGTATCACAACATTATAAAAAATACCCAACCCTAAGCCCTTTTATACAAGTATTAAACCGCTTTAGGGTTATAACATGTCGGCCATATGTCGGCCATAATATGTCGGCTACCATGTCGGCTACTTCCCAAAAAAAAATTTTTGATCTATGAAGTATGTATAGTACTTTCCTGATTAGTCACCACAATTTAACAATCTCCCACTTGGGGACTGATCAGGCTCCACACTAAACAACAATCTCCCACTTGGAGACTGATCCTATAGCAATACCACTACCACATGGGGCTCCCACTGGATCAAACCATCCTGGACTCTACTATTCTTTTATTCATGTTCAGTCTAAAAGACCAACTGAAGCTGAAGAGGAGTTCAGCTTCTCCCTTGTTACAACCTTTTTCAACATATCTGTTGAATTGTCATTAGTATGTATCTTCTCCAGCTTTAACTGTCCATCCTCTAAAATTGACCGAATGAAATGGTACCGCAACTGTATGTGTTTGGTCTTAGAATGCAGAGCTGAATTTTTAGCAAGATGAATGGCACTTTGACTATCTATAAAAAAATAATTATCCTTCTGAGCATGTCCCAATTCTTCCAAGAAGAACTAAAGCCATATCATCTCCTTGGCTACCTCTGTAGCAACAACATATTCTTCCTCTTTAGTGGAGAGAGAATTAATCTTCTGTAACCTAGAAACCTAGCTCACGACTGCCCCACCAACAGTAAAGACATAACCTGTAGTACTTCGCTTGGTATCAATATCCCCAGCCAAATCTTAGTCAACATAGCCCTGTAAATCAGTAGTAGAGCCCCCAAAGTGTAAACACTTATTGGATGTTCTTCTCAAATATCTGAGAATCCACTTGACAGCATTCCAATGCTCAAATCCTGGATGACTCATATACCTGCTAACGACTCCCACTGCATGTGCAATATCTGGCCTAGTGCATACCATAGCATACATCAAACTTCCTACAGCTGAAGCATAGGGTACCTTGGACATCTTCTCCTCCTCTTCCTATGTCTTGGGACACATCTCCTTAGTCAATTTCAAATGACCATGTAAAGGTGTGCTGACAGCTTTAGCATTCTCTATAGAGAAACGTTGCAACACCTTCTCAACATAATTAGCTTGAGATAGCGTCAATGTTCTGTTCTTCCTATCTCTGCAAATCTTCATACCAAGGATTTGTTTTGCTGCCCCCAAATCCTTCATAAAAAATGCATGTTCTAACTGGCATTTTAGCCCCTTAATATGATGCATGTTAGACCCAGCTATAAGCATATCATCAACATATAGACATAAAATAATGTAGGTATCATCATCCAACCTCTTAAAATAAACACAATAATCTGAATGACACTTGTTATATCCATGCTCATGCATAAAATTGTCAAATTTCAGATACCATTGCCAAGGTGCTTGCTTCAAGCCATATAAACTTTTCTTCAATTTGCACACTAAGTTCTCCTTACCTTTGACCTCAAAACCCTGTGGCTGAGCCATATATATTTCTTCATCCAAATCACCATGAAGAAAGGTTTTTTTAACATCCATCTGCTCTAAATGCAAATCCTCAGTAGCCACAAGACTTAAAACAGTATGAATAGAAGTCATTTTAACAATAGGAGAAAATATCTCATCAAAATCAATGCCCTTTTTCTGTGCAAATCCTTTTACAACTAACCTGGCCTTAAATCTTTTCTTACCTCCTTCCTCTTCTTTCAACCTGTAAACCCATTTATTCTGTAAAGCCTTTTTACCTGCAGGCAACTTGCACAAATCCCATGTCTTATTTTTCAACAAAGAGTCCATTTCATCTTTCATTGCAGACTCCCACTAAATCTTAGTATCCACCTGCACAGCTTCATCATAACTTTCAGGTTCACCAGCATCAGTAAGTAAAATAGAATACAAAGAGGGAGAAAACATTTGTGGAGGTCTAATTTGCCTTGTTGACCATCTAACATTTACTGGTGTGTGTGGTATTTGTTGTTGCAGTTGTTGCACATCATGAGGAATGGCTGGAACATCAACTTTTGGAGTATCATCCAACACTACATAATCATCTTCTTTCTTCTCATGTTGCTGCAACATATCTTTGTACAACACTTTCTCATTGAATATGACATCCCGACTTCTAATAATTTTAAAATTTTCAAAATCCCAAAGCCTATAACCAAATTCATTAATGCCATATCCAACAAAGACACATTTCTTTGATTTAGCTTCTAGCATGGTTCTATTTTCAGAGTCTATATGAGAAAAAGCTTCACAACCGAAGGTCTTGAGAAAAGAATAACTCACCTTCTTACCAGTCCATGCTTCCTCTGGAATACCATAGCCCAAAGGAGTAGAGGGACCTCTATTAATCAAATATACTGCAGTATTGAAAGCCTCTGCCCACATGTGTAAGGGCAACCCAACATGCAACCTCATGCTCCTTGCACGCTCCATTATAGTCCTGTTCATGCGTTCAGCCACTCCATTCTCCTGTGGAGTCCTTGGAAAATTTTTTTGTCTACGGATACCATTAGTGGAGCAATAATCTTCAAATTTATGACTACAATACTCACCACCATTATCAGATCTGAGACATTTTAATTTCTTACCAGTCTCATTTTCAACCAAGCATTTCCATTTCTTAAAAGTTTGAAATACATCAGATTTTTGTCTAAGGAAATAAACCCATACTTTTCTAGTTGCATCATCAATAAATGTAACATAATAATGAGAGCCACCAAGGGAAGATACCTGAGCTGGTCCCCATACATCTGTATGCACAAGCTCTAATTTCTCCTTTTTGTTTTCCTTCCCTGTCTTTACAAAACTCACTCTCTTTTGTTTTCCATACACACAACTTTCACAAAAATCCATATTCACACATTTTAGACCTGGTAAAACTTTCTTTGAATGAAGTACTTTCATACCTTTCTCACTCATGTGCCCAAGTCTATTGTGCCACAGCGCTGTATCAGAATCTACAACATCTATTTGTTCTCCCTGCTCAACTGCAGTAATTGTTCCTAAACATTCATTTTTCTTTGAAACAATCAAAGTAGAAGGAACAATATGACCTGTACAAAGATATAAGGTGCCTACTTTCACACCTTTTTCTACTACAAGGGAACCTTTTGAAACCTTCCAATTTTTATCATTAAAAGTAACTACACAACCCTCATCACCAAGTTGCCCTGCTGAAATTAAATTCCTACTCAGCTTTGGAACATGTCTTACCTCATGTAGTAGCCAATGATTCCCATTCTGCAACTTAATCTTAATTTTTCCCTTTCCATCAATCTAACAAGGTTCATTATCCCCCAAATAAAAAAGCCCAAAATCCCCTTGGACATAATCAATGAAATAACCTCTATGAGGTGTAGCATGAAATGAAGCACCAGAATCTAAAACCCATGAATCATCAACACTCTCTAAAGATAGAAGAAAAGCATCCTCTTTGGATTTGTTACTTACCACATTTACCTCCTTGTCTCCAACTGATTTATCTCCTTCATTTTTCTTTCGATTCCAACAATCTTTCTTTTTGTGCCCTGGTTTCCCACAGTACTAGCAATCATTTGGTCCTCTCGATTGAGACCTCCTCCCCTTTGACTTTCCTCTTGATTTCTCACGATTTCCAGAGTTACTTCCTCTTTCAGTCATTCTGCCCCTGCTTTGTGCATTTAAAGCACTTCTTGATGTAGATCCACCTGAGGATTTTCTACAAGTTTCCTCACTTAAAATAACATCGATCACATCATCATATTCTAGGGTACTAGATCTAGGAATAGAATTACTCACCGCCATTACCAAGCCATTCCAGCTTTCAGGCAAATAACACAAAATCAAGAGAGCCCTAATTTCTTCATCAAAATTGATACCCACAAAAGATAATTGACTAGTAATAGTATTAAACTCATTTAAATGATCTGCAATAGATCCACCTTCTACCATTTTCATATTGAATAAACACTTCATGAGAAATACCTTGTTTGAAGCGGAGGGCTTTTCATACAGTGTCGCTATGGTTTTCATCAAATCTTCTGTCATCTTTGCTTTTGTAATATTAAATGCCACTGATGGTGCCAAGCATAACCGAATGCTTCCGAGTGCCTTTCTATCCAAAAGATCCCATTCGGCCTCCGACATAGTTCCTTGATTCTTGGCTTTGCCTTCCAACGGCTTCCATAAATCCTTCTGATATAAATAGTCTTCCATTTGCATCTTCCATAACTGGAAGTTCTGCCCATTAAACCTGTCAACCCTCAACTTACCCTCATCTGCCATTGCTCCCACTCATCTGTGAGACTCCCACTTAACCGTGAGACTTTCCTGCAGAGGATAACTGAAAGAAAACCTTGCTCTGATACCACTTGTTAGGATAAACCACAAACATAAATAAAAACTACATGCAAATATAACCAATAACAGAAAATAATAGAACACACAAAAATGAACACAAGGCACCAAGATTTAACGTGGTTCACCCAATCCCTGGGCTACATCCACCAAACAGCAAGTCCGATCTTATTACAATCTAGTGATTACAACCTGATTACAATCTGTAATCCCTTACAGCTCAATACCGCTGCAAGAACCAATTTTGTATCACAACATTATAAAAAATACCCAACGCTAATCCCTTTTATACAAGTATTAAACCACTTTAGGGTTATAACATGTCAGCCATATGTCGGCCATAATATGTCGGCTACCATGTTGGCTACTTCCCAAAAAAAATTTTATGAAGTATGTATAGTACTTTCCTGATCAACCACCACAATCTAACACTAAGTTTGAGGTTCTCACATTTTTAGAAAATCTTAACCTAGAGGAGCTGATTGATTGGATCAATGAACTAGAGGAGTAGTTTGAGTATGAAGATATTGATGATCTTGATAGGGTCAAGTTTGTGAAGGTAAATTTAAAGGGACATGCAAAGATTTGGTGGTAGGAGGTTCAGTTGGAGTGAAATATAAAGGGATAGGAAAAATCACCAAATAGGATCAGATGATAGCTAAACTAAAGTGACAATTCATTCACATGGATTATGAGCTTGATATATTGAAGAAAATGCAAGGGATGAAGCAAGCAGGAAAATCTATTCAAGAGTATACTGAAGAGTTCTCCCAAGTGCTCATTAGAATGGGCCATGTAGAAGTTAATAAGGAGAAATTGGCCCATTATTTTAATGGGTTAAGGCCAAGTATTCAAGACAAGTTGAGTATGATTTGAATGAATAGTATTGAGGAGGCATACCAATTTTCCCTAAGTGTTGAGGAAAAAATAAGCAAGAAGTTTTAAGAATAGTGGAAGAGGTCATGGTGGAAGATCTAGTTGATAATCGTATGGTGGTTGTAATGATAATTAGAAGAAAAAGGATGAGGCTAAAAGTAGTAGTCAGAACCAAAGGGGAAATAATTTTAATAATTTCCATGATTAGAACAATAGAAATTAGAGAGGAAGAGGCAAAGGATAAGGATCTGGAAGAGGAGGCTTCTGTGGAAAATGTTTTTATTGTAGAGAAGAATGGCATAGAGCATTTGAATGTATCCAGCACCAAGGAAGGATAGATCAAAGAATAGAAGACTAGGCTAGAGTTGCACATGTTGATGAAGATGCTAGATCATCACATTTTGAAGATGCTAAAAGAGAAGAAGCCCTAGTTAATAGAAGAGTCCTATTGAATGGTGAGAATGAACATGATCAAAGGAGCTTTCTTTGTACAACGTGCAAATGTGAAGATAACTATTGTGATGTGAATTGATTACATTTTAACTTTGTACCTTTTTGAATATATACCAAGGTGACTATTCCAATTTTTCTTTGCAAAATTATGGTTTGGTGTTCTAAAGTTTATTAACCCTAGAAAAATGCTAATTCTATTCATCAAAAATATGTTTCCCTAGAAAATTTTTTGTGTTAAGTGCCTCTTCATTTTATTTTAAGCAAAACATTTTTAAAAATATGCCTTTATGTTTCTAGGAACCTTTTATATAGTTATTCTCATAGTTTCCTAAAGCTCCTAGAATGATCTTTAATCATCAAATCTCCTAAAGATCAACAATAGTCACTATGTTGGCATGAGAAATAGCATGCCTTTTACTACTAGAAACATGGCAACCAAAGGATAGTTACAAGAAAGACCTAGTTGGTGAGTAAGAAATTATTTCAAGATGAGTTATCTATACTGTCAAATCTCCTTGAGATCGATAGTGGTCTAAACTTTATTGATAGCAACATAGAGACTATGCATGAAAAGAGAAAATGATAGGACCAAACT
Organism: Cupressus sempervirens; assembly: GCA_028749045.1. Lineage (NCBI taxonomy): Eukaryota > Viridiplantae > Streptophyta > Pinopsida > Cupressales > Cupressaceae > Cupressus > Cupressus sempervirens. The sequence goes on from CM053790.1 coordinate 677,378,978, forward strand.
TAAAAATAGCACCATGAAGATTACATGTCATTAATGGTCATGTCATCATGTCAAAATAGTATGATGTAATATGACACTAAGGAAATGCACTCAAGGAAATTTACCTATTGATTTGTGTCATTATATCTCTTCAAGATTGATGGTGGTCACTATGTTGGTATGAAAAATTGGCTCAAAATTTATTGTTCATGACATGGAAACCAAAGGGAATTTATGTGGGCCCAACATATTTGTAATGGAATGATCATAAGGTTTTAACCATCTAACCAAGGCATCATCAATGATGGTCGCTATGTTGCCATGAGGAGTTGCTCGATGTTTATTCTTAGCAACATAGAGAGAGTGTGACACATGTCCACAAACAAAAATGGGTCTAGTGTAATTCATCAATAGTGAAAACAAAAGCATATGTGGATGGATTCAATTGGTTTGCCCACTAACTTGGAAGGTAGAAGCTAAATCAATAAATTTCTAATCCCTCAATCATCAAATTTTTTACAAATCGATGGCTTATTTCTAAAATTTGAAGGTGATGTCACCTTGTTTTTTCCTACAATCCATTTATGAGAATTAAGACTCTCATTGTGAACTAAAACTAGAGATATAATGTAGGATTTCAAATTTCTTCTCCATTCAAATGAGTTTCTAATTTTTTGAGAGCCAAGAATCTATTGAAGAACTTTTCCCACCTAGTTGGATTGTGAGAGAGCTTTCTATATCCATTTTCTATTGCAAAATATCAAAGAAGAAATAGAAGAGAGCCAAATAAGTATCTCAACTCACACATCACTCAAAGAATTTTGGTTTTTTGCATTATTATGATCAAATATGCCTCCAAAGAAGGGTTTCTCAAGAAAAGTAGAATATGCCAATAGGAATATACATGGTGATCTTTTGGAACAATTAAATAAGTACACAAATGAGTTAGCTCAAATTAAAATGCTAATTCCTATGAACCCTAGGCTCAAGATTATAGATGGTTTATATGATAAAGGGGATTGGGTTAGGTATGCTATTACTTCAAAAACAAGGCTTCATAATTTTAAGAAATGGTTCTTAGAGAGTAAGTATTTTGCCCCCCATGGAAATATTAGGAATTTTTGATATGGGTAAACTAGTGGTCCCTACGGTTTTCATGGATTCATACCTTCTCATAGCCATAGCATAATATTATGACCCAATAGCTATGGTAGTGAGAAGAGTAGATAGAGAATGACTAATAAGAATTAATGTTGAAGAAATTTGAGAGGTTTTTGGGTTGGAGCCAATTACATATTACCACAAGCTCATTTATTTTTAGGGTTTAGAGAAGGAATATTTATCTAAAAAGGATCATGTCAAGCTTGGTGCATTAAGGGAACTCTTGGCCACAATTGGAAATTTGACCTTTGTTACAACATCAATCAAAGAGCCTTATAAGAAGGAATTTTTCACTACTAGGGTCATAGATATTTACATGACTTTATGTAGGGTTTTTGGTGAGGATGAATAGAATTTTATGCCCATAAAGTTCATGTATATGACGACATAGATTTCTTCTTTTGGTGTGGATGTCATCTTTAGTTTTGCATCTTACCTAATAGAGGAGATTCACGTGGGATAGGTTGGGATTGCAAAGAGAAAAGTTGAGAAAATATTTGGCCATTATTCATTATTAATGCACATGTTCTTATTTGAAGGGGTTACCTACTTTGAAAAAGAGATGGTTTTAAACAAAGAATATAAGGGAGAAGCTCTACCAGTCTAGTTATGGAGTGCAAATATGACTTGGGATGTAGAGGAGGCTAGTTTTATTAGATTTGATAGATACTAATTTGCATCTAGGTTGAGAAACATCATATTAAGGGACAATCCCAGAATTCCCAAGGCACTACTAGATTTTTTCATGCTTATGGACAACCCTTCTAGTTTGAAGTTATCCCATTATAGGGAAGATATTATACCCTACCCTATTTCTATATTTTTTAGAGTATATGGCTTCTAAGGGACTCCCCATGTAATTTCTTACCAAGTGCCTCTAAAGGTAGGGATAGCTAAAATGCTATTGTAGATAGATGGATTGGAGGAAGCACAATTGACTAGTAGGTCTAGGGGGTCAATTTTCCCATCTTGTACTATTTCTCACCAATTCATAATCACTAAGGGTTTCTGGTTGTTCTTGTATACATTTTTGGACTAGTATAAAATGGTTGTCTCCCATGCTCATTTTTGTGATAGTGAGGGAACTTTTGATATTTTTAGATAAAGGGATAAAACTAATGCAAAGGACCATCAGCCCTACTTCCCTAAGGACCTAATAAGGAATGAGTTCTCTTTTCAAGAGAAAGAGATCATAAATGAGAATTGGAGATTTTACTCTAGGGTTTTAGAATTCATTAACTATTTTGATAAGAATTATAAGCCTCTACAAGATGCCAAGACAAAGGTAGATAATCTAAATATGTTGATGATCACTTTTCTAGAGATCATGGAAACTATGAATGAGAAGAAATTATTTTTTATTAATTCTTATCCTAATAAGGCCTAAGAGGTCATTAGAAGACCCCTGTAGTAGGATCAGGGAAATTAGTTATTCAAAGAAGACCTAGTTATAATGTAATTCAGAATAAAAGGCATGTAGTGGATAAAGGAAAATAAATAATTGGATCAACTAGTGCTATTTTGGAGGAGAGGCTTGATGAGCCTATACCCAAGAGGTAGAGATAGAAGAAAAATATGTGCCTCAAATAGGGGAGTATTCTCCTACTTAGTCCCTATTACACATAGGAGATGAACAACTCACTAAGGAGCAGATGGAACAATTGGGATCCCAAGGGGGAGTTTTCATGACTGTACCAGAGTTGGAAGAGGGAAATCCTCAGTAAACTCCTATGCCAAGCCTTGATTTAACTATTGTTGATTAAAAAAGAAGGGAGTTGGACCCTGTTGTAGAAAAGGCTAGCCATGAGTTTATTTTTTGTGATAATTTTTCTAAGTCTAGAGCCTTTTATCAGTTTTCCTAGAGGACAAACATTCAACTTTTTGAAGAGAGATGTAATAAAATAAAAATAGAGCATCCTATGATGGAGGAGGCAAATCTATAGAACCATATAAAGGAGGAAATTATACAAGAATTTAAAAGGTTGACCCCTAAAGAAGAGACAAAAATGATAAAATCATCTAGGGTTCTACTGCTACCAAATTGGGATATTGTTGATGCAATGGTTTTTAATTCAGTTACCAAAAAATTAAACATAGATTAGAAAGCAAAGAAAAAGATGAAAGGTGCCAAGTTCAATAAGGATCATGTTGCATTGGTAATATGGTCAATGAGAAAAGCATCTAGAACTAGTTCTTCCCAGTTTCATGATATAGGCCTGATAGGAAATTTGATTGTAAAGAGAGTTGAGGAAACCACAAGTGAAGAAGTTGTAGAACTAGGTGTTGGATCAGCTAATTTCACCTTAGCCACAACTTAGAGAGATAAAAGAGAAATATTAGAATTACAAGATAAGTACGAGAAAGTTTTAGTTGCCTATAATAGAGATGTTCAAAAAATAATTGAACTAGAAAATAAATTGATGGGACACCAAGGGAAATCTAGTAAGCCTAGTACCACTTATCCTTATTCACCAGTGGAGCCTTTTGAATCCACTCCTCTTATTGAAATTATAGACATACCACAGAGACCTTGGTATTACACTGTAGAGGATTTTGAAGAAGAAAAGAGTAAATTGTGGGCATTACATGTGGAGCTAGATATTTAGTATGAGGATAGGCTAAGCGAAGTTATCATGTATTTAGTTCATAAAATTAATTTTCCAACTTTCTATGAGAAATTAAAAAAAGGTAATAAATACATAGGATGAGCTAAAAGAAAATGATGATGCCCTAAAGCTAATTTTCAACAAAAAGAGTAGAAGGAATAAAATCGTGACTCTTATGTGTTTTTATATTATTAGTTTAACCTGTGAGTATATAGAAAAGATTATGATTTGACCAATGATCTCTTAGAGTTTGATGATAAAAGAATTGTATGAAAAAGAGGATCATAAATTATCTTGACAAGTATAATAGTATTAATTTTGAACTCTTCCAAAATAACATAGATAAAAAGGATAAGGTTAAAAATAAAGAGGAATGGGCCCAGGAATTGAATGACCTATTATGCTTTCAAATGAATAAGATTATAAATGAGAAAGGAAGTGCATGTTGGGTAAATACAATGGAAGAAGTTGTAAAAGTGAAATTATTTTATGATTCTTTGAGAAATATTTTTAGTGAAATTGATAAATTAGGGGAGTATGTGATGAGTAAGTAGCATAATATTTTGAATTTTAATTGGCCAAATGACATACCTTTTGACAAATGGATGATATATATTGTTCATGAAAAATAGTTGGAACTTGATGAAACTAATGATGATGAAATGGATCAAGATGAAGTGCAAATAATTGACACATTAGTAAAGGTTGAAGAGGAAAAAGGAAAGCAAAAAATTGCAATTACAAGCACAAAGGGCCAAATAGATGATTTGGCAGTAGGACAACCAATGGTGACTATTAATCTTTTAGTGCAAGATGACATGGTTGGAGTACCTTAGGTCCATCTTAGGCTTCTAGTACCAGAAGAAGGCCCATTACATGTAGGACTAATGATCATGCACTTTGAGGAAGAACAAAAAAAGCAAGGCCAATCATAACATCCTCAGCAAAAAAAAGTGTAAGCAAAAAGTGGTCCCCACAAAAGAATATTCATGATGGAAAAAATTCTATTGCACCAATTTTTATCTTTTATAGTAGTGACATTGTGAATATATTTTTGTCTTAAGGATAGTTGTCAATATTCTCTATGCTTGAAGCTTGTTTCATCTGACACTATATAAGTTAGATTCCAAGGCTAGAGAAAGTGTCTAAGTCATTATGCAACTTTTTGTTTTGCTAGAATACAATCTGTCTAGTCCTTGCTACAATTTTTCTAATGTATTTTTCTACAAATCTGAGAATTCATTAATTTTCTAGGATCATTGTGTCTTATCTTGAATGGTTTGGAGTTATGTTCCAATGTTATATAATTTTCAAAGAGAATTAATACAAAGATAAACTGTCCCCATATCTTTCTTCTCTGAATCTTGTCTCCATTATTATTTACTGGTAATTTTTGAAATTGTGTCAGTAAAGCCTTTTTCAATTCAATGCAACTAGGATAGATTGTATATAAGATCATTATTACTTTTAATTCAATAAATTAAGTAAATAATTTAGTGATATGATAGGATTTACAAGCAATAATAAGGATAGGCATAAGAATGATTTTTAGAGAGAATTGTTGATAATATCAAGTGTAATGCAGTCAATCGGGTCAAGAAAATGGAGAGACTCTGAATCCCAATGGATGAGGCACTAATTAGTTTAGTTATGTTTGCATATGAAGAAAACATGGATGATCTTTAAGCACAATATTAAAAATCAAAATCAATTTTACTTTAAATGTATGAAGAATGTCAAAGCTGGTCAATACCTATTGACATTTGATACTTAAGTCTTAGTTAGCTTCTTTTACCTAGAATTATTTATAAATCTAAAAAGAATTGTGACCAATCTACTTTAGGGGATGAGAATTGTAATAGAATGTAAAGAAATGAATGAAATGTGAAAGTAGTATCAAGTTTTGAATCTCTAATTCCTTAGGTGTAGCTGCCTTGGTTTTGCAGAGCCACAAGAGTAGAAAGTCATTTATGATTTTGTTGAAGTTGGGTCCACATGTGGAGGTCATCTAGCTAATAATGGGAAATAGATAATCATTAGGTTATTTTGATCTTTACCATCTTGGTATTAAGTATATTTTTTCTTAGTACTATAAAAATACCAATAATGTGATCATTGATGGTGGAAGTACTAACAATTTGGTGTTAGAAATGATGGTCTCAAAGTTGAAGCTAAAGAGATAGAAACACCCACATATACCATATTGTTTGTGTGCAAGATGACCACAAGGTCATGGTCAATGAGTAGTGCTCAATGAAGTTCAAGATTAGAAGCTACTACGATGAGGTACTATGTGATATCATACCTATGAACATATGTCATATGTTGTTGGGTAGGTCATGGCAGTTTAATAGGAATGTTGTACAAGTTGGGTGAGAAAATACTTACACTTTGACCAAGGATGGAGAGAAACATAAGTTGAAGCCATTGTTGGAGAAATAAGAAAATGTATGTAATAGTACCAAAATATATTTTATTTATGGAAAAGAGTTTCTCAAAGGTATGAAGCATGGGCATATGTGTTTTGCTATAATTCCAAAATATAGTAAAGAAGAAGTAGAAGAGGTACCTATAGAAGTTGTTGATATGTTGGGAGAGTTTTCTAATATTTTATCAAATAATGTACCTGATCGATTACCTCCAATGAGGAAGATCATTCACTAGATAGATTTGGTTCCAAGAGCCAATTTTCCAAACAAGGCAGCTCATAGAATGATACCAATAGAAAGTGAAGAGTTGAATAGACAAGTTCATGAGTTGTTATTGAAGGGGTCGATATGAGAACTCCATATGTTGTACTAGCCATATTAGCACCAAAGAAGAATGGAGAATGGAGGATGTGAATAGATTCTTATTCTCTCAACAAGATCATGATCAAGTACAATTTTTCATTGCCAAGAATGGGTGATATTATGGACTGTTTGAATGGAGCTAAGTATTTCACAAAGATAGATCTGATGAGTGGGTACTATCAAATTTGTATCAGAGAAGATGATGAATTGAAGACCATTTTCAAGACCAAAGAAGGATTGCATGAGTGGTTATTCATGCCTTTTGGGCTAACCAATGCACCGAGAACTTTCATGAGGCTCATGAATGAGGTACTGAAGGAGTTTCTAGATAAGATTGTCATTGTTTACCTAGATGATATTTTTATCATTAGTAAGACATTGAACCAAAATTTGATCGATATTTGCAAGGTGTTTGATAAGTTGAGGGAATAATTTTTTTTGATAAACTTGAAGAAGTTTAGTTTTGTAAAGGAGTTGCTATAGCTGAGATTTATAGTCTCAGCAGAAGGTTTGGAAATGGACCTAGAGAAAGTGAAGGCTATCCTTGAATGGCTACTCCAAGGAGTGTGATAGAGGCAAGATCTTTTCATGGACTAGCTAGTTTTTATAGAAAGTTCATAAGAGGTTTTAGCAATATTTTTGGACCCTTGACTAAAACAATGAGATGTGATAGGAAAGAATTTAAGTGGACTATAAGAGCACATAAGAGTTTTAATTTGTTGAAACAAAAAGTTATTGAGTAGCTTGTTTTAGCACTTCCTAATTTTAACAAGGTGTTTGAAGTAGAATGTGATGCTATTAGTACTACAATAGGAGTTTTTATGAGCCAAGAAGGTAGACCTATTGCTTATTTTAGTGAAGAATTGAATGCTGCAAAATGAAAATATTATTTTTATGAACAAGAATTATATGCTATAGTTCAAGTATTGAAGAAGTAGAGACCTTATCTTCTTCCTAAGGAGTTTTTTTTGTATAATGATCATCAAGCTTTGCAATATTTGAATACTCAAGGAAAATTGAACCAAAGGCATTTGAAGTGGGTTGAGTTTTTTTAGAGTTATATATTAGTTTTGAAACATAGGAATGGGAAGTCTAATAGAGTTGCAAATGCTCTTAGTAGAAGACAAATTTTGCTGAAAGAAATGCAGATACAGGTGGTTTGCTTCAAGGAACTTAGCACTTTGTATCCAAATGATCCTAATTTTTGTGAAGCATGGAAGACTTGGTCAAAACCTATTAGAGTTGATAGGATGAAGTGGTTGGATTTTATGATCTAGGATAGTATATTGTTTAAAGGAAGCTAGTTAAGCATTCCTAGAAGTTCATCTATGGAGAAATTCAAACAACATAGGGCCACATTAAAGTCTTTGGAGAAATATGCAATAGGAATAAAATTTAGCATGAAGGCATAGGAATAAAATTTAGCATGAAGGCATAGTCCTTTGTTTGTTTCATTATACTTTGGGGGAATTTTCATTGAATTGATATGTGAACTTACCACTGAAATCTATCGCAGATTGGGGAAAAAAAATTAAAAATATTCTTTGACCAATTGAAATAATTCATCAATCCTACTATCTTACACCACAAGTTCTTGTCCATTAAGAGAGAGCCCTCAGAGACTATCTCTTGGTCTAATCCCCATTTCCACATAATTTATTAGACATTAGAATCTCCTTACATGACACCTCTTAGAGATACAATAAAAATCTACTTGAACTCCATGGGTCAACTCACATCTATTTTCTTAATAAGGTTTCCCACTCCAAATATAGCTAGATTAGAAAAGGTCTTTCAAGAGGCTACTAGTTTTATGGAGTAGGCCAATCCCAATGGTGGGGAAAGTATGGTAATCCCCTTATCTACTATTACAAAAACAATAATCCCACCCTATATTTTGTGGGTATAAGTAATTCCAAATCTATTTCCCCCACTAAATGTAATGCCACTACAACATGTAGATGTTGTCTCTACCCCTACCATAACATACCTAGGTTATGATCCTCCCAAGGTGGTAGTTTTTGAGAAAACAATTACACCATCAACTAAAATAGAATGAAACATGATGGTTGACTTTGAAAAAATAAAAAAATACTATTTCCCATATAAAAAATGATCTCACCCCCTTACAACTCTCACATGGCCAATGTAATAATTATTAGCATTTTAGTGCAGCCCCTAAAATAAGAAATTATGAGAAAAATTTGTTAGAAAGTAAAGTCCACCAAAATAATTTGTTGGGGTAGGGGGTTAGGGGTGGGGGTGGTGGGGTGTTGAATGAGTTATAAGATCAATATAACTTTTTTCAACCTTATTAAACCTTAAGCATGTGAAAATATAATCAACAACCATTAGAAGACACTCATACACAATAACACTAGATATGTAAACTAGAGAAACCCTTGATTAGAGGAAAAACTTTGATAGGGATAGTACCCACACAATGATGTACTAATATTAAATTTCCTTGTAAGAGGATGTAATCTACTAGGAGCTAATGAAAATACATCCAATACATATTAGTCCTTATTACTTTCAATCTATGTTAGGAGATGCCAACCATATTAGGAGTTGTAGAAAGTAGATAGACCCACTATCCAAATAGAGCTAGGATTGAGACCACTGAATTGACTATCCAACTAGCCTCTATATTATTCCTTGCATAATAATAGAATGTATAATAACTTGAACTCCTTTTGTATTCTCTTGACAAAACAAAACCTCTTCAAATCTCAATACCAAATCTCCAAACTCACATCACACTAATCTCTTTGATCACATACATACATTTACCATCTTTGCATATCACTTGTACAATTTACATTTTCACAATTTTCTCACACTTTCACACTTACACACTTCATCACAAGGAAAATAAATTTCATTTATACCATATCCTCAAAATAATTGTTCGAGTCAGCCTTGAGGCTTTACCAACTAATTATAATAGGACCTCACTAAGATATTACAAAATATTACATTTTTTCATAATTATAAAACATCGTTGGCTCACAATAATACAACTTCCCACACATGTGACCTCTAACCTTTCACACTCACTAATTTCATCATCAGGTTTTCTCCTATCACTATCTAACTTCACTCAATATGATTCTACCCCTATTAAGAGATATAATTAAAACATCATTAACCAATATTTAGGTACTTTGTTTGCACACTATGCTCTTTAATGCTTGAATAAGTCTCACATATCTTTGACTCTCTGCACATGCACTTGTCCACTCAATTACTCTTCACTACATCATCAGTACATCATCCACACAAAATTGCTCAATGTCTACTATATTTCCCATCTTTATTGAAATAATATGATTTGAAATTAATGACAAACACAGTCATAAATGCAATAGGTTAATATTCTCAACTACTCTGGCAATGCTTAGAATACTCCCCAAAAGGAATACCATCATAATTCATGCTAACAATCTCCCCCTTTGGAATTGATGGAAACATAGATGAAAAATAACTAAGTTACAAGAATACCAAATCAAACTTTGTTATTTTTGTTGCTCTCTTTTTTTAAAGCTTATTTTTCAATTAAATTTGAAACTTATAGGAAAAAATCTCCATTTGTGTTTTCTCATTCTTACATAGATGGAATCAATTATTCACATTGATCTCCCATTAATAGAACTCAATGTTTCTCCCCATTGACATTAATCTATCCATATCTTTCTCATAATTGAAGATGTTTTTCGTGTACAATTCTCCCCCATTGACATCAATGACATAGGCTTCATTATGTCAATCATATGCTCAAAGTCTTTAACAAGCTCAAGTTTCCAAATACACTATTTTATATCAGCTAGCAAGAGTCTATGATGACTATACTCATCACAAATACTCCCCCATATAAGAAGCATAAGCATTTAGTCTAGATAAACAATAGTTCTTTGTACCACTTGACTAATGCATTCTCTGCACCATCTACTCAGATGTAGGTAGGAGAATAACTCCAAGCATACCTAAAAAATAATCAAATGTATCTTTAGGGAAACTATTTGTAAAAGTATTTGCAATCTTCTCTTTTTTATTCACATATTATAATCTACTTTCATTCACTTCAACTTTCTCTCTCAAAACATGATACCTAATAGATATGCACTTAGCATTAAAATGTAGCATAGGATTCTTAGACATACTCATTGTACTGATCTTATCACATTGTATGATAATAGGTTCTAAAAACTTTATCTCAATGTCCTTCGATATCTATTTCATCCACATGATTGAATTGCAATTATTGTTTTCTACTACATATTCCACTCCGCCTGTGTTTTGTGAGATACAATCTTTTTTATTGCTTAGCCAAGAAGCCAATCTTCCTCCAACAAAAAAATCCTCCACCACTTGTACTCTTTCTACCATCCATACAGCTTTCCTAATCCACATTAGTAGATGCATAGAAGGTAAAGTCACTTGAACTATCATACCACAAGCCAAAATTAGGTGTACCATTCAAATATTTGAAAAATTATCATTACTACTGCATAATGTGATTCTATAAAATTTTCTTGAAAACTTGCTACTATACCAACTTCATTTTCTATATCTTGTCTAGTGTGAGTAAGATATTGCAAAGCTCCAATCATAGATTTGTACTTCTTCTCAACAATAGGTGTCATAGCTTTGCTAGATAACTTGTGACTAGTTATCATAGGTGTACTAATAGGTTTGCAACTTGACAAGATGAATTGTTTTTACAAATCTTTCTAATATTTAGTCCGTGATAAGGAAATACCATCATTGTTCTACACAATCTATAGACCTAAGAAATATTTCATCTCACCATCATACTCATCTCAAATTCATTTTTTAGTTTATTAGCAATATTTTTATTTTTCTTCATCATTACCTCTGAAGATTGTTTCATCCAAAATATCACAATAATAAACAATCCATTCTAAATTTCTCTTAAATACAACTTATTTAATGTAGTACCTTAAGAAAATCCAAATTTTTCCAAATACTGGTCTAATCTCACATAATAGGTTTTAGGATCTTTCTTTAGTCCATAAATTCTTTCTTCAATCTACATACCATGTCTCCTTCTGCTATCAAATCCTTTATGCTACTCAATATAAACTTCTTCAAGTTCTCCATTTAGAAATGTTGACTTCACATTGATCTGATATACTTTTAACTTCTTACTTACTACATAAGCCAAGAAGATTCTTATTGCTTCAATTCTGGCAATAGAGGCAAATATTTCTTCATAGTCTATTCCTTCTTGTTGTCAATATCCTTTACATACCAATTTTTTTTTATTTCTTACAATCTCACCTTGTTCATTAATCTTATTTTTGAAAGCCGATTTATTTTCTACAAAATTCTTAGCTTTAGGTCTAGCAACCAATTCCCATGTCTCATTCTTCATAGTTTGATCTAGTTCTTACTTTATTACTTGAATCAAATGATCATCCTTGCATGCCTCATCTACACTCTTTGGTTCAACTTGATAAATCAATCACAATTCTTTATGTACTCTATTACTAGTTATAACTCATTTTTCATTGCTTCCAATAATTTGATTAATAGGGTGATTCTTTGTCACATTCCTATTAGGTGCAGGTGTTACTGACACAATTCTTACTTCTTCTCTAGGTTTAGATCTTTCTTTTTCTCTTTGTTCAACAAATTCAACATAATTCTACAAATCATTATTAGTCTCAAAGAAAGTTTCAACATTTTCTATGATAGGCTTAGGATTGTTGGTTTTAGAATGGTTTTGACAATTGAGTGTCAATACACTTAAACAATTTTCATATAGAAGCCAAGCCATAGTATGTATCGACTCAGAATTCCAATAGGTGTTGAGTGATCTTCAACTATCGAGCAATCTTCAAGTGTCGAATGAAAATCAAGTGCCGAATGACTTTAGGTGTTGAGTCATAGTTGATGCCGAGCAAGCTAGAATGCAATAGGTGTAGAGAAATCTAGAATCATATATGTGTTGAGCACTAGTAATCCAATATGTGCCGAGTAACATAAAATCAGCATATGTGTTTGTACCTTTACAAACTCAGATGTAAAGCATTTTTTTTGAGCTGACATAAGAGAATATCAAAGGGATTAAAAGATAAGAATGAATATTTTATTTTTCGTATGCAATCAATGTGCATCTAATAAGAAAAATGGAGAAGGAATTCAACAAATAAGAAAAGTGCAAGGAATGAGTGGGAATTAAAGATTCAATATGGATCATAGATCCATACCTAACCCTAAGTCTTTGAAATCTTTAAAAGGAGGAAAAAACCCCATTGTATGCATGGATGAGAGCAATGTATGGGTAAACTATAGTGAAATTCAGAGGGAAATGTGGAAAGACTTAGAGGAATAGAGCAAAATTTTAGTATCTGGTTGATCAGAATAGAGCAAGGGCATCAAATAGATATCAGATATTAGAGGATCAAGATTAGAGAAAGTAGATCAAGTGCCTGAATTCAGTAATCAAGGATTGTAAGCTATTAGATTTATTAGTCTAATACTCTCTAGCAATTGTATTAGAAGGAAAATCTTCTGTTGATAGGTTAGCTTAACAACTAGGTTTTAAATCCTTTGAAAAGGTGATAAAATCCTTTAATAGGGTGACACTTTATGTAAAGTGTTTGTAAATCCTTTAAATAGGTTTCTATTAACACAGTGTAAAGCCTTTAATAGGTCAGGCTTTTAATAGGGAAGACTATCATAAGTGGTCAAACATTATTCCTATAGTGATTTTGTGGGTATCATCCCCACCCTAGTTTTACCTTCTCATTTTGGAGGATTTCAGGGTTACCAAATTTGGTGTTATGTGTTTTGATGCATTTGTTTACTCTATGGTTGTTTGATATGTTTACATGCATGAAGTTTATTTTTAGTTGAAAGTTTTTTTTAAGGTCAAATTGTGATACTTCTAATTCAGCCCCCCACACCCCTCTCAGAAGTATTCTTCCCATTTGATTATTCCAACAATTGGTATCAGAGAAAGGTTCTCACAAGGAGAAGTCTAACAACTTAGAGAAAATATCTAAAGATGAAAGTCTTCAAACTTGGGAAGATTATAGAGAATCATGTGATTGATGTGCACCTTGCTCTACACAACTTGGAGGAAACCATAGAAGAATCAAGAAAATCCTTGAAAAGAAGGAAGGATATAGCCATAGCTGAAAATGACACACACTACAAGAAGGTTGATACCACAAAAGTGTTTGCCAATGGAGATTCCAAAGAGTTTGATGTAGCAATAGTAGAATTGATGGAAAAGAATAGATCTCAAGTAGAAGAAATTAGAATACTCAAGTTTGAACAAGAATCACAAGCCTTAATGCTTTGTGAGGTAACTAGACAGAAGAATAGAGCCATTGAAGAAAAAGTCATGATAGAAGATGACAAGAGAAATCTTACCAATAGACTAGAAGGAAAGACAATTGAGTTTGAAAGAATCTCAAACATGCAACTAGACACCCTAAGCTAAATGATGAATGCACATCATGAGCTGAATATGAAAGACATTGAGATCTCTACACTAAATATACATAATGAAAAATTGTAAAATAATTTTAAAAGAGAGAAGGAAGCTTCAGAAAGTTTCAACAAACCCAATGAGAAAATCAAGTACTTTGAGTAGCTACTAAAATCACCAAGAGCCAACATTGATACTTCTAGACTAGGTTACATCAGCACTGAACACGGATAATCATCTAAGACTACAGAAGAAAGGAGTAAGAAAGGTAAGAACACTAAATGCACTTGTCATTTATGTTGTAAAAAGGGACATACTTCTAATGTATGAAAGAGCAAGAATTCCCATTAACGTGATAAACCTAAGAATGCAAGCTACTATCATAAGTACAAAAAACAAGGACATCAAGCACATGAATATAGGACTAGGACTATTAGAACACCAAAATTTTAAGGTCACTACTACAATTGCAAGAAGTTTGGACATAGAGCATTTGAGGATCAAAGCCTATGTGGACATCAAATCAGGCAACAAGAGAAGGCAACCATGGTCACAATTGGGACTATAACACTAGGTATAGCTATCATTACTATCAAGAGTATGGACATGTTCCTGAAAATTGCATAAGAACATATTTCAAAGGGAACTACAGAAAATGGTTAAGCCAAACCATATGTTTCAGTCACTTGAAGACTAGTCATATAAGTAGGAATTTCCCAAAAAAGTCAAAGGCACCCAAGTCATAAGTTAGCAAAGGAAAAGAGAAGGTAGATGTTGAACACATTAGAGGACAAATGAACAAGACATATTAAAAGAAAGATGAGTCTAGCTCATCAAATGAAGGGATCACTTCACCTAATAGGTCAAGTGGTCACACCTCATCCAACTAAGCATAGATAGTTGTATGGGACTAATATACAAAACTACATCATACATCAGTCCCAAGACAAACAAGAATTGCAAAGAAGAAATCAAGATGATTAGAGATGAAAAAGTTAAAATTCAAGGTTTTCACCAGTATTGCTAAGCTATCCTTAGATGTCGAGTAAATGTTAGTGCATGCTGAGTAGTCAGTTGTGACTGAGTTGATAGTTGATGCCGAATTGGGGAATTTCAATGGAAGCTAAGTGAAGAGTAAATCTAGTTGAAGCCGAGTGATAGAAAACCAATGGAAGCCAAGATATATTGAAATCTTCAAGAGTCAAGTGTATAGTTGTATGCAATAAGCATTTAGTGCTAGGTTTAGAAAGAGTATAAGGTCAAATTCTCAATCATTTCTTGTCATTTGAATGCAAAGCAAGAATGAGAAGATTGTAGAAGTGATTGAAGAGAAGCATTGAAGCATTTTACATGGATCTCAACAAAGATCAAGCCATTTTCATCGATTTAAGTTATTCTCCAAGTCTTGAGTTGAGAAATTTTAAAGTTTAAACCTTTTGAAACCCTAGATTTAAAAAATGGCATCTAGTTCCAAAAACCCTAAGGAAAAGGAAGGTCATCAGGTTCAATTGGTTGACAATGAGGTTAAACAACCCAATTTTAGGCCAATTCCAGAGGTAGCTTATAAAAATGACCTTGCCAGCGCACTCTCCACTATTCCACCCAAAGTTGTGATGGTGTAGGATGTGACGAAGTATTACAATTTTAAGATAGGAGCAATAGGAGACCTTGAGATTTTTCATGCATATGATAAACTATTTAAAAGTTGAGTGCTTAAGGATGAATTTCAAATAGTTGAGAAAAAGGGTTTGACTAATGCCCTAGTTTACCCCATAAGTTTCAAAATTGAGTGGATAAGAATTGTTCTAAGTAGAATACACAATAGTTGTTTATGGTTGGAAGGAGGACCTATTGAAATAACAAAGAGACTCATGCATAGGGTTATAGGTTTTCCAACCCTAGATCAACATAAGACCTTGTGTAGTAATTTAAAAGAAGCCATTGAAAGGAATACTAGGGCTAAATGGAATAAAAGGAGCATGAAAATTGATTCAATCACAAATCTTCTTCTAGAATTTTTCGTAAGAATCATTTCTCACAAGTTCTATCAATCAAGCAGATTGAATAGTGTACCATGTATTGCTATGGATGTGGCTTACAAACTTGTCAAGAAAGATCATACATATGACTAGTAGAATTGTTGTTGCAGTAAATCATGGAGAATCTAGGAGCAATTAGAAGATCAAAAGGTGCTCAATGTAAGTTTGGATCACTCCTTGTTTGCATATTTTTCTATGTTTTGGAAGAGTTTCCTTCTTTATACAAAGTTAATTTGAAATCAGATAAGTCAGCCATTACTCAAATTAATGAGTATATTGAGCAAATGGCAGACAACTTTGACTCTCTTATGACAAGTTACTTTGAGGATTTTAAGAAATCTATGAAACAAAGACTGAGGATACTAGTTTCCCTTGTGGAACAACACATCATTGATATCTATTTCTTAGTTGATATTGATTGCACTTATATCCAAGAAATAGTTCCAAGGGTTAGTTGGCTAAGACCATCGAGATATGAGATAGACATTGATGAAGCATCAACATCAATCACCCCATTTTGGGATATATGATGTTTTGCATTCCAAGGTTGATATGGAGCTCAAGATAGCCTTTGTAATAAAGAGGAAGGATCAGTTAGTGAGGAAGATAAAGAAGAAATTTGGAGAAGGTATTGAGGGGGCAATAGAAGAAGAAGAAGAAGAAGATTCCAAGGGTGATGATGATGATGAAGATGAATAGGGACAAGGCCCATTGGAATTGTCACAAGGCTTAGGTGAGGTTAAAGAAAAGGAAGAAGGTGTAGAGGAAGAAGAAGCCAAGGAAGTACCAACTCAAGCCAAGCCCAAAAAGAGAAAAGCCAAAGCTCAACCTATAGCTCAGTGCAAATCCAAGAAAGGTGCAAAGACCACCTAAGACAAGCCAACAATACTAGTGACAAGAGCCACTACAAGGGCCTCAACTTAGAGGGCCAAGGAGCAAGTGAAAGAGAAGAATAAGGCTATTGAGTAGATTGGTGCAGTACAGAAGAAGCAAAGGAGAAAATATGTTGCATAACTTGAATTTGATCATGAGGAAAGAATAGAATTAGAGGAAATTAGCCAGTTTAGAGTGGTAAGTCATCCTCCTAAATCGCATATAGATAAAATTTGTGAAAATGTTAAGAATACAAACTTCTCTGATTTGAGAAGTATTGATTTCAATAAATTAAGTAGAGAAGATTAGAATAAGGTAGAAGAATCTATATATGCCATGATGGTAGAATTTAAGAACACACCTCTTGAATTAGATAATGCTATGCCCAAGGATTTATATGAAATTATTGAAAATAAGTGGCATTATTTCTTGAAGATGGAAAGAGAAATAAGAGAATCCACACAGGCATAAGTGATGCCAGAATTGACTAGAGGTCAAATTGCTAAGGCTAATAAGAAACATGGGGGCAAGTTTGCACCAAAGTATAGAGCCTTTTGCATTTTACAAAATAAAGTTGAAGAAGTTGTCAATAAATCCACAAGATTGTGGAAGTCAATATACAACTTGACAGATGACAAGGATGGAGAACAAGAGAAGGATGCAAAAGCATATAAGGCCAAGGCTAGTGAGAAGGGGAAGGAAGAGAAACAAAAGGAGGAAAAGGAAATAATAAAAGGAGAAAAAAGAGGAAAAGAAGAAGGAGAAGAAGAGGAGAAAGTGGAAGAGGAGAAAGAAAAAGGTGAAGAGGAGGAGACAAAGAAGCATGATGAAATGGCAACAGATAATGAGCAGCAAATAGATCAAAGTGTACAAGACACACAATTGCCACCCCCTAGCCCTCATCATGTCATCACCACATCTATAGATAATTGTGAAGGATGTTATTGACAAATATTATTAGAACATCAATCCACTAACTATAGAGGATCTTAAGAAGATCCTTCACCAATCAACACTAGAGGCACAATTATGCACAAATCATGTATTAGTGAGTGTGGATGAGTTACAGAAAGTAGTAGCAGATCCAATTAGAGACAAGGTGAAACCATAAGAACCACCTTCTACCATCTCTACAACTACTAGTGGTCAACTCCTAATGCTTCTAACACCATTTCCAACAGTTGAAACTTCTAGGATAGGTAATACCATGCAATAGAAGTCAAGTGTAGTAGTAGATAAAGAAACAACAATAGGGCAAACATGACTGATTTCTACATCTGATCCTATAGTTCAAACACAAGGTGCACCTCCTCAAATTGTCATAATTGACCAAGGTAGCAGACAAGAGGAGAAAGAAGCAAAGAAAACCCCTAAGAAGCGGAAGGTAATACAAATGTTGTTAAACTTTCCTACCTCAAGGACTCCTTAATAGAAGCCAAGCACTAGTGCAATGCCATTGGAAATCTCTAAACCAAGCTCAAGCCCTACCAAGATTGAAAGGGTACCTCACTATGGAGACCCTGAGTTAGATGAGGTGATATTCATACCTAGTTATGACTCAAAAACAATAAGCATTGAACAAATCACTGAAATGCAAGATGCATTGAATAGGAGAAAGAGGCAAGAAATACTTAGAAAGGAGTATAAACAAAAGCAAGCATTGCATGAGATCAAGGACATCTTTTTGGAACAAGCCAATAATGGAACAATTGTCAGATATTGTAGAATAGATGACCAATGAAGACAAAGAAACCAATGTAAAACTTATGGAATGGTCTAAGAAGAAATTTCAAGGGAAAGTAAATGAGAAAATAGCTAGTGAAATAGCACTTTCATAGGTTGAATTGGAAAATAAAATTGACAAAGTGTAAAAGGTACTTGAGAATATATTCACATTGTACTGAAAGTTGTGTGATTTTTCCTATTTCACACAAGAGACAAGCCAATGAATACTAAGCCTAGAGCAAAATCTAAAGATTTCTAACATGTAGCTACCAAAAGACACAGCTCAGAGTGAGAATCATTTTGTCCAAACACTTCACATAGAAAAAGAATTAGCTACACTAACAACTGAAGAGGCCAACATCAAGGCCAAACTAATGCAGATACATTCTTCCATTACCCCACATTTGGAAGTACTTCATAAAGAACAAGCCTATGCCGAGACTGTTCTAAAGAAAGATCATAATCTTTCTACTTTAGATGGACTTGTACATCTTGTTGTAGAGACTGCCATCCAGCATAACTCATTGGATATTGCTTTGGAGAATTGGGATTCAAATCTTAAAATGATTATGGAGGTAAATAGTACATTTTTGGAAAAATATGGTCTTCAGCCTTAGTACCCTTTGATATAAGTGGCAAAAAAGGGGGAGATGTGAAATAAAGGGGGGATTAATAACTAAGGGGGAGAATACTAGGTAATTACATTATTTCATTCTTTTGGAGAATAAAGGGGGAAAGATTGTACATATCCTATGATAGCCAAAAAGGGGGAGATAGGATTTTTTTTTTTTGCAAGTGAAGAACAAGTGAAAATAGAACAGACAAAACATGTCAGCAAGTAGGTACAAGAAACAAAAATAGAAGAAAGGAAAAGACTATTAGAAAAATTTAACACAAGAATTTTGGTTATAGGAATCAAAATGGTACATCAGCTCAAGGGGAGTCATAAGAATTTTGAGGTATATTGTTGTTTTAGTTAAGTGTTTTTGACACTCATGTCAAAGGGGGAGATTGTTGGTCTCAGAATGGTTTTCACAATTGAGTGTCAACACAATTAGCCAATTTTCATATAGAAGTTGAGTATGCTATATATGTTGAGCCATAGTATGTGTTGAGTCAGAATTCCAATAGGTGCCGAGTGATCTTTAGGTGCCGAGCAATCTTCAAGTGCTGAGTGAAGGTCAATTGCTGAATGACTTTAGGTGCCAAGTGAACCATATGAGCCAAGTGATATATAGTTTTTGATTCATAGTTGATGCCAAGAAAGCTAGAATCTAATAGGTGTCAAGAAAACTAGAATCATACATGTGTCGAGCACCAGTAATCCAGTATATGCTGAGTAACACAGAATCTACATATGAGTTTGTGCCTTCACAAACTCAAATGTAAACCATTTTTTTGAACCAACATAAGAGAATCTCAAAGGGATTAAAAGATAAGAATGAATATTTTATATTTCTTATGCAATTAGCATGTAGCCAATAAGAAAAATGGAGAAGACATGCAACAAATAAGAAAAGTACAAGGAATGAGTAGGAATTAAAGATTCAATATGGATCATAGATTCATACCTAACCCTAAGTCTTCAAAATATTTGAAAGGAGGATGAAATCCCATTGTATGCATGGATAAGAGCACTATAGAGTTAAACTATAGCAAAATTCTAAAGGAAGTGTGGAAAGACTTAGAGGAATAGAGCAACATTGCAGTATCCAGTTGATCAGAATAGAGCAAGGGCATCGAATAGATATCAGATCTCAGAGGATCAAGATTAGAGAGAGTAGATAAAATGCCTAAATTCAGAAATCAATGATTGTAATCTATCAATTTTATTAGTCTAATACTCTCTAGCAATTTTATTAGAAGGAATATCCAATGTTGATAGGTTAGCTTAACAACTAGGTTGTAGATCCTTTGAAAAGGTGATAAAATCCTTTAATAGGGTGACACTTCATGTAAAGTGTTTGTAAATCCTTTAAATAGGTTGCTATTGACACAGTGTAAAGCCTTTAACAAGGTAGGCCTTTAATAGGGTAGACCATCAAAAGTGGTCAAACATTATTGCTACAGTGATTTTCTGGGTATCATCCCCACCCGAGTTTTACCTTCTCATTTTGGAGGGTTTTTGGGTTACCAAATTTGGTGTTATGTGTTTTGATGCATGTGTTTACTTTATGGTTGTTTGATATGTTTACATGCTTGAAGTTTATTTTTAGTTAAAAGTTTTTTTTAAGGTCAAATTCAGATACTTTTGATTCACCCCCCCCCTCAAAAGTATTCTTCCCATTTGATTATTCCAACAAGGATGAGCTTCTTCTTCATCAGAATTATAATCCAACATTATTTCTTTGACTCCAAAATTTCATCCACTTTCACACTCAACAATATTTTCTTTTCAATGAATAACCAAGGAACATAGGTTCATCATTTCTTGCATCAAACATACCAATAGCATCTTTTCTCTTTATGTACCACTTACTTCAACAAAGTCTAAAATACTTCACTGAGGGTGCATTTCCAAAGCATAGTTCAAAAAGAGTCTTATTTGTACCTTTTAGATCCAGAATTTGTTCATTGTGTATATTGTTGTATTTATTGCTTCACTCCAAAATATCTTTGATACATCATTCTCAAACATTATGGCTCTCACTACTTCTATTATAGACCTATTTATTCATTCAACAATTCCATTTTTCTTAGGATTCTTCAGTGTTGATGGTTATATCCTAATGCCATTCACTTCAGAAAAGTGTTAAACTCATTAAAGGTAAATTATCCACCACTATATGATGTTAAACATATAATCTTTACTCCAAATTCATTCTCAACTTTATTCTTGAATAATTTAAACTTCTCAAATTCCTCAAACTTTTCTTTAAGGAACATTGCCCAAATCATCCTAGTAAAGTCATCAACAAGAATCATGAAGTGCCTTAACCATAGAATCATGTTGTCCTAGTAGGAGCACTCAAACCTGTATGAACAATCTTCAATTTCTCTGTTGTAGAGAACTTCTTGCTAGGAAAAGATCTTTTCTTCTACTTAGCCATAACACATTCTTTGCACACAACATTAGTAGGCTTCACCATTTTAGGTAAATATTAAATAGAAAATTTACTAGTAGCCTTCACAATATTATCAAAGTTTATATGACAATGTCTTCTATTCGACAATAAATTTTTATCCACTTTTGCAACCAAACATGTCATCTCTATAGGATTCAACTAAAAAGCATTACCACTAGATCTTGTACCAGTGCCAACCAACTTGCCATCCTTATCATTGATAATGTATGTGTTTTCTATGAATTGTACCTAATATCCCTAATCAATCAACTCTCCAAAACTCAATAGGTTATGCTTTAATCCATCAACAAAGTAAACATCATCTATGTTAGACTTTCCATCAAGAGTAATAGTTCCTATCCCCTTGATATGACAAGATGAATCGTTACCAACTTTGACAATCTCCTCATCATGACAACTAAACTTAACAAATTTATTCATGTCACCAATCATATGATGTAAAAAAACATTATCTATGATCCAATCAAATTTCTTTTCAACCTATGAAACTAGGGCTTTCTCTTCTCTAAATTATTCTTTTATAGCTAGAAATCCCAACTCATCATCACTTTCACTCTAAATTCTTTCATTAGATTTATCATCTTCATTTGCATACAAACAATTTCTAGGTCTTTTAGACATGAAATTCCTTTTATACTTTTTCTCTCTTTTATGAAACTTAGAAGCATAATGATAAAATTCATTGCAAGTCCAACATTTAAAGATTCTCTAACTACCTGATTCCTTCCTTACAAGCAAGGAATTTTTATCATCAATTATTCTTGTATCACCTATGATTATTATTTCCAAAGGAATACCAAGGTTAGACAAAGAATTCAACTATAAAATAAGGTTAACACCTATGACAAGACCTTCAACCTGAAACCAAGAACAAATAAAAGGAATGCAAATATCACTCCTCCAAGTAGCTCCAAGTTGAAGAGGATTTTTCCAAGTGATGGTGATGTGTGCTCAAGTGTTGCTCAAGTGTAAGATGGATGGTGAATTTAAGTGTGAGATGGCTATAAATTTGAGAATGGTAATGGTGTTTTGGATGACTTTTTTCTTCACAAGAGCACTATAACATTAGCATGAAAAGTGGATATGGATTGTCAAAGGATAGGTTTTCATTTATAGGCCAAGGGAGATGAAGATGGAGGGGAAATATGGAGGAAGGATGAGTGAGGGCTAGGATGTAAGGAGAGGAAAAAATATGGATTGTTCTTTTTCAAATCCATAGCCCTGTGACAAGTGTCACAAGGAGAGATGATGTGATAGGATGATAAAAAAGGAGGGAAAGTGCAGGAACAAAGTCATTATTAGGGGGACATAGAGTGTAAGAGGAATGTAAGGGAGTGCAAGGGATGTGTAATGAGCCATTAAGTCACTATAAGAGCATTTAATGCATGTGGGAGGGAGTATAAGAGGGGTGTAATAAATAGGATGTGAGGTTTGACTTTGGCTTGGCTTTGGAGTTCTTAATCCATGATTAACATTGAGCACATGATTATGATGAGGATCAAGCTTGGATTAGAGGGAGGATTAGGAAGCAAGTGGCATGTTAGAGTAATGCAAGTGGGTTGGGAAATTAAATGGGTTTAACTAGTTAATTAAATGAGTTAGCATGGGTGAATGAGTTGGTTTGAGTTAGAACTAAGGATTTAGGATTGGGTTAAGGGTTAGTGAAGGGTTGAGGATCTAATTTTAAAATATTACTTGATAAAAGGAGAATTTGGAATTAAATTAAGTAGATACCATACATTTATTTAATTTAATAGATGAATTGGGATTAAATTGATAATTAGACTTTTGGTTAGGGCGGGGGCCCTAGCTCGATTGGCTAAATCTTCCCTATTGTAGGGGGTTGGTCACGGGTTCTAGTCTTCTCCATCCTCGTGGTACAGGTGGGCATGTCGCGCCAATGCTACTGGTCACGTTAAAAAGTTTACCAAGCGCACTATAGTTTATAGGGGGGTCGTGTTGCACCGATTCCTGCAGTCTAAAAAAAAAAAAGATAATTAGACTTTTGGTTGTCATTTAATTTTATCAATTAGACTATCATCAATTAATTGAATTAATTAACTAGGGGATGATAATAAAATAATCAAATATTAAATACATAATCAATAATGCCTTAGAAGATGGATAAATAGGATTACTTAAATGATGTAATCAGATTTAGGTGTCTACATTTATGCTATTATTTTTTAATTTTATGTGAAGAGTAGTAAGACATAGTATATGTGAAGATTTTATAGTGAGCTATAAAGGTCAAATCAGATATTGAAGATATCAACATTGGCAGGAAGTTTTTGTATCTATACCTTTTGTGTACTTAATATTATTATATATTGCATGTTTGGGAAGTGACCTCATCTTTCATACATTTTGAACTTGTAATAAGAACTCCTAATAATGTTGAGGCTTCTAACAAGGCCTAGTCCTCTATCAAGGATTGAGACACTATATAGATGTAATAAAATCCTAACAGTGCCAATATCATTCATAGGGTACTTTTGATTAGTGGACCATTTTGTGGGTACCATCCCCATAGGGTTTTCACTTGGATAGGGTTTCTCTAGTTGAAAAATAATGGTGTTATGAGTTGCATTGATTTACTATTATGTTTACTTTTCTGTATATTTACATGTGCATATTTTAAGATTATAAAATACATCCATAGTTGGAAAAACGTTTGTGAAATATTGATTCAACCCCACCCCCTTGGCCCCCTCTTAGTATTTCCTATTTCTAATGGTGGGGGGGGGTGTGAATCAATTGTGTTCTTAAACAAATTAAATTATCATTATCAAATCTTAATTTTAAGTAATATATGAAACAATCATAAGATAACAATAATCATGCACAATAGTACTAGATTTGCTAACTAGGAAATCCTTGATCAAAGAGAAAACCCTAGTCAGAATGATGCCTAAAAGATGTTGTAATAAAATAAAAATTCTTTGTGGAAGGATAAGACTCTTTTAGGAACTAATTGATGTAGGAGCATCCTCCCTGTAAGAGAAATCTTGCATCACCCAACAATATTTCCTTTTAGTTGTTTCAATAAGGGTTGTCTTAATGCAGAGTTGTTGTCTATGGAGGCTTGATACTTAGTAAGTCAATAATATGAGCTCAAAATGTTCTAATTTCAGAGGTGAAGGTTCATTTTCATTATATCAATTTGTCAATGGAGTTTCATGGCCAGATGGTGCAAGAACACACATTGGATGAATATTCGAGAAATATTTCATAATAGTCTTACAATTTAAGCATGATTAAACAAAGGATTATTGATGTAAAAGTATTAATTTAATCCTACTTGATATGAAATATGTCCATTTATTAGGTTTAGATTCATATTGTCAACATAGATGAAAATTGTCAAATATGTAATAAAATTGTCATAAAATATTGACAATATGTAAAGATCATGTAAGGGAGAAGGTGAATGGTCATTAGTGGTAATTATTTAGTATAGAAATTTAAAATACTTAAAAATATGATGTATGGGTTGTGATTTTTAGAATGTAATGGCTAGAGATGCTAAAAGAAGTGGAATAAAGAGTAGGTTGTATTTGTGAGTTTTATGACAATTTTCTGTGTAAATTTCAAGAAATCCAACTGTTGTTTCTATTGGTAAAAATTCATATGAAAATATAAAGACCCATAACTTATATTTTTAGATAGGTATTTGAGTTATCTTTAATTTGAAATTGTATTGGATTTATTTCATTGTTATTTGAAAAAGTTATGACCTATTTAGTGTAGACTAGTAAAAACCTACTTTTTATGTGAGTAGTTTTGGAAAAAGTTTAATAACTTTTATTGAATTGATTGGATTGAGATATAAAATAGAGAAAATATTTATAACTCTTCCTAAATAAATATCATAAAATTAATTTGTGATATCTTTTCATTTGTGAAATTTATGAGTAAATATGTAAAGTATTTTGATATTTTTCAGCTTATTAATTTGGTTGAAAATATCTATTATTGAAGCCTCTTTCATTTTAATCCCAAAAGGATCTTTGAAAAGGTGTACCTCTAAATTATTTTTGGTATTAGAGCTAAGAAAAAAGTTTTCACAAAGGTGAATCATGATTTTTTATTTGTTGTGATTGGTTGAGGAAAGAACCTATAGAGGGGCCAAAAGACTAGGTTGAGTGGAGAGAACCTACACAAGAGAAAATGGTCACAAGAGGAGATTTATCTCATGATAAGAGGATACTATTAGATGAATGGGTTTCATATTGTAATTTTTAGGAAAATAAGGAAGAAGCAAAGAAAACAGAGGAAGAGAAAAAAAAAAACAAGAGAAGAGCAAGCTAGAATGAATCAAGAGATAGAAGAGAAAATAAGATTCCTGATGAGGGAACTTAAAAAAGCGGAGGAAAATTTAAAGAGGATAAAAGAGGAATTGAAGGAAAATATGGACAAGAAAATAGTAATTTGGAACAACCATTCATTGAGGTACAAAGGTATGTGAAGATGGAATAGAGAATTTGATTACTAATGAAGAGAAGCTTTGTCCATTGGAAGGACAAAGTGAACAAATTGATGAGGATATAAAAAATAAGTAATATGTAGCAAGATACTCTTATAATAGAGAATTTGAAGGAAAATATTGATGCCTTAAAGTTGATTATTGGAATGAAAAGAAAACAAGAAGAAATTTAGATTCAGAAATTTGATATGGTTTCAAAAGAAGAGACTATAGAAGAGTTGGTTATGGGCTATGGAAGGGCTCAAGTATGTGTGTATTCTCCATGTATGGAGATATGGCATGTTTATGGTGACAAGAAAGAGGATCTTTATTGGAAAGTGTATTTGGTGGAGTTACAGATGTATTCAAAAGTAGATTTGGTATATGTGATAAAGTTGTTTCTAAAAATTAATGAGCAGCAACAAATGATTTTCATGTTACCAAAAAGAGGCAAATCAAAGATTAAGATGAAGAATGAAAGACAAATCCAAGTATGTAAAGTAAGGACAAGATTGTAGCTAGAAGATTTGCATAAGCCTAAAGTGAAGATTAAAAAAAAATGTTTTATCTTTTCTAATGTCTATTTAATAGGTGTTTCCAAGAGGACCTGGAAAGATTTCAAAGTTAGGAGTATGGTGCAGGAGCACACATTGGATGAAGATTCAAGAAATATTTCATTATAATCTTAAAATTTAAGCATGATTAAATAAATGATTATTGATTTAAAAGGATTAATTTAATCCTACTTGATATGTAATATGTCCATTTATTATGTTTAGATTCATATTGTCAACATAGATGAAAATTATCAAATATGTAATAAAATTGTCATAAAACATTGACAATATGTAAAGATCATGTAAGGGAGAAGGTGAATGTTCATTAGTGGTAATTATTTAATTATAGAACTTGGAAAGTCATGAAAATATGATGTATGGATCATGAGTTTTAGAATATAATGGTTGGAGAAGCTAAAAGAAGTGGAATATACAGAAGGTTGTGTTTGTAAGTTTTATGACAATTTTTTGTGTAAATTTCAAGAAATCTGACTATTGTTTCTATTGGTACAAATTCATATGAAAAGGTAAAGACCTCTAACTTATATTTTTAGAAATTTATTTGAGTTATCTTTAATTTTGCATTGTTTTGGATTTATTTTATTTTTATTTGAAAAATTTATGACAAATTTAGTGAAGACTAGTCAGAACCTATTTTTTATGTGACTAGTTTTGGAAAAAGTTTAATAACTTTTATTCTATTTATTGGATCGATATATAAAATAGAGAAAATATTTATAATTCATCCTAAATAAATATCATAAAAAAATTTGTGATATATTTTCATTTGTAAAAGTTATGAGTAAATATGTAAAGTATTTTGATATTTTTTAGCTTATTAATTTGGTTGAAAATGTCTATTACTAAAGCCTCTCGAGTTTTAATCCCAAAAGAAGTTTTGAAAAGGTGTACCTTTGCATCACTAGATTATATCTATTTATGAAGTTTTTATAGTTTTTCAATGTGTAATTTTTGTATAAAATCTTCACACTTAGTTTTGAAGGCCTTAGAGGCCCTAGATGACACCCAAAAACTCAATGGATGGGTGCTTGTGCCAATGCAAACCTATAGATCAAGAGCTGAAATTTTTGAAATGTGGTTATAATAGGAAATTAGAGCAACAATTTTAGAGTTATGGCCTTCCAATGTTGGGATACCTAAAATTCCTAAAATAAAAGTCAAAAGTGTACTTGACCAACTCTATATGTATTTTTAGGGTCTATTGTCCCTAGGTATTAAGTTTGAGTGTCTAGAACCTTTCCAGATGCAATAAAATTGCCTATTTAAGAAAGGCTTAAACATTGTGTAGGACAGTTCTAGGTGATATTTCACAACTTTGTCTTGCAGATTACTATAGTGAAGGCACCCATGTGGGTTAGCATATTGTAATTTTGAATTTTGTAATTCCACATTTGCGGTGATAATAAGAAGCCCATACTTTTTTCTCACAATTATTATTGTTTCTTTGTTTCTATTATGTTTTTATGATATTAAGAGGAGCACCCTTGATCACCAATACATACAATAAATACATGTAGTAATTGTTAGGAGACTTTGAATCCTTTCTAAAGGATTCCAACCTTGTTAGGAGCTACTTCAACCTTTTTAAGAGATGCTTCAATCCTGATCCAAGATGATACCTATTGTGATGTAAAGCCTAATCAAACTTAGAGGTTTATTTGGCATGGTTTCCTCCCAAATTATTTCAATGGTGGTTTATGGGTAGTGCCCCTTGCTAGGTCTTGGGGAAACACTGCAAATGTGTTTTGTATTGTAGTACATGGTGGTTTGAGAGGCAAGGCCCTCGCAAAAGTTTTTGAATACAACACTCCCAAAGACCAAAATGACTAGATACTATTGTAAAAGCCATCGACTACTATTTTTATATTGGATGACTTGTTATGATTCTAATTTTTTGAGAAAAATAAAACTGTATGAAATAGCTAAGGGTTAGGGATTTCATTGTGTATGATCAGATTGTAGCTTCTTGTGATGATATTGAGTTGTAAGAGATTTTGGATTGTAATCACTAGATAATAATAATATTGGACTTGTTGTTGGTGTACATAGCCCAAGGATTGGGTAAACCATGTTAAAATTTTGTGTCTTGTGTTCTTTTTTCGACAATTTATTATTTTCAAATATTGGTTATATTTGCATGAAATTATTATTTTTATCCATGGTTGATTCTAACAAGTGGTATCAAAGCTAGACTATCATCATTTTTTTTAGCCCAAGATATTCTAATTTTTTTAGCTATCATCTATAGAAAGGTGTGAACTGAATGGAGTCTCATGATAGAAAATGAGGGTAAGCTAGAGGTTGATAAGTTTAATGGGCAGAACCTTTAGTTATGAAAATTTAAATGTAGGATTATCTTTATCATAAGGATTTATGGTGTCCATTAGAAGGAAAAACTAAGAAACAAGGAACTTTGAAAGATGAGGAGTGAAAAAATTTGGATAGAAAGGAACTTGAAGTATTTGATTCTTCCTCACACAATTAGTGACATTTAATATTACAAAAGAAAAGATGATGAAAGAGTTGATACAAACCCTAGAAAAACTATATGAAAAGCACTCTAGTTCAAAAAATGTATTTCTCATAAAGCATTTATTTAATATGAAGATGGCGAAAGGTAGATCTATTGTAGATCATTTAAATGAGTTTAATAGGCCTACTAGTCAATTATCTTCTATGAATGCTAATTTTGATGAAGAAATTAGGTCTCTCTAGATTTTGTGTTCTTTGCCTAAAAGTTGGAATGGCTTGGTAATGACTATGTTTAATTTTTTTTGGATCTAATACTATAAAATTTGATGATGTGATTGGTGTTATTATGAGTGAGGAAACTTGTAGGAAAACCTCAAGTGGATCTACATTAGGAAGTTCTTTGAATGCACAAAGGAAAGGTAGAATGACTAATAGAGGAATTAATTCTAGAAACCAATAAAAATTAAGAGGAAAATCAAACATGGAAAGGTCTCAATCCAAAGGAACAAGAGATAGAAACTATGGCATAAGAAGAAAGATTGATGGACTTGAAAGAATAATGAAGGAGATAAACCAAAAGGGAACAATGAGGCAAATATGGCAAGTAAAAGATCTAAAGAGAATGTTTTTCTTCTTTCTTTAAAGAGTGTTGATGATTCTTGGAGTTTAGATTCTAGGACATCATTTCATGCTACACTCCATAGAGATTATTTTATTAATTATGACCAATGGGATTTTGGGCTTGTTTATTTGGGTTATAATGAACCTTGTAAGATTTTTGGAAAGGGAAAAGCTAATATTAAGTTGTAGAATGGGAACCATTGGCTACTACATGAGGTAAGACATGTTCCAAGGTTGAGTAAGAATTTAATTTTAACAAGCCGACTAGGTGATGATCATTACATAGTTAATTTTAATGATAAAAATTGGAAGGTTTCAAAAGGTTCGCTTGTAGTAGAAAAAAGGTGTGAAAGTAGACACCTTATATCTTTATATAGGCCATATTGTTCTTTCTACTTTAATTATTTTAGAGAAAAATGAATGTTTAATTACAGTCTTTATAGTTGAGAGTGGAGAACAAATAGTTGTTGTAAATACTAGCACATTTCTATGGCACAATAGACTTGGGCACATGAGTGAGAAGTGTATAAAATTACTTCATTCATATAAAGTTTTACTAGGTCTAAAATGTGTCAATATGGATTTTTGTGAAAGTTGTGTCTATGGAAAAAAAAGTGTGACTTTTTTGAAGAGAGGGAAGCAAAAGAAAAATGAAAAATTAGAGCTTATGCATGCATATGTATGGGGACTAGCTTAGGTATCTTCCCTTAGTGGATCTCATTATTATGTTATATTTATTAAGGATCCAACTACAAAAGTATGGGTTTTTTTCCTTAGAAAAAAATTTGATGTATTTGTAACTTGTAAGAAATGGAAATGCTTGGTTGAAAATGAAACTAGTAAGAAGATAAAATGTCTCAAATATAATAATGGTGGTGAGTATAGTAGTAATTAATTGGAATATTATTGCTCCACTAATGGCATTCATAGACAAAAAAATTTCCAAGGATTCTACAGGAGAATGGAGTGGTTGAATGCATGAACAAGACAATAATGGAGCATGCATGGAGCATGAGGTTGCATGTTGGGCATGTGAGTTAAGGTTGTCAATACTATTTTATATTTGATCAATAGAGGTCCTTCTATTCCTTCAAGTTGTGGTATTTCAAAGGTAGCATGGACTGGTAAGAAGGTGAGTTATTATTTTTTCAAAACCTTTGGATGTGCATCATTTGCACATATTGACTCTTAAAATAGAACCAAGTTAGAAGATAAGTCAAAGAAATATGTATTTGTTGGATAGGGCATTGATGAATTTGGTTATAAGCTTTGGAATTTTGAAAATTGTAAAATTGTAACAAGCAAGGATGTCATATTCAATGAGAAAGTGTTGTACAAAGATTTGTTGCAGTAGCATGAGAAGAAAGAAAATGATTATGTAGTGTTAGATGATTCTCCAAAAGATGGTTTTTCAATAGTTCCTCATGCTTTGTAACAAAAAATACCACACACCCCAATGAATAGAAGGTGAACAAGGCTTGGTAGATGTCTACAAAGCTTTTCTTCTTCTTTTTAATGTAGTTTATTAACAAATGTTGGTGAACCTGAATGTTATGATGAAGCTATGCATGTGGATACAATGATTCAATGGGAATCCTTTAACGAAATAAGAAATGGACTCCTTGCTGAAAAATTAGACATGGGACTTATACAAGTTGCTTGCAGAAAAATAAGCTTTGTAGAATAAATGGGTTTATAGGTTGAAAGAAGAGGATGGAGGTAAGAAAAAGTTTAAAGCCAAGTTAGTGGTAAAAATATTTGTACATAAAAGAGCATTTATTTTGATGAGATATTGTCTCATGTTATTAAAATGACTTCTATTCATATTTTTTTAAGTATTATGGCTACTAAAAATTCCCATTTGGAGAAATTTGATGTTAAAATAACATTTCTTCATGCTGATTTGGATGAAGAAATATATATGGTACAACCACATGGATTTTTGGTCAAAGGTAAGGATGACTTAGTGTGAAAATTGAAGAAAAGTTGATATGGTTTGTAGCCAAAACCTCAACAATGGTATCTTAAATTTGATAGTTTTATGTAAGAGCACGTTTATAGTTAGTGTCATTTTGACCATTGTAATTATGTTACAAGGTTAGATCATGACAACTATATTATTTTATGTTTATATGTTAATGTTTATCTCTATGCATATGTTTTCTACTAGTGGCCAAACACTTAGTCATTTGCTAGGTAAGGATGAATGGTCATCACTGTGACTAGGTCATCTAGTAAAGGTTGAGCAAGTCAAAGATTTCCAAGCACCCCAATTAAGACAACCTACACATTTAAGCCAAGCTAACACAATGTAGACTAAGAAAATTGAAAAGATAGTTGTTTGTCAAGTAAACAATAAGAAACAAGTATGTAGAAGGTGAATGTTAATTATGACAGAGTGTTAGAACATTTAGATGTTAAGAAGACCAATTTTTCATATGAGTTTTTAATTGCAGAAACAACTATGTAAATTATTATACTTGACTTACATATGATATTAAATTATTATAGAGAATAGGGATAATTTTAAGAAACCTCCATTTGGGAAAAAAAAAGAGATGCAGGAGCATCTTGGGTGCAAGGACAATCTTGTATTACCCAAAAACATTTTATCTTCAGTCTTTTCTATTTTAATAAGCACTAGTAGATAAGGTGGTTACTATTTATGGTAACTTACTATTTTTAGTAAGTTTTTAATACAAACTTAGAATGTTCTCATCTTCTATAGGAAGGTTCATTTTAGAGTTGTAAGCTTACCATAAAAATCTCATTACTCAAGCATTAGTATCAAAGAAGTTATTGAAGATTTTTGGTGGAAAAAATTGTAGAAAAATATTCAAGTTCACCATTGGAGGCCTTAGAGTGCCCGAATGAGGTCCAAAAATTTGACAGAAGGGCACTAGCATTGTTTTGAGACTGTAGATCAAGAGTTGGCATTTTTAAAAAGTGGTTATAATAGCCAATTAGAGCAACATTTTTTGAGTTATGGCCTTCAGAAGTTGGGCTACCCAAATTTCTAAAATAAAATTTCAAAGATGTATTTGATCAACTCTTTGTGTATTATTAGGATCTATCGGCTCTACATATTAAGTTTGAGCACCTAGAACCTTCTCAGGTAGCATAAAACTACCTATTTAAGAAAGGCCCAAATATTGTCTATGAGAGCTCTAGGTGATAGTTTGCAACCTATCTTGCAAATTATTATACTATGGTGCCCATGTGGGTTAGCATATTGTATTTATGAATTCTATAATTCTACATTTGTAGTGCAAATAATAAGTCCATATTTTATTCTTGCATTTTCTATTATTTCTTTGTTTTTTTTATGAGTTTATGGTGCTAAAAGGAGCACCCTATGTCAAGTGGTATTAGAGCTAGAGTTTATAGGTGTGTGGATAGATTATTGATTGTGAGATAGTTCACACCAGGATCGTAGTTTAAGCTAAGTGTGTAGATAGATCACCAATTGTGAGGTAGTTTGCACTATGGTTTTAGCAAAAGTGTGAAAATGCCTCCAAGAAGAGAGTGTGGTGGAAGAGCTATTGGTGTTACACCAAAGGGTTTCCAAGTCCTCCAAAGGAAAATGCAAGCATTGGAAGAACAAATGTGAAGAGGAATAAATCTTCTTTTGAGAGATGAAAGTGAGGATGAGGATGAAGTAGAAGAAAATGCTAAAGTAGAGGCAGTTCTAAATCTAGAGGAAGAGAGGTTTTTAGGGCCATCCCCAAGATTGGAAAAAGACCTAAGATTGAAGTTCCCACATTTTTAGGAAATCTTAATCTAGAGGAGCTAATCTATTGGATCAATGAACTAGAGGTGTACTTTGAGTATGAAGATATTGAGGATCCAGATAGGGTCAAGTTTGCAAAGGCAAAATTGAAGGGACATGTAAAGATCTAGTGGCAAGAGGTTTAGTTGGAGTGAAATAGAAAGGGAAAGGAAAAAATAACTAGATGGGATTGGATGATAGCTAAAATGAAGTGATAATTCATTCCTATGGATTATGAGCTTGATCTATTGCAGAAGATGCAACGGATGAAGCAAGTGGGAAAATCTATTCAAGAGTATACTGAAGAGTTTTATTGAGTTCTCATTAGAATAGGTCATGTAGAAGCTGATAAGGAGAAAGTTTCCTATTATAGTAATGGGTTAAGGCCAAGCATTTAGGATGAGTTGAGTCTAGTTTTCATGAATAGTATTGAGGAGGCATACTAGTTTTCCCTAAGAATTGAGGAGAAATTGAGTAAGAAGTTTGACGATAAGAATAGTGGAAGAGGTCATGGTGGAAGATCAAGCAGACAATCTTATGGAGGCCATAATGATGATTAGAAGAACAAGGATGAGGTTGAAAGTAGCAACTGGAACCAAAGGGTAAACAATTCCAATTATTTCCATGATCAAAACAATAGATATTAGAGAGGAAGAGCAGAGGACAAGGATCTAGAAGAGAGGCTTCCATGGAAAATGTTTTCACTACGGAGAAGAAGGACATAGAGAATTTGAATGTATCTAGCACCAAGGAAGGATATATCAAAGAAGTGAAGGCCCAGATAAAGTTGTACATGTTGATGAAGATGCCAGATCCTCACATTCCAGAGATGCTAAAAGAGGAGAAGTCCTAGTTAATAGAAGAGTCCTAGTAAGTGGTGAGAATGAACTTGATCAAAGAAGGAATTTGTTTCATATACGGTATAAATGTGAAGATAAATGTTGTGATGTGATTATTGATGTTGGAAGTACTAACAATCTAGTGTCAGAAATGATGGTTACAAAGTTGAAGTTGAAGAGGCAGAAACACCCATGTCCATACAATATTGCTTGGGTGCAAGATGACCACAAGGTCATGGTCAATGAGTATTACTCAATGAAGTTCAAGATTGGAAGGTACCAAGATACTAGTACATTTGACCCCATTTTTAGACAAATTTTTTTGACCATCTAATAAAATGGGGTCAAATTGTTTAGAATATACAAGTAAACATGTCTTTTTTTTTAAAATACATACTCATGTTGGTAGAAATTATAAATACGTGCCCGTGTTGGTTGAAATTTTGACCAACATAGGCTTCATTAAGTTAAAATAAAAAGATCTCTTTTTTGCGTGCCCTAATTTCATTGTTACCGCACCTGGACTAGAAGACTTGTGCTATTTCCTACACTACAAGTGAGATTTTCCCTACTACATCTTGAATCTGGTCTACGTTGGTGGAGCCATAGTAAATAAAGTCAAATTTTTTGTTTTACATAGTAAGGTTGACTTTTAAATTTTAAATTTTTCTTTTATATCTTCCTATAAATTCACTTTGGACGTGCAATGTAAAGAGGGTTTCCTCCAATTTAGCAGGAATTCATGAAGTCTTGAAATATTTTTTGAGAACCTATAGATGGAGATTTGGTTAGATAAAATTGATATAGCTATGTCATTTTTGAGACCAGGTTCATCTTCCAGATTAGATTGAACGAAATTTAATATATTTGACAAATTTTACTATTGAAAGTTTTCTTGAGCCAATGTGGTCGTTTATTTAATATGATCTTCATTTATATTCATGTTAGTGTAAATTTTTACTTTTCAAGTTGTCATATGATACTCACTAGGTGTGCTATTCATTTTTTTCCTTTAGTTTATGATGGAAAATAGAGGATTACCTATTCTACAAATTTAGGATTTGGCTGATTGCAATTCCAGTGCTACTTGAAGAACAAACTTTTATGGCTCTCAAGAGCTAGAAATATCTTAAATTATCATTAGTAGTCTCTTAGCAATGTTTTTTCAATTCACATTATCATTACTAGAGTCAAAGAAATTTTGGTTCAATGCACATCTTTTAATGAAAAATTTTACTTTTAATGCGACGACTTCAAGTTAGTAAAAGTTGTGCTGAGATCTCAACTACTACGATAACCTTTGAATATGTGCTCTTCTGTGCTTGCATTTTTTTGATCGCTGGTGAACTTTCTTTGAAAACCTATATGGATTTGTTTAAAAATAATTTAGTAGATGTTGCATGAAAGTATCAAAATATCATGTCTCCTTGTGTTTTTTGTAATCTCCAGCTAGCTTTCTTTAGTATGCTAATTTTAAAATCTATAAATCCATACACACAATTATACTAGAGCCAACAAATTTTTATCAACTTTGAATAATTTTTTATTAGGTGAGATGAATTTTTTTAGTATTTTATAGGGTGGTTTTGATGCTTATAGGATTTTTGGAGAAGTGTGTTCATTTTGCAAGTATGTTTGAGAGAACTTAAGAACTTCAAGAACACTTCTTCTTTCTTTCTTAAAAGAGAATTAGAGACAATGGAGCTTAGTGTATTGCTTTTTGAAAAAAAAAATAAACAGTTGGGGGTGAAACTTAATGTTTAGACATACAAAAAATACCTCCTAGCCATGAACTGATGTGTATTTGATGGTCCCATATGCTATCATAGGTATGGGGCCTTTTCATATGTTCAATGCTTAAAAAGAAAGTAAAGAAGAATTTTCAACCACAAGTGCTTTAATAAGGGAAACACTGAATGGATAGACATGTCTTTCACATCCATGAACTAAATCTTTATTATGGTATAAACTAAGTAGGTGAAAGATGAATTACAATTCTTGAATGAAGAGTTGAACTAATACCTTTTACTTCAGCATTTTATAAATATTCCAATATATTCTGGAATTATATAATAATTCTACATGACATTTCTTGATAATTTCTATTGCATGCAAGGCTTTGCTTGTATTCATATACATTGTATTACACCAATCTTTTTATAAATATTTTCTTTTATAGGTTAGTGAAAGATGAATTAGCATTCTTGAATGAAGAGTCTAACTAATTCTTTTTACTTTTAGTATTTTATACATATTCTAATATATCTTGGAATTATGTTATAATTTTTCCATGACTTTTCTTGATAATTGCTATCAAATGTAAGGCTATGGGTCTTCATATACCTTTTCTATTACATCAAAAGTTTTACAAAGATTTCCTTTTATATATTGTTGATAGTACATTCAATACTTGAAAATCTATTTTTGTTAATAGAAAGGAGTGTTATTGTGATTCATGAATCCAATATGGATTTAGGATCATTTGATGTCTCTATTGTTCACCCTAAATGGGATTAATGAATGAATCTAGGTAACATATATGTTACTTTGGCTTTTTCTGAATATTTGCAGTCAAGTTGTTTAACTATTATTTTTTCATAGTTCATTTTTGTTCTATTTTGCAACAATTCATGGAACTGCATTATCATTTAGTTTCATTTTTTGGTCAATTGATTCTATAATAAAGATTTGTTATTGTTCTAATTGTTTTCATCTTTTCATTCTTATTGAGCTATTTTTTTAACAATATAGAGTTCAAAAATATAAATTATGTAGGCTTGATAATTTTTTTTTTGATAATTTTCTAATTTAATTGTGTATGAGTTTTTTCATCAATGCTTCAGATTACTTTTAAAGTGCTAACAGAAAAAAAGACTTACATCTATCCATTAATCATTTTCATTATTTCATTGTCATTTCGCTTCATCCTGCATAATATTGACTTGTTATTCTATCCATTAATCATATTTATTGTTGCATTCATTTAGTTGAATCTTGCATCATACTGACCTATTAGTATATGAATCCCTTCATAATCATTTTATATGCCTTACCTTCATTTAAGTGCATTGCATTTAAATTTATTAGTCTAAACATATTTTCATCATCATAATAATCATCAACCATACATCATATATCTATTAACAATCATAAATACTAGTAGAAGCCATATATCATGCATCCATCTATACATGACACTCATACATAATCATAATTAGGTAGGAATCTACATCTTGTATTATCCACATTAACATTATAACATTATAGATATATGCGTTGTATAGATCATCTATGTTCATATCACCTATCATAACACATTAACCACCACCTACATCATCTCAACAATATTGAGAACACACATCCAACCTCTTATCCTCTTGAAGGGATTGCCACATCCCCAATAAAACTTAGCCAAAATATTATACCTCTTATTGAGTGATTTTTTCACACAATTTGTAAGGTTATCTTAATATAATCGAAGTTCTATAGTTTTACTTTTTACTTGCTGAATAATTTTGTCAAGCAGAAAAGGTTTACTTGCAATAATTGAAATTTTACTCTTTACTCACTGAGTAATTTTTTTATAAGGTTTTCTTAAAATAATTAATGTTTTACTATTTACCTACTAACAAAGAGCCATGAGAGTTGATCAAGGTTTATGTAGCAGTAGTGCTATTTGTGTTGTGCTTGTTCTTTCTCCTACTTGCCCCTATAGGAACATTTCTTAGAGTTCCTCTAGTAGTCCAATACCTTTGGCAATTCTTATAGAAATGCCTTGGTTGATTGACATTGTAGTTGTTGTAATAACAAAACTTGGTCTCTAAACTATCACACCTTGGACATGGGAAAAGCTTGTCAAGTTTTTTGGGCATCACTTTATCAGGAATGCTGCATGAGCTTCTCTTTTTCCCATTTATTGATTCACTTTAGTTTCCTCAACATTTTCCTTTTCTTTCTTTGCTTGAGACTCACAATCACTATTTTCAAATGAGGCTCCTTGATCATCCTCACTATGTATTGAGTATTCATCATTTGTTTCCTATGAACATGGAAAAAACTCTTGTTTGTAAGCCCACCATCAATGAATCCATCAGTGGATATTTGAAACTAATTCAATCAAGGTTAGAATCTGAAGAGCATGTAGGATCTATGCGATAAAAGAAAGATAAAAATAGATGTGCAGAATCTAAAATATGAATAACTTTCTCTTGCATCTTATCTACAAGTTATACAAATTTTATCACTCTCAACAATTGAAAGAACATATATTGATGGTTTTATTTGATAATTTAATATCTTTTCTAACCATTTATGTACTATCTAGATTGATTTTCCTCTTCTATTACTGATTTAAGTGCCTAACAAGCAAGATTGTTAGACTCTATTGCTTTATTGAAAATTTTCTCATTCAGAATCTCAATGAATGAAATTAACAAAGAAGGCTTCAAAACTCAAGATGCCCTATCTGAATTCTCATGGTGGTGGTTAATGTATATAATACTTAATTGATCAGGGTCTATATGTTCATTTCCATTCAATCCTATCAATGTTCTCCAAGTATAACTATAAAGAACAACAATTATCTGATTATCCCTAACAATTAATGCACCCATTTTGCTACCATGCTTTCATACCCACCATATTTTAACTAAAAGCTGCTAGGGATTGCTGGAAAAGAAAGGAAAAAGATGATTTTGATAAGGAAAAGCCTCTTTATCTTCAATGGCAGGTGTCAAGAAAGAGAAGCTTGCTAAGTTTATCCACAGCAAAATCAGTGCAGAGAAACACCACAAAAGCATTTGATACTATAAGATCTAAAAGCAGATAAACAACAATTTGCTAAATGGGTTTCCTCATACATTCCAAATTCTCATACTAATCATATTCATATATCAAGGAGTAACTATAGGATAAGAATATTAGATTGTGGACTATTAGCAAAGACATGAACATACAATTACAAGTTGTATCAAGGCAGTGGAAATTTTTTCTCAACATTTGGATAAAGTTCTTAGAACATCTTTTGACACAAACTCAATTCACAACCTTGCCCCACTCTTGTTTAAATCTTGTTTAAAATCAAAAGGTAGGTTTTAAAAACTAAATCAAAATACCCATTTAAGAATTATAAATGTAAGTCTTAAAACTTGTTCTTCATGTTACTCTTTTGAAAGGCATTAAAATCTTATAAACAATTAAGTTTTAGCAATGAAAAGATAACAAAATACATGAATGGTGAAGCTTGGGAATCTTATAAAAGCAGAAAATGCCACAAATATCCTACACCACTCTAAGAGTGTAGCATTTTTCTGGATGGGTGTTGTATCTCAGTCTAATAAAAGGTCCTGCTATCTCCACACACCCTTCTCCCATCTATCCTTATTGACATGTATCTTAGCAATGTGATGCTATCATTCCCCAAACCATATGACCTTAAAAAGAGTTGTATCCTAACCCAAAATAAAGGATTTTCACATTCACAGGAGATTTCATAAAGTTTTTTCTTGTCCAATCATCAAACCCTCCTTTCTAAGTGCATAAGCTTAGGGTTTTTCCAAACTCACCTCTCCAAACATTTTTGGACCCTCCCAATGGATCCAAAACCTTCACTTGATCCTAACATGACCTTCTATGCAATAAAATAAGGCCCTCATGTGGATGGAATCTCCAAACCTTGACTAGTCCAACCACCAAGTGTTCCCAAACAACATTGTCTCAACTAGAAACCTTCTTCTCCAATCTCATTGCACATTCTTGCATGAAAAAAATACCTACAAGAAGTATCATACATGTTTAACCCTCCTCCCATAAGAAAAAACCATCTACATAAAGTGGGAGGGGCTTTTACTCATTAAAACAACACAGCAGAGTTAAATTTGTCATGTGGTTGTCATATTACAGCAAAAAAAATGACTTCTTTCTCTTAAAATTTCACTATCCAAACTATCCAAACATTAATAAGTCATGATAAAAACCTTCTAAATATTTAGGATTCAAATAAAAAGCTTTTTGATGCCAAAAGACTTAGAAACTTTAAAACAAACCATATTGCATTAGTCACTATTTGTGACAGTTATAATGTGACAACGAAATACAAAACTTTATTGCTTTTTCAAGACTTTTACATTGAGATCTCTAGCCATCATGCCTTGGACACCGAATACATGGTATTTATAAACTCCTTTTCTAACATCTAACTATCCAAACTTCAAAAATTGACCAAAAACTCCTTCACCTATCTTGGGACAGTTTTGAACAGTTTTTAATATCTTTTAATAACAGCTCCTCTACTAATTATTTTATCCTCGATCTTTTAAGACTCAAATATTGATAAAATTTTTGAAACTAAGACTCTTCTAATACTTAAAGGACTTTTAGACTACTACTTAAACTCTAGACTCCATTATAGTGCCATAGGTGGCCTATTGTCAACATTTGACAATGTTACATAATTTTTCCAATTACATTGTACTTATTTGCATTTTATATGCACTTCATGACCTTTTGACCACATTTAATCATCCTAGTACCTTCTAGGAATCTCTTTACCATTGTACTACATTGAATGATCTCATGTATGACTTCATGTACCCCTTGTCCTTTCATCATGCCATTAATGGCTTACAACTTTGAACTTTAACAAAATGATTACAAAACATATCAAAAAGGACCTTTACAAAGTCTTATTACATTCAATGACCCAACATAGTCATGTTTCCTATCTAGTGACCTTAATGTCTTCTCATGTCTTCACCCTTGGCCTTGATGTTCTTGCATCATGCTCCTCAGGATCAAAGCAATCCAAGTCCCTTTGGATTGGGTTCTTTTCCCTTTTCTTCCAGTCTCTAATCACTTCATCAGTAGACCCTACAACTATGATGTACCCTCTACTCTTTGTCCTTGTGTAACTACAATAAAACACCTTGGATCTAGCCCAAGTTTTCCATCCTTCAACTAGTCTCTTGATGTACCCATGGTCTGCATCATCATCAGGCATATAACAACCCTGCAATCCTACAAAAAATTTGTTAGAAAAAATAAATATCACTTGAATTCCTCATATAAATCCTTCTCAGATTCTATAAGCCCCATATTCAAAACCCTAGTTATCTCCACAATACAACTAGCAGATACCTTTCTCACCAAGAAATCATTAGACACTTCTGATACACCTTTCTACTCTGGGACACTCAAGGAGGAATTAGACATTCCAAGGATTCAACAAAGGGACCAATTTTTTTTTCTCCTTTTGAGCTTATATGTTCTTGATTGAAGATTACATTAATATGTTTCAATATTTTAGTCATCTTCATTAGTTGATGCATTAATCACTTAAGTCATTGCTATCAGGATTAGTCATGGCATACTGCTATTAGCACCTAAGTAACTTTCACCTTGTAACATCTCTTTGAGGCATTTTGTAAATAAATAAGATACATTGTCTATAAATCCATATTTTTCAAACATCTAGTCCTTCTAGAAATTATAGGATCATTTTAGTTACATTTGAAAAAATTAATCAACAATTTTAATGTGTGCAGATATAAACATTAAGTACAACATGTCCAATTTATTTGTAGGTATATTTTCCTGTGAAGAAAGACTATGCCTGACAATATGAACCCAGAACAAAACAATGAGACAATGGCTGCATTGTGGGCTCAATTCCAAAGAAAACCTGATAAATGTTATTATCCTTGCAAAAAGTGTAAGGGCTTAAAGAATTGAAGAATTATAATCACAACAGCCTAGAGTCATTATAGGCAACATGGTCATGTTGAAGGGGGCCACAATTTTCATCCATTGCTGAATGTGGATTTCTTACTAGAGGAACATGGAGGTGTGAATATCCAAGCTGAGGATAACACTCCCATGGAACAAGATGATAATGTAC
Organism: Cupressus sempervirens; assembly: GCA_028749045.1. Lineage (NCBI taxonomy): Eukaryota > Viridiplantae > Streptophyta > Pinopsida > Cupressales > Cupressaceae > Cupressus > Cupressus sempervirens. The sequence continues at coordinate 677,421,342 of CM053790.1, forward strand.
TAGAGGACATGATTGAAAAAGTTGGTATTGGGGCAAGTGATGAAGAGGTTCACAATGATGGTACTAGTGAATCTGATAATGATGATGAAGATGGTCTTGATATACCTTTACTTGAGAAGGCACAAGAGCCCTTATATAAAGACTCCCAAACAACTCTACTTTTGGCTATAGTGTTGTTGGTGAACTTAAAGGTTATGAATGGTATATCCAATGTAGCAATGTCACGTATGCTAAGGTATGTTATTTTTGTCATCTTCAATGTTAGCACACAATTACTATTCATTATATTAACAATGCATACTTGTTGTTGTAGGTTGTTCAATGAGTTTTTCTTACCACCATCAAACATTTTGCCTTGTTCGTACTGAGAATTATCTAACATTATGGATAAGATTGGAATGAAGTATTAGACAATACATGCATGTTCCAATGATCACATTCTATATCATAAACAATATGAATTTGCAATAGAATGCCTTGATTGTCATGTTAGTAGATATTGGTCAGATCAAATAACAAAAAATGTGCCTCACAAGGTTCTTCGGTACATTCCCATTATTCCATGTCTTCAATGGTTATTCAAGTGCGCTAGCTTGGCACAATTTATGGATTGCCATGCACACAATAGAAGTTAAGATGAAATTATGTGAATTCCTACTGATGTTTTTGCATTTAAAGAGATAGAAAAAACATGTTCACACTTTAAAGAACCTCATAATCTGAACCTTTCATTGGCAGCGGATGGTGTTAATCCATATGGAGATATGAGATCTTTTTACTCAGTGTAGCCTATTTTTTTTATTAATAATAACATTCCTCCTTGGATGTCCATAAAGACAGAGCACATAATGTTTTCAATGAGTGTGCCAGGTATTTTTTTATTTTATAGTTATCTAAATTAATTTATAAATAGTGAATGAAAATGGTCATAATAATTATGTAATGTTTATGTTCATTCAATTGCTAGGTAAACATCAAGTTAAAGATATGAACGTGTATATTGAGCCCCTAATTGATGAGTTGTTGAAGTTATGGAATGGCATCACTATGTATGACAACTATAGACTGATAGGACATCGACAATTTCAATTCTATGCAATGCTTGTATGGACAATACATGATGTGCTTGGGCTAACTCATTTTTACGGTATGTTATATTGTTAAGATCACATAGTTTTGGTCTATTATAGTGTTTACACATTATTATTGAATGCTTAAGTTGCGCATGATAATTGTACATGATCTAATTATACATGATCTTTTAGATCTTCAAACAAAGGGAAAATTTGCATGTCCAGTTTGTGGTCTGAAGATGAAATCTCATCATTCGAGAAGTTTGGGAAAGTAGGTGTTTGATGAGTTTAGACACTTTCTCCATAATAATCATAGGTATCGAATTGTCAAAAAACATCTTTTTAATAGGAAAGAAGAGACATCATCAAGGCCACGAAGAGTGACACCTCATTTATGGAAGTTGAAATACGATCGACTAAATCATCAAGATAAGGTCCAATTTGTCATCTGAAGTTTAAAATTTGTATTTTGATATTGCCTTATATTTACTAATGATATAATTGATGCTTGTGAAAGTTGTCATGGAATCAATGACCAACTTTCTAGAGGAATGAAAAATTATCCTACTCAATTTAGTAGGTTATCGTACTACAAGGATCTCCCAATTGCGCATTTGCTTGATGCTATGCATAATGAAAGAATGTAACAGAGACACTATGGAAAATTTTGGATGGAAGGCATGATATAAAACAAATTGTCAAAATTTGTACTGACATTCATGAATCCAATCATGCACTAAAAGTTTTCATTGAATGAAATATCAATGGAGACTAAAAAAATACAAGTGCCCTTCCTTGGTTATTAATGGAGCAACAAAGTGATGCATTAAAAGAAGTCATAAAAAAACAAAATTTCCAACAGGATTTGCTGCAAACATAAGCACTCTTCTATCAAAGAAAGGTTATTTTGAGCCAGGGTTGAAAACACATGATTGGCATACCTTCGTCAAGGTAAGTCATATTCTCTATTTATAGTATATTTGTAAGATTGAATGAAGTAACAATTACATTATTTAATAATATATTGAAATGATCATTTTTTAATGATTGCGGTTCATCCTGCCTCTATCCCTTCCACAATAGTTTGACAAAGTATTAAAAAAGATATATAATCTTGGAAAATACATGAGGTTAGAAGTGTTTTTTTCTTATATTTGTAGCTTTTTATCTAAAATCTATTGTATAATTTTATTTGAAATCTCATTTACATGTTTTTGCATGTTGAATCTCTTTTAGGTGGTTATCATCTAAAGAAATTGATAAAAAAGATATAAAATATTGGAAGAGAAAAATTCCATAGCTTATGTGTGAAATGCAAAAGTGTTTACCTCCAATTATTTTTAATGCTCAAGAACACTACCTCATACATCAAGTTAATGAGATTTAATTGTGTGGACCTATACAAGCTAGATCAATGTGGATGGTTGAAAGGCACTTGAGATTTATGAAGGGTTTGGTTCTACAAAGAGCATGTCCTGAGGGTTGTATGATAGAGGGATATATGATATACCAAACCATGGTATACATTAGTGAATATCTTCCAAAGTTTGCAGCAAATATCCATGTAGATTACATTTGGGATCCCAACTGTAATGACAAATTCAAAGGGGAGTACCTGATGGGGAAAGGTAGATTAAGGAGGGTGAGAGGTAATTACAAGTTTTTTTTGTAATTTAATAATTCTTATCCATCATCAATATATATAATTTGTTTCTAACTGGTGTAATTGTCTTCTTTATAGTTGGTCATGAGTGGGATGCACTACACTTGTATATTGCAAACAATCTTGATTGGATGATAGTATGGATTGAATAGTCTCAAAAAAATGGTCGCTTATTAACATGGGATGGTGTTGCATCGTTGGTTAAAGAAGCTCATCATAATGGAGATCCCAATGTTATACCAATGGTACTTGATCTAATATATGGCTTAAGAGATACAAATGTATGCATAAGATTATTAATCATGAGACATAAGTTTAATATCAACTCACAAATCTATGAGAAGATTCTTGACATGTTTGAATAATTGTAGGTCAAATACCAAAAAGCTATGTACTACCATGGCTATAAATTCTACACAAAAAGGTTAGATGAAATGAAGAAAACATGTGATTCTGGGATAAGTGTTGTCTTCGTGGTCACCAATATTTCATCTAAAATTAACATACATCCTCAACAATCTAAAATTCAATACTATGGCATTTTGGATGATATACTTGAGTGCAACTTTAATTCATTCAAAATAGTTCAATTTTTCATCAAATGGTTCAAGTTATGACTGAATCGAAATGATCCCTATAGGATTGTTATTGAATATGATAGTGGATTTACTATGATTATTACAAGGTTATTTGAGCTAATCGGAGAACAGCCATATGTTCTTTCAAGCCAATGTGAGCAAGTGTTTTACTTTGGTATTCCACAAAAACTAGGTTGGTCATTTGTTGTTAGACATGACTCAAGAGGAAGGCTAGTAAAGTATAATGTGATCAAAGAAGAAGATATTGAAGAAGCACAAGAGGAAGTAAATGATTATCAGGAATGAAAGTTACCCAGTGATGAAGAAGAAGAAGATGGTGATGATTTGGTCATGCTAATGATAATGGTGATAATGATGATGATGATGATGATGAGGATCATGATCATGGTGATGAAGATGGTGATGATCATGGCAATGATGGTCATGATGATGATAGTGATGAAGATGACGATGATTGTGATCAAGATGGCAGTGGTGACGACGATGATGAAAGTGACAAGTATGATGATAGTGATGGTGATGATGATGATGATGCTGAAATGGATGAAGATCATGATGATCAATGAAATGTCTAGGTAGGATTAATGTCAACTATGATTGGGTCTTGTATGACCAAATTTTTCTTTCCAAACCATATGTGCACATATAAACATTAAGTAGAACATGTCAAATATTTTTTTAGATATAAACATTAGTTACACTAAATTTTTAACTTAAGAAAAATGATTTACATATAGAATCTATTTTATTATTAATATATTTTTTACTAAGTCTATTACTTTAATTTCGCTGCTAATTTCTAAGACTTACTAATTTTTTTCATAGGGTGATATGAATGCACCATCTCAAACACCTTCAATAGAGGTAAACATTAATTATTGTAAACTTTAATGTTAATATAGAAAAAAAAAGTCATATTATTATATTATTTTCTTTATTTCTTTGGAGTTATTTTAATGAAATTATATTAATATTTGATGTCACAAATAATAGGAAAAAGCTAGAATGATTGCTAATCAAATGCGATCTGAAATAAGGGCATCATATCTACATGACATCACCCTTAGTACTGACCCTATGTTCATCAACTAGAAAATTAAGCTAAGATACATTGATGAACTTGTTAACATTATCATTGAGGGTGACAAAAGTGAGGAGAAAGAGGCACTGAGAATAGAATTGGACTATAGAATCCAATCTTTGAAGGTAAGTAGTTATTTGACTAAAACAGTAATAAAAGTTCAATAGTTATTAATATTCTATAGTATCTTATGGATCATGATCTCTAATTTTATGTGTTCTTGTATAGACATATGTGCTAGTTGCAACATCACATGGTAAACATTGTGAGGATTGTTGTGCACGACCTTCATGTAAGTAACACTTTATTTTTTTTTATCAACATTATAACACTTACCTTTTTTTGTGGATGTTTCTTTCTAGTATCCCATTTTATCTTTATCCATTGCAAATTTCTTTGTTAACAATATTTGATTTTTTAGCTCATGATGAAGTGTGGACTCCTCCTACGGTTGGCAGTCCATTATTGCCTAGTGCATTGTCGGCAACAAGGACCATGCAAACATCCTCGTCTATACCCAATAGAATTAGTAAAACCTTGTTTTGCTATATTTTGTAATGTGCTATATTTTGTAATATATTTCTACAAGTTGATAAACAATGAAGTAGTATATCAGTGCTTAAATGATGTCTATAAAAGCCTACATACACATAAACACAAGCATACACACACCACACATACATACATACATACATACATATATATATACCCACACATAGAGAGACATGGAGATAGGCAAGGAGGTAGACCAACAGAGAGTAGTACTAGAATTGTCATTTAATTGTCATGATGTTCTAGTTGATAGACCAATAGAGAGTAGTACTACTGAAGTTGGTCCATTTCTTGGAGAAGTTTGTGTGATTAGTACTATTTTGTATGAAGGGACATTGTTTCTAAATAAGAAAACTATGTTTCTATTAAAAGAACGAAAGCTTCTAGGTGCTTTAAAATTGTTATTATTTAATGTGTAAATTTAGTTTACTTTTACATTACTCATTTTGGACTAATAAATCCTTCACCATTTTGTAGGTAATAATTTTTTTTTGAACATCTTTTTCATATGACATTGAGACTATTTGGACCCACCATATGTAAAAGGTACGTAGTTTCATATCATTGCTACATATTTTTTCTTTTCTTTCATGTATTGTACTATATTGAAGTTATTAATCTAAGAATCTATTTGTTTTTAAAAAGGTGGAATGTACAAGCTATGGAATTAAAAAATCAGCTGATTGCATCTTTTGAGGAGAAATTTGGGAAAAAACATTTTTGACACTGGCCTACTTCTAAAAAGAGTAGCAAAGCATATAAAGACTATGAGGGATCAATATACAAGGGCTCTTAAGGATAACCCAAAGTTCAACCATCCTCCAATGATTCCACCGATGGAGTGGAATGAAATAATAGAAGATGCAAAGGAGAAAAGGCTATGTGAAGATAGAGATAATGAGGTAGCATAGGGAAAAAAGAGGTATGCCATTATAGTATTAAGTACACTGTAGCCATGCACTAATTATTGATATTTGTAAATATATAATCTAAGATGTTTGAAATTTTTCATAGATTGCAGGACACATCTGTGGCTACAAAAGAAAGAGTAGAAAAGGTTGGCCAACACAAATTAAGTTTGATTTGCATTGTAGGTATTCTCTTGTCGAAAGATCTTTTTACTCTCCTCATTTGGGAAGGAGGTAACAGCTTGGTGAGGGTCTAGAAAGCTGGTGAGGATTTTACTAGAGCATAAGATCAACTCAAATGGGATTGTCTCTTAATATTGGTAGGAAGGAATAGAAGTCCAATCTTTGTTGAAGTGTTTTTTTTTTCTTTGTTATTTGTTAACCTTTTAATAATTAAGATAACTGTTGTTTCTCTGTTAGCAAATGTTTCCCATATCATTATATTATATTCTATATAGGAAGGTGTAATTATTAAGTTTACACTTGAATGGTGACCTACAAATAAAAATCAACAACCATCTCTCTTGTTGCAAATATGTCATCAACTGCCTTCATTGAGCCATTGTATATTATTGATTTTGTGGCTCATCTCTTAAATAGGGACATGGGATCTAGACAATTGTATGATGCTAATCAAATCAAGGTATAAGGTTTCACGAACACCCAATTGGATTATATAAGATAATTTTAAAATGTGGATGTAAATAAAAAATTTAGTCTAATATAGTCATTATGACATCCACAGGCCTTGAGAGGTGTAAAAGTTGAGGTCATACATCAAGAAAATATGTAGAGGAAATATCATATTTCTAGGTTGACTTCTCAACCCACCTAGGAATTAACGTAGTATTCTCATGATGCTTAATATTAGTAATATGAAAATGGAAATATTCTTATTGCAAGAGGCTACACGTTACCTATATATGGTACACAACATCTTTTTTCTAATTATATTATTTTCATAGGTTTCCTGTGGATGATAAAGGAACAATGAAATCTGTGGTGGAGTATTTCTAGGAGACATATGGATTTACCATACATCATACTAGTTTGCCATGCCTACAAGTTGGAAATCAGTAGAGGCCAAACTAGTTTTCCATGCCCTTCTAAAAGTTACATGTCAATATCCTTGAGAATGAGAGATGGAAATTTTATAGGTATTCTCTCCTTGTATGGTTTGCATCTTCTTTATTGACTGGTCTTACTTATTTATATGATAATAGTAGATGCTTCCAAGCAACCCACTATGTAGGAGATCACAATAATAGTCGTAGAGGTTAGTTTTAACTAAAAATAGGTTCGTCAGATCTAAATATCCTCATCCAACTTCTATTCTCTAATTTCTAATAGATTTTTTCCACCTCTATTGTTCATTGTCCTCAAATGATAATAGAATCCTCTTTATATAGATGATTTATTTCTACTCTCTTTTACATTGATTCATGATATAAATCATTTTTAGGATTGATATGGTTTACATTTATTTTTTCTAATTGATATGGTTTACATTTTTGTTTTAGGAAGACTTTTGTGTCGACATTTCAGATGATATTTCATAATATATCTTCTACATTAAATAAGATCACATGTCAATTGAGCCTCTATAGTTTCTTTTCATCTAGAGACAATTCTAACACTTTGTGAACATTATGTTATGGCTGAAGAAAATAGCAAGGACACTCTTGGCATCATTTGCAAGGAGCCATTGGGACAATTCAAAGCAATATGCTTCTCCAAATAAAAATAAAGAAGCTGGTAAAAGAGATGAAGCTTCCTTCCAAGGGGCCAAAACACCTTCCACTCCACATAAATCACACAACTTCTCAACATCAAGGTCTTCCACATACCAGTCAAATGAAACTGATCTCTCTGACCTTGTTGATATAGATTGTGGTAAAGTGTATGATGGAATAGAGAAAATCTAGAGCACCACTATAACTCATAATATAGAGGGATGGTGATAGTAGTTAGTTGGAGGTCAGTTCCAACATTCCATCCATCCCTTTTTGGGTACATGATGATAGTTTTATATGGTGGTTGTTGTTGAGCAACATAACAGTTCTATTCACATTATATATCAAGTAAATAAATGGCTTGACATTACTTAAACTTTTCATGTTATCCATTTCTTTATATAATCAAAAGGCTTGAAATGTGGAAAAATGTTCACCATTAAATGGGGACAACCGCTATGGAAATTCACTAAACTTAGTTGAATTGTGCAATAATAAGTCATGGTATGTGTACCCCATATGTTCAAAACATGAAAATAAGTCTTTTTATCATATGTTTTATCTTTTGGTGGGCCCTATCAGACATGGACTATCTTCGTACAATGTACATGATTTGTCTCAATCATATAACTAATTATATATTCTTCATATTAGTTACTGTCAATTTTTTTTAGGCATTCTATAAAATAGTTTACATGCCTTGCGTATGATATGACATTTTGCATGCATCCTGCATGCTCTCTCATCTGGGTGATGATGGATTACATAGAGTGATCTAAAACCATGATGCTAAAAAACACACAATCAAATAAAAAATGAACTTGCACTACAAACAGATTGTGGAAATCTGATATTGGTAATTTTGCATGCATGTCTACTAGGGTAGTCACAACTTAAACATATATTTGTCCTAGTAGACATGCATGCAAAATTAACAATATCAAATTTCCACAATCCATTTTTAGTGCAAGTTCATTTTGGATTTGATTGTGTGTGTTTTTAAGAATCATGGTTTTAGATCACTCTGCTTAATCCATCATTAGCTAGATGAGAGAGTGTAGGATGCATGCAAAATGTCATATCATACACAAGACATGTGAACTATTTTATAGAATGCCTAAAAAAAACTTTACACCTAGCTGTTGGTCAAAATTTCCACCAACGCTTGGGTTTTTTCTGCCTTTGTTGGTGGAAATTTCCACCAAAGCCTTTTTTTTCCTACCTTTGTTGGTCAAAATTTCCACCTTCATTGATCAAAATTCCCACCAGCGACTATTTTTTCCTACCTTTGTTGGTTGAAATTGCCACCTTCATTGGTTGAAACTTTCTACCTTCATTGGTCAAAATTTCCACCAACGCCTAATTTTTTTCCTACCTTTGTTGGTCAAAATTTCTACCTTCATTGGTAGAAACTTTCTACTTTCATTGGTCAAAATATCCACCAATGCCTAAATTTTTTTCCTACCTTTTTCAGTCAAAATTTCCACCAGTTCTTGAATTTTTTCCTACCTTTGTTGGTTGAAATTTCTACCTTCATTGGTCAAAATTTTGACCAATTCTTGATTGAACTTGGACAATAGATTTGTAAGGTTTTTGACCAACTAGTAAGTTGGTCAAAATTTTGACCAATGGGTTGGTCAAATTTGGTCAAAATTTGGTCAAAAAATGAACCCAAATGTACTAGTGAGATGAGGTACTATGAGATATCATACCTATGGACATATTTCATATGTTGTTGGGTAGGAAGTGGTAGTTTGATAGGCATGTCATACATGATGGGGGAGCAAATACATGTTGGGTTGTAATTATGCATGATGGTAAATGGTAGGAAATCTTTCAAACACCTCTTGAAAAGTTGTTCTTGTAAATCAACTCCAATGTTTTGCATGATATCGTGACCTACTAGAATATATTTAGTTGAAGATAATGTGATTGTTCATGAGGAAGCCTTTGCTAGTTCATTTTATTTTGGATGAGATGTAGAACCTCTTCATTGTTTCAAAAAAAATTTTAAAAAAAAGCAAAAAATGTAAAACATTTTTTTTGTATTTTTTATGTTTTCCAATGAATGCAATCTAATGATTTAACAAATATGAATTTCTAATCTAACAAGGGGGTTAGTAAAGAAAATAACAAGAACTTTAAAGAAAATAATGTGAAAGTAAAATCCTAATGGACATAAGCTACTAAAACAATACGTCTACAAGTTAAGCTCTTAAAGAAATCAGCAGGTAACCAATGAAAAAAAAGAGTAGCACTTCCTTGACTTCATTGATGCAATCGTCGATGGGAAACTTTAATAATTTTATGATATTTCACTCTTAAAGTGCACTCATGCAAGACAAATAGTTATATAGACACAATTCAATGATTTCTTCTCGAGCTAGATACATCAATGGAATTCATTAAAACTATAGCAAACACCAGAACTTAAAGAGATTGCACAACCAAAAACAAAGCAATAAACTTTTGGCTCAATCACTACACTCCAAATGCAAGCACCAAAAGAATAATTTTATTGCAAAATAATAGCAGCCTCAATTACATATTACAATAGAGTATTTATAAGAAATCATCTCCTCAATTTGTAATGAGAGTGAGAGATATCTTCATGCAATAAAATGCTTTTAATTTAATAAAACAAACTAATTACATACAAACTAACAATCTAACTAGTGCTTAGTAGGAATCCATCTATTTTTTGTTCATTAATTGGATGCGTGAGCCTTTACATGTCATAGGACAAAGAATTTATGAGAGAGAAAGAATAAGAAAGCCTTCAGTCAAAGTAGAAGTTTCTGGAAGTGTCAAAAATAGAAGTTGATCCTTCACTAGGCATCTATCAAAGTTAAACTACTATTAAAATGACTTTATGATGCATGGAAAGCTCTATTTTTAGAATTGGTAGTTAACTGTCAGAGCACCTTTTGAAAAGGGCATTAGCTCACTTGTGTACCTATGCACCTATGTACCTATGTACCTATGCACCTGCACACCTACACACCTCAAACTTCCAAAAACTACAAAATTCTACTAAGTGTCAAAACTAAAATTATAGCTTCTAGGTTTTGTCATCCTTCATACCAGAGCTATGTCTAGATGTTTTCCCTTAAATTTCTCAATAATCTTAGTAATTTTGGCCACATCCAATAAGTTTTAAGTATCATATTTATCTTCGACCTTTTGTCTATAGTTGTCTGCTTCAATTTAGGTGTCAACAAAATCTCCAAGTTTTGTATCCAACTCTAGCAAGGCTTCCTTTATCCTGAATTCCTACCTAATGTCATCCTCATTAGAAGCTTCCTCAAAAATCTTCTGGAACTTCTCTACTACCACATCTATGGGTATTAATTTCTCCAATTCATCATCTTCAAAAATATCAAGACATGCATCACTATATTGTTTCTTTGCTTCCAAAAATTTTCTCTTAGGCTTGGTCCTTGAGCCAATGGATCTCTATATGTAATGTTTCCATTACTTTATTACTATCTAATATCTTGTCAATCTAATCATCGATTAAATCTAATTCCTCTTCTATATATACATCTATCAAAATCCTATACCTCTTCCCTTTTATGGCTTGCAAAACTTGTAAATCCTTACTCCATTCCCATACTTCATCCATTATACTGAAGTCCTATTTCAAAATTGCTACCATCTTATCTACATTTTCCTGCATAGCATGTAGTAACTTCAGATTCTCTTGGATGATTGAGACATCCTTTTCCTCAAAAATTTCCCACCATTGCTAATATGCTTTCAAAAATGGATTTAGATGCACACCTCTAATTTCTCTGAGTATAGCTTTCAGAGTCTCTTGAAGGTGATTAGGATCCAGAGGACCAATAAGTTTGGCTAAATAGGATTACATATTTCCTATGAAGTGTGTTGAGTTTGTCCCCTTCTTCCTCTAGGCCTCTAAAGGCTTCCTTTATTCTCTTTGTTACCATCAATCTAGCGGTATCTAATGTAGGCTTCCCAAGCATGACCTCTTAGATTTGATAGTCATGTGGGCTTAAGTCTTCTACATATTTATCTTTAGGAAGGTCAACCACTTGTGCAAATAAATTTTGATCCTAATTACTATTGATAAATTCCAAGGCTCTTGCTTCCTATGATGGGGACTCGAGTTTATTGAAAACTTCAGCCAACTCGATCATATCCTCTTCATTAACACAGAATTACGGCTTCCTGTTTCTCATCATTTCCTTCCTTAGTGACCTTGGAACTTTTTCAACTGAAGAATCACCTCTCAAGGATGAAGGAGTATGCTCAGCTACCTCTTTTCCCTTATCACTCCTCTCAATAGTTCTTTCTCTATGTGATGGCTCCCACTTAGTGTTCTCAATTTCTGTGAAGCCTATAGTTTGAACCTTAGTGTCTAGAGAGGCTTGTTGAGAATACTCAACCATTCATCCTTAGAAACTTCATCAATTTCCATTTTTTGTGGTTCTTCCTCTTGTAAAGTCTCAGTCTCCCTTTGAACCTATTCTTCTTCTGAACTTGGAGGTAGAGAAGTAACATAACCTTTATCCACCACTACAACCTATACTGGGGATGAAGGAGTAAGATCAAGAACCTATGATTATGGAGGCATCTACATCCAATCCTCTTGCTTGGGCTCTCCTATCATGGTATCCCTAATATTATCCCCAGTCAACTCTATCCCTATGAGCATAAAATCAAAATATGACATCTTGAATATGTCATCACCCTCTTCATTCTTCTCATCCACCCAATTTTGTACTTCATCCTCTAAATTACTTATTTCCAAAGGTTCTTCTGGGATGGATGGCAGTGTCACCATGGAAATTCTCCTCCTTTCTTGTTTTGTGGCTCTAGCTAGCTGGGTTATTTTTTGTAAGGGAATATCTTCCTCCTTATCTTCCTCTTCTTCTTCTTCTTCTCCCTTAGGAATAGTTTCTAGGATAGATGGGAAAGGAAACATCCTCTTAATCACCCTTTGCCTCTTCTTTATGGGGATCTTGATCTATTTCTATTTCTTAGAGGTGGAAGGGGATTCTGGTTCTAACTACAAGGGAGGAGAGATTTGTTGGGTTTCACCCTCTATTACTACTTGGTCGGGTGTTGTTGCTGGTAATTGAGGGTCTGGCTCATCTTGAGAAGTTCCAGTATCTTCTTGCCCTTGCACATTTAATTCTAACTACTAAGGAGGTTCCTAGACTTCACCCTCTTCTATTTCAGCTCTTTGAGGAGAACTCCTCTTTCTTTTTCCCTTTTCTTTCTTCTCTAGAGGGTGACAACATCCAACTAGAAAATCAAGTTGGTATACTATTTCTAGCCTTATTGGTGACTGGGCTGCAAAGGTAGGGATGGTGATCTTCTTCCCTCCTCCTTTGATTAGGCAGGCTTGTGCATGAAACATTATAGTCTCAGGTATTGGATCAAGTTGAAATGGTTTCTTGATCTAATCTTGTGTCATCTTGATGACATGCGTTGCCTAATGATTTATGTCATCATTCTCCTCTCTATCAACCTTAGCGTTCATTATGGGCCTTTCACTAATTTTATCCATGTTGAATAGAGGGTCGAGCAGCTCACTGCAATCTTGCTATAATATCTCCTTGGAAGTGCTTATATTTAGAGCCTTCTTAGCCAAATACAAAGTCATCCTACAATAGTGCCTAATATAGACATCAAAGTCATTTTTCACATTCATCCAATGATCTTCAATGGCTTCTTCATGTTGAAATTCCCTACCTACCAAACTCTAGACTTTCACAATATTGTCAAAACACAACCTGAGAGAATTGTAGTCCTCGGGGATATTGATCCCACTCCCATTCAAAAGACTAATTATCCTATTTCCACTTAACTTGATATGGTCCTATGACCAGGGGCCATGTCCAACATGGACTTTGTTGTCTCCTTACCTTGGTTCAAACTATCATGCAATCTCTAATAGAATAAGTCTATCACTAGGATATCTAGTGATCTTCTTTGAATTGATAGTGGCACCATCTACCCTTAGATATTTAAATGTTTTAAACTAGATGAAATAGGCCCCAAGTGTTGTTATCTATGCCACCGCATCATCAGATAATCTTTTGGCATAATCACCCTTGATGAATCAAATGATAGAAAATATGAATGCATCATTCACAGTTCTATATTCCTTACTTTGGCCAAAAAGCTTCTTCCTTACCAATTGGGTATAGACAATATATGGCCAAGCATTTGGATCTAGTATGTTGCCCTTCCTATACAATCCATGATAGTTTGTTGCCCTTACAGCTAGAAGATATACCACATATGAAGTCATATAGAACTTCTTTTTATCCTTAATTGCCTCCAATTGTTCACACAAGTATTTGCTTAATGTGGTGGCCCAATCAAGTAGCATCCTTGCCATCTTGATAGTCTCAATAAAATTTCCCATAAAAACATTCAAGTGTCCAACTGCTGATAGACCCATTACTCAACTCAAAAGAATAATAGAGTATCCAATATCTTCTTTCATGTACCCCCTTGTCATATCCACCTTTCTTGTTACCTTCCTCGAAGGAGTCTTCTCAATAAGATAAGATGACTGGATGATCTCAGTTTCCTTACTTAGGTGTTCTATATAGCACCTTTATGTTGCCTCATAGGCAAGTCTAATGAATTGATTGGCCCTAGGGGGATGAAATAACCTCTCAATGTTGTTGGGTCAAAGGTCAATTAAAACTTCTCCAGTTACAATCTTTACCATCCTTTTCTCGAGAACAAAGTCTTGTGCAAGTGTCACAATGAATTATGAGGATTGTATTGATTTTGGGTGTGAATTAAGCTAGAAATTATAGCCGATCTCTCAATGGGCTTATTACATATCCTTAAGAATTCCCCCAAATCAGTGTGCCCCAAATCTATGTCCTTGATCTCTACGTAATCATCTTGGAACCTTGATTTTGATGGTACACATTGGAACTTGAACACAATGGGATTTGGTGTCATTTTATCTCTAGATGAAGATGCCATTATATCTGCATGATTGAAGGAAGATGTCCATTAGTTCAAAATAAAAAGGAGAAGATTAAGATAATGTTTAGTCTCATCCCAAACAGAAATTCAAAAAGTTAAATGCATGAAAAAACACCCCATATGCATCTTTTCTCAAAACAAAATTTAAAATATAAGGTATGCTCTTGTGTAGTAGATCAGGTGTGTACGTGTACACCTTATCTTCTTTTAGTGTTTTTTGTTGTCGTGGGTGCATACTTGTACACCAAAATTAGGTGCACAAATCCACACTAAACATTAGGTTTGGTTTTCATTTTTAATTTTTTTTAGCTCTTTTCATGTGTCGAGGTGCACACTAGCACACCTATCCGGCTGTGCCAATGTACACCTACTCTTTTGAGGTTTGTGTGTTCTTTGGGGGGCTGCATAGTAGTGCACTAGATCAGGTGCACTAATACACACCCTTTAAGAGTTTGCATATTTTATTTTTATTTTGAGCTCACAAATTGGGGTGCATACTATCCCAACTAGAATGGTGTAAAAGTGTGCACCCAATTCAAGTTGATGAGGAGATTATAGAGGGAAGGGTTTCTTTAGCACATCTAGACTGGTGTAGAAGAGCAGAGTCTTGGAGATGTAGAGTTTGGGTGGAGCAAGGGTTGCAAAACAAGATCTTTGAACCATGGAGGAAAAAGAACTTAAGGTGAGGAAGGAGGATGGGGTGGGGGCTTATATAGCCCAACCTCACCTTTGGTGGTGCATAGGTGCACATCTACATAGCTGTGCAGGTGTACATCTATGCATCAACAAAAGGTGATGTGCTCTTCCTTATTTGTGGCATACTAGCGCACCTAGACAAGTGCACATGTGCACAATTTTTAATTTTGCATTTTTAAACTTGTGCCCTCTTAATAATTCAAATTTTATTGATAATATTTCTCCACCAAGACCTAGAACATTAATTTAGGGTTAGGTAGGTCCTCAAAATTGGCTCAAATCCTAGACTAAAAGTCTCATAATAAAGTAAGGGGTCCTCATTTTGATTAGAAAATGGGGTGTATGTTGTGGAACCACAACAAATAGCCTTGAAAAAAGGAAGAAATGGCAAAGGCATTTCTTCATCAATAAACATTCTTTCAATGTGTGTCATACACCAACTAAATTCCAGAACATTCCAAGAAAATTTTGAGTGACTTCATAGTCAAAACTTCAGGATCCAAAATTCTCAAGTTTAGTGTGTGTGTTGAGTGAATTTATTTCCTTCGACATCAGAGGATGTGACCACTTGAAATCTTCAGACAATGTGGAAATGATCTTCCACCCCTTTGTTGACACATCCATCAAGAATCTCTACAGAGTTTGTTTGTCTATCCTTTGCTTAACCAAATGAGAGAATCAGTTTGAGGGCTCTTAGTGGGATGTCACTTTTGTTTTAAATTTTCTAGGAAATCCTTTGAATTATTGCTCCATGTAATTCATAATTTCATTTTTTGATGAAGCAATATTTGGTAGAAGATACTTTTTTTTGAAAGTGTATCTTTTTGCCATTTCAGATCTTTGAGAATCCTTCCATCTTAACACTATTTTTCTTTTTTCTTTTCTCTCCTTTTTTTTTTATAGATGTTTTGTATTCTGACTATGCTTAAACTATGTAGCTAGGATATTAGTATCATTTCTTGGATTCTATCTTTTGTGAACATCCCTTGCATTCCTCTTTTAGAACTTTTTAGAAACTCTCACACCAAACAATGATCTTAGGAATCCTTTGAGAAGACACCTTCTATTTGAAACAATTAGGGTTTGAATCATCCCTTGTTTCCTTCAACCTTAATCTGACAACACATAAGACAATAGATTTTTTAAATTTGTAAAGTGTTGAGAAATTGTTGGTTTAGAATCTTGAATTTAAGACTAAAAGACTACCTATTTCTGCAAGCAACATCCACTGCTTAGTTGGTGTAAGACATACAATCATCAAAATGTTTTGAAAAAGAAATACCTCTTCCTAAAATCAAAACTAAAAAATTAGTTTATATAATATCTTGAGATAAATTCTTAAGTGCACCTTACCCCCTAGGACTAACACAGCTTTAAAAGAAAAACACATGACTAAAAGCAAACAGTCAACTAAAAGCAAAGACACTTGCAGAAATAAAATCTAACTAACTTCTTTTTAGTTCTTTTAGCCTTCAAGATAATATTTTAGAAATTTCCCATTGACTAGAAATCAAACTAATTCCCCCTATAAGGAACTAAGCTTAAAAGTATTTTCTTTGATAATTTCCACAATTTGATAATGACCAATCCACAAGTGTTGAAACTTGGTGTGGCTGCCTAGCTTTTCTTTCACCTTATCCCAAAGTAGAACAAGGTCAAAAATCCTAAATTAATTTATTGTGGTCCTCTTGTTGAACTATCTCTTTATGATAGCTTGATGTTTAGCTATGTGCTCTAATGCAGTTGTCTATTTCTCATCCATCTCTGAAAGATTCATAAATTTGATTTGTACTTTGTCATCATCTTTAGCATATCCACTCATGAATTTCAAAATAGGAATCCTAAGGTTGAATGGAAATAGTAGTTCTTGTCCATAGACAAGCAAATATAGAGAATTCCCCAAAGTGTTCTTGACCATTACTCGATATGTCCATTAGGCATATTTGAGTTGTGTATACCAATATTTAGGATTCTCCTTCAATAACTATCTTATTACTATGATCAAGTTTTTATTTGTAGATTTAGCTACCCCATTCCCTTGTGGGTAGTAATTTGAAGAAAATATGATGATAACCTAATTTTCAAATTCCCATTAAGTCAAGAATATAGATGCAAAAGTAGCTCCACTATCATCCACAAGGGCAGATGACATTCTGAATCTAGTAACAATGTGTTCCTCCAAGAAGTTTACTACTACCTTACCAATACAACTTCTAAAAATTTCTAGTTCTGTCCATCTCATACAATAATATTTGGTGGTGAGAATAAAAGTATGTCCTATTGATGATGATGGATTAACGATGCCAATGAAATCCAGCCTCCACTTTGCAAAATGACGTACCTCATATATGGGTTGTAGCAGCATTGCTAGGTGTCTTTCTCTGTTAGCACTAGTTTAGAAAACATGAAAATAGCGCACATGCTCAAAAGTGTCCTTGAATATTGTGGGCCAAAAATAACCCAATCTTAAAATCATATGAGATGTTGCTTGTGTTGAACCATGCTCTATACCATACTTGTGAAATTGTTCTAGGACTTCCTTCACTTCCTTATGTCCTAAGAATTTTTGGTAGATCCCATCATCGTTCCTTCTATACAAATTGTTATCTTGTAGTATAGAGGACTTGCACTTCATCTTAAGTCCTCTACATTGTGAACTATTCATCCAACTAGGGCACCAATTTCGTAGGAGATAGTAAAACAATATCCTTGTACCAGACATCTTTTAACACACCTTGACTAATGTCAACTTAAGATACTATCATTTCTTTTGATCTTCAATATCTATTTCTTTTTAAAACTTAAATTTATTTTCATCGCTAATCTAGTTATCAGCTATCATTTTGACTATTGGAAATGATTGAAAAGATCATGAATGAAGAGTAATGGAATTGGCAAAGAATGTTTTCAATTATTATTTTGTCATTGATTTCAAACTTTCTACTTGCAGGAATGACAATTGCTTTAGTGATCCAAATACTATAAGTTGGTTGATTGACAAGGAGGTGGCAATCAATAAGATGTAACTAGAGTACCTAAAAAAAGGTTGAAGTTATGATGTTCTAATGAAGTATAAGGATCAACTAAGCCATTTATGAAATAGTGTATTGATGACATTCTCTAAGACACAAAGCATAGACACACCAAGACATATCATAGATGTAAGGTTTAGCTAAGTCATTTTTATAGCCAAACTAAGTTCATAAGAGAGTGTTGAATAGATTCTTAGTTGAACTCGAGAAAGTTCACCTTTAGAGTGTGCCAAGTGATCTTCAAGTGCCGAGTTAATATCAAGTGCCAAGTGATCTTCAAGTGTTGAGTAAATATCAAGTGTCGAGTGATCTTCAAGTACCAAGTAAATATCAAGCACCAAGCAAAGATTAGATGTCGAGTAGAATACAAGAGTCGAGTAATACAGAGGGTGCCGAGCATCAGTAAACCAATAGTGTCGAGGTGCTGCATTATTTTGAAAATCAAAGATTTTCCAGATCTGAGCCGACATGGTAGTTATCTAGAATTTTGTGAACTAAATAGAAGATAAGAATGATGAGCTAGTGGCAAAAAACACTATGTAAACCATTTTTGGGAAATACAATTGGATTCTAGACGAAGTTTCTAGATAAGAGCAAAATATGGGATAGATACATTATATCTTACCTAATCTGTTGGAACCCTAAAGTTGGAAAGGGAGAATCGAGTGGGAAAGGTATTCCAGATTTCTATTTAAGGAGTCATAAGGTCATGAAGCAAAGGGCGGTGCGGTGGTGACCAAGCATGAAATTATGAAATGCTAATGAAAGTGATAAGGTGGAAGAGAGCACAGATACTCTACTTCGATAGGTGACCATAGATATGATTGCATTGGTGTAATGAGTAAGAAGACTTAAGATGAAAAAGCTTGAGATGACAAGCTTTTAGAGCTATAGTGATTAACGCCAAGTAAAGGATTGAACTGAAGTGTGATCTGTAATTTGCAAGATATGTTGTAAGTTGTATCAGATCAAAAGTCATTATTGTTACTCTCTAGCAATTGTAACAGTTAAGATCAACCCTATGGACTTAGGTTGGCTTAATAGCCATGTTGTAAATCCTTTAATAAGGTGACATTACAAGTGAATGTTTTGAAGTCCTTTAACTAGGCCCATTCCTAACAATGTGGTGAAATCCTCTAACAAGGTTGCATTTAACAATGTGTTGTAGCCTTTAACTTGGAAGGCATTTAACAGGGTAGAATATTAGAAGTGGTTGAAATCAATTACATAGTTATTTTGTGGGTATCATCCCCACTCCTGTTTTACCTTCTTATTCCTAGAGGGTTTCTGGGTTATCAAATTCTTAGTGTTATGGTGTGATACATTTCTACTTTTCATAGTTGTTTAAATGTTCAAATTGCATGCATGATAGTTTCGGTTATGTGCTATTGAGGATTAAGAGAGAAAAAGTGGCATTGGACCTTAAATAATTGATTCACCCCTTGCACCCCCCCCCCCTCTCTTAGTTATTATAAATAATTATAACAATTGGTATCAGAGCCTAGTTGCTAACTTAGTTTAAAGAGACTAGAAGTAGAAAAGATCAAAATGCCTAAAAGAGAAGTTCC
Source organism: Cupressus sempervirens (assembly GCA_028749045.1). Taxonomy (NCBI): domain Eukaryota; kingdom Viridiplantae; phylum Streptophyta; class Pinopsida; order Cupressales; family Cupressaceae; genus Cupressus; species Cupressus sempervirens. The sequence goes on from CM053790.1 coordinate 677,441,228, forward strand.
CAAGCTCAACAAAGAAAACTTTTTTGCATGGCAAAGCTTGATAAAGCTAGATCTTGGATCCCTAGGAGATTATGCTCAAAATTCAATTGTTACTAAACATGTTGATCCAATTGGTACTCTTACTATAGAAGATTTGAAAAATAAATAGGAACATAATCAGACAATGTTGGAAATTGTTTCTGCACCCAACTATGCTGAATTCGATGATATCAAAGGATGTGACACTGCATTCAAGATGTGGAAAGCCCTATCATACATTTATGGAGGAGATCAGAATGTCCAAAGAGAAAAAAGAGAAATCCTTAGAGGAAAGTTTGATGATATGAAAATGGAAGAAGGTGAGAATGTTGTTCAGTATGCCGCTAGAATAAAGGAAGTGGTAAGTGCAATAAGATGTTTGAGTGGTCAATTAGATGATGATATTGTTAATAGTAAGTTTTTTAGAACCTTACTCCCTATCTATGCTATTAGAGTATCAATTATACAAGAGCTAAGATGTGTGTCAGGAAACAATCTAAGTTTTGAAGGTATAGTGGGTAGACTCACTGCATTTGAGTTATCTAACTTTGACAACTACAGACTTGAGAATGTTGAATCTACTTTCAAGGCCAAGCTATCATTAAAAGATGTTGAACAGGTGAAATCAAAGAAGGGAAGAAAGATGGAATATGTATCCAGTGATAGTAGCATTGATGAGGAAGATGTGGAACAATTGGAAGCATTGCTAGCTAGAAGATTCCACAAAGGCAAAGGACAATTCAAAGGTAAGTTGACTATCATTTGTTTCAATTGCAATGAAGTAGGACATATTGCTGCAAGGTGTACACAGAAAAAGGAATACAAGGAAGGTAACAAGGACAAAAGTAGAAAACAAGATGATAAGAGAGATTACAAAGACAAAGGCAAGAAGTGCTATATTGCTGAAAAAGATTCTGATGATAATGATGATGAAGTTGTTTATGTGGCCATGAAGGACCAATCTAATGAAGAAGAGCCTATAACATTAGTAACATGTATGAACAAGAATGACAGATGGATTATAGATAGTAGATGCTCACATCACATGATAAGAGACAAAAGTAAGTTTGTTAACTTTACTTAGTATGATGAAAATAATGTTAGATTTGGTAATGATGCTCCATGTCAAATCAAAGGAAAAGGTTCCATTAACCTTACAGAGAAAATTTCATGTGATGATGCATATTATGTTGAAGGACTAAGCTACAATTTGCTAAGTGTCTCACAGTTAGCCAATGTAGGGTGCAAAGTAGAATTTGGAAATAAAATTGCAAAAATCTATGATACTAATCGTAGATTAATAGGAAAAGGAGATCAAACAAGAAGTAATCTATTTTATCTTGATCTAGAAAATATTTCTTGTCTTGTTGCAAAATTTGATGATGTTTGGTTATGGCATAGAAGGCTATGTCATGTCAACTTTGATAATCTGGTCAATATCAGTAAAATGAAGAAAGTCATAGGTTTACCTAAATTGAAGAAGCCTAATATCATGTGCAAACAATGTCAGCTAGGAAAGATGACCAAGTCAAGTTTCAAGAGTAAAAACTATACATCTAAAGAAGTATTTGAGTTAGTCCATACTGACTTATGTGGTCCAATAGAAGTACAGAGCTACAAAGGAGATAAATATATAATTCTATTTTTTGATGATTATTCTAGGATGATGACAGTTATGTTCTTAAAACAAAAATTTGATGCTTTTTAAATGTTTAAGTGGTAGGTGGCTAGAGTTGAAAAATAAACAAGAAAGAGTTTGAAATGCTTGAGATCAGACAAAGGTGGTGAATTCACATCAAACAAATTTGAGATATTTTGCAAAGACAAAGGAATCAAGAGACAAACATCAGCTCCTAGAACTCCCCCATAGGATGGAATTGCTGAGAGAAGAAATAGATATATGATTGATTGTGCCAGAACATTAATGATGGAAAAGACTATTGCTCTGAAATATTGGAGAGAAGCTATAAGTGTGGTTGTTCATACACTGAACCGAGTAAAAGTCAAGAAATGTACTAATGCAACACATTTTGAATTATGGTACGGTCACTCACCCAATGTAAAACATTTCAAAGTATTTGGTTCTAAATGCTTTATCCTTAGAGATGCTAGAAATGGAAAATTTGATGCAAAAAGTAATGAAGGCATATTTCTTGGTTACTCCACTAGAAGTAAAGCATACAAGTGTTTAAATACTAACACTAACAAAATTGTGGAAAGTGCAAATGTAAACTTTGATGAGCATGCATATGTCCAAGTTGAAAAACCAAAGAAAATGGATGACTACAGAACCTTTACATATTCTTATGAAGGAATGCCTATTGACAAGGATACTATCAATCAAATTGCAATTCAATAGCAAGTTTCATTCTCAGTCAAGTCACAACCAGTGAATGTCGAGTTTCAGAATGAAGGAAATGCTCATTCTAACTCTAAAGTCAGTACACATGACAGAGATGTAGAACTACCTAACAATGAGGCACATAGTGATCTTGAATTTGAAAGATCAAATATGGAAACAAGGATAGAACCAAGATTGTCCAAATATGTGAAGAGACATCACCCTACTGAATAGATAATTGGTGACAAAGATGCAAGACCAATGACAAGGAATAGACTAAAAAATGAATCATGTCTGTTAAGAAAATTTGAACCTAAGATAGTGTATGATGCATTACAAGATGGTGACTGGTATAAAGCTATGGAAGAAGAGATTGATCAAATAAAGAAGAACAAAACCTGGAGTTTTGTTCCCAATTTAGTTGAGAAGAATTTGATTGGCACCAAGTGGGTATTCAAAAACAAGCTAGATGAGAATGGTGAGATTACTAGAAACAAGGCTAGACTAGTATTTAAGGGTTATGCTCAAGAAGAAGGATTAGACTATGGAGAAACATTTTCCCCTATTGTGAGAATGGAAGGAGTAATAACTTTACTTGCATATGCTGGATATAAAGGTTTTAAAGTCTATCAGATGGATGTATAGTCTTCTTTTTAGAATGGTATATTGGAAGAGGAAGCCTATATTGAACAACCAAAGGGATTTGTTGATGAAAATAATAGGGATATGATTTGTAAACTGCATAAAGCACTCTATGGTCTGAAACAAGCACCTAGAGCATGGTACGAAAGACTTCACAAGTATCTAGTGCAAATAAGATTCAAAAGAACTGATGATAAAAGCAACATGTACATCAAATCAGAAGAAGGTAAGGATATTATTGTATCTAAAATCTTTGTGGATGACATAGTGTTTGGAGGAAAGGAAGTGCTTTGCAAAAGTTTTGCAGACAAAATGAAACATGAGTTTGAGATGTCTATGTTTGGAGAGATTAAATTTTTTGTTGGTTTGCAAGTACATCAACTAAAACATGGTATATTTATGACACAATCAAAGTACATCAAAGAGATACTTAAAAAGTTTGGATTAGAAGACTCCAAACCAGTCAGCACACTAATGGCAACAGGACATAAGCTATCCAAAAATGATGTATCAGTTGAAGTTAATCAAAAAATGTATAGATCCATAATTGGAAAACTACAATATGTTATATATAGTAGACCAGACATAGCATTAGCCATTGGAATAGTGGCTAGATTCTCTGCAAATCCTAAAGAGAATCATCTCATAGCAGTAACAAGAATAATGAGGTATCTCAAAGGAACTGAAGATTTTGGCCTATATTATAAAAAGCATGAAAATTTTGCATACACAAATGCAGATTGGGGAGAAAACATTGATGACAGAAAGAGCACAAGTGGAGGAGCACTATTTTTAGGAAAAAGACTAGTTACTTGGACTAGCAAGAAGCAAACATGCACATCTCAGTCCATTTTAGAATCAAAATATGTGGTAGTAGCAATCAATTGCACAAACATTGTGTGGCTCACACATTTATTGCAAGGAATTAAAGAAGAGGTAACCAAACCTATGATATTGTATTGTGATAATACAAGTGCTATTAACATATCCAAGAATCTAGTAATGCATGCAAAAACCAAGCATATTGCAATCAAGTATCACTATGTCAGAGAATTGGTAGAAGACAGACAAGTGAAGATGGAGTACATTCACACAAAGGAACAAACTCAGGATATCTTCACCAAACCATTTCATAAGGATGCTTATGAATATCTTAGAGGCAAGTTGGGGGTAATGCCCCTAACTCAAGCAGTTTAAAGCAAAGAAGCTGCCCTACATCAACAAAAACAAAATATTAAAATATCAGAAGCATGATGCAGAGGATGATAGCATAAGCAAAAACTCCAAATCAGTCACAAGCATGGTGACAGAAGGAGACAATATGAGATGCAAAGCTTATATTTTGCATGATTAAGATGTTACATCTTTGGCATTTATGTCAAAGAGGGAGATATATGTAGAAAACTGATCATCTACAAAGTAAGAGGGAGATATATATGAAAGAGAGAGATATATAAGATCAATAGTAAGGATGCAGCAGTAAAGTGGGAGAAGAAGAAAGTAGTAGAAAATGTATGTAATTTTGGTCTAGATATCTATAATTTCTTTTTATCTTCAATATCTATTTCTTTTTAAAACTTAAATTTCTTTTCATCACTAATCTAGTTATCAGCTATCTTTTTTACTATTGGAAATTATTGAAAAGCTCATGAATGAAGAGTAATGGAATTGGCAAAGAATGTTTTCAATCATTGTTTTGTCATTGATGTCAAACTTGCTACTTGCAGGAATGACAATTGCTTTAGTGATCCAAATACTATAAGTTGGTTGATTGACAAGGAGGTGCCAATCAATAAGATATAATTAGAGTACCTAGACAAAGGTTGAAGTTATGATGTTCTAATGAAGTATAAGGATCAGCTAAGCTATTGATGAAATAGTGTATTGATGACATACTCTAAGACACGGAGCATAGACACACCAAGAGATATCAAAGATGTAAGGTTTAGCTAAGTCATTTGTATAGCCTAACTAAGTTCATAAGAGAGTGTCAAGCAAGCTAGTTAGTGCTGAACAGATTCTTAGTTGAAGCTAAGCAAGTTCACCTTTAGAGTGTGCTGAGTGATCTTCAAGTGCCGAGTAAATATCATGTGTCGAGTGATCTTCAAGTGCCGAGTAAATATCAAGTGATGAGTGATCTTCAAGTGCCAAGTAAATATCAAGTGACAAGTGCTCTTCAAGTATCGAGTAAATATTAAGTGCCAAGTGAAGATTAGATGCCGAGCAGAATACAAGGGCTGAGTAATATAGAGGGTGCCAAGAATCAGTAAACCAATAGTGCTGAGGTACTACATTATTTTGAAAATTGAAGATTTTCCAGATCTAAGCTGACATGGTAGTTATCTAGAATTCTATGAACCAGATAGAAGATAAGAATGATGAGATGGTGGCACAAAACACTATGTAAACCATTTTTGGAAAATACAATTGGATTCTAGATGAAGTTTCTAGATAAGAGAAAAATATGGGATAGATACATTGTATCTTACCTAATCTCTTGGAACCGTAAAGTTGGAAAGGGAGAATCGAGTGGGAAAGGTATTCTAGATTTCTATTTAAGGAGTCATAAGGTCATGAAGCAAAGGGTGGTGTGGTGGTCAAGCATGAAATTATGAAATGCTGAAGAAAGTGATAAGGTGGAAGAGAGCACAGATAATGTGCTTCGATAGGTGACCATAGATATGATTGCATTGGTGTAATGAGTAAGATGACTTACGATGAAAAAGCTTGAGATGACAAGCTTTCAAAGCTACAGTGATTAAAGCCACACAAAGGATTGAATTGAAGTGTGATCTATAATTTGCAAGATATGTTGTAAGTTGTATAAAATCAAAAGTCATTATTGTTACTCTCTAGCAATTGTAATAGTTAAGATAAACCCTATGGACTTAGGTTGGTTTAATAGCCAAGTTGTAAATCCTTTAATAGGGTGACATTCCAAGTGAATGTTCCAAAGTCATTTAACTAGGCCCATTCCTAATAGTGTGGTGAAATCCTCTAACAAGGTCACATTTAACAATGTGTTGTAGCCTTTAACAGGGTAGGCCTTTAACACGGTAGACTATCAGAAGTGGTTGAAATCAATTGTGTAGTTATTTTGTGGGTATCATCCCCACCCTAGTTTTACCTTCTTATTCTTGGAGGGTTTCTAGGTTATCAAATTTTTAGTGTTATGGTGTGATGCATGTCTACTTTTCATAGTTGTTTAAATGTTCAAATTGCATGCATGATAGTTTCAGTTATGTGCTATTGAGGATTAAGAGAGAAAAAGTGGCATTGGACCTTGAATAACTAATTCAACCCCCCCTCTCAGTTATTCTAAAGAATTATAAAAGACAATCCTTGACCTCTGACTAATTTCATAGATTGGATCTCTAGGTCAAACTCTTGAAGTATTTCCATCCATTAACCTCACCTTTCACCAAGTTCATTTTGCATCAACAATGTCTTTACTGTAGGGTCAAGTATGATAGCATACACCTTACTACTTACTATGTAATGGCAGAACTTCTTTACCACTTTAACCAAGGTAAAATACTATTTTTTGAGGTTAGAATAACTCAACTCATCATTTTTCAGTGGACAACTCATAAAAGCAATAGGTCTTTCATCTTCCTTCTCCTTTTTCTGAGTCAAGATCCCTATGCACAAATGCTCTAAAGTGAAGGAGTATATCTCAAAGGGAAGGTTATAACTAGGGCTTACCAATACAGAGGCCATGGAAATGGCTACCTTAATATCCTCAAATTTTTTCTTTACCTCAAGAACTCATTTTGTTTTAGCTTCATTTTTGAGTAAATCATTGAGAGGATGCACAATCTCTACCAATCCACTTATGATTTTTCACACAAAATTTATCTTCCCAAAGAAAGAATTGAGTTCCTTCTAACTATTGGGGGGTGATAACTTCAAAATGGCTTCAACTCTATCATGATTGATGGAGATGCTAGCTTTAGAAGTGACATTACCAAGGAGTTTTCCCTTAGTGACCCCAAATGAACACTTCTTGGGATTGAGAGCTATGCCATATTTATGATTCCTATTGAACACCTATCTTAGATCAGCAATTGAGTAGTTTGATTCTTTGAAAATATAGTCAAGTAATCCATATAGATAACCATACATCTATTAATCAATCCCTTAAAAGATTCATCCATGGCCCGCTGAAATCTAGCCCCTACATTAATCAATCCAAATGGCATTCTCTTGTAGGTAAAGGTTCCCCATTTTTTCATAAAGGTAGTCTTTAGTCTATCTTATTCTTCTACCATTACTTGATTATAGCCTAAATATCCATCCAAGAAAGACATCATTTTGGAACCATTCACAATTTGTAAGACTTCATCCAGCGAGGGCAATGTGTAATTATCTTTCTGAGATGCCAAGTTCAAATTGCAAAAATATATGCAAAGTTAAATCTCTCCAGTCTCCTTTCATATAGAAACTAAATTAGCCACCCATGTAGAGTGATGCACAAGGAAAATAATTTTTGCATCTAGCAATTTCTTGACTTTCTTCATTATTAGAGGCTCAAGGATGGGGTTGATGGGTCTTTTTCTTTGTTGGAAAGTTTTGGCATCAAGTTTGATTGGAATATCATGCGTAATAATTTGAGGATCAGACATCTTTAGTTCTTCATAGCTCCAAGTGATGACATCCTTATATTCTATGAGAAATTTGAGTGTGTCTTCCCTTTCCTATAAATTGCATGCTTTCCCAATCCTTATCATCTTGGGATCATCCTCTATTCCTAAATTGTATAAATCACATTCTTCATACCCTTTTCTTCAATGGTTCCTTTATGAAACACAAATTCATCATGATAAAAACTACACTCCAACTCAATCATCCCCTTGGGAATAGTATTAGGTTTCAAATTCAAGATTCAATCCTCATCTTGAGTTGTGATATCCTCAGGTGCATCATCCAAGGTGCCATCTATTTCTTGTCCCTTAAAGTATCATTGCACATAATAAATTCTAGAATATGTTAATCATCCTAAAAAACTTGGAAGTTTTTGATGTTGTCAGGAATAGATGGAGTAGCAACCAGTTCATCTAAAAATCATTTCAACTTTGTTCCTTCAACTGGCTACAATGCACTTGCTAAAATAGCAAGGGTGTCTTCTACCATGTTTTTCCTTCTTGGAATAGACTTTATGTTCAGAGGTTTGAAATCATCTAATAGATCCCATACCCTTTCCCTATAGGCAAGAAACCTCTTATTGTTGTAGGAATATAGTGATTTCATTTGTTGGATAAACAACTGAGAATCTCCTTTGATGATGAGATTTGTAACTCCTTTCTCCAATGCAAAGAGAATTCCTCGAATCAACGCTTTGTATTCTATAACATTGTTAGTACATCTAAATTGCAATCGATATGTTGTGTAGAAAAACATACCTTTTGGACTAATTAACTTAATACTTGAACCATCTCCTAATTTGCATTTGGAAACATCAAACTAAAGTGTCCAAGTTGGGCTTTCATTTGGTTTTCTAACCTTATGCTTATTTTTCCTCAATTTTTCTTTTACCTGTACTTTAAAGGATTGTTTCTTAGGAACCCATTGTAATTTTCTACAAGGCAGACTTGATGATTCTCCATTGTGAATTCCTAATAGAGGAGGTGTGTTCTTTTCTTATTTGTCTTCAATTTTCCCTATTACTTCTTTAATTTCTTCAACTTTGGGTAGAGGATGAATGACCACTAAAGTCCATCCCTGGCCTTTTATGTACTGTCTTCTTTTTTGTACTTTTATCATTCTGGGTGGATGAGAAGAAAAACCTCTTCCATTTGAAGAGGTGTCACTATATGATCCATTTTGATCTTCATTTTCCCCTTCAATCTCTTCAATAGTATTGGATGTGTTTATAAGGCTTTGGTTTCCTATAGGTTCATTTTGTGGGTCATCGACTTTCTTTACAGCCACTATTTGTGTTAATACCTTAGCAACTGCTTATTGACATGATGAGCATTCAAAATCCAAATGGCTAACTTTATGTAATAAAAAAACTCATGAAAAGAGGAGAATATTAGGGTCAGCTTCTTCTCTTACACATTGTAAATAAGCCATTACATGGTCTATGAATTTTGTTATGATCTCATCTTTCAAGGTCAAAATTATGGGGTCTATATCTTGATCATTTGATTTTCTAGAGAAAGTTGTATCAAAAACCATCACCTTGTAGGAACCTAAATCTATTTGTACAAAGGCTACCTCGTTAGCAACATTTTAATCCATGATCATCTTTAATGACTTTGGCTCCAGATCTATTTTGATTTGATTGTTCAAACCTTTCCATGGTAACTAAAGCTAAGTGAAATCCATGGAAAACCATCCCCTTAGACACTTCATCCATTCTCTACTAAGGAGTAATCCATATGTCTTTGGGATATCAACCACATGTATATTAATGATGTCTTGAATTTATGGGTTGACTATTAACTGTATCTGCACATCCTTCAATACACCTATGAATTTCACCTCTATTTTTTCCAAATGTATCACTATCTGGTTGGTAGGTTGAGGGCTGAACCCTAGCTTTTGTGCTATTAATAACAACATGACATTTCATGAAGCTCCTTAATCAATAAGGAAATTGTGAAGACTCTTCCCATAAATTTTATGCTAAGAAAAAATGGGGGCACCTCTACCTTGTCTTTAAACATAGTGGGAAATACCTCTACACTATTAACTTGTTGTGACACCATCTTTTGAGGAGTAGTATTTGCATTGTGGGAAGTCTTTGTATGATCCAAGGTCTTCATGAGCACCTCTCATTTTTATGGACAATTTTTCAACATGTCAAACATAGACATATTGGCCTTTGTTTATTTCAAGTCCTACACTGAACTGTATTTTTTGGTAGACCAAGAAAGATTTTTCAATATTGTTGGTACATTCACTTGGTTCTAATTTTGTTGTTCTCCACATGGTAGTTTAACTTTTTTTAGGTTGTTGCTTGCACTTCGATTGAGAGGAGTTGGTTGTAGTGTTGGGGGAATTCTGTCTATTAGAGGTTCCTTTCTACTACTCAAGTTGTATGTGTTTTGATTATCATTGTGAAAAATGAACATCTCTTCATGCTGAAGGTTAGTTTCTTGGCCAATTGGAAATGAGAACTCTTCATCAACTAACTATTCTACCTATTCATTCTATGTAAAATCATAGGATTCTAACAACATAGTGTTAAATTTCATGGGAGGAGCATTGTCATTTTCTTGTGAGCTTTGAACCATCTCTTGATTTCCATTATAGTATAAACCATCATTATTAGGTTCATTTTGACCATTGTTATACTGATTGATATCTGTATACTAAATGTTGTTATTATTATTATCTACAGAAATACTTCCATTATTCAAATAGGTGTTCCATTGTTAGTCCTATCTCTGGAAGCTATTATTTCGATTAAGATGATTGAAGTTGTTCCCTCCATTATTGTTTCCTACAATATTGTTGTTTCCATTGAAGTTCCTATTGTAATTTTGGCCATAATTGTTGTTTTAAGGACCAACATTATTTGTTTGCAAGTTGTTATTATATCCTTGTGACAACCTAAGATGAGTCAATTTTTTGTTCATTTGTGACATTTTTATTTTCATGTGATCAAATTCAGAAATGAAGCTATTTTTTACTTTAGCAGGGACTGCTACCTTTATCTCAAAGAAGGTGGCTTTTGGAGGTTCATACCTTGGATATGTTAGAGTGGGGTTCTATGGAGCAAGTACCTATTTTAATGGAACTAGATTCATAGGTATGAATTGACTAGGCAAGGTGGATACTCTAACATAGTATGTTGGTATTGCCATAATAGTTTGGGTTAGAAGCATCAATCATCCTACATAAGGATTGGCTTGCTTAGTAAAGGTTATTACTTCTATAAAGACCTTTTCCAATGTATTGATATTTGTTGCAGGAAGCCTTCTTAGAAAGATAGTAGTAAGAGGATCCATAGCATTTAGATAAATCTGAATAGTTGCTTCAACTAGTATAGTATATGGTATTTCCAACCTGTGATACGCCATATGAAAGTGATGATTGAAGCATGAAACTGTCTCAATTAGATCCCTTTTAATTGATATGAACTATTGATCTATCATTTTTGGGTTGACAAAAGTTTTAAATTATTCTAGGAACATTTTCTCGAAGGTGTCCCAATCTCCAATACATCCTAGCGGCAAATTAACATACCAGTTGTAGGCAACTTCCGCCAAAGAGTAGGGGAATAAATGAAGGACCACATCCTCATTTGCAATTTTTTTTTGGTTGCAAATTTTTTTGAATAATTTAATGTGGTCTTCTATAGTTCATGTTTCCCCATAAATGAACCTTGGGAAAAACTTCTCAAGACTTTTGGGGGGCCATGGATTACACCTCTCAAGTTTATTGGTGAGTCTATGACATTTTGTGAAGAGGGCAATTAGAGGATTTGGTGGACCTAAGGGTGGTTTTTGAGGTGGAACTATTGAATAGGTGGTGGTCTACCAGGTGGTTGGAGTGGAGGTGGAGTTGAAGAAGATGATGTAGGTTTGAATGGAAGTGGTTGAATTCAGGGTATTCCTTTATCATTGCATGGTAAATAGAAGTGGGTAAGCTCAAGAAATTCATGGGTACTTGGTGAAGATCTTAACACTTGCTCAAATGGGGATTCTAGATCGAAACCCTCTAGTTTACATCAACTCTAGAAAAAGAGCACCTTTGTGGAAGTACACTGATCCACCTCACAATAGGTGTATCATAGTCATGCTCTAGGCCATGCTAAGGAATAATATATTCAAACTAAGGACTATTTTTGCCACTATGAGGTAGATTTAATTTTGTCAACCTAGGGACATATACTTGAAATGGTTGGCATAGTATGTGCACTAGTTCTCTTAATGAGTCACTAAGCTTATGTTATAGGAAAGTAAAATGCTAGGAAAAGAACTTACACTATTTTTGTAGGAAACTGACACACTTAACTCTATGAATATAGGAAATGCAATGAAAGGATAACAAATATTCCAACTCATTTCATCCACTATAACTGTTCTCACATATGCTGTAGGAACATTCACAAAGTGTGATGCTACAAGAAGGAACTTACAACTTCTACTTACAACACTATGAATGTTTGGAAATAAATGTATTCTATCCTAATCTAATCCACCTTCCAAATGGGCCCCCTTGGTAAACTTCACTAAACTACTAACACAAGATAGAATCCAAAAACTATTTCATTAGATTTCAAAAATTCATTACATAACATAGAACTATAAAAACACAATTGTAAAAGTTAATTGTCTATGCTCATAAACTCTTTCTTTTGACTAGCTAAACTAAAACACTTGGGTCAATTCCTATATATAGGAGATCAACACTTATTCCATAACAAAAAAGTAAATGACCTAGCTTTAAATCCACAAGAGAGAAAAAAGGAAATAACAACTCATGGCTGGAAGAAGAAATAATAGCTTAAGGCAGGAAGCATAAAGTGTAAACATCTGCTTGCCATAGAATAAATGAAGAGAAGGAAATAAGTCTTCATAGCTCCTCCTTACTCACTACCATGTCTTTTGGAACCATTAAAACTTTCCTCACCATGGCTTCTCCTTAACATTCTCTTGTCCTTGAATGTTGGTGATGCTCAACTTTTGAATTCTTCCAATCATCTTTCTATCTTCATTAATAAGTTAATTACAATACAAAGACATGTTTACAAATAAATATTTATCAAATTAAATTCAAATATAAGAACACACATTTTAATAACTATATAAGATAATACATAATATATATAATACTAGCAAAAGATGGCATAGTTTCTAACCATAGGTTTAGTAAACAAAGGTCCACAAATGTTTTGAAACAAATAAAATAGAGTATGAACAAAGTGTCTTAAAACTATCATGAAATAAAGGCAATATTTAGTCTCATCATACACTTTCTCACAAAAAATGAAATGAACCATAGAGTTTTTCACGCTTGCAGACTTACGCACCTAAATTTCTTAAAAACTCAAAAAAATTTCTAAACTCACAAAAAATGCACAATTTTCAATCATTGGCAGATTTTCCTTCTATTTTGAAAATCAAAATATCAGCCCTCCTTCAAGTGCCACTTCTATTGAGTTGTCGTTATGTTCGATGCTAGACAATAGGAATTCTTTTGAACTCCTCTCTTGAAAAGTCAATCCTATGAATCAACTCCAAGGTTCTAGGTGATCTCATGACCTACTAGAATCTGTCCACTTGAAGATAAATGTGATTATTCACAAGGAGGCCTTTGCTAGTTTTTTTGATTTTAGATGAGATGTAAAACCTGTTCACTATTTCAAAATTAAAAAATGCAAAAAAGAAAAAATGTCTTTTTGTATTTTTTATGTTTTCCAATGAATGTAATCTAATGATGCAATTAATATGAATTCCTAATCTAACAAGGGGGTTAGTAAATCAAATAAGAATAACTTTAAAGAAAATAATGTGAAAATAAAATCCTAGTGGACATAAGTTATGAAAACAACACATTTGCAAGTTAAGCTTTCAAAGAAATCATTAGGTAACCAATGAAAATAGGAGCAACATTTCCTTGACTTCACTGATGCAATCGTCAATGTGAAACTTTAATAATCGTATGCTATTTCACTCTTCATTAAATTTCAAGGCCATAAAAAGTGCACTCATGTGAGACAAGGAGTTATGTATACACAATTTGATGATTTCTTCTTGAGCTAGATACATCAGCAAAATTCATTAAAATTATAGCAACCATAAGAACTAAAAGAGATCACACAACTAGAAACAAAGCAATAAAATTTTTGCTCAATCATAATTCCATGAACATAAATTCACAAAACAATGACACATTTAAGCAAGAATCACTACACTCCAAATGTGAGCACCAAAAGCATAATTTTGTTGAAAAATAATGGCAGCTCCAATTACATATTACAATAGAATATTTATAAGAAATCATCTCCTCAGTTTTTATTGAGAGTGAGAGATATCTTCATGCAATAAAATGCTTTTAATTTAATAAAACAAACTAATTACACACAAACTAACAATCTAACTAGTGCTTAGTAGGACTTCATCCATTTTTTATTCATTAATTGGATGCATGAACCTTTATATGTCATAAGACAAAGAATTTATGAGAGAAAAAGAATAAGAAAGCCTTTAGTGGAAGTAGAAGAGTCTAGATGTGTCAAAAATAGAAGATGATCCTTCACTCAATGTCTGTTGAAGTTAAACTACCATTAGAATGTGTTTCCAATGCATGGAAAGCTCTATTTTTGGAACTAGCAGTTAACTATTAGTGCACCTCTAGAAAAGTACACCAGCTTGCCTACGTACCTATGCACTTACATAACTATGCACCTACACAACTCAAAAGTACAAAAATACAAAACTCTATTGAGTGTCAAAACTAAAATTCTATCTTTTGGGTTTTGTCACCCTTCATCCCAAAGCTATGTTTGGATGTTTGCCCTTGAATTTCTAATAATCTCTATAATTTTGACCACATTTGATAAGTCCAAAGTATCATATTTATCTTTGACCTTTTGTCTATAGTTGTCTACTTTAATTCGAGTATCAACAAAATCCCTGAGTTTTGTATCCAACTCTAGCAAGGTGTTCTCTATCCTAAATTCTTGCCTAATGTCATCCTCATTAGAATATTCCTCAAAAATCTTTTGGAACTTTTCTACTACCACTTCTATAGGTATTAGTTTCTCCCATTCATCATCTTCAAAAATATCAAGACATGTGTCACTATAGTTATTCTCTGCTTCCCAAAATTTGCTCCCGAGCTTGGTCCTTGAGTTGGTGGATCTCCAAATGTAACGTTTCCATTACCTTATTATTGTTTGATATCTTCTCAATCCAATCATCAATTACATATAATTCCTCCTCTGTATATAGATCTATCAAAATCCTATACCTCTACGCTTTTATGGCTTGCAAAACCTATAAATCCTTACTCCATGCCTATACTTCATCCATTATACTAAAATCCTATTTCAAAATTGCTACCATCTTATCTACATTTTCATGTGTAGCATATAGTAACTTCAAATTCCCTCATATGATTGAGTCACCCTTTTCCTCAAAACTTTCCTGCCATTGCTAACAGGCTTTCAATAATGGATTTAGATGCACAACTCCCCCTTCTCTAAGTATAGTGTTTAGAGTCTCTTCAAGGTGATGAGGATCTAGATGACCAAAAACTTTGGATAAATATCCTTGTAGGATTTAATTTTTCCTACAAAGTATCCTAAGTTCACCCCCCTCTTCCTCTAGGATTCTGAAGACTTCCTTTATTCCCATTGTTACCATCAATCTGGCCATATCCAATGTAGGCTTCTTGAGCATGACCTCTTAGATTTGATAGTTTTATGGGATTAATTCTTCTACATCTATATCCTAAGGAGGGATAGCCACTTGTGCAAATAAATCTTAAACCCAAGTACTATTGATAAATGTCAAGGCTCTTACTTCCTATGATGAAGACTTGGGTTTATTCAGAACTTCAAAAAACTCTATCATATCATCTTCATCAGCACAAAATTGTGGCTTCCTATTTCTCATCATTTCCTTCCTTAGCAACCTTGAAACTCATTCAACTAAAGGCCCAGCTCTAAAGGATGAAGGAGTATGCTTAGTTAGCTCCTTTCCCTTATCACTCCTCTCAAGAGTTCTTTCTCTTTGCAATGGCTCTCCCTTAGTGGTCTCAATTTTTGTGGAGCTTATAGTTTGAACCTTAGTAGCTTGGGAGGCTTGCTGAGAATACTTGACCATTCTTCCCTCTTTATACACTTCATTAGTTTCTATTAGATGTGGTTCTTCCTCTTGTAAAGTCTTTCTTTGAACCTATTCTTCTTCTAAACTTGGAGGCAAAGGAGAAATATAACCTTTATCCACCACTAAAACCTATATTGGGGATGAAGGAGTAAGATCAAGACCCTATGATTCTAGAGGCATCTACATGTAGTCCTCCTATTGGGGCTCACCTATCGGGGTATCCTTGATCTTATCCCTAATTAGCTCTATCCCTAAAAGCATAAAATAAAAATCTAACATCTTGAATATGTCATTGAACTCTTCATTCTACTCATCTACCTATTGTTGTACTTCATCCTACAAACTACTTATTTCCAAAGGTTCTTCTCGGATAGATGTTAGTGTCACCTTGGAACTTCTCCTCCTTTCTTATTCTGTGACTCTATCTAACTGAGTTCTTTTTTGTAAGGGCACATCTTCATCCTCATCTTCCTCATCATCTTCTTCTTCTTCTCCCTCAAGAATTGTTTCTAGGACAGATGGAAAAGGAACCATCCTCCTAATCACCCTTTCCCTCTTCTTCATGGGGATCTTGATCTTTTTTGATTTCTTAGAGGTGGAAGAGAATGATGGTTCTATATGCGAAGGAGGATAGATTTTTTTGGTTTCACCCTCTGTGACTACAAGGCTAGGTGCAATTAGTGGCAATTGAGGATTTGGCTGGTATTGAGAAGCTCCAATATCTTTTGGCCTTTGCACATTTGCTTCCTACTACTAAGGAGGTGCCTAGACTTGACCCTCTTCAATTTTTGCTCTTTGAGGAGAACTCATCATTCTCTTGCCCTTTAGTTTCTTCTCCATAGGGAAATGGTATCCAACTAGTTGATCAAGTTGGTATACTATTTTTAGCTTTATTGGTGACTAGGCTACAAAGCTAGGGATGGTGATCTTCTTCCCTCTTCCGTTGACTAGGTGGTCTTATTCATGAAAAATTATAGTCTTAGGTATTAGATCAAGTTGAAATGGTTTCTTGATCCAATCCTATGTCATCTTAATTACATGCCTTGCCTGATGATTTATGTCATCATTCTCCTCTTTGTCAACCTCTGTGTTCATTATGGGCCTTTCCCCAATTTTATTTGTGTGGTCGAGTAGCTCCAAAAATCTTGTTGCAATATCTCCTTGGGAATGCTTATATTTAGGGCCTTCTTAGCCAAATACAAAGTCATCCTAAAATAGTCCCTGATACAAACATAATAATCATTTGTCGCATTCATCTAATGATCCTCAATGGCTTCTTCGTTCTAAAATTTCCTACCCATAAGACTCTGGACTTTCCCAATATTATTAAAACATAGCTTGGGAGAATTGTACTCCTCAAGGGGATATTGATCCCACTCCTATTCAAAAGAAAAAATATCTTGTTTCCACTTAACTTGATATGGTCCTATGACTAGGGGCTATGTCGAACATGGTATTCATTGTCTCTTGACCCTATCATATGTAGATTCAATCTATCATGCAATCTCCAATAGAATAAGTCTATCACTAAGATATCAAGGGAGATTCTTCAGATTGATAGTGGAACTAGCTACCCTTAGATATGGAAATGTTTTAAACTAAATGAAATAGGCCCCAAGTGTTGTTATCTATGCCACTACATCATTAGATAATCTTTTGGCATAATCACCCTCAATGAATTGAATGATAGCAAATATGAATGTACCATTCACGATTTTTTATTCCTTACTTTCACCCAAAAGCTTCTTCCTTACTAACTAGGGATAGACAATATATGGACAAGCATTTGGATCCTTCATGCTACCCTTCCTATATAACTCGGGATAGTTTGTTACCCTTGTAGCTAGAAAATACACCAAATATGAAGTCATATAGAATTTCTTTATATTTTTAACTACCTCTAATTATTCACATAGTTTTTCACTCAATGTGGTGGCTGAGTCAAGTGGCATCCTTGTTGTCTTGGTAGTCTCAATAAAATTTACCATGAAAACATTCAAGTGTCCAGCTATTGGTAGACTCATTACTCTACTCAAAAAAATGATAGAGTATCCAATATCTTTTTTCATGTACCCCTTTATTATATCCACATGTCTTGTTACCTTCCCTAGAGGAGTATTCTCAATAAGATAAGAGGACTAGATGATCTCAGTTTCCTCACTTAGTTGTTCTCTATACCACCTTTCTACTAGCTCTTAGGTGAGTCTGATGAATTGACCTACCCTAGGGAGATGAAATAGCCTCTCAATGGTGTCAAGTTCGAGGTCAAGGAAAAATTCTCTAGTTACACTCTTTACCACCCTTTCCTCAAGAACATAGTGTTGTGCATGTGTCATGATGAGCTATGAGGATTGTATTGATGTTGGGTGTGAAGCTATGTTCACCAACCCTAATCAGATTAAGGCAGAAATCAAAGCTAATCTATTAGTGGGATTATTACATATCCTTAAGAGTTCCCCCAACTTAGTGTGCCTCAAATTTGTTTCCTTGATCTCTATGTAATCTTGGAACCTTGATTTTGATGGAATGCCTTGGAACTTGAACATAATGGGCTTTGGTGTCATTTTCTCACTGGATGAAGATGTCATTATATCTACATGAAAAAAGGAATATGTCCATTAGTTCAAAATCTAAATGAGAAGATTATGATAATATTTAGTCTCATCCCAAAAAAAAACTCAAAAATTTAAATGCACAAAAAACAACCCCATATCCCTCTTTTCTTAAAATAAAATTTCAAATATAAGTTGCATACTTGCGTGCCAGATTAGGTGCATAGGTGTGCACCTTATCTTCTTTTGGTGTTTTGTGTTGTCATGGGTATGTACTATTGCACCAAAATTAGGTGCACAAGTGTGTACCAAACATTGGTTTTGGGTTTCATTTTTAAGTATTTTAACTCTTTTTATGTGCCAAGGTGCACACTAGCACACCTATCCAGGTGCACCAGTGTACACCTCATCTTTTGAGTTTTGTGTGTTCTTTAGAGGGGTGTGCAACAATGCACTAGATCAAGTGTGCTACTACACACCATTCAAGAGTTTGTATTTTATTTTTATTTTGAGCTCACAAGTTGGGGTGCACATGAGTGCAAATAGACTGGTGTGCAAGTGTGCTGACACACAAAAATAATTTTTGAGTTTGTATCTACCAAGCAAGTTCGGCTAATGAAGGATTTCCTTGTTTTGGCATATTGAGCTCAATTTTTCTAAGTTTTATTTGAGCTAACTTGACAATATAAAAGATATAAATAAAAGGTCAAGTTGAGGGATAAAATGTGTGAAGTATGTAAATGCATGTAAGATTTTTGAAGATCTAATGATGTTGAGATGAAGTGAATTAGAAGGATAAGTAGAATATCCTTGAGAAGGTGAAAAGATATATTTGATCAAGAAGGATCAGGTATAAACCAAAATTGATATTTGTATTCTACAATTTAGTTGCATAAAAAATTAGGTCATGCCATTGTTACTCTCTAACCATTGTGGTTGTGATCTAAATCTCTTAATATCCTCTAACAAGGTGGAAGTTCTATTGAATTTTCTAAAGACCTCCTAATAGGGTTATTAAATCCTCTAAAAAGGTCACACCTAACTATTTTTTTGTAACCTTTAGCAATGTTGGATCCTAATAGGGCCCACTTTAGAAGAGTGAAAATCAATAACTAGTTGCAATTGGTGGTTTTTCCCAAATTGGGCTTCCACGTTAAATCTTGGTGTCAAATGTATTCATGCTATTTCTTCTTATGTGTTTGCAACTATGTTAAAGTAATAAGTAATCACACATAACATCTTAATATTTATATGATAAGTGTTTGTTGGGCATATTCAGTATTTACCAAGTTGCAACATTTTTGTGTATTTGCAGAGCATCACTAGAGTTTAGTTTTAGAGATTATTTTGTATTGAGATCTAAGGGATATGGGATTTATTTTTTTAGTAACTAATTCACCCCTCCCCTCTCAGTTACTCCTCTTATATTTCCAACATCCATAAGTGCTTCCAACTTGCTTTAAAAGTGGAAGAGAAGAACAAGAAGAAGGAAGACTCAAACTTTAGACAGGGAGGTAAGGGCAAAGATGAAAGAGGTCAAAGAGGCTATCATGGAAAGGATAAGATTTTGGGTCACATGGAGACAAAAAGGCTATTGAAAAATACAATGAGAGTTAAAGAAGAGGGGGTTTCAGCAAGGGTAGAGGCTCTAAAACTAGTTGGAGAGGAAGTAGTAGAAACTAAGGGAGAGGATCCTACTTTTTGATCATGAATTTCTACCATTACAATTAGCTAGGAGACCTACATATAGCTACCCTAAAAAAGGCTCAACTTCCCTAGGAAACACAAAAAGGGTCAACTATGTGCAAGAAGAATCTAGTGGTAGCAACAAACACTCTGAGGTACCCCAAGAATTAGAGGAACGGGAAAATTTGATGATAAGAAGGACATTGATTAGGGAACCATTTAAAGAAGAATTGAGTTAAAGAAGGGCACTCTTTAGTATTAGATGCAAAATCATGGGTAAAGTGTGTGGACACATCATTGATTTAGGCCCAACTAATAACATAATCAGTGAAGAGTAAATTAGCAAGATGAAGCTTAAAATAATTCCACATGCCAACCCATATAAGGTCACATTGCTTAATAAAGGACAAGATATTCTTTTTGGAGAGCAGAAATGGGTAGAGTTCATTGTAGGGAGATACAAGGATAGAGTTATATGTGATATATATTCTTCCCATGGATGCATGCCACCTTCTACTTGGAAGGCTAGGGAAATTTAATAACCAATCCATATATGATGGAACTAAAACTATCTACTCATTCAAGAAGGATGGGGTCACTTTCAAGATCCAATCCTTACAAGAAGAAGGAGAGTTGAAGACCTCAAGTCTAAGTATGCTCATGGTTAGTGATAAGGAGTTCCTCAAGACCCTAGACGAAGGAGATGGAGTTAAGTTTGCATTGGTTTTGGAACCTAAAGATGAAACTACTTCCAAGAAATCAAAGATCCCAAGGGAGATACAAGAATTACTTAAGGAGTATAAAACTATTGTTAGTGAAGTACAACCTACCATGCTACCTCCTAAGAGACCTTTTAGCCACTAAATAGAATTTATTCTAGGAGATATCATACCCAAAAAGGCCACCTATAAGATGACCCCTCAACAAAATGAGGAAATTGACAAATAAATCTATGAGCTCCTAAGCCACAGCCTAATTAGGAAAAGAATTAGCCCATGTGGAGTACCTACTTTTTTAGTACCCAAGAAAGGAGGAACTTGGAGATATTTTACTTATTCTAGAGCAATTAATAGAATCACCATTAGGTATAGACTCCCAATACCTAGAATTGAAGACCTAATGGACAATTTAGGGAAAGAAAAAATGTTAATCTCATTATGGTTTCAACATTGTAGTGACAAAACACTTAGTCATCATCTACAATAGTTTGGTCATCACTATGACTGAGCTACTATTTAGTCCAAGTGAATAGTGTAAACAAAGTGAGAAGAGTGATCAGTGTGAGCTGAGTGATTAGAACATGCCAAGCATAAGTCTCCAAACAATACATGTTGAGTGATATGATAGTTAGTCTCAAGCTTACTTTCCCATTGCTATATCTAACAATTGGTATAAGAGCCTTGTTCTCTAGAAAGTAAAGTTTAAAAAATTTGGATTAAATATCTTGAATGTGGAAGTCTACAAATTGGGAAAGACTATTAAGAACTAGAAGATTGAAGTACAAGTTTCCCTACATCAACTTAAGGAGGAAAGAGATGATATGACACATTCATTGAAAAGAAGAAATAAATTGGCCATTCAACAAAACAACACTCAATATCAATAAGAAGTACTATATTCTTTGAAAATAAGAACTCTAAAGAATATGATGTAGCAATTGTAGATCTAAAGGAAAATAATAGTGCCCCAAAATGAAGAAGTCAGGTATATGAAAAAGGAACAAGAAACTCAATCAATATTATTGAGTGAGACAATTGAACTAAAAAATAAAGTTGAAGAAGATAAAAAAATACTGGTAAACAAAGTTGAGGAGAAGACATCAAATGTGCAAAAACTAGCAAACATCCAACTAGACACAATGAATCAACTAATGATTGCAACTCGAGAATTGAAGATGAAAGACATTAAGATTGAAACTATGATCTACTATGGAATGAATTAAGAGAAGAGAAGGAATTTATTGAAAGGTTCAATAAACCTAGTGAATCCATAAAGTACTTTGAGAAACTAATGAACACACCAAGGATAAATGAAGATACTGCTGGATTGGGATATTCTACTACTAAAGAAGGGGAATCATCTAAAAGTGGTGAGCAGAGGAATATTAAGGGAAATACCAACAAACCCAGTTATCATTATTGTGGAATATTACAACAAATTTCTAAAGAAGAAACACTTGTAATCAAACCCATAAGAAGAAAAATAGAGGACACTTCTATAACTACAATAGGCAAGGACATTAAACACATAAATGTAGAACAAAGACCATCAAAACTCAAAAATTGGAAGGATATTGTTATAACTATCAAAATTATAGACACAAAGCATATGAATGGAGATCTAAATCTATGTGGACACCAAAAAAAAAAACATAGGTACATCATCATGTAAATTCTTATAATTGGGATTACAACACAAGGTACAGTTATCACTATTTGGGAGAATATGGTCATGTTGTTGTAAATTGGATAAGGACTCACTTTAGATACAATTACATAAATTAGTTAAGTGGAGAGATTGTATGCTTTAGTTGTCTTCAAATTAGTCATGTAAGTAGAAACTTCCCAAAGTCACCTACACTGAGCAATGAATTCAACAAAGGTAAAGAAAAGGTAGATGTTGAAAAGACAAAGATGTAGATGAAGAAGTCATGGAGAAATAAGGGAGATTTCAGTACATCAAGCCATGATGAGGTCACTTTATCTAATGGATTAGATGATGACATAACCTCCAACTTGAAAATCAAAGGTATGTATTGAACTAAATTTTGAAATATATTTTACATCATTTCCAAGGATCTGAGAAATGAAAAGATTTATCACCATGAATTAAGATGCAATGACGTGGTTAGAAGAAATAAATATTCTATCATTTTGATATATTTTGTGTTGTTGCCAAGTATTGCAGAAATGTAGTTATTGCCAAGTTATGAATGTATCATAGTGGTTTATAAAGTTGTTATGTTAATCAAGTGTTTTGAAAACCCCATAGTTACCAAGCTTACAACTATGTAATCACTAAGCATTAACTACAAGGTTTTCAAGGTTATATAGTCAATTTTTGAGCCATTTTTACTTACCAAGCAATAAAAAAAGAACAAGGAAAATTGTGAAGAGGATTTCAACTATTGCAAACAAGATTCCACTAGAACATAACACTATTCCATCAATTTAAAATGTATTTCACTTGTGTCAAGTTGCATTATTTCAAGTTTGAAAACCATAGATAGAAAAAATGGTAGTGAGCTCTTTGATAGTAGAGAGAAAGGGACATAAAGAGGTTGTGAATGTTAAGTTCATAAGAAATGATGTATGAGAACCTCAAAATTTTAAAGCTATAACTGAAATCACATATAAGGGAGACCCATGAGGCACTTTATCAATCATCACATTAGAGATTTTGATGATTTAGGATGTTAGGTGTTGTTATATGTGTAAGGTAAGAGATATAGGAGATCTAGAGATTAGGAAGACCTATGAGAGGTTATGTAAAACCAAAGCCTTGAAGGAGGAGAACAAGATTGTAGAGTGTAAAGGGTTGATGTGTGCTCTAGATTTCCCTCGGGTTTTCAATATAGAATGGATCAAGATAGTATTGAAAATAGATTGATATAAGTATGATAAATGTGTTTTAATAATTATTTTTTAACTGATGTCAAACCTACCTATTGCATGTAAGAAAATTTCTTATAAGACTTAACTACTATCATTTATTTGATTGATGAAGAGGATTTTATCAAATCTGGTAATAATAGAACCTAGATGAAAGGTTGAGTTATGATATGAAAAGGAGTAAAAGAATCAACTAAGACAATGATATTATAGTGCATTGATAATATACTTAAGGGTGCAAAGGTTGGTTACACTAATTAAGTTTAGAAGAACAAGTTAAACAAAGTTTATCTGCCAAGCTTAACATTTTGCATAGTAGGTGTTGACCATAGTTACTAAAAGCCAAGAAGAAAATAAATTGGAGCTGAGAAAAGTCAATTTTGGTGTAAGCCAAGTGAAATAGTGTAAACTGAGTAAAATTTAGTTGATTTCAAGTACCAATAAACTTTAGTTCATGCCGAGTGATTTGATAGAAGCTAGTTAATGTCAAGTGTTAATAATATGAGTAAGATCAAGAATTAGATGAATCAGAGTCAACATGTTTGTTTTCTTGGATTGTGTGGACCATGTGGAAGATAAGGTTGATGAGTGGGTGGCATAGAATCTATGGTGAACCATTTTGAGGCAAATTTAAAGAGGATTAAAGGAGAAGTTTCTAGAAGGGAATAAAATGGAATGAGAGGTAGATTCATTGAATCCTACCTAATCCAACCTAAACATAAAATGGATGATGGAGGATGAATGGAAAAATATCTTAATTCTTTATTTATAGAGATGGTTAGTTAGAAGCAAGAGTTGTCATGTGTGACAACCTAAGGAAGATAAGGAGTCTAAGGTATTTGATTCATTTAGTGACCTAAGTAAAGAGACTACATTGGAAAGCAAAGAAATAAGGCTTAGGGGTATGGATGCTTAAAGGGTTAACAAGCTATCAGAGCTAAAGAGTGTAAAAGCCAAATAGAATGAAGGATTGAAATAGAGATTGATAATCTATAAATGGAGTTGTAAGTTGTTATCAAATGAAGCCTTACTATTACTCTCTAATTATTGTATCAGTCTAGGGTAAATCATTTGGATTAAGGTTGACCTAATCGTTATTTGTAAATCCTTTCACAGGGTGACATTCCAAATGAATGATCTAAAGTCCTCTAATAAGGCTCACTCGTAATAGGGTGATTGAAATCCTTTAACCAGGTCATGTTTAATAGTGTGCATTGTAACCTTTGACAGGGTTGGCCTTTCACAAAGCATCACTTTAGAAGAATGAGAATGAGTAGCATGTTACCAGTAGTTTTTCCCAAATTGGGTTTCCATGTTAAATCATTGTATCAAATATTTTATCGAATCTATAATGTTTCATATTTACATTTCTACAAATTGATCTAATAGTAACCTACAAGTTTAAGTGATTGCATAATCTAATGGATGCATGCATGATGAAAATGATTTATGGATATGGGTTCAATAAGATGTGAACTTTTTTATTTGTACATCTAGACCTTAGATAATTGATTCACCCCACTCTTAGTTATTATAAATAATTCCAACAATTGATATCAGGGTCATCTACTTAAGAGGACTAGTTTGAAGGTACTCAAAGCAAAAAGATCAAGATGTCAAAAAGAGAACTACCCAAGCTTAATACATAGAACTTTCTTGCATGGAAAATTATGATGAAGCTACACCTAGGAGGTCTTCGAGATCATGCACAATCTACCATTGTTGTTGAGCATGTTGATCCTGCGAGAGCCCTAATTGCTAAAGATCTTAAAAAGAAGAAAAAATACAACAAGGCAATGTTGGATATTTCCTCTTCCCTAAGCTATGCCAAATTTGATGACATCAAATGTTGTGATAGTGTAAATAAAATGTGGGATGCTCTAAACACTATCTATGGAGGTGACAAGAATGTTCTAAGAGCCAAAGCTAAAAGTCTCAGAGGTAAGTTCAATGATATGAGAATGCAAGAAGGTGAGAATATTGCTCAATATTGCTCTAGCATAAAAGATGTTGTTAATACAATCAGAGGAGCCTCTAATAAAATAGATGATGATATTGTACTAAGTAAAGGTTTGAGAATGCTACTACCTATTTATACTATTAGAGTTTCTGCAATACAAGAAATAAGATGCATGGGAGGGAATTATCTAACTCTTGAAGCTCTAGTAAGTAGGCTCACTACTTTGACCTATCTAACTTTGATAATTACAAACCTAAAAATATTGAATTTGGTTTCAAAGCTAAGCTATCATGAAAGGACCTTATGAGAAGAAAAAGGCAAAATATGTCTCATGTGATAGTGATACAGATGAGGAAGATGTAGATAACTTTGAAGCACTATTAGCAAGTAGATCTAATAGAGGTAAAGATGATTTTAAAGGTAAGTTACCTATCATGTGTTTCAATTTCAATAAGGTTGGTCATATCATATTGTTGTTAGATGTCTAGAGAAGAAGAATTAAAAGGGTGGTGACAAGTAAAAAAGTAGAAGAGATGACGACAACAAAGAATACAAAGATAAAGGCAAGAAGTCCTAATACATTGTTGAAGAGAAAACAAAAGATGGATCTAATGATAATGATGATGAAGAGGTGTATGTTAAAATGAAGGATGAATCTGATGAAGATGAGGCAACTGCACTAGTGTCTTGTGTGAACTAGAATGAAAAATGGATCATTAATAGTGGGTGTTCATATCACATGACTAGAGATTAAAGAAAGTTCATTACCTTGAATTATTATGATGGAAATAGTGTAAGGTTTCATAGTGATGCACCATGTTTGATAAAAGAAAAAGGTTCTACCAAGATCACATAAAAGATTTTATGTGCTAATGTTTACTATGTTGAAGGAATTAACTATAATTTGTTGTGTGTTACAATTGAATAATTTGGGTTGTAAGGTTGAGTTTGAGAACAAAATTGCTAAGATATATGACACTAATGAAAAAAATATTTTAAAAGGTGATCAAACTAGAGATACTCTATTCTACCTTGATATAGAGGATGCTACTTGTTTAGTTGTAGAATTTGATAATGTGTGGATATGGTACAGGAGGTTATGTCATGTTAATTTTGATAACTTGGTTAGTATTAGTAACATGAAAAGAGTAAGAAGCATGACAATATAATTTGTAAACAATGGCAGTTAGGAAAAATGACAAAGTCAAGTTTTAAGAGTAAGATTGATACCTCTAAAGGAATATTAGAGATTGTTCACACTAACTTGTGTGGACCAATTGAAGTGCAAAGCTGCAAAGGAGATAAGTACATTATGCAGCTTGTTGATGATTATTCTAGAATGATGACAATTATGTTTTTGAAATAGAAATATGATGCTTTTCAAATATTTAAGTGGTACTTAGTAAGAGTTGAAAAAAATTTAGGTAAAAGTATGAAATGTTTGAGATTTGATAGAGGAGGAAAATTTGCATCAAATAAGTTTGAGATGTTTTCCAATGATAGAGAAATCAAAAGATAGACATCTACTAATAGAACCCCTTCACAAAATGAAATTTTTGAAAGGAGGAATAGATATATAATGGACTGTGTTAGGATGCTCATGATGGAGAAAAATTTTTCTTCAAAAACCTAGAGAGAAGTTGTGAGTACAACTATCGATACCTTAAACTATGTACAAGTCAAGAAAGGTACTCATTCAACACCTTTTGAACTATGATATGGATACTCACCCAATGTAAAATATTTTAATTAATTTGGAAGAAAATGTTATATTCTCAAAGATTTTAGAAATGGTAAACTAGATGTAAAATGTGAATATGGTATATTTCTTGGTTGTTCCACAAGAAGTAAAGCTTATAAGTGTCTAAATACTAACACTAATAAAGTTTTGGAAACTGCAAATGTGAAATTTGTTGAGTATATAGAAATATATGAGGCTAAACCTATGTAGGAACTAGAAGAATTCAAATCATTTGTATACTTTTATGAAGGTATGTATGTTGAAGAAGATGTTGTAAATTAAGTTCCAAACCAATAGCAAGTTTCAATGACTACTAAGTCACATACTATTAATGTCGGGTTGCATTGAAGAACTAAGCTACATTCAAGTGTCAAGTTATAGAATGAAGTTGAGGCACATTTTGATTCAAAGATTAGTGTACATGAAAGAGATGTTGAACTACCTAATAGAGAGCTACATAGTAATTCAGATGTTGAGAGCCCAAATAAAGAAGTTAGAGCTGAACCAAGATTGTCTAAGTATGTCAAGAGATATCATCCTACTACACAAATCATTAGAGATAAAGATGCTAGACCAATGACAAGGAACAAGTTGAGAAATGATACATGTTTTTTGAGGATTCAAGAACCCAAAATAGTGAAAGATGCTTTAGAAGATGTGGATTGGAGTAAAGCCATGGAAGAAGAGATTTAAAAAATTGAGAAAAATAAGACATGGACTCTACTTCCTAGACCAAAAGACAAAAATGTGATTGGTAGCAAATGGGTATATAGAAACAAGTTAGATGAAAATGGTGAAGTCACAAGGAACAAGGAAAGATTAGTTTGTAAAGGATATGCAAAAGAAGAAGGGATAGGCTATGGAGAGACATTTTCTCATATTGTTTCAAGATTGGAAGGAGCAATAACCCTTCTTCCTTACTTTGCATACAAAGGTTTCAAATTTTATCAAATGGATGTTAAATCTACATTTCTAAATGGCATATTGGAGGAAGAGGTTTATACATAATAGTCAGAATTTTTTTTTGATGCTAAAAAAAAAATAATGATATATAGACTACACTAAGCTTTATATGGTTTGAAAAAAGCACCAAGAGCATGGAATGAGAGACTTCATAATTATCTTGTGAAAATTGGATTTGAGAAGACTAATGATAAGAATAATCTATACTTGAAGATAGAGAAAGGAAAAGGTATTTTGTTATCTAAAATTTTTGTTGATGATATCATATTTGGAGGTCAAGATACTTTATGTAATGCTTTTGCAAATGAAATGAAGAAAGAATTTGAGATGTCTATGTTTGGGGAGATCAAGTTCTTTGTGGGTTTGCAAGTACATCAGATGAAATATGGTATGTACATCACTCCATCAAAGTATGTTAAGAAAATATTGAAAACTTTTAGTTTGGGAGATTCATGGATAGTAGGTACACCTATGATGAAATGACACAAATTGTCAAAAAATGATGATTTAGCTTAGGTGAATCAAACATTATACAAGTTTATGATTGGAAAATTGTAATATGTAGTACATAAAAGATCTAATATTGCATTATCTATAGGGATAGTTGTGAAATTATCTACTAATCCCAGGGAGAATCATTTGATGGTTGTTAAGATAATAATGAGATATCTAAAAGGAACAAAAGACTATGGTCTATACTACAAGAAAAATGAGAACTTTCAATTGAGAGCTTATACTAATGTTAATTAGGCTAGAAATATTGATGATAGAAAGAGAACTAGTGGAGGAGCATGTCTCTTAGGCAAAAGACTAGTTACATGGACTAGCAAGAAACAAAAGTAAATTTATCAATCTATTTGTTGAAGCTAAATATCTTGTTGCTATGATAAATTGTACAAAAATTGTATGGATCAAATAGTTACTCAAAGGTATGAAGAAGGAAATCATTGAACCAATGGTACTTTATTGTGATAATACAAGTACTATAAATATATCAAAGAATCATGTGATTCATACAAAGACTATGCACATTGGAATCAAATATCATTACTTGAGAGAATTACTTCAATAAAAAGAGGTGAAGATGGAATATGTTAACACAAAAGAGAAAATTGTTGATATCTTCACAAAAGTATTACCTAAGGATTTTTATGAGTATCTAAGAGGTAAAATAGGGGTGATACCCCTATCAAGGGCTATCTATGAAACATGAGAAGTGCCTTGAATCAAACAAGTTGATTGTCATATGTTACACATTGATGTAGTGGATCTTAGTTTAGGAGCTACTTAAAGTAATCAAAGAGCTAGAATTGAAAGTTAGTCACAAGCTAGGTGACTAAGGGAGAAATAGAAAATATTCATATCTTCATATGAAGATGACAAGTATTTGGCATTGTTGTCAAAGGAAAAGAAATTATACTAAGAGTTAAAGAGTAGTGAGAGATGAAAACTAAGGGACAAAGTGTGCTAAGGGAGAAAGTGTATCTACTGATTACATATACCTAGTAAGAGGGAGATAGTGTTGAGGGATATATAAGAAGTGATGAAGAGGGAATCATAAGGATGAGTTGATTGATTTTCTATTGGTTAGAAAAAAATTTTGTAGCCTATTCAAAAGATGAAAGTTGTTGATAGAGCTAGAGATTTCAGTACAAGGAATTATTTTCTTTTTGGTATTTTATTTGTGTTACTAATTAAGTTTGTTTAGGTTGGTTTTCCATAAATTCCAAAAAGGGAGATTGTTCAAAATAAATTGATAGAAGTATGATAGCAGTGTTTCAATCATTTTTTTGTTGCTGATGTCAAACTTGTTAGTTTCTAGCAAGACAATTGCTTATATGATTTAAATACTATCATTTATTTGATTAATGAAAAGGGTTTGATCAAATGAGGTAACAATAGAACCTAGAGGAAAGGTTGAGTTATGATATGAAAAGGACTAAAGAATTAGTTAAGACAACAATATTATAGTGCATTGATAATCTACTTAAGGATGCAAAGGTTGGTTACACTAATTAAGTTCAGAAAAACAAGTTAAATGAAGTTTTTCTACCAAGATTAATATTTTTCACAATAGGTGCTGAGAAAAGTTAGTGCAAGCTAAGAAAAAAACTAGCTGGAGCCAAACAAATTCAATCTCAGTGTAAGGCAAGCGAAATAGTGTAAGCTAAGTAAAGTTTAGTTGATGCTGAGCACCTATAAACTATAGTTCATGCCAAGTGATTTAATAGAGGATTTTGAGAAATGTAGTATGTGTCAAGCATAAGAAGACAATTAATGTTGAGTGTCAATATTATGAGAAAGATCAAGAATTTCATGAATATAAGTTGACAAGTTTGTTTTCATGGATTGTTTGAACCTATGGAAGACAAGGTTGATGAGCTAGTGGCACACAATCCATGGTGAACTACTTTGAGGAAAATTGAGGATTAAAGGAGAAGTTTCTAGAAGGGAATGAAATGAACTGAAGGGTAGATTCATTGAATCCTACCTCATCCAACCTAACCCTAAAATGGATGATGGAGGATGAATAACAAAATATCTTAATTTCTTTATTTATAGAGATGGTTGTTCAAAAGCAAGAGTTTTCATGTGTGAGAACCTAAGGAAGACAAGGAGTCTAGGATATTTGTTTCATTTAGTGACCTAAGTAAAGACACTATATTAGCAAGAAAAGAAATAAGGCTTAAGGGTATGGATGCTTAAAAGGTGAACAAGCTATTAGAGCTAAAGAGTTTGAAAGATAAGTAGAATGAAGGATTGAAATAGAGATCTATAATCTACAAATGGAGTTGTAATTTATTATCAGATTAAACCTTATTATTACTCTATAATCATTGTATTAGTCTAGGGTAAATCCTTTTGATTAAGGTTGACCTAATAGTCATTTGTAAATTCTTTAATTGGGTGACATTCCAAGTGGATGATCTAAAGTCTTCTAACAAGTCTCAATCCTAATAAGGTGATTGAAATATTTTAACTAGGTCACACTTAACAATGTGCATTGCAACCTTTAATAGGGTTAGGCTTTTATAGGGCATCACTTCAGAAGAGTGAGAATAAGTAGCATGTTACTAGTGGTTTTTCCCAAACTGGGTTTCCATGTTAAATCATTGTGTCAAATGAATTATTGAATCTATTATGTTTCATGTTTACATTTCTGCAAATTGATTTGACAATAACCTATAAGTTTAAGTCATTACATACCAATGGATGCATGCATGCTGAAATTTTTATTTATATGGGTCCACTAAGCTATGAAATTTTTTATTTGTACATCTAGACCTTGGAAACTGATTCACCCCCCTGCCCCCAATTTATTTTAAAGAATTCCAGCAAATAGTGTTGAGCATAATTCATGATAATCAACAATGGTTAGAGGGTGGTCCTATCATAATTTATAAAAGAATTATTCATAAGGTAATAGGGTATCCTACCCTAGATAGACCCAAGACTATAAGAAGTGATGTCAAGGAAGTAATTGAGAAGAACACTGGAGAATTATGGAACAAGAGGGGTATATCAATTGATACAATCATAGACCCTATAATTGCATTTTCAGTATATGTGACATCACATAGACTCTACTTGTCAAGAAAAATCAATAGTGTACCATGTTATGCCATGGACCTAGGTTACAAGATCGTTAAATGTGATCATAGCTATGACATAGATAAGATACAACTTCAACAATTGTTAGAAAACCTAGAAGCTATCAGAAAGGAAAAGAACTTAGAATGTAAGTCTAGCTCACTCATTATCTACATATTCTTCTATGTTCAAAATATTTTTCCTACATTTGGTAAGGTAGTTTGGAAGACCAATTAATTAGTTACACATCAGATAGTGGAGTATATTGAGTAGTTAGGTGAAAATTTTTAAATTAGAAATAGCTAGCTATTTTGAAGACTTTCAAAAGTCTATGAAGAAAAGATCAAGAATTGTTGTGTCTGTAGTGGAAGAACATTATAATGATGTTTATTTCCTAGTAGATATCACCTATACATATGTTCAAAGAACTATTCCAAGGGTTAGATGTGCTGATATTTGAAAACTACTGGGTTATAAAAGACCTAATACCAAGATGTTGAGGAAAAAATTATGTCTAAGGGCTAGCTACTTCCTATATTCAACTAAAAATTCTTTAGATCTAGACCAACATTAACAAAATCACAAGAATTTTCTACACTTTAGGCTCTGTAGCACCTAGGTGGTGCACCTTAGGGATGGAATGACTAGATATTTGATATTTTTAAAACAATTCACTCTCTAATATTATTTTCTTCAAATCTATCCCTATAGGAGAAATGGTCACAATTCTTCTTGTATTTGCAAGTAATTCTTGATTACAATAGATAATTATAACACACTAAAGACTATTCCAAATAAGCACTAACCAACAATTTGTTTCTTCACACACAAAAGTAAAATTGATTTGTTTTTATAATTAATCTTTGTGCAACCACATGATCTTTAACAATTTGAATCTAAATTTTTTATCAGTTCCTTGTCCATTGTTGTACAAAGTCTACCCAACAAACCATTGACCTAATTAATTTCCTTAAAATTAATGTTATCAATAGTGACTCTTGAATTTCATTCTTATGAATATCCCTCCCAAATATCTAGAAACTCTATCAATTCAATGAAAGAAATTAATTAACTCATTGAATTAAAAGTAATCAATGAAAAGATATGAAACCTATCCAAGTTGCATTAAAATGAAAGAACCTTATTCTTTCAATCTCAAAATTATAGACAAATGGAAATAGAGACAAAGTCTGAAGAAAAAGATATTGCAAAACATTCCTTTTGTATTAATCCTCCTTGAAAATCATATAATACTTGTATAATACTCATATATAACTCAAGATATGATAAATTTTCATTCTATATTCACATGTATTCTCAAATTTTGAAAATGAATACACCACTCAAATTACACAAAGACTAGTTGGACCGACTCCAAAAATAACATAAAACTAAAAATTACATAGATTTTGGACCTCAAGTCCACATCTTGGAAATCCTTTTATAGGAAGGATTGCAACAAGCTTTAGATGGGAATACAAATGTTAAAATTATATCTGAAGAAAGATAAAAAGATATTCTACATTGGTACATTAAAAACATTTTTTTGTACTTCGATAAAAATTTGGATGCAATTACAAAATTGGCAAGTGGAATTTTATGCTAATGTCTTGATAAAATTTTGTTAGTCTTCAAACTCCTATCACTTTCCATGCCTCTGTCTTGTCTCCTTTGCCTCTAACTACATCCCTAATTTTTGTAGTCACTATCAACAGATGGTAGGGCTTTGATATTTGCAATCAATTTCCATATGGTAATATTTGTATCAATTTCCATAATTACTTTTAACATTTCTTGCTCTAACTTGTAGAGCAAGTCAATCAAATCATAAACTATTGCTACACCTGCCTCATAATTATAGTATGCTAAGAATCTTGGGTGGTTCAAAATGTTTTCAAAATATGTTGACCATTCCACCTAGTCCTTAACTCTCCCATCATTATCCAAAATTGTAGGTATAAAATTGGGTGTCCCTATGGCAATTACCTTCATCTTATTTCATATTAGTTGCAATTTTCCACCAAAGAAACCATTCAAATATTTTTCCTTATTAATCATTTTTTTGGTGTTTATAATAGTTACCTTAGGAAGATCCTTCTTCTATGCCAGTATAGGTACCAAACTATCAAAAAATGGAGTATATGGACCCCATGTAGTGAAAAGTGGAGACAATAGGATAACAACCTCTTTACATCTATATTCTACTCCTTGCAACACAAGATAGATTGTATGCACATTCTACGAAACTAGTTTCAAGGCATCTATTTTTTGAATCAGCAAGTTCTAATTAATAGTTCTGACTTCTATCTTCTTGCTTGGTTCCAAATCTTCTTCATTTATCTCCATTACATAGCCTAATTATTCCCATATTTTAGGTATATCGCCCTCTATCTTCACACCTTTGTCTTGAATTTCTATAGTTGTTCTAACAATATTCATCAATGTTGCTACCTCATTTTCTAGCTTGAGGTTCTTCTAAAGACACTTAAAATTGTCCTAAACACTATATTAATTTATTTAATATTTCCTGACATTACAATTGATTATTTATTGATTAATTATATCTATCATATTCTTCTACTTATTTAATTAAATTTATTTAATTAAGCAAGTTCATTTTCGTAATGTATTTAAATATAATTTGAATACTTCCCCTAATCTATTAAATTTATTTAATGCACAGTGCCCCATGAATCCCCTTTTAAATATTTTTTCAAAATTTAAATTCCCTCCATTCTATTAAATTTTTTAATCCTATGATTAAATTAAATATTATTTAAGTTAATCCTAATCTTATTCTAAAACCTAGTCCATACCCATCACTCTCATCCTTCTAAGCCTACCCACTACTTAATCCCACTTATTTACCTTAAACACCTTTGTAAACACCTTTTAGTCCTTAAGTTTTTGCTCACACACGTGTGAGAAGCTCTTGATCCAATAAAGCTTCCACTTCATTTACACTTCTTACACCTCTTACACATTTGTCACCCACTCCTTTTCCTAAGGTTGCTCACACATGTGCAAGCACACCTTGAGCCTCTCAAACATTAAAGGTTCATTTTGACTTTTGCATGGCTTGTTCTTTAGCCCATGTCTCTCCCTTGTGGCACCTATATGGATGCCACATAGATGCCACCTCCCCAAGGCCTCTCTCAAATATATAAATAGAGCCCTTTTCTAAAGCATTTTCCATCTCCTTCATTTGCATTGTTATCATGCTAGTGTGATTCTAGAGCTTTGTAGTGATTTTATGCTTAGGAATAACCTTTCATAGTTGTTTTCATCACTTGGATTTCTAGTTTGCATTAGCTTTCATGGTAGTATGATGTTGTAGGTTTCTTTCTTGCATTGCATTTATATCTCACTTCTAGAATCCTTTGAGGATTAGCTCACTCATAGCCATTTCTTGAAGGTATTCTCTATTCATCCTAGCATAAACTCATTTCATGTTTCATTTTTATTAACAAGGGATACAATAGTTGTGTTTGAGAGAGCACATTTACATCCCTCATACTTGAGCACACTAGTAAGGCCTCTTATCGGTGCCCTTGTTGAGATGCTTTGAGGTTATGTGAGGACATTTATTTGTGGTTGCACAAGTTGTTAAACTCAAGTAGATTTTAGTTGTATTTTTTCATTGATTTCTAATCTCTCATGTACACATGTTAAACTAATGTTTACTTGTTTACACATGCTCCTGATAGGTTAGGTTTTTGCATATACATTTTGACACACTTGGTGGGACCCATGTCCCTAATTTTTCTTCAAAAAATCATCAAAAAACTATAACCTACTATTAAAACCCATGCAATGTCATTTTTTCTAGGATGCAGTGTCATTTGCAAAGATCTATCATCTCTGATATAGTGTCTGCATAAATTAGCATCTGCGCAGATTAGCATCTCCACCATTACTATTTTAAATCCACCTATCACTGCATTAAACCTATGTTTTAGCATCTTTGATATTTGTAGTGTCATCTGCATGGTGAGTAAATATTTAAAACTTATCGTGGAACCAAATTGTCATTTGCGATTTTTACAAAGAACTATCATTTGTGATCCTTAGTTCATTGTCTACGTTGTGTGCCAATTACTTTGTCATCCCTAAGTTTTTTTGTCTATGAATCTAATCTCTTTTTTTTGTTTGAAAAATTATCATTGAATGGCTACCCATACACCCCTATTTTCTGGTGTTTGTGAGTTTTGGCATCTACGCAGTTTTATCATCTATGTGTTTCAGCATTTGTGCAGTTCTATCATTTATGCCTGGAGTCTGTCATCCCCTTTTTTTGGTAGATTAAAATAATTTTTAATAATTAACCCATTGATTGATTGATTGGTAGGGATTTCTAACCAATTTTTATTGTAGGAAACAAACTTTGGAGAACTTCCTTTTAAGAACTTTAATCATTTAAAAATTTGTAGTGATTTTAATCACTTAAAGGTTTATAGTGATTTCAATCACTTTAGAAATTTGTAGTGATTTTTGATCACTTGTAGGATTAGATGTTTAATGACCTTGTATGAAATAATCATGTCTTTGGAATCTATGTTACAAACTAATACCCAAAGACCAAACACAGTCTTTAATGCATTAAAGATAAAAGCATTATACACACTCTTGAATATCTTAAAGGAAATTTACACACATTTCATTGGAATGAATGATGCTCAAACAAACTCTTGAATTCCATTAAGGAATGAATTTTTTTTTCATTAGAATACATGTTTAGGCTAGTCAAATACAATCTTGAATGCCTTAAAGAAAATTGGCATGCTTTCATTGGAATGAATGTTTAGATGGAAAATACACTCTTGAATGCCTAAGGTCAATGAAGTTTGCGATGAAACATTTAGATTTGGTACTTAAAATGAATTCACTCAATCTTGAATGACTTAAAGGAATTGGTTTCATTTTCTTCAATTTTCTTATGTTCATGATTGATTTACTTTTTTTGACGAATTCTTGATTTTCATTATGTTGATGACATCATCAAGTTTGAAAGAAAAATGCATGCTTAAACACAAGTGTCTTCAGGAGTAGATTAAAAAACCTAAAACTTGATTGGAAAAGAACAAGTGTCTTTTAACTCTGAGGCCACTTACATATTCTCTCCTCTTGTGCCTTTGGGTGATCTTGAGTGCACAAGAAATAAGCGGTCTTGTTTTTTTTTTTAGGAGGCCTACTTGGGGATTCCATCACCCCTTGGGAAAACCTCAACTCCAATTTTCTGGCAGAGTATAAGATTTAGGGGGTGAATTCAAAGACACCTCTCTCGGAAGTACAATTTTGTCACTCTTGGCTAAGCCCCAAAGAACTTGATACCTTTGGGAAGTGAAGGTGGAGATTTTAGTTACCATTACCCCTAACTATGTGCCATTATTTTCATTCATCTACAATTTTGGGGCTCACATACCTTGCATTTATTGAGGACTCCCTTTATATAATCTTTGTACATCCTAGTGGTAGCTTTATTAGGATTATTGATATGTTCAAGATGCTTGATTGTTTAAACATTTAAAACCAATACCAAACATCAAACAAGTTCAAAAAATGAGTGAAATGGTGAGCTAAACTTTCAGTGAGTGAAATAGTTGTAAGAAGGTCCACTTGGCCTAAGGTTATTTTTTAGGAATTCTTGTATTTGGTCCACCATTTGAAAGTCATTGGGTCTTTTGGTCACAAGCCTATTTTTTTGAAACTGGGTTTATTTTGTTCCTACCATGATCAAAAAAGTCAAACCTAAGAAGGTGAAATTGTCCAAACCATTTGCCTACAAGGAAAGGAAGAACCTAGCACATGGTGATAAACAATTTTGATATGCTATCAAGGACATCAAGAAAGAAGAAGCCAAAAAACACTGTTATGATAGAATCAAATACAATGTTAAGCTTCAAAATTGGTCTGGTTTTCCTAGAGTGAACCCAAGATATTTTTTCCCATTAAGAGAAGATTGAGTTAACCACATAGTGACCATAACACTTTCATTTTCAACAGTAACACCATTTCCCAAATTTCTAGTCTTCCATTTGCAAAATTTCCTCGAGCTTAATCATTTGAACCTTAATATTTTAGGCATAAGGACATCTTAGTTACAAAACTTTTGAGATTACAACACTAGACCTTTATTAATAAGAAAACATTTATCGTAGTCACACTCATTTATTTGGGATCACAAGTGCATCTCCAAATAGTGAGTAATCAATTTGGTATCCCATCCTGCCTAAAGATCACTTGACTATCTTTGGTAGGAGAAAGATACTTTTATCCTATAATCACACTTCATTTGCTAAATCAAAAAGGTTTTTTGTTTACATTTAGGTTGTTGGCCCTTTCATCACATAAGGTTTAGTTTCTCTCACACACATTCTTCTCTTTCTTCCATAATCTTCCACCCATTGGTTTGGTCACTATTGTATAGTACATACATGATCTGATAGATTCATATTTAATCTCATGTCTCATTTGTTAGAATCATTAAGGAAACAACAGATGGACAATCCTTTTCCTCCATGGACAATCTCATTAGGGAGCACATTTCCCTCTAGTTCAAACTTTGGCATGGGTACCTTAACATCCACACAAGAACTAAAAGATCCTTTCTGCAACACAACTTTGGGAAGTAATTCACATGATTACGAAGAAGTATACCAAGAGGAAGATCCTATTGACAAAAATAATATCCCCAGTAATGTTCGAACATTTCTTGCAGATCCATACAATTTGAAAATGATGGAAAAGTCTATCAGGGAAAACAAGATAGAGATCTTTCTAAACTTTTTTAAAGATGGTGTTAATGTCCCTATGAGTTTTGATGAGAACACCTTGTTTAGATAGATTATAAAGGGTGGTTCTCCCATGTTACCAACTTCAAACATAGCCCAAACATCTAGCAAAGAGAAGGAGCCCATGGTTAGAACTAGTTCTATACCTACATCAAGTATCTCAACACAACTGACATTCCAATTAAGTGTGGAACATATCCAACAAATCATTAGTTTTATGCCCAACACTACTAATGCTATTATTCCGTGGTCAATCTTGACAAGTATAATTGTAGGATGCTTAAAGATTGGGCAAGTGCCTACTAAAAAAATGGCAATTCCAACACAATGAATGTATTCCTCTTATTTGCAAATTCCAACAAGCATGGTGAAAACATCTGTGCTAATTCCAATGAATGCATATCAATACATTTTCCAAAGTGGAGTACTTCCACCACCTCATAATACATTTGTGACTCCTTACAACTTGGGAGGCAGGTTTATCAATTCCTAATAGTCACAAATGCAACCAAACCAAGATATAGCGAACTATTTGCATGAACTTCAAAACTCGGTCCAAACTATGAGCAACAAAGGGGTGAAGGATTTCTCTTTTGAGGAAATTTTCCTCTTTCCATTTGACAGATCTATTAACATGATCTTATTTCCACCAAACTTTGAGATTCCTAAATTTGACAAATACATAGGAGAAACATGTCATGTCATGCACCTCAAGGAATTCTCCATTTTGTGTCAAGAAGTAGCTTGTAGTGAGGATTATCTTAAGGGGCTCTTCACACAAAGTCTTGGAGGCCCTACACTAGAGTTGCTAATGAACTTACCTAAGGGCTCCATTACTTCCTTAAATGATTTTATGGGGAATTTTGTAGCACAATACTCATACAACATTGAACATCATGCCTCATTAAGTGATTTGTGCAACACAAAACAATGAAACAGTGAAACATTTGCCAAGTTTCCTACAACAGTGGAGGCATCTTGCTAATCACATGCCATATAAAATTGAGGATTCCAACCTTGTGGATATATTTATCAAAAACATGATACTAGAGATGTATTTCGATATGAAGATGTCTAGTCCTGAGGATTTTGCCATGTTAAACAAGAAAGGAAAGAACATTGAAAATGGACTCCTAGAAAAGGGTTCCATTAAGCATTATAGCTCTTCATCTTAAAAAAAAAAAATGAACAACAATAGAAAACCTAGATTTTGGTCTAAAAACAAAGGTGTTACCCATGATGGTGTCACTAATATTAAAAGTGTACAAAATCTCAAAGGTGGTAACAACAACAATAACTATCGTAACTAAAACAAGAACAATTCAAACCATGACAATCAGAATCAAAACAATTAGCAATCTTGTAATCAATGCAATTTTTTCCTCACAACAACAACAATACCAACATCAATTACAACCATGACTATGATCAAAATTAGAAGTTCACTAACTTTCATGAACCCTAGATGCCATATTCCAAAAACTA
The DNA here is from genome assembly GCA_028749045.1 of Cupressus sempervirens. Lineage (NCBI taxonomy): Eukaryota > Viridiplantae > Streptophyta > Pinopsida > Cupressales > Cupressaceae > Cupressus > Cupressus sempervirens. The sequence goes on from CM053790.1 coordinate 677,481,397, forward strand.
GTAGATCACAATTTGATGGTGTTTCCCAACACATGGCCCTTTGATGAAAATCAGCCCAAATCAAAATGGTATAAGGAAAATAAATATTGCAAATACGATCACATGACACCAACAAGTGTATCAAACTCAAGGTCTTCATTCAAAATCTTTTTGATGATGGAGAAATTGAGGTAGAAGGGGGACCACCCTCTAAAAAGGCTAAACTGAAGATATTTCAAAAGCCATATCCTGATCACAATAATGAAAATAAAAAGAATGGAAACAACAATACAAACAATGTAAATTGAGCTTCCACATCAAATTCATTACACTATGACTATTCTACTAACAACATATCAAGGTTTGACTCCTTGTGTGGTAAAATAGAGACAAATGATATATTTGGTTTTGACTCCATGTGTGGTCACATTGAAGAAGTAGACATGCATGTGAATACCCTTGTCCTACAAGAAATAGATTGTGATGAAACCACTTGATGAGAAAGAGTCACTTTACAAGCCACCACTCCCAACCCCACTAATCCATCAGTTCCACATGCGCCTGCTACACCATCCACCTCACAAAGACTCGCTTCTTGCTATGATGTATTATCCTAGTTAGGGAAGGCTCCTGCATAAATATCCATTTTAAAACTCCTCACTACCTCACCCATCCACAAAGAGATTTTGGAGACCACTCTTTTAGAGTCTTTTGTAAAATTAATGCATCCCAATTCACTACCATGATTGGAAACCTTTCTATACACCAACACCTTGTCTTCACAGATAAAGATTTCCAAGGTCCTAACCAACACCACAATTTGTCACTCCATATTGAAGTCCTTATAGATAATGGATCTAGTTTGAACCTTTGTACATTGAATATGATTTGTTTCTTGGGGCTTCTAGAAGACCTCCTAGATATCAATAAAAGGATAACAATCAAAGAATATCATGAAAGAGAAAGAGAATCAAAAGGAGTTATCATGCTACCACTAAAGGTTGGGCCAGCTATCATAAACACTAAATTCCATGTCCTAGACTTGGATTTTCCATATAATATCTTGCTTGGTTGAGCTTAGATACACACACTCAAGGAAGTCCCATCTACATATCATCCATGCTTGAAATTTCCCTACCAAGGAAGAGAGGCAACAATTCTAGGAGATCCTTTGCCTTTTTCCTTTTGTAAAAGATTGGAAGGTGCACCAACAAATTTCTGTCCAATCAATGATTTTGCTAAGGTTATACCTAAATCTATCACCATAACAGAATCACCTTCCATAATAGTGCTAGAGTTATCCAATAATGATTCCAATTCCTATAAAGGAAAAGAGAAGTTCAAAGATACTAAGGTCAATACTAGAGGGAAGAAGGTTACTTTTGTTGACCTAGGAATGGGAGAGTATAGATTTGAAAATTATTTGTGTGTTGGACAACTACCACTCTCCCCCCATTCCTTTGGAAAACCTTCACAACTATCAGCTTTTGCTAATAAGGATATTATGCATGTTAAAAAAAAACATTTGAAAGTTGGGGTTCACTTAGTGATGAACACATGGAATCTAATATCCTAGATTGGCAATATTTTACTGTAAATGATGAACCTATGAAATTCCCCAAAGATAAATATGTTAAGACCCCTCCATCATTAAAAACATGGGATATCATGGTACCAACCTTGGACCTAAAGAAGATGGAATCAGACAACCCCTTGAGGCTAATAGCTATCCTAAAGGACATGGTTTGGGCTCCATTAAACCCAAGGTGTCCTTTGCTAACAACTATTATATGGTTGAACCTAATTCCAAGATAGAAGAGGTGGAATTCTTTGAAGTACCCTTCAAATACATTAAGGATGACCTAGATAACCATGTCTGTGCCATTACCATAGCTGACCTTTCATCCACCAACCTACCTCTCACCAACCCTAACATGATAGGTAGGGACCTTCAGGACACACCACTAGCTCTCAATATTTGTAACTTTGACAAAGCAGTGATGGCACTCTTTGGCCTTAAGAATATCCAAGATTACGAACATGAGATCTAACATAATGAAGAAGCCTACTTTGGTAGCCAAGTCAACTCTATTAGTTGGAAAAGTGAAAAAGAAAATAAAAATATAAAAATAAAAGAAACATCATCTAGTGCAATCTCTTTTAGAGAACTTTTGGATGAAGAAAAATATAAAATAAAGGACACATCTTTTGGTGAAAACCTCCCAGAGGTGCCAAAAGAGGGACAGATTGACTTGCCATTTAGATCTTTACCACCAGAAAAGTCATCTATATTGACTAAGGACACAATTCCAATCAATTTGGGTATGAAGGATAATCCACAAATCACCTACATTGTAGCTACCTTAAGTCCCGAAGAAAAAAAGGCAATGACTAAGTTCTTAATAAAGGGTAAAATCAATTTTGCATGCACATACAAAGACATGCCTAATTTAGACATAGATTTGGTTATGCATCACTTAACAATAGATCCCAAGATTAACTTGTGAAGAAAAAGTTGCACAAAATTCATCCTAAGGTAGCACTTCTAGTCAAAAAAAAACTACAAAAAATGCTATAGGAAAAGTTTTTCCACTCTATTGATTATCCTAAGTAGGTTTCCAACATTGTTCCTATAGGAAAATCATCTAGAGGTATCCACGTCTATTCAGATTTTAAATATTTAAATATTTCATGTCCTAAGGATGATTTTCCACTTCCTAACATATACATCATAGTAGATTTAACTATCGAACATGAAATGTTGTCTTTAATGGATAGTTTCTCTAGTTACAATCAAATCAAAATTGTAGAAGAAGATCAACATAAAATGACATTTACCACCCCATGGGGGGCCTTTTGTTACCAAGTCATGCCTTTTGGTTTGAAGAATTTTGGTGCCACCTATTAATGTTCCATGACTATAATCTTCCATGATCTTCTACATGTCATAATGAAGGACTATGTTGATGACATCCTAGGAAAATCAAAGACACGTGACTCCCACATTGATGTGCTCACCACCATTTTGAAAGGTTGGAGAAATAGAAATTGTACCTTAATCCAAAGAAGTGTGTTATTGGGGTCAAATTAGGCAAGTTTTTAGGCTACATTATGTCAAGAAGAGGTATTGAGGTAGATCCCACCAAAGTGAAAGCCATCATGGAAATGCCTCGACTTACCACATTGAAACAACTACCCAATTTTTTAGGGAAAGTTATAATCCATCATATGATTTATGTCCCAATTGGTAGATAAGGTCCATCCACTTCAAAAATTTCTTTGCAAATTCACCAATTTTCAATGGGATTGCCTATGTTAGAAAGCATTTGAACAAGTCAAGGCATACTTGGCTAATCCTCTAGTTCTAGTCCCTGCAATTTTAGGAAAACCATTGATTCTATACATTTTAGCCACTCTAGTTGCCTTAGGTGCCCTTTTGGCACAGCTAGATGAAAATGGTAATGAGAAAGCTATAAACTATCTCAATCAAATGCTACTTGGCTATGAGTTGAACTACATTTCTATTGAGTGAGCTTGTTTGGTAGTAGTTTTTTGCACATAGAAACTACACCATTATATGCTTAATCACACTATGCATCTCATTTCCAAGATAGATCCACTTAATTATTTTCTATCGAAAGCTTCCTTCATAGGTCAAGCTACAAAAATGGGTCTTGATTTTAAGTGAATTTGACATTGTCTATAAGGATCGTAAAGTCATTAAAGGACAAGTAATTGAAGACCAACTTGTTGAATCTCCTCTTCAAGGAGACCACCCCATTATAGTAGACTTTCCAAATGATACAATTATGATTGTTACCCCTAGTACACAATGGAAGCTATTTTTTGATGGCTCATTCACACAAAAGGGATCAGGGGTAGGAATTTTTTTTGTTACACTACAAGGAGACCTCATTCCTAAGTCTTATAAAAACTCATTCCCTTACACAAATAATATAGGTGAGTATGAAGGATTAGTCATAGGGTTGCATCAAGCTATCAAATGGAATATCAAAAGCCTTCTTGTCTTTAGAGACTCACAATTGGTCATTAAACAAGTCACAAATTAATACCACACAAAGGATGAAAAGTTGTTGCCATATCACAGGACAGTTGAAGATCTTAAACAACACTTCACAGAGATAGTCTTTTAGCAAATACCAAGGAGTAATAACAAAGTAGAAGATGCTATGGCTACCATCATCTCCATGATTCCAATGCCTAAAAATAGTCCTAAGTGTGAGTTTCTTGTTGAGAATCTTTTCTTTCTTTCTTATGAGCAACTCGATTTATAGTTGGTGTGTGAGATTGTTGCTCCTAAGTCTCTATGGTATGTCAACATTTTTTCCTATCTTTTTCAAAAAATGATTCCCATCACCCTCTCCCTGAATCAAATCAAAACCTTTATCCATCGCACTACTCAATATGCTATCCTAGGTGATACACTTTTTTGAAAACTCTTTGATGGAACCCTCCTTCGATTTCTCAATTTAGAAAAATCCAAAATGGTGTTAGAAGAGGTCCACCAAGGAATTTTTGGTGCCCATTCCAGTCGCCTTACATTAGAAAAAAAAGCTCATTAGAATGGGTTACTATTGGCCTACTATGGACGTGGATGCTTACCATTTTGTGAAAAGATGTGTTCATTGTTAGTAGCATGGTGATTTGATACATGCCCCCACCCAAGACCTTCAACCCACCATCACCCCATGGCCCTTTTTCCACTGGGGATTCGATCTTGTTGGTCAAGTATACCCAAATTCCTCAAATAGCCATAAGTATATCATTGCCACCACTTAATACTTCACAAGGTGGGTCAAGGCTATCCCATTAACCTACACCACAAAAACATAAGTTTTGAAGTTCATCTTGAACTAGATTATCTATCATTTTAGTATACCTCAAGACATCATGACTAATAATATAACACCTTTACATTGTGTAGGAAATTCAAAATCACCCAACATTTTTCAACCAAATACTACCCTCAAGGAAATGGCCAAGCTAAAGCTACCAATAAAACCATTTTGAAAATCCTAAAGAAAATTGTTGATGCAACTGGCCATGACTAGCATCTCCAAATTGCTCTTACCCTTTGAGCCTACTGCACCTTCATCTATACTTCCATAAGAGTCATTCCATTTTCCCTTGTTTATGGTTCTAAAGTTGTCTTACCCATCAAAATTGAGCTCCTTTCCCTCAAAATCTCTCTCAAGAATTTGATGTCCGAAGAAGAATATCAAGTTGCTCACTTACAAGAGCTACACCTCCTTGATGAAAGACACCTCAATGCACTAAACCACCTCCACATGTATCAAAATTGCCTTTAGCTTTAGTTTCATAGAAAAGTTAGGCCTCAGGAATTTTAGGTGGGTGACTTAGTTTTGCAGCATAACATGAAGAACCTCTAGAACCATGAGAAGAACGGAAAATTTGAACCTAATTGGCTTGGTCCATTTATCATTACAGCCAACTATGGTTCTAGGGCATATTAGATTGCAACTTTAGAGGGAGATGCACTCCTTGAACTTGTAAATATCCAACACCTCAAGTAGTTCTATGCTTAAGTCTTGTAGTTCCTATATAGTGTTGTTATAGTTCCACAAAATAAAAAAAAATCAGAAAATTAGAAAACAACAAAAATATTCATAAAATGTTCCTAAAGAAAAGACTAAAAAGAAGAAAAAGTTCCTGAAAAAAATATTTTGTCCATTATCTATAAGGCTTATCTCACTTCAGCCCTTTTCCACCATTTCATCCCACCTCTGTGTAGAAGTCTTATCTGACTTATGCTTTTCATACATCTAATAAAAATACCTCTTGTTCATGAGGCTTCACTTTACTACCATTTTTTGAAAGACCTCTACTCTGTGAGGCATTTTTTCATCAAGTGCTTGTCTCAATCCCATTACACTGAGCTTTTTCCCATGACAATGACTACAACAACACCTAAATGAAATCACCATTTGAGCCTTAATTATTCAAGATGGTGTTTTTTTCACAACCCTTTCCCAACTTTTGTAAAAAAAATTAGACAAACATATAGGATGAATCCCTCTTATGCATGGTATAACAATTTTCACATTCTAAGACTTAACGTTCTTGGTAGGAACTATGGACTGATTGATTACTTGGTCATGAGGTCTCTTTTGGTTGATTTTCATTTTATGTATTAGTGGTAGCCTTTAGGGTGTGTCTTGATTGTCCATATTTTGGTATCACCTAAATGGCTTCAACTAACTACATGCATCATTTGCAGTATGATCTATTTTTGATGCTTTAGTACATGTATGTCAATTTCGAGTTATGATTATGCATTACTCACTAGGGGAAATGGGTTAGCACATTTACCACCAAAGACCCCTAAAAAGGTTTTGGTTGTGCCTATACCTCTCCAAATGCATATATGTCATTTGTTCCATCATAGCTATGTAGACTACATCTATCATTCTAAATTATCTATTGTGTTGAGAGTCTAGTCCACACAAAGGAAATTTGTCATCTATGCTTCTATAGCATTTGGTACATCACTCCTTTGTAAAATCAAACTAGGGTGTGCTCTCCCATATAAAAACAATGAAATACCTTGGTATCATGTAATTAGGATTCATGTAGTTAGGATTTCATTGTGCCTTGCATGAGACAAGGGTTCTATTTATTTCCCCCTCCTATGCTATGATACTTTGTTCCTACGCGTGAGGAGTTTTGACACATGTCCATTCATTAGGTTCATTCATATTACATTTTCATAATTAAATTTTAAATTCAATAATTTTACTTTGCATTCATTAGTATCTTTTCTACTAACATTTTAGGATACATTCATTGTCATGTTAATTAGGCATTTTTAGATTTCATCATTAGTTCATTACATTAATTCATTAGGCACATACATTATAATCATCATATTTAGTGGCATATACATCATAATACATCACAAAAAACATATAGTACACCCATACATGTAATATAACACAATGGATACATCTCATATTCACCATAGAACTTGCATCATTCACATATTAGGCATCATATATAAATCATAGGCATTAGTATCCACATCATAGAAATCACATGCATAAGCAATAATCATCCATATACACATAGGCCCATCGAATCATGTCATGTATATATCAAAGAATAATTAGTGCCTATGTATAGTCTGTATACAAAAGAATCATGTAGTATCATCATGCACAAATGCATCATCAAAAACTTGTTGTATTTGCACCTCTATTTCGAAACTACTCACTATAAAGAATCATGAAGATGGCTATGAGGGCGTAGAACCTCCTATATCCCCTCCTCATGGGGGCCTCCCCTATCCTACTGACTACTCTAATCACCGGCGGCCCCCTATGGTCCATGAGCTAGATGCCTCTCAAAAATTTGGCTACTGCTGATCGACAAGCATGACAACATGATATAGGCACGTATAGTAGGTTGCCTCTTGCATGGCCTATATCTCCACTCACCAAGCTATCATAGCCTCCTACATCATAGCCATGGCTACCCTAGGCTATACTACATGTTAAGCCACATTCCATTGTTGGTTATACTCATCAACCTATGCCTAGTGGATCTCCCACTCAACTCATAGCATGGCCACCTCTTGCTACAGGGTCTCTATCTCTGGTAGCTCATCCACCTCCTCTTGCATCCCAAAATTTTTGAACTCTCCAACATCTATCCTCACTTCTAGGGCTATCAAGGCCTCCTGGGCATTGTTTTCCCTAGCTCGCTAGGCCTATACCTCTATTTGTAATATCGCCAAGACCTGTTGAGCACTATCAAACCACACACACTCCACCTGTATCTCAACCTAGAGATGAGAAACCTCTATCTGGAGACTATCTTGCTCCACCCTGATCATATCTACATCATGTGCCCCTGGTGGTCCCTATACCTATGGCCCTGGTGGCCCCTATACTTGTGGCTCCTATAGTGGCCCCACCAGTGCTGGTACCCTCCTCTAGTGGGCTCTACAACCCATAGACCCTTCTATGCCCCCTATACTAGTGGTGGTACTACCACTGCCTATCCACCATCTCTTAGTCCATCTCCCTCACCCTATGCTTGCTTAACTAGTGGTGGTGCTCCAAGTACCATTAATCACACTAGCTAATGAGCCACCTACCATTGTGTATAGGCTGGTGTCATCCCTACATCCCCCTAGTCCTATTTATGTACCCAAGGCACTGGCTGCATTGACCACCAGGATATCCTTGCCAACCTCAAACTGTTCCCATGACCCCATAGCCTATCATATTCTTGGGATACCACTACGTATACAAATCTATCTAGGATTGCATCTTGCGTCCTCCCAAACTGTCATTGCACCCTAGAGGCATATACCTCATAAAAACATGTGTAGTCCACTCAATCAGCCAATAGTTTGTCTATGTATATTTGAGGTATCTCTGATCCTGGCTATCATCCTCTCCCCTAGCTACTGGGACATTGTCCCATTGCTCCACACTATCATAGAGTGTCCACTTGAACATAATGATCTCATCAATACAACTCCAAAAATTGACAAACTCTATGGAGATATATTGGATAGGTGGCCTATGCCGGCATGCAAATGGCTCACTAGGATATTGGGTCTCCCATCTGGTAATGGGGCATTTAGCACCTATATGCTCCTATGACCATATCATGAGTGGTGTCAACCCTGGACCTATGGTTTGTTGTACCTTGTAGGTGCACATGTGCAAGTCATGATATAGCTCAGCTAGGATGGTCTAACCCTAGCAAAAGACCACACCATCATCTTGTAATAATGTGCTTAGAACTTGTGTCCGCCCAATAGGAAATCCATGCCCTACATGGTCTGGTACCATCCTCCATATGAGTGAAGCAAGGTAGAAGGCAAGTTGTGATAGTCTTTTCTCTAGTGTGTCTCTCCATGTCAGCCATGACCTCTGTATCGGCAACCTCTCCTATCATGTGCCCAATGCACTCTCATAGATAGGGATCAAAATTCTCTAGCACATACTTGGGGTACATCCAGCAAAACAACACTCATAGAATCTACCACACATCCAACAAAGTGACTATCACCTCTCCAGTAGGTAGATAGAAACTTGACATTGATGTATGCCACCACTCAATAAAAGCTAAAAGCTATGTTGTATGCATTCTCAAATTTGGCCACTCGTGGACATGCTCTAGACCACACAGTCTAACATGTCCCCACTCAACCTCAGTCAATCTACCCCCTTGCACCATAGTCAGTAGATAGTGCTCCCATGACTAAAATACCACCATCTTCATCTGCAACATAGACATGCACATGGTCAATTTTCTCTATCTTATACTACCCCCTAGTATGGGGCATCCTCCCTTGGTCTTCACCAATTTTTCCCAATCATCAAAGGTCTAGATCCATGTAGATTTTGATCTGCATAGATGTTAATCAACACAAATGCCAATATGTGGAGACATTGATCGGCATAGATGCTAATCAGCAAAGACAACAAACTTTGGAGACATTGTTTTGGTGTCTTTGATGGCTACACTGACACTAGATTCCCACTGGTGACTACCCAATTGTCATCTATAGAGATGAAAATATGGAGATTGTCATCTCTACCTCGGCTCTACCCCCTTGTTCCCTCTTTTTTCATTTGCAAAGATGACAGGATGTATCCTATCATCTCTTCAAACCTCTTGGTCCCTATTTTGTCATTTCTGTAGACAAAAGGGTAGAGACACCAAGTTTTTTTCCCCATAAATGTGTCATGAATGCTATCTAAGAGATGAAATCAAAAATTCTACAAGACAGGATAGCTGATTCACCATTGGGCCCATCTTAGCTGGTCTCATGTGCTCCTGCACACACTCTCCAAGCTGCAATCTATTGATCAGATCCATCTTTTGCTCTGGTTCTCTACTCTCTAGGTGTGCAAATGACTCTTCCTTAAGCCCCTTGGAGGCTTATATAGGCCCTCCAAGGCCCCTTTTTGAGCCTGTACCCTTTCTTGGGCCATGTTAACCCCTTTTAAAGCCCAAGTCATGCAAAATTTCATCTATTCCTTTTTCCTACCCTAATCTCTTCTTCTAAAGACCTTTTTGCAAAAATTGCTCAAAATTCATTTTTTGCACTACTTTCGTGAGGGGCGCCCTCCTCCCCTATCATCTCTTCAAAACCACTCTTAGAACTCCTATCCTTTCTAGGGTAAACTATATTTTATTTTCTTAGATATAATGTCATCCTGACATCACATCAAAGAGGGGCAAAATTTAGACACTTAAAATTGTCCTAAATACTATATTAATTTATTTAATATTTTCCTTGACATTATAATTGATTATTTATTAATTAATTATATCTATCATATTCTTCTACTTATTTAATTAAATTTATTTAATTAAATAAGTTCATTTCCTTAATGTATTTAAATTTAATTTCAATACTTCCCTTAATGTATTAAATTTATTTAATGCATAGTGCCCCATAAATCCCCTTTTAAATAAATTCTATTTATTTAAATTCCCTCCATTCCATTAAATTCTATAATCTTATAATTAAATTAAATCTTATTTAATTTAATCCTAATCCCATCCTAAAACCTAGTCCATGCCCATCACTCTCATCCTTATAAGCCTACCCACTACTTAATCCCATTTATTTACCTTAAACACTTTTCTAAACACCTTTTAGTCCTTAAGTGTTTGCTCACACGTGTGAGAAGCTCTTGATTCAATAAAACTTTCACTTCATTTACAACTCTTTCACATTTGTCCCCCACTCCTTCCCTCAAGGTTGCTCACACATGTGTGAGCACACCTTGAGCCTCTCAAACATTAAAGGCTATTTTTGACTTTTTCATGGCTTTTTCTTTAGCCCATGTGTCTCCCTTGTGGAACCTATGAGGATGCCACATAGATACCACCTCCCCAAGGCCTCTCTCAAACCTATAAATAGAGCCCTTGTCTCAAACATTTTTCATCTCCCTCATTTGTATTATTACCGTGCCACTATGATTCTAGAGGTTTTTAGAGATTTTATACTTAGGATTAACCTTTGGTAGTTTTTTAAATCACTTGGATTTCTAGTTTGCATTAGCTTTCATGGTAGTATGATGTTGTAGGTTTCTTTCTTGCATTGCATTTCCATCTCACTTCTAGAATCCTTTGAGGATTGGCTCACTCATAGCCATTTCTTGAAGTTATTCTCGATTCATCCTAGCATAGACTCATTTCATGTTTCATTTTCATTAACAAGGGGTTCAATAGTTGTGTTTAGGACAGCACATCTACATCCTTCACACTTGAGCACACCAACAAGGCCTCTTATGGGAACCCTTGTTGAGCTGTTTTGAGGTTATGCGAGGAGTTTGAATTGTGGTTGCACAAGTTGTTAAACTCAAGTAGATTTTAGTTGTATTTTTTAAAATTTCTAATCTCATATGCACATGTTACAACTAATGTTTGTTTGTTTACACGTGCTCCTGACAAGTTAGCTTTTTGCATATACATCTTCTACTCCAAGAAATGTGTTTTCTTCATCTCTTCATCATAGCTCCTCATGGTTTTAATGTATCTCACATAAGCTCCCACTAGTTGTACTTTAAGGGTATCCTTCTTTTTCTTACCCAATAGAGCCACTAAAGTGTACATCCCATAAATTTGGTTGCTAGAGGTAGAGTGTACATTCAAAAAAATAACATTCCCCCTTGGGGATTCCTTGATTTCCATTAGAGAAGGCTTTTGGTCTTCTATAGCTAAACTCCATATTTCTATTGTCTAGGCATCAATGTTATATCCAGAGCCTCTTCTCTCTCTGAGCTAATTTTCATCTTCAAACGAGATATACTTATCTTGTCTTCTCATTTGGTCCAATAGGAAAGAAGAGCTTATGTCCCATCCTAAGAAGTGAATCATTCCACTTATACTCACCTATTTTGTCTCCTCTTCCATAGTGTGGGTTTTCATGGAAAGGTCATATTCTTAGAATTTTTGAACAAGTTTAGCAACTACCTCATCAGAATACCCTAGCTTCATCTAGAGAGATAGCTCACTTTTGCTTCAATTTGAAGAGGAATCTTTTAAACTCTTTTGTCTTGATGAAATTATCATCACTCATAAATTCATTAGCCTCAATGATCCTATCATCTATCATTTGGGATTCAAATGCAAATTCATGGCTCTTTTTTCATCCTTAGATGCCTGAGGTACCAAATATCTCCTCCTAACATCATCAAAGTATTGACCACCCCTTGGCAGAATTTGTAGGGCCTTTTGTTGAGCCTTTTGTGGAAATTCCACCATCTTTTGTCTCTTATTTCTTTATTCTACCCACTTTTAGCTTTCATGCTAATCTTCCTCATCATCAATGACTTCAATAGCTATTTAATCATCAAAATATTTAGGGTCAACCTTTTTCCTTATTTCTTTAGTTACTTGTGTTGCTATTTCATCAAAAATTTCTATACACTTGTCCAATTTTGACCAGTAGTCTTCTTCAAGATAGAATCCCTTGAAGGATGTATCTTCTTTTTCTCATTTTCTACTCAAAAGTACAAACATCTCTAAACTTAATCATCCTCTCCCTATAGACATCCTCATTTAACCTGTGATTAATGACATCTTCTTCCCACATATGTTTAGTAGGAAATAAGGTGTATCTTTGCATACTTTTTAAGGCATGTCTAACTACATTATAGGGGCGATATGTTCTAGCTAGCCTAGTTAGCAATTTGTAGGCTCTTATATAAGCATTAGTTTCCTTAATGACATTTTCTCCTATCTCAAAGTTTCCTACTTTGGTGCATCTACATAATAATGTTCCTCTTTTGACAAGCTGTCCTAAATATTCTCTATTTAATGATATTAATTTCTAAAACACTTCTACAAACCCTAGTCCCTATTTGTATAGAATTTTGGGTTGCTAAGGGCATTCATATATTTTGATAATAGTTTATTCCTAAAAAAAAAAAGACACTTCCCCAATCATGTGTTAATTGTTTACTAGCATCAAATCAGAGTTTAGGTTTAACAACATTTCTAACACTTCTAGGAATTTTTTTATTCACTTATTCTATCATTTTTATAAAAGGATGGACAAAATCATTATAAAAAGAAGTGACATTTGAATATAGGTAGAACCTTTTCCACACCCTTTTCCATGTTTTTACTAGTAGTATTTTTCCCCATTATTGAGTGGATTTGAAGAAACTTTGATCAAATGTGTTAGTATTTTTTAATAGGATTAGATGTATGATCATTGAATAATGAGTGAATCTAAAATTCTCCAATTGTCATTGTTGAGTAGCGGTGATCTCCTCATGTATCTTGTCAATTATGTATGTTGAATAATCTTACCCAACATTGGTGTTGGGGTCTTGAATATTTAGAGACATGAAATAATGTCCCCCTAGGGAATTCATGGTTCCATTTGAACCTAGGGCCTTGTTTAGACCACAAATAATATTGTGGGAGCATCTCTCGAAGAACTCTAGAGGCATGATCTTTTATACTTCCTTCTTCTTTGGAATTTAACTCTCTTTTTTATTTTACATGCCCATATATTTCTTGTCATTGCTTGACCCATATAAAAATTCTTTTGGTTCTTAAAGTTCATAGTTAATTCATGAATTTCAATAGGAAATCACATTGGGCCTCCCAAATTAAACACCTCTATGAATTTATCTTTGTCTAGGGCCAAGAAGATGCTTCTATCTCTCCTATGGAATGAATTTCTTATAGGATTAAAGAATTTTATTATAGCTTTCACCAAGTCAACATCTACAAATAATTATAGCATGATAAAATTGCCTAGCTTCTTAACCCAAGGATTACAGATTGGAATCTTCTCCATTCTATTCTTGTAGAAGAACTAGAATAGTTCATATCCATTTCTATCAAGAATCTCTACATCTCTATAGAACACATATGGATCTCTTGAAGTGTGATCATTTGCAACTTTTGCATTACTAGAACTAGGAAGAATGTGTATTCATTCTTCAACAAATGAAATAGGGCTTTTTGTTAATGAAGTAGATTCTTCAAATACTACTTGTGCAATAAACTCTCCTTCTTTCTGAGCCATTTCTTCAAAAAATTCAATCAATTCTATATGCTATATGGTAAATAATCACTTTGAAAAACTCTACAACTTAACTTTCTCTTTGAAAACTCAAGAAATTCTAAAAAATGGTAATAAAATCTCTATGCTTCTTCTAGTTTATCTATTTATTCAATAAGAACATGGAATTTGTTGGTTTTTTTACACTACTAAGCAACAAAGTACTTAATACCAAGATAAAAAAATCACATCGACCTAAGGATTAGCTAATTCCCATAAATAGTTCTGTATGCATTAGATCTGGATAAAATTAGAAATATTTTCTACTCTTTAGGCTCTGCAAAACCAAGGTGGGTGCACCTAAGGGATGAAATATTTACAACATGACATACATATATATTTCATTCATTACATAAAATTCTATAACAACACACATCCCTTATCACAGATTGGTCATAATTCTTCTTACATTTATAGGTAACTCTAGGCAATAGAAGCCAACTAAAACTTGAAAACTAAATGTAAACAAGTGCTGACCATCTTTGATATTCTTCAAACATTAAAGTAAAATTGATTTTGAATTTAAGCTTGATTCTTATTCATCATTTCTTCATATGCACACTAAACTAATTGATTAGTGCCTCATCCATTGGGATTTAGAGTCTATTCAATTTATGGACCTAATTGACTACATTTGAATCGATATTATTGTCAATTCTAGTTCAGACTCATTCTTACACATATCCTCACTACTACCATAAAAACTCTAATCATATTCACTAAAGAATTATGTAATTCATTGAATTAAAAGTAATAGTGAAAATGATATACAAATTAACATAACTATATTCAATTAAAAAAGCTTTGCTTATGCAATTTCAAGATAACCAAGTAATAAAATTTGAGATAAGATTCGAGAAGAAAAATATGGGGAAAACTCATCTTTATATTAATTTCCTTTCAAAATTGTATAACAACTATAATAGAACTCAAAATGACTCAAGATAAGACATCAAGGTCTTGTAACATCAATGTATTCTTAGATACTTGTAGAGAAAATACATCACTAAGTTTTTATAAAGTTTGGACTAAACAACACATAGTAAAAACTAAAATTATGTAATGACTCAGACCCTTCCTCTAGCCTTGAAATCTCACTTATATAGTATGAGATGTAACAAGCTTCAGGCATAGAGAAACTAATAGTTGTCCTTAAGATAGAAAAATATCTACAATGTTACTATCATAAAAGACAAAAAATTGTGCAACAAAAAAAATGTTACATCCTAACATTCTTTTGTGGGACCACTTTTTGTTACACCTTTTGTTTCATTTCTTTTTCGGTGAAGAATTTGATGATTGGCCTTATTATTGTTGTAGCTCCTTGAAAGATGTAACCAATGGGATTGATTGTGAGATATCTAGCTTTGGTTTTTGTAGGCTTACTTCCACTCAAGGCTATCCATGTGTATCATCATGAACTGATAAGACAATAATTATATATAATTTCTCTTCTGCAAGTCACTAGTCTGGGTTTCTTAGCTTTGTCCCCTTCTTCTCTTACTAATGTGTCAATAATTTGTACTTCATCTTGTTCCATATCTTCATCATTATTTTTATCATGTTCTAACTGCTTCGCATCAATGAATTACGCCATCCACTTGTCACAAAGTGTGTCATCTGGCCAATTAAATTGTAGAATGTCCTACTTCTTGATAACATATTTTACAACTTTATCAATTTCAACAAAATCTTGTCTTAAAGAATCAAATAATAATTGAACTTTTATAATTTCCTCAGTTATAATAGACCACCATGCATTTCTATTCTCATTTATGACTCTATTCATCCTTAGACAAAATAGGTCATCTAGTTCCTGGGCCCATTCTTCCTTATTTTTCAATTTATTCCTTTTATCTAAAGCATGTTGGAACAATTCAAATTTAATACTCTTATATTTGTCCAGATATCTAACAATTATCCTTTGTAGCTCAACTCTTTTATCATCAAATGATGAGAGATTATTGGCAATATCATAAGTCTTTTCTATATGTTCATATGATAAACTAATGATAGAAAAACATAAAAGAGTAACCTCTTTACTCATTTTACTCTATTTGTTGACAACTGGCTTCAAGGATTCATCATTTTCCTTTATCTCATCTCATATATTTATTGTCTTTCTTATTTTCTCATAAAATGGTGGCCAATCGATTTTATTAACTAAATACATGAGAGCTTTCCTTAGCTTATCTTCATATTGTACATCTAGTTCCACATGCAATGTCCATAGTTTATTCTTTTCTTCTTCAAAATCTTTTGTAGTATAATACTATGGCCTTTGTGATGTATCTAGAATCTCAATGAGAGGAGTGGATTTAAAAGGCTCCACTAGTGGGTGAGGATAAGTAATTCTTGTCCTAGTGGATCATTCCATCAATTTATTCTCTAGTTCAATTCTCTTTCCAACTTCTTTATTCTATACAACTAGAACTTTCTCATATTTGTCTTGTAATTCCAACCTTTCCCTTTCATCTCTTTGAGTTGTGGCTAAGGTAAAGTTGGCTGATCCAACACCTTGATGTGCAACATTTACACTAGTAGTTTCTTCAACTCTTTTCACAATTAGGTTGCCTATCAAGCTAGTATCATCATGCTAGCAAGAGGTAGTCCTGGATCCTTTTCTCATTGACCTTAGCACTTTTCATTTCTTTCTTCCCCTTTCCTCTACACTCATTTTATCTATAATAGACTTAAAAACCATAGCATCTACAATATCCCAATTGGGTATCAATAATACCTCGAATGCCTTTATCATTTGTCTCCCTTCTTCAGGGGTCAAGTTATTGAATTCCCACATCATCTCTTCTTTAAATTGGTTTTGTGCATCTGCCTCTTCCATCTCTAGATGCTTTGTTTTTTATGCAGGAGCATCTAGAGGTATAAGGGAAATCCTATGTCAACCAAAAAAATGTACTTAGACTTAGTTTCTATTTCATGTGTTTTCATTTATGGATACCCATTTGGGTCAAATAAAGGTTCCAACTCTCACAGTTCCACTATCAGTGTTCTAGGATAGAGTATTTGAACACCTTGGGATACGTATAAATGTCAAAAAAATATGAGTATGTAATTGAGCCATCATTTTGGTGAACTAGAAGGTGTAAATTGGCCAGATGAATGTAATTGTAATTTAGAGCATTCTAGAAAAAGAATCAGGTCAAAAGGCCCCATGGTTTGAAAGTTATTGCAATTTTTCAATTTCTGGAGACCTTCTAAGAATGCTTCAAAGTCATATTAGGGGCATTAAATGACCTCAAATGGGGCCAAGAAA
The DNA here is from genome assembly GCA_028749045.1 of Cupressus sempervirens. NCBI lineage: Eukaryota > Viridiplantae > Streptophyta > Pinopsida > Cupressales > Cupressaceae > Cupressus > Cupressus sempervirens. The sequence continues at coordinate 677,498,742 of CM053790.1, forward strand.
TGTGGGACAAGAAAAGCTAGTCTATAGGGCTATAGAGTGCTTTGAGAGCTTTTTGAAAATGTAAACAGTTCGTCAATCAGAGCTACGGTTCAAAATTTATGCCTCCTAAAAGTTTGGTTACCATTTCTAGATTCTTCTAATTTTATGCCGACTTCTAATGCAACTTCTAGAGCCTTCTATTTGGTCGGTGGATGCCAACTAGCACTTTCTAGAATGTATTCCTAGTCCTTAACCCTCCGGGGTCTATTTAAGAACATTTCTGGCATTGTAAAAGGCAGTTCAAAGTTGAGTTTGAGAGGAGGTACTAAAAGGAGAAATTATCTCCAAACTTATACTGTTGTAAACCCTTAGGGAATTTTTTGAAGTCTATTTTCTCTATACTGAATGTATTAGCATATTTACACAGTTAATAAAATTTTCCCTTTCCTATTGTGTCCATTCTGTGTTTGGGTTGTGTCCCCATCAAGTGGTATCAAAGCATACCTTTGTCAATGGTGGCAGAGAGTACCTACATTAGTGGTATTAGAGTGGTACTTCATTAGTGGTATCAGAGCATACCTTTGTTAGTGGTGGCAGAGCATACATACATCAGTTTTCACTTTGCTACATCTTTCCTCAAACATTCCAATGTTTTTTCTCCAAGAAAATTGGTAACAGGATTTGGATTTGATAAAATCATCATCAAAATGAATACATGGCAAACCTATTCCACCACAAGGTCCAACTCCCTTCCTCTATAATCTACCACAATTAACTCAAGGCTTAGCACTGAGGTTCCTAAGGATTTCCCTCTTCTAATTTTGCTTGAGTAATGAACACTCCCCCTTGGGATCCCAACTACTCCACCTACTCTCTACTAAGTTATTCATCTCCTATTTGTAATAGGGACTAAGTGGGTGAATATACCTCAATTTGAGGTGTATGTTCCTTTGCTATTTTTTGCCTCTTGGGTGAGGACTCATTAGGTCTTTCCTCAAGAACAATAGTGGTTGATCCCATTATCTATTTTCCTTTATCTACAGTGGCTCTTTTATTTTCTATCACACTATAGCTAGCTCTCTTTTGAACAATCAACTACCCAGATCCTACTATAGGAGTAAAAGATAACATCCTCATGACCTCTTTGGCCTTTTCTAGAAAAGAATTGAAAAGAATAGTTTCCTTTCATTCATGACCTCCATAATTTTATGAAAAGTAGTTATTAGTTTATTTAACCTATCTATCTCTATTTTTGCATCAGCTAAAGGCTTGTAGTTATTATCAAAAGAATGAATGAATTCAAAAACTCTAGAATAAACTCTCCATTTTTCTTTCTTGATCTCTTTCTCTTGCAAAGAAAAATCATTTCTTATTATATCTTCAGGAAAGTAGGGTTCTTGATTTTTTGAGCCAACTTTAGCCCTTTGTCTAAAAACCTCAAAAAATCGCTTAGTGTCACAAAAAGAAGGATGAGACATAGCCATACTATACTAGTCTAGGAATTTATACAAGAATAACCAACCACCCTTTGTGGTTAAGAAATGATAGGCCATAGTACAAGTGCAAAAAATTTATTTCTTCTAGCCAATTATCCTTCCTTCAATCCCCCTATTCACCACAACATCTCTGCTATCCCTTCCTTCAAAGGAATCTAGTATAGAAGTACATGGGGAGTCCCTTGGAAACTAAAAACCCTAAAAATTGTTGAAAAAGGGTATGGTGTGATATCTACCCAATTGTGGGACACTTCCAAATTAGAAGGATTATCCATAGGTCTAATAAAATCCATCAATGCCTTGGAGACTCTAGGATTGTCCCTTAACAAGAGGCTTCTCAATCTAGAGGCAAAATACCTATCAAACCTAACAAAACTAGCCTCCTTTGCATCCCAAGTCATGACTACACTCGATAACTAGACTGGCAAAGCCTCTTCTTCATATTTTCAGTTCAAGACCATCTCCTTTTCAAAATATGTAACCCCTTTAAATAATAACATGTACATTGACAATGAATAATGGACAAAAGTCTTTTCCACCTTGTTGTTTGCAATTCCAACTAATCCTATGTGGATCACTTTTGCTATATAAGATGCAAAATTAAAAATAATATCGACACCAAAAGAAGAGATCTGAGTCAACATATACATAAATTTTATTGGCATAAATTTTTTCTCATCCTCACCAAAAACCCTACATAGAGCCATATATATATTTATATGCCCCTAGAAGCGAAAAAAAATCTTTTTTAAAGGGCTCTTTAGTAGATATTGTGACCAATGACAAATTTCTAATTGAACCCAAGTGTGCCCTCAGTGTACCCTGCCTGATCTTATCCCTCTTAGATAAGTACTCTTTCTCTAGTCTACATAGGTCAATGATTACATGATAATCTGAAAATGGTTCTAAACCAAAAAATTATGAATTTCTTTAGCATTTATTCTTACCAAGCATTCCCCATCTATTCTTCTCACTATCTTGGCTATTGGGTCATAATTTTGGGTAGCAGCCATGCATAGGTTAGAATCCATAAAAGGAACAGGGATGACTAATTTTCCCAAATCAAAATTCCAAATTTTTCCATGGGGAGAAAATAATTTTCTTTTTGAAAACCACTCCTTAAAAAGATGGAGCACTAATTTAGTAGTAGTAGCATCTCTAATCCAATTCCCTCTATCATATATGTCATCTGCAATCTTGAGCCTAGGGTTCATAGAAATTAATTTTTTCATTTGGGTGAACTCATTTGTAGACTCAGGTAATAGTTCAAGATAGTCATCATGTATATTTCTACTCGCATAATCTACCTTTCTTGAGAAAACTTTTGTTGGAGGCATGCTTACTAGTTATGCAGAATACTAGAATTCTTTACTATCTAATAGATTCAGATACTTACTTGGTTGTTTGTTACTATTTCACTACAATTCTACAACACACTATGGGTAATATAAATTCTTTTACACTTTAATCACATGAGGAACAATTGTTCAATGGCTCTTAGCTCTTTGAAATTCTAAATTTAATTTGTGTAGAAAAAAAAATTGTTAAATATTACAATATATTTCTAGTTCTAGTTCGAATGGGGAGCTTTCAACTTTCATAAATGAATTCCAATGAGAAACAAAGTGGCATCACCTTCTAATTTTGAAAACACACCATTGATTCTAAAAAATCTAATGATCTAGAATAAAATCATGAATGAGTCACTTTCAATTTTCTACGTTGATAGTCAACCCAATCAAGTTTCTCCATATAAGATTTTCCATCCATTGCTAGAAACTTATTTTGGACCCTCTGACACTTGTGGACACATGTCACACTCTTTCTATGTCGCTATACATAAACATCGAACAACTTTTACATGTGACATAGTGACCATCATTGATGCATCTTTGATTTGATGATGTACATTTTATGAGTATTTTATTACAATTATGGTGGGTCCTATTTTTCCTTTGGTCACCATGTGATGTTCACTAAATGTTGAGCAAGTTCATATAGTGACATTGCACCCACTGTTGATCTAGGAGAGATCTGACAATGTTAATCAACATGAATCCTCTTCTAAAAGTGTGAATACTAGTGGCATGTGACATCAAACTAACTTGACATGCTAGCATGGCCATTTATAATAGTTAACCCTTTTGTTAATACTTTTTGAAAATAGGTCCCACTATATTTTTCCTTTCATGGGAGGTTGCTATGTTGCAACTGGTGAAGTTCTTATAATTTCTAGTGGTGACATAGTGACTACTATATTTGTTGAACAAATCTAACATTGTAAAGTAACACACATTTATTTCATGATTCACTCTTTATTGTGCGTAACACATCTGACGTTCCATAATGATGACAAGGCTTATTAATGATAGACAAAATTTATGGTGTTATATTTACTTTTTGCCCTGTCATGTTTCTCTTTTGTAGGAGGTCACCATTTCACAACCAATAAAAATCTTGCAATTCTCAGTGGTGAAATAGCAACCACCATTGATCTTGAAAGATCTAATGGTGTGGGCAATACACATTAAAATCGTGCTTATTTGACTAGGTCCTAGTTGTAATACTTGGTTGCTATGTTGCATAAAGTAAAATAAACATAAGTTTTCATACTTACAAGGTGACTAATGTAGATCTTTGAAAGATATGACAGTGAGAAACATTTCAGGAAATAATGAAGGAAAAATGAAAATTCTTTAAAAAGTCCCAAAAAAAATACTTATTTCAAAAATTATTCATCTCGCTTGATTTAGAAGGTGAAGCCTAAGCTCTAAAGGGTTTTCTTAGGGCAGAAATTCTATTTAATTAGGTTTTCCTTAGGGTTAATTAATTTAGAAAAAAAAAACCCTAATTTGCACATAAAAACCAGGAACATTCTCAACAAAACACAATTGGGAAAGTACAATGTACAAACATGACCAACAGAATTAATGGAAATTAAATCAGCAAATTTCAAAACTAATAATTTCTTAAAAATATGGCAAGATCTTCACTTTTTCATACTTCATAATTCCATCTCATGCCCTTTTTATCCAACTTAGACATGCCCATTAAAATGGCTTTTATACTTCCACAAATGGGAGTTGCGATGATGCAATGACCACTTTATCACTCTTTTACCATAGTTTCTTTTCTTCTCTTGTTTCTGGCTATGATGATGTGAAATAAGTTATCTTTTGCTATTTTTCAACCTTACATCTTAAGTTTTTAATTTCTATGTTTGGCTTGTGAGGTAATTTCCTTTGTTCACTTCTTTGCAACTTTATTTCACTTTACCTCTCTGATCACTATGATCTGGTGATGAGTTATTTATTCACTACCTTGCACATTTACTACGGTTTTGGATTTAAAAGCTTTTATTCCTATGATAATGTGATTCTTCATATATCTACCTTATCTCTCCCTCACAACCACTAGTTATGATGTATACTTTAACTATGTGATGTTGTGCCAAATATTTTCTTTGACTGTTACTTTATCCTTCGTAATGTCACAACTCATTTTGTAAATGTCTTTGAAAGCTTGTGTGGGTGCAATCAATCATTTTTCATCACTTTTCAAATTTAGATATTAATAGAAAATGAAACCATGTGAAGATGTGATGATAAAACTTTAACTAAAATATTTTTATTATTCTTAAGTTGACAAGTTCAACATTGTAACTACAGTTAAACCTTATGATAATGCAATCTTAAGCATTCACCACTTTGCAGCTCTAACTCTGAGTCAACCATAAACCTTAACAATGTTGTGATGATCTAAAATTTAACTACTTAATCATTTGATCACTTCATCACAAATTAATCTATCACTTTTCTTCAAACCTTTGTGAAAGAGCATTAAACATTTTTCATGACTATCAGATATCTTTAGTGGTTTTGCAACTTATTATGCTTTTGTATTAGTTGTGCAATCATGTGATAACCCTTTAACTTTATTGTTTTCTCCTTATCACTAGTTTTCATCTTAGATTATTACCTCAATAGGTGACCCTACGATTAGAGATTTAGCTGACTCTACAACACCCCCAGGATCAATTGAAAGACCAAGACAACTTCCATAAGAGAATGGCAAGAAAATTGCATGAAGATTCAAGAATTATATTATTGATAATGGACTTGATTAACATCCAATGTATTGATTTAAAATGTATGTAATAGGTCTCCTTGTATAGGAGAGGTGATAAGAGACAATGATAAGGAGAAGATAAGCTATCACCCACACAAGGTGGAATCGCATGTCCACCAAAGTTGGACCATCCTCCATTATGCAATGAAGTATGTGAAATATGAGGATGATAATATGATAAGTGCACTAAAGGTGGAATGAGATAACAACTATGACCACCTAGAGTGAAATTCTCCTGCACCATGTGTTTAATTGAGGTGCAAACTCCTAAGTATATCAATCACAAAACTATGCAAGGCATTATCCTAAGTAAGCTTAAGTAATTGTAATTAGTGAATATTTAATTACACCAACACCCACCCTTAAGTGCAACTTAGTGAAATGCACTTAAACTCACAATGCAAGATGGGTTCTAGCTACTAAGTGATTTTAGATACCCATGAACAATATGAAATTCAATACATGAAATGTAATCTCTCATAAAGTGGAGAAAGAGTGATGAAAATAAGATGCATGGATGAATGGAGTACTCAAGACCCCCCAAAAATTGCATACATCATGTATATACAAAGAATTATCCCCCAATAGAAAAGAAATAAGGAGACATGATATCCCACCCATAATGAATAAGCTCCAATGTAGATGAAGAGTACCTACAAACAAGAGATAATCCAATGCCTACAAGAAAAATTCCTCTCCTTAGGAAGAGATAAATACATAAAATGATGAAGAAGCCACTCTATGTAAAAAGTGAGGAAGGAGGAAGAAGGTATCCATGTGTGCATCTCTAAAGACTGAATAGGTGTCTCCAAGCTCAAATATTCTATCACACCATCAAGCTAATCTATGAGATGTGAAAAACAAAGAGAACATGAAGAGTTGGGAAATCCAATCTCCAAAGAAGGTGAAGAAGTATCTCGAAGAGAAACCTCCTTAGATGTATTAACACAATCTACATTTGAGACTGATTTGAAATAGCATCTAGGAATTCATCCCACACTACAAGATCTAAATCATAAAGATCATCATATTGAATAGTAGAACTCGTGTCTAAAGAAGCAGGAGGTGGAGGAGTAGGAGGTTCAACACTTGTCTCAAGAACATAATGTTTTAAGTGTCCAATTTTCTCCTCACATGAATTATTCACCATTGATAAGGGGTTAGGTACATCACAAATATCATCATCATTATCAATAAAATGTGCAAAATAATACAAGTGTGATGTATGATCCAAAACTCCCATAGCTATGACATCTCTAGTCTCCATGTTCCTAATATGGACATAATCAAGAGTGAACTCAAAAATTTTACCTTATGCCCCATTAGTAATTTGGTAAATGGAAAGGATACAATGGTTAAGGATGGTACACAAAGAACATCAATATATGTACCCTCTCCCATTGGAATAGAACCTTTTCCACAAACCTTCATGTATGTATTATTACCCATCAATATAAGTGGAGAATTACAAGGCTCAATAGGAGAAAACATATCCATAGAAGATTCCATATGACGTGATTCACCTAAATCAAGAATTCATTTACCTTGCTAAAGATGTGTGGAAGGAATGAGTGCTTTTCCTTTGCCTCTAGATGATTATGTAGATGTAGCAGCTACCTAATATTGAGAAGAAGGAGAAGACACTGATGAGGGCACATAGATATTGTTCTTTTCAAGAATGTGAGTGAGCTCATCAATCTTCTTATGGAAACATTTATTCTCATCATATCCTAACTGTTTTTAATAAGCACATTTACCTCTCTTTCTTCTAGATGATTCCTCTCTTGAAGTGGACTTGGATTCAATATTATGTTGTGAAGGAGATTCATCACCTTTTTCATGTTGCTTAGGAATCTTGTGTCATTTATTTCCCTTTCCTTTGGGAGCCTTTGGAGAGGAGTCATTTGCAACCAATGCTTGATGCTTTGAAGGCTTCAATTGACCCATGTGTGCTAAATTTTATTGTTCCCTTGTGAGTTGAGCTAAAAATTAATTAAGAGAAGGCATTTTGTATGCACTACCAAAAGCATCCATAGTAGCAAAGAATGTGGAAACAAAGATTGAATATTCAGGACCTAGCTTGGAAAGCATGGATAATATCAATTGCTCATCATTTTTAGTAATACCACAATTATAAAGCTCCAATCTAATGGAATTGAAATTAGAGAAAATTCTTGAATATTGTCAAAATCACATGGACTTAGACCTATAAACTCATTCTCCAATTTGAATTTTCTTATTCTTTTAGGTTTACCAAATATTCCTTTCAATGTTATCCAAGTATCATGAGGATGTGTGAAGGATGTAATATGATATAATGAATAATTGGAGATGATAGATCTAAGAGATCCAAGTGTTTTATCCCTTATATCAAACTATTTCTTTCTTTCTACAACACCTATAGTTGGTTCTAGATCATATCCAAGAATCATTCTAAGCAACTTAATACTCATCAACTTATTAGAAACTTCTTGTTTCCATTCATGATAGTTATATGGAGTGAGTAATGGAACTTTTGAAAAATTCATAATGAAATCAAATGGTGACTGAAATCAATTGATAACTCGTTCAAATTACTGACTCAATTAAGAAAAGTACAATCCAAGTATTCACCAAGTGCAAATATAGCTTTAAATGACCTATTTTTGAATGTGATATGCCCACTAAAAATCACTAAGATATGATTAGAAATCTACAAAGTAGAGGAAAAATCATGCACTTTCAAAAAAAATTGCACCTAGAAATGTTAACAGATGTGCCCAAGCAAAGCCTTGAAATTTGCTAAAAATGGGATTTGCAATTTTTAGAAAAATTTAGAGACAAAGATCCAAAATCACCTGCACCACTATGTAGATTGTGAAATTCTACCCCAAAATAAAAATATTGCTTAGAAAAAAGGAGTGCATATGAGGGAGATATCATTGTTTGAAAATCACCTTTGAAATGCTTTTTTCTAACTCGCCACCATCGCACCTTCAAAAATCAAAATGGCTCTAGATTTGGCCTCAGATGTCTGATTTGGATGAAACAAAATTTTATTTAGGGGTTTTTGGACCTCTATATGATGCTAATCTCTGAGTTGCACTAGCAAGCTCTAATTTTCACCTACAATAGACAATCATGAAATAGGACTCCTGAAATCTCCTCCAAATTGTGATGTCCAAATTGCTAAATGTTGCACCAACAATAAGTTAAGCCAAGATTGAACTTCTTGAGAAGAATTTTTCACACCATGAGAGCTCTAATACCATGTTAGAGTTTTAGGTGACTCTACAACACCCCCAAGATCAAATGAAAGAACAAGATAACTTCCATAAGAGAATGACAAGACAATTGCATGAAGATGCAAGAATTCAACATTATTATTGATAATGGTCTTGATTGACATCCAATGGATATTTAAATTTTTTATATAATAGGCCTCCTTATATAGGAGAGGTTATATAGGAGAGGTGATAAGAGATAATGATAAGTATTAGATAAGCTATCACCTACACAAGGTGGAATCACATGTCCATCAAAGGTGGACCATCCTCCATTATGAAATGAAGTATGTTTAATGATGAGGATGATAATGTGATGAGTTCACTAAAGGTGGAATGCGATAGTAACTATGAACACCTAGAGTGGAAGTCTCCCTCATGATGTGTTTAATTGAGGTGCAAAGTCCTCAATGTCTCAATCACAAAATACTATGCAATGTATTGTCCTAAGTAAGATTAAGTAAGTGTAGTTAGTGAATATTTAATTACACCAACACCTATGAAGGCATGATGATATGATTTCATAGCCTTGTTATGTTAACCTAAGGTGTCCTTTTACTATTTGCAAAGATGCACTAGTCTTAAGGACTTAACCATCATTGTCTTTTGCATTCTCACAACTCTACCTTCACAATTTATCCAACTACCTACTGTAGACACCTAAAAATCCTTTAGAAAATAAAATATTTTTATTTTCTGAAAAAATTTCTTGATGACATTATCATTTATTAATTAATTATTTATTTATTTAATTTATTTATTTTTATGCAATTAAATCCCTTTATCTTTATCTTGAAATGTCTAAGATCAGATAGAGGTGGCGAATTTACATCAAATGAATTCGAGATATACTCTAATGACAATGGAATCAAAAGACAAACGTTAGCTCCTAGAACTCCCCCATAGAATGGAATTGCTGAAAGAAGAAATAGATTTATAATTGACTATGCCAGAACATTAATGATGGAAAGGAATTTTGCTCTAAAATATTGGAGAGAAGCTGTAAGTGTAGCTATTTATACATTGAACCGAGTACAAGTCAAGAAAGGTACTAATACAACACCCTTTGAATTATGGTATGGTTACTCACCAAATGTAAAACATTTCAAAGTGTTTGGTTGCAAATGTTTTATCCTTAAAGATGTTAGAAATGGAAAATTTGATGCAAAAAGTGATGAAGGTATATTTCTTGGTTACTCCACAAGAAGTAAGGCATATAAGTGTTTGACTATTAACACTAACAAAATTGTGGAAAGTGTAAATGTAAATTTTGATGAGCACACAGAAGTCCAAGCTAAAGAACCAAAGAAAATGGAAGAATACAGAACCTTTGTATATTCTTATGAAGGAATGACTGCTGATGAGGATGATGTCAATCAAATTGAAAGTCAACAACAAGTGTCAGTTTCAGCCGATTCAGAACCATTGAATGCCAAGTTGCATTCAGAAGCCGAGTTACAGAATGAAGAGAATGCACAATTTGATACTAAAGACAACATACATGATGAAGAACAACCTGAAAATGAAGAGCCTATAGATTTTTGAATCCGAAAGATCAAACATGGAAACAAGGACAGAGCCAAGATTATCCAAATATGTAAAAAGACATCACCCTGCTGAACAAATAATTGGTGACAAAGATGCAAGACCAATGACAAGGAACAAACTAAGAAATGAATCATGTTTGATCAGAAAATCTAAACCCAAGACAGTATATAGTGCATTACAAGATGGTGACTAGTATAAGGCTATGGAAGAAGAAATTGATCAAATAAGAAAAAATAAAACCTGGAGTTTGGTTCCTAGACCAACTGACAAAAATGTGATTGGCACCAAATGGATATTCAAAAATAAACTAGATGAGAATGGTGAGATTACCAAAAATAAAGCTAGATTAGTATGTAAGGGTTATGCTCAAGAAGAAGGAATAGGCTATGGAGAAACATTCAATCCTATTACAAGAATGGAAGGAGTAAGAACTTTACTTGCATATGCTGCCTACAAAGATTTTAAAGTCTATCAGATGGATGTAAAATCCGCCTTCTTAAATGGTATACTAGAAGAAAAAGTCTACATTGAATAACTAGAAGAATTTGTTGATGAAAACAATAGGGGTATGGTGTGTAAGTTACATAAAGCACTCTATGGTTTGAAACAAGCACCTAGAGCATGGTATGAGAGACTTCACAAGTATCTAGTGCAAATTGGATTTGAAAGAACTGACGATAATAGAAACATGTACATCAAAGCTAAAGAAGGTAAAGACATTATTGTATCTGAAATTTTTGTGGATGACATAGTATTTGGTGTTAAGGAAGTACTTTTCAAAGGCTTTGCTGACAAAATGAAACATGAATTTGAGATTTCTATGTTTGGAGAAATCAAATTTTTTGTTGGATTGCAAGTTCATCAACTCAAACATCGAATATTTATTACACAATCAAAATACATCAAATAAATTCTTTAAATATTTGGATTGGAGGAATCCAAACCAGTCAGCACACCAATGGCCACAGGAAATAAGCTATCCAAAAATGATGAGTCAGCTAAAGTCAATCAAACAATGTACAGATCCATGATTGGAAAACTACAATATGTTGTACATAGTAGACCAGACATAGCATTAAGCAGTTGGAATAGTGGCTAGGTTCTCTGCTAATCCTAAAGAAAATGATCTCATAGCAGTAAAAAGAATAATGAGATATCTCAAAGGGACTGATGATTTTGGTCTATACTACAAAAAGAATGGAAAATTTGAACTCAATGCATATACAGATGCAGACTGGGGAGGAAACATTAATGACAGAAAAAGCACAAGTGGAGGTGCATTATTTCTAGGCAAAAGGTTGGTTACCTAGACTAGCAAGAAACAAACATGTATATCCCAGTCCACTGCAGAATTAGAATATGTGGCAGCTATAGTCAATTGTACAAACATTGTATGACTCACACATCTATTGAATGGAATGAAAGAAGAAGTAACAAAATTGGTGATATTGTATTGTGATAATACAAGTGCTATAAACATATCCAAAAATCCAGTGATGCATGCAAAAACCAAGCATATTGCAATCAAGTATCATTATGTCAAAGAATTGGTAGAAGACAAAAAAGTGAAGTTGGAATACATTCACACAAAGGAACAAACTACAGATATCTTCACCAAACCATTGCCCAAGGATGCCTATGAATATCTTAGAGGCAAGCTAGGGGTTATACCCCTAAGTCAAGCAGTTTTAGGCAACAAGGAAGCTGCCTTGCATCAACAGGAATAAATCATTGAAATATTAGTAGGTTGATGCAAAGGATGACAGTAGGAACAGAAACTCCAAATTAGTCACAAGTATGGTGGCAGAGGGAGAAAGACAACAACAAGCCAAAGCTTATATTTTGTATGATAAAGATGCTACATCCTTTGCATTTATGTCAAAGAGGGAGAAATATGCTGAAAACTGATCAATGCAAAGAAAGAGGGAGATATATATATATGAAAGAGGGAGATATATGTGATCAGTAGTGAAAATGCAAAAAATCAATACAATCTTGGTGGTAACTGAATTGATTACTTGATCAGTTTGGTTTTCCATCAATGCCAAAGAGGGAGATTGTTGGAAATGATTGAAATGATCATAAGAACAATTGTTGGAATAATATATGGAACTGGTAAAGAATGTCCTGAATCAAACTTGCTACTTGCAGGGATGACAATTGCTTTAATGATCCAAATACTATCAATTAGTTGATTGTTAAGGTGGAGGCAATCAATAAGATGTAACTAGAACACCTAGAGAAAGGTTGAAGTTATGATGTTGTAATGAAGTACAAGGATCAGTCAAGCCATTAATAAAATAGTGTATTGGATGACATACTAAAAGATACAAAGAATGAGCACACTGAAACATATCAAAGATCTAAGGTTTTAGCTAAGTCATTTGTAAAACTCAAACTAAGTTTATTAGAGAGAAGGTGCCAAGCAAGCTAGTAAGGGCTAAGCAAATTCATAGTTAAGTGTCGAGAAAGTTCAAGTGCCAAGTAGAATCAAGTACCGAGAAAAACCAAATGCCAACCAAATTCAAGTGCCGAGCAAGTTCAAGTGCTGAGTAGAATCAAGTACCGAGCAAAACTAAGTGCCGAGCAGAATCAAGTGCTGAGCAGAACCAAGTGTTGAGTAGGTATAGGTGCCGAGTAACATAGAGGTGTCAAGCACCAGTAACTCAATAATGCCAAGTAACATAGAGGTGTCGAGCACTAGTAATTCAATAATGTCGAGTTGCTGCATTATTTAGGAAATCGAAGATTCGTCAGATCTAAGCTAACAAAGTTGTTATCTAGAAATCTGTGAATTAAAAGGAAGATAAGAATGATGAGTTGGTGGCACAAAAAACCATGTAGAATGTTTTTAAGATATAATTGGCGAAGTTTCAAGAAGAAAACAAGATATGGGGTAGATATATTGTATCCTACCTAATCCATTTTGAAACCCTAAAATTGGAGAGGGAGAATTGAGCGACAAAGGAAAATCATACTTTTATATAAGAAGACATAAGTTAATAGACTGGAATAGAGGGGATAGTGAGAGAGAGAGCCGTGGTCAAGCATAAAAGCATGAAATGCTGACGAATGAGCTAAGGAGAAGATAACATAGGAACTCTATTTAGATAGATGACCAAAAGGATGATTGCATTGGCAGAATGAGTAAGAAGACTCAAGGAGATGAAGCTTGAGAGGGAGACAAGCAGTCAGAGCTGAAGTGATTGAAGCCAAGCATAAGGATTGAACTGAAAGAGTGATCTAAAATCTGCAAAGTATGTTGTAAGTTATATTAGATCAAAAGACCATTATCGTTACTTTCTAGCAATTGTAATAGTAAGATAAATCCTATGGACTTAGGTTGGTTTAATAGCCATTAGATAAATCCTTTAATAGGGTGACATTCCAAGTGGATGTTCTAAAGACCTTTGACCAGACCCATACCTAACAGTTTGGTGAAATCCTCTAACAAGGTCACATTTAACAGTGTGTTGTAAGCCATTAACAGGGCAGGCTTTTAATAGGGCATCACTTCAGAAGAGTGACAATCAAGTAGCATGTTACTGGTGGTTTTTCCCAAATTGGGCTTTCACATAAATCATTGTGTCATGTGTTGATCTTGAATGTTTTATCTTTGCGTGTTGATTTATAGTAATTGACTTATATGACTGATTTAAGTTTGAACAGATGAAAAGGGTATGAATTAATTAAAAGGTATTAAAAAGGGTATTAATAGAGTATTTGGACCTTGAATAACTGATTCACCCCCCCCTCTCTTAGTTATTCTAAAGAATTCTAACAATTTTTACATCAAATCCATTCACCAAAATCTATCAAAAATCCTCCATTGAAGCCCATTTGAGCATTTGAGCATACATACATAATCAAGCAATCTTAGCTATTAGACATACCTCTACATCAAGTGATCATCCTCATTGAGAGAGCCCATCCATGGCTCATATTCTCATTTGAGGACTTCACTTTGTCTCTCATGAAGTTATGTTAAATTAGTATACAAATGCTTTATTATTATTTTAATTTAGTGTTTCTAACATACTAAAGTAGCATATACATTTTGGCACGCCCGGTGGGACCCCACATGGGTCATCTTCATTAGCTTTTTTAGTCAAGATTTGTATGTCATTTGCTAATTTTGGCTAATTTTGCTTTTTTTTGTGATTGGTAAGATTGTATAGATTGGTTTTGTAGGTCCACATGAGCATGAAGAAGACAAAGGAACTCATAGTCTATCGTATAGTGTTTGTAGATTTTTCAAGCTTATAGGTGGACAAAGCACTTGGATTTCTTCTTCCCCTTCTTGTCTACATTCTTCTTATTCCATCTACTTCTTCTTCTTCTTCTTCTTGTGGGAGATCTTGCCCTTTTTTTTTTTTAAGGAAGAAAAATCATACACACTTGTTTTTAGTGCTTAAAATGAACCCCCAAATCATACTTAAATCCATTAAAAACTAAAAATTTGCCAAAAAAAAAATAAATCTTTTAACAAGTGAAACTAAACCAATCCAATCATTTGCATCCTTGCAACATCAAGGTTTTAGATGCATTCATGCAAAGTTAGGAACACTTCATTTTTGGAAATTTAAAAAGAACTTCAAGTTTCCATTTCAAAAGGTTCAAAATCAACATTAAGTGCACACTAAAATCTAAATCAAACTAAAAGCATCAATCAAGGATAAAATGAACCTCATTTGCAAATATTTTAAAGTTCTTTTAAAAATCTCATGAAAACTAAGAGTCCTAAATGGTTGCCAAAATTTTCCTAAAAAGCTTTGTTATTTGTTCCAAACAAATGTCTTGTTGCAAAATATTGAATGTTTCTTAGGTTTTTCATGCATCAAAACAATCTAGGAATATCATTTTTGGGCTTAAAACATGCAAACTAGAACACAAAATCTTGAATGAAAACCAAAGTCCAAAGAGTCATTTTCACTTTTGAGTCCAAAAAAATCTTGAATGATCTAAGGTTAAAACAAAGCACTTCAAAGTTCTTAAAACAACACACAAAATCTCAATCTTGAATGCTCAAAGGAAAAAGAATTGAATGTTTAATCACTTGTCTTTGAATGAATATTGCTAAAAATCACTCTTGAGTGCCATGGATTAAAATAAAAATTTTCTTGGAATGCATGATTAAAAAAACAAATCCAATCTTGAATTTCATAGATCAAATATTCATCTTTTGGGGCATAAAAAGAATCTACATTCTAGAAACTTCCTAAATTATAAAAACCAAATAAAGACACTTTAAGTGAGTTTTTAGTTGGACACACCCTCTTTAATCACCCATCAATTTAACCATTGGTTGAAATCTCAGTGCCATTTATGGGGATGGGTCCACCTAAGAGGGTGTTAAGTGCTCCAAAAAGATCAAACTTCACTTGTGTTTTTATTAGTTTTTCTAACATAGAAAATTCCTTGAATGCACATTAGGCTTGCTAACACTTCATTTGGGTATTAAAATTTGAACAAATCTTGACATGGAGGGCCTCCGGGCACGTACTTGAAATTGAATCTCACACACCTTTGTTTTGGGCTTAAAACAAAATCACACCAACTCTTGAATGCCTTAAAGGAAATTAATCGATACTTGATGTGGAGGGCCTCCGGGTGCACGTGTTTACTTTTTTGTTGACCCTAACTCTTCTTCTTGTATTCATTCTTTACTCAATTTTACTTTTGTTAAACACTTCAAGTTGGAATTGAACATTGTCTCTTAAACATGAGTGCTTGCAAAGTCTAGATCAACACACATAAGAGTCAGTTGGTAAAAGAACAAGTGTGTTTTTTAGCCCAAGGTCATCCAAGTCTTCTCTCCCCTTGTCGTCTTTCGAGGCCATCTTGGTTGCATAAGATTAGGATCCAAAACCTTGTTTCTCTTTTTAGGAGGCTTGCTTGGGGATTTCATCACCCCTTGGGATGACCTCAACTCTAGCATTTCGGTAGAGTATAAATATTGGGAGGTGAATCCAAAGACACCTCTCTTGGAATCAAAATTTTGTCACTTGAGCTAAGCCTCAAGGAACTTTATACCCTTGAGAAGTGAAAGAGGAGAAGTGGGTTACTGCTCCTCTCGAATATGTGACATATTTTTTCTTTCATCTACGGATTTGGGCCTCACATACCTTGGGTATATCGAGAAATCCCTAGCTAAACCAACAATCAGCCTTGTAGACAACCATCTAGAGTGTTAATGTGTTTGAAGTGACTGATTGAAACATTTGTTAAACATACACACTCCTTAGCGCAAGTATCACATTTTGAGAATCAAAAACATTCTATTTGGTTGTTCCTATCTATTGCTTGATTTTTTATTTGTTGAATGAATGTTTTCCAAACTTGGTCAATCCTAGCTTAGGGCATACTTAGCATAGTCACTGCCTATTCCATAAGTTGAACAAGTTGAAGCAAAAAAATTAAGATCTCTTGAAGCCACGAAGATTTAGAAATTTATGTCAAAGCAACCCAAACCCCAACAGGAGTTCCACAAAGTTAAACTCAAGCCATCTTAGGCATACCAAGAACTTTTAGCCAAGAGAAAGGAACTAACACCAAGTCCTCGAATTGCCAAACTCCACAAAGTAGAGGACAAAACTACTGACAAAGCGCTTCAAGATGCCTGGTTAGATCGCACCATCCAATTTAACCAACATCCAAGAGTTAATAATGCTTATGCCTTACCAACTAGGCATGATTTCTATGATTAGACCCCCTTGTTTCTCCACATCTTCTTGCATAAGCTTCACTTTTTCATTAGAGTCATCTTTGTAGGTAAGCTAGCCATCTTTAGTCATCCCCTTAAGCATTTTAGCTCATCCATCTCATTTAGAACCAAACCATCTAGCCAGCAATCAAAAAAAAATTTCACATCCAAGCCTTCAAAATTGTTGACTCTTTGCCAAAAGTTTGCCATTAACATCTTCTAAATCCACCAGGCTCACCAAGGTTATCCCTTTGACAGAACTTTGTTTAGGGTAATCTAGCTTTTGTCACTTGTTATCCCTCATCACCTTGAGCTAAAGGTTGGGATCCACAAGTGGTCAATCTCGTGTTCTTCCTAAAGGATCATCAGTCTATCCTTAAGTTGACACAATCACCACCAAGCTTGCACATAGGAAAGCAGATCTTTCGTGCTTTGGCAACATATCTTTGAAGTTAGCATCCCCAACTCAATCCTCCTTAGGTTTTATCATATAGCTTTGCCTCAACATAGGAAATCATTTGCATAGAAAAGCCTTCCCCCCTTTTGCATCTATCAGCATTGTTGCATCTCATCCCTAGGAACATTCTACATTTTCATGCCACCTGTCAAGGAAACAATAGAGCCCTATGATTTGGATCCAATAACATTGGTCCCCTTGAGCACTCAACCATCCTTTAGCCCAGAGAATGCTATACCATCACCTACCGACATTGAAGCTTTCATGAACCAACTAGGAAATGTAGTATTGGTGAATGCCATTATAGAAAAAAATAAGGAAACAATCATGGCTAACTTTCGAAGGGAAAAAATTGGAGCCTTCAACTTTGGAAGACCTTCCCCCTTATTAGATCCATCTCACCCCTTGTTTGAGAAACTCCCACCACCCATAGGCTCTTATGATTCAAATTATCCTTAATATGTGCCAAAAGAAGAGCCTCAACCCACCCCATATGATCCAACAGACCCAAACATACCATCCTCCACTCAAGTTGAAATCTCCCTCCCACAAGCCAATCCAACCACCACCACTCCACCATTGGTCCATACCACTCCATCCCAAACCCCCTTCACCCAAAACACCTCACCATTCACTCCCTTCACTATTGCTACTATTGCTCTCCAACCTAGCCTTCCAAATCCACCCATCTCCCAAATCAGTGCTAGTATCTTTGGCCAACCTCAACAATACACAACTGAGATGCCAGCCATGGGGCCAAGTAACCAACCCTTCATCACCCTCGGCTTGTTTACCTCAGCTCAGAACAAAATTCCATCATTTTCACTAGGTCCTTGGAGCTCAGTTCCATTAGCCACAAATCCACAAGCTACTACCCTCACTCCACAAAGCTATCAAACCCCACAAGCTACTACCAATGTTCTGCCAAGCTCTCAAGTGACCCAAGCTCCTGCCACCACTCTACCAAGCTTTCAAATCTAGCCACCAAGCTATCAAACCCCATCAATTCCATTTCCAAGCTTTCAATTCCCACCACCTCCACCACCAACCAATCCATTACCTCCTATTACCAACTATTTTTCTATGCCACTTCTAGGAGGAAATCCACCACCACCAACCACCAATTATTTGGCCTCTTTTGCCATGTAAACACCTTCCCAGATGGGGGTACAACCCACATATATTGGTCAAACTCCTCAAATCCAAAATCAAGTTCCACAAGCTCCCTAATCCTTTCCCCAAGCTTCACAACCATCTTATACCTTACCTCCACAAAGAAATCCATTTATCCCATAGCCAACTTATGTTCCTCAATCCCAACCTCAAATCCAATATCAGCAGCAAGCCTCGCAACACATGTAGCAATATGTGCCCCCTCCACCTCAGCAACCCATCATCCACCATTTAGTTTCCCAATCCATGTACAATCCCTACGAGCCCATACCTCAAAGCCATCCATATTCCGTTGCCCCATCTAGCACATATCTACCTCAGGGCACTCCTCCATTGGGGCCACCCCAGCCATAACCCATTAATTCATAATGGGAAGCCATGAAAATAGCTTTGAAGAATATCCAAGAGAGAAATGATCCAAAAACCTTCAAGTTTTAGAATGTGTGTCCTTACCCATTTGATAGAACCATTGCCATGACACCATTTCCCAAGCATTTTGAGACACCCAACTTTGACAAATTCAGAGGAAAAGGAGACCCTGTCACACATATCAAAGCATTTTACATGCACTGCCAAGAAGTGGCATATGATGACATCTTCCTCTTGCATCTCTTTCCCAAAAGCCTAGCCGGACCACCTCTTGAATGGTTTTATAGAATCCCCTATGGCACAATTAAAAATTTTGCTGAATTGTCTGAGGCATTTGTAGCCCAATATGCCCATCTTGTTGAAAAAGAGCTATCAGTAGTTGATCTTGTCCACACTAAAAAAAAAGGTGGAGAAAGCCTTCCCAAATATTTGCAAAGATGGAAAACCCTTACCACCCTCATATCTTGCACCTTACCAGAGTGCCATTTGGTGAAAATGTTTATTGATAATGCCCATCCTAGCTTGGCTCACCACATGACCATGAACTGTTTGCAAACCTAAAATGATATCAAAGATAAAGGAATGATCCTTGAGCAAGGACTCATTAAAGATGGTGTGGTCAATATTTATAAGGAAGTCAACCAAAATCAATCACATTCCAATGACAAGTCTACGTATTGGAACAAAAACAAGCATGTTGCAACAGATGGCGTCACTGACACTAGACATGTGAATATTGTTGGTCCTTCTCAAAACTAGTCCAACCCACCATATCAACCAAAAAATTAGAAAGCTATCAACTACCAACAAAAAAATAACCAAAGCTATCAAAACCACAATCCAAGACCCAACTTCCAAGGGTCTAGCAATCAAGCTAATGCCATCAATGTAGTTGCAGGACAAAAGCCCAGATTCCAACCTGCACCTAGAAATTATACACCCCTTGGTGAACCTTTGGATGTCATTTTTGAGAAATTAGTCAAGGAAAACCTCATCAAATTTCCTCTTACCCAGCAAATCGACCCAAGCCAATCCAAAGCTGCATGGTACAAAGACAATGAGTACTGCAAATTTCATAGGGTAAAAGGTCACACCACCCTCAGATGCATGAAATTGAAAGATTATGTGCGAGACCTCATTGATTGGAAAGAAATCATCGTTGGTGCCCAAACCTCTCCCAATGTAGGCTTATAGATCTATCAAAATGCTTTTCCTCCTCACAACAACCAAAATCCTAGAAAAGCACCTATCCAAGCCAACAACAACAACACCAACAACTGCCAGCCAAACCAACAACATGGGAAGAACAATGACCATACTTCATCCTATATAGACTATGGTAGCCTCATAGGTTGTATATATGAGAAAGAGCCTTCTGTCAATGTTATCAATATCCAAGGACCAAACAATGAGTGTGCAGTCACCACTCGAAGAGAGAAATTTAACATTGCAGGCCCACTAATTTCACCAGTACCATTAGCTCCATCAAAAAGCCAATACAATATCTTGGAACACCTTGGGAACATGCCAGCCCAAATCTCCATTTTAGACCTTCTTTGCACCAGTCCTATGTACAAGAACATCCATGACAGTGCTCTTATAGAATTTGAGTCCCTTCAGATATCAACGCTACTGATTTTCATAATCTTGTTGGACACATATCCTCCCCATGTGTCCTACCATTCAAACCCACCAACATACCTGTGGTCAAGCTAGATCACACCCTTTCACTTTGCATAGCCATCATGGTATCCAATTTTGCCATGAAAAGAGTAATGATAGATAATGGATCAGCCTTGAATATTTGCACCATAAAATTCATAAAACAATCTAGGTATACTGAGGCAGATATCATCAGTGAGGTTATCACCATCAAAGCTTATGACAACTTGGAAAGAACCACAGAAGGAACTATTTTGCTACCAATCAAGGTTGGGCCAGTCATCCAAGAAACACTCTGCCATGTTATTGATCTAAACTTACCATTTAACATCCTCCTTGATCACCCATGGATTCATGCCATGAAAGCCGTTCCATCCACTTACCATCAGTGCATCAAATTTCCAGATCAAGGCACTGAGGTAACCATCCATGCCGATTTAGAACCCTTTGCTTACTGCAATGCAGTTGAAGCTTCATATACAAACCACTGCCCTGGAATTGATATGGGCACATCCATCGCTAGCTCATCCCATACTTGTAATGACCCAAAAACCATCCTTGCCTCCACCCTGTCGACCGTGAAGATCAATAACAAAGGCTATGGAGAGTATAGTCTATCAGATGCATTTCCTATCAGGGCACTCCCACTTGATCCACATGACCATGGATGATTGACATATCACAAAGCTAAGGAGATTCCACCTCCTTGATACAAACAGCTTGGCCCAACAACCTTTGTATCCTCAAAAATACCTCTTCATGAGGAGCTCACTCCAGATATCAACAATTGGTTACATAAGGATGCACCTCCAAGAAATCAAGCACATCTTGATCACTTTAGCTAGAAGTATCCCCAAGAACATAAGCTCATCACTGAAAAATGGAACTATCAAGGTGGTGGTCTAGGACCAAAAGAAAGAGGCATGTAGTGCCCCATCGAAGTGCACCAGTGGGAAATGAAGTCAGGTCTTGGCTTTGGTATACCCACAACTGGGGGCACCAATGAGAACAGTCACGCTTTTTTGAACATTCACCATGACCTTGTCAAAATCAAAGACATTCCTGAGGAAGTTGAGAAGAGAGCCTACTATGATATCCTAGACCAAATCTCCCTAGGAGACTTTGTTCTTCAAGAACTATCCATCCATTTCATTGACTTACAACTCACCCATCCAAAACTCATAGATTGGGACCAACCAAGCGTTATACATATTGATGAGTTCACATCAGAGGAAGCACTTTTGAGATTCATGGGAGCTCAAATACCTGACAAGAAAATAAAGCTAGATTTTTCCTATATCTATAAGCTAGATCCCAAGGGGTATTTTGGAGAAAATCCCCAACCTAGTTCTGATACACACAAAACTGGGACTAAGGTGAAACTAGGACTAGCTAAGGCAATGAAGAGAACCCCTCAGTATAAAACTTTAGTCACAAGTAGAACATGAGGATTTAGCATTGCCTCCTCAAGATAATTGACCAAAGGTGTCTTCTATTCTAATTGAGGACACTAGAGAAGTCAACATCGGTTCTTCAGAGATCCCTAGACTTGTTCACATTGCTGCATCCCTATCACAAGACCAAGCTGATCTCCTCTTTGAGGTCTTGAGAGAGGACATTGGTCAATTTGCATGGTCATATCAGGACATGCCAGGGCTTGATCCAAAGCTTGTAGTTCATCATCTTGCAGTCGATCCACAGTTCAAGCCCATCAAACAAAAGCTTAAAAAAATGCACCCCAAGGTGGCATTATAGGTCAAAGCTGAGTTAGAAAGAATGTTAGTTGCTAAGGTTATCTTACCTATCGACTATTCAGAGTGGATCTCCAACATGGTCCCCATCACTAAGCCTTTTGGTGACATCATAATCTACACTAATTTCAGAGATCTTAACAAAGCTTGTCCAAAAGATGATTTTCCCTTGCCCAACATAGATATGATTGTAGACTTTACAGCTGGACATGAAATTATGTCCCTCATGGATGGATATTCTAGGTATAATCAAATCAAGATTGTAGAAGAGGATCAGCATAAGACAAAATTCACTACCCCTTGGGGAACATTTTGCTACAACATGATGCCTTTTGGCCTAAAGAATGCTGGGGCTACCTATCAAAGAGCTATGATAGCAATTTTTCATGATCTCATCCATAGCATTTTGGAGGATTATGTGGATGATATCTTGGTCAAATCTCATACCTTCATGGATCATCTTGCTGACCAGGAGAAAGTCTTTGATAGGTCATCCAAATATCATCTCATGCTGAATCCCAAGAAGTGTGTCGTTGGGGTCACATCTGGAAAGCTTCTAGGCTTTATAGTCTCTAAATGAGGTATAGAGATCGACCCCAAGAAGGTCAAGGCTATCTTAGACATGCCTCCTCCCCAGACACTATGACAGCTTTGCTCTCTTCAAGGAAAGCTTCAATCTATTTGGTGGTTCATCTCCTAGTTTGAAGATAAGTGTACACCATTTTCACATTTACTGAAGAAGGATGAGAACTTCAAGTGGGATCCTTTATGTCAGTGCAACTTCGATCAGCTCAAGTAGTATCTCACCAATCCCCCTATCTTGGTTCCACCAGTTCTTGGTCGTCCCTTGATTTTGTACATATCAACAACACCTACTACTCTAGGGGCACTTCTAGCATAGCTTGATGACTACGACAGAGAAAGGGCCATCTACTACATCAATAGAATCCTATGGAAAAAGCTTGTTTCGAAATTGTTTTCTCAACTCAAAAGCTTCACCACTACATGCTAAGTCATACCATCCAACTAGTCTCCAAGATCGACCCTCTCAAGTATATGCTCTCTAGAATAGCACTTACAGGCCGTTTGGCCAAATGGGTTATGCTCCTTAGCGAATTTAACATCTAGTATGTGGACAGAAAGGCAATCAAAGGGCAAGCTATAATAGATGCATATCCTTTGATCACAGAATTTCCAAATGAACATATCTGTCTAATTGAAGAACAACCCCCATGGAAACTTTATTTTGATGGCTCATACACATCTCATCGATCAAAGGCAAGAATATTTTTGGTCACACCTCAAGGAGATTACATTCCAAAAGCCTTCAAGCTACATTTCCCTAGCACCAATAATATAGTTGAATACGAGGCCCTCATAGCAGGATTAAAGATAGCTGCAGAATGGAATATCACTGAGTTACAAATCTTTGGCGATTCTCATCTCATCATCAAGCAATCCCTAAATGAATATCAAAACAATGATGAAAAGCTATTACCCTACAAAGAGCTAGTTGATCAGCTAACCCAGCATTTTACAAAGCTTCAATTTACACAAGTGCCTCGAATACAAAACAAAGCAGTAGATGCTATGGCTACTATCGGCTCGCTCTTAGAAATTACCCAAGTAGCTACATAGTATGAGTTTTTAGTCGAGTAGCTCCTCACACCTGCCTATGCGAATGATGATTCAAACCATGTTTGTATCTTGGTTGGTCCCCAATCCCCTTGGTACCATGAGATTCACGCTTACCTTAATGATGGTATCATATCACCTCACCTCACACGTACCCAACACCAAAAACTCATTCAAAAATCATCCCTCTATGTTATCATAGCCAATACCCTATATCATCGGGGTTATCACATTACTCTCTCTTGATGTTTAGACCAAAATGAGGCTGTAATGGTGTTAATAGAAGTACACTCCAAACTTTGCGGTGCCCACACAAGTGGTATTGTCCTAGCGCAACAAATCCTTAGAGCAGGCTACTATTGGCCTACCATTGAAGAAGACTCCTGTGACTTTGTCAGAAAGTGTCTCGCATGTTAGCAGCATGCAAATCTTGTGCATGCTCCAGCACAAGATCTACAACCAATTGCACCACCTTGGCCTTTCGCTTGTTGGGGCCTTGATCTAGTTGGAACTATCACACCTCTCTCATCTAATGGACATAAATGAATAATAATAGCTATAGACTATTTCACTAAGTGGGTGGAAGCAGTCCCCCTAGTCTCAGCTACAAGAGTTCAAGTCTTCAAGTTCATCTTGTACCACATTGTTTGCCACTTCAGCATCCCATCCACCATCTTCACCGACCATGGAGGTAACTTTGAAAATCTCAACATGGAAGAATTATGCACATCCCTCCACATCCATCACAATTTTTCTAGTCAATATTTCCCATAGGGTAACGGCCAGACAGAGGAAACTAACAAAACCCTCCTCAAAATCCTAAAGAAAGTTGTTAATGATTCTGGCCGTGATTGGCACCCACAAATAAATCCAGCCCTATGGGCCTATCGAACTTCCTTCCATACATCCATAGGCATAACTCCATACTCCCTAGTCTATGGTGCCGAAGCGGTACTACCTAAAAAGGTTGAACATCCCTCTTTGTGCATATCTTTGCAAGGGCAAATATCATATGAAGAATATAGAGTAGCTCGGCTCACCCAGCTAGATCTCTTAGATGAGAAGCGACAACAAGCTTATGATCATCTCACAGTCTACCAAACTCATCTCAAAAGGAATTTCAACAAGAAGGTTCTCCCATGAAACTTTCAACCAGGTGACATGGTCCTCAAATAAAACATGAAAGTCCAAGCAAATTGAGAAAAGAAAGGCAAGTTTGAACCTACATGGCTTGGTCGTTATGTTGTCACTGCCTCCTTTGGCTCCGGAGCCTATCAGCTATCTACACTAGAAGGAGAACTCTTGAATGATCCTACTAACATCATTCATCTCAAGAAGTTCTATGATTCAAGATCCTTGGTATACCCAGCTTTTGAAAAATACAAAAAAAAAATAGTAAAGAGAAATAAGCGTCCAATGGTGAAAACTTGGCAATTCAAGCACCTTGGATAGGTACCTTGGTGAAAACCTAGTAATTCAGGTGCCTTGTGTACTAAGACTAATCCATTATCTATCACTATCCTATCCCTCATCCATTCACCCACCATCCCATAAAACACCTGCTTGTTCCCTTGGTGTTCCAACCAAATGTCCAAAATCTAATGGAGCTTGTAAATACCTCCTATACAGCTTGTAAATCTTGTACCTTAGCTTGTAAATCTTGTACCCAAGCTTGTAAATCTTGTATCATCCCTTGTATCATAGCTTGTATATCAAAATATTGTCCAAAGCTTGTACCATATTCTAGCTTGTATTATATGCCAAATCTTGTATCCTAGCTTGTATCCTATGACATGCACACAAAGAATCCCATTTTCCTTAAGCTTTTTGCAAACCATCTAGCTATATGCCTATAAACTATTGCAGACATCCCACCCTTCATGAACATTTCCATCTCACAAAAACCAAAACATGAACAACCTTGTACATTTGTAACATATCTTGGTCCGTCATCTTGTACATCCTCCTTAGCTTAGTACCATTGTATCTATCTAGCTTTCGTGTACGTTCCTCCTTGATCAACATCTTGCACACATCACACAACCCTTGGTTAGCTACTCCAATGCATCCTTTAGCTAGATCTCCTATCACCAAAGCGTTATTCTTCTTAGTTCAGCTTGCCAGATGCATCACTCATCCAAAATCCATAAGCTTAGGTTCTTTCCGATAGATCCTTATAGGATATAGCTTTCCACATGTCTGATCTTGGTCCGTTAGTACCTCATCCTACCCATTTCATTGGCAAATGGTTCTCTTTTGGATTTTCTCTTTCTTTTGATTTGGAATCTTCCCTTTTGGGTTTTGAAATATCTTTTCCAAGCAATCCCCTTGTTCCCTCCTCAAGGTTGGCACGATCTTCCATATCATGGTATACTGTGAATGGGGCAATCTGATCGTAAGGTCTTGATCAAGTTTTTTGTTTGTTTTTCTTTTCTGCTTGTGGGTTACCCAGTGTCAGTTCCACGCTACTTCCTTTGGGATTCATGTGTGATGCTGAGGAAATCCTTGTGTGTTTGTTTTGCAGTCCTCTGGACAGTTGGTGAAAAGGCCTTGACGTTCTTGGTACCCTTGGAAATTAACCAACAGTCCTATAGCAAATCTAGTGCTCAACTACATGGTGGTGCTTCTCTTTGAAGTATCCCCTCGCTCAAAGATTCAATGGATTCCCTTCATCTCCATTATTCCCCATCCATATCCAGCATCCATCTCTCCTACCCCAGCTTGTGCAACTGTATCTCTTAGAATCAATCATCACTCTTACCTCTAGGGATCCACAATCCTAGTCTTAGGGATCCACCAATCCAATCAATCCACCAAGCCTCATCTTTCGAGATCCACAATCCTAGTCCTAGGGATCTCCAAAACCCATATTCCACCAATCTAACTCTTTCAAATCCTATTACATCAGCTTTATAATCCCCTCATCCTTCTCTCTATCCTAGATTCCTTTTTATAGCACTCTGCTCCTTCATCCTCCACCTTCCCTAAAGTTTTAAGCTTGCTTCCTCTTGTGCATCTGATTCTCCTTTATCATTCTCCCATAGTGAGAGTTTGAGCTAACTAAACCTCTTCTCTTAAGCCACTCTTCGTCCTCCCACCAGCCAAGATTCTTGTACTTTTCAAGAAGCCGTCGAGCCTCGCTTTCTCTCCCTGCCACCTTCTTGAGGGGGCATCTCACAGTACATTCTCTCCTCTTCTGCTCTAGCCTTGGGCATCTTATTTTCTTATCTTGGATGCCATGCCACTTGCGGCATCACATCAAAGAGGGGAAAAATGTAGACACCTAAAAATCCTTTAGAAAATAAAATATTTTTATTTTCTAAAAAAATTTCCTGATGACATTATCATTTATTAATTATTTATTTATTTAATTAATTTATTTATTTTTATGCCATTAAATCCCTTTATCTTAATTAAAAATATTTAATTAAGGAATCCCTCCCAAAAATTTTTAAATCTTATTTAAACATTATTTCCTTATTTGTTAATTATTTAATTAATAAATTGACCAAAAATCCCAAAATAAATAATTTATTTATTTTTTGCCCAAAACTTGGCCAATTTCCTTAAGACCACTAACCTCTTCCAAAATCTTCTAATCCTTCTTTAATTTCGATTAAAAGCTAATCCCATCATTTTCTACCGCTAATCTGAACTTAAAATATTTAATTAAGATTAAATATTAATCCTCATGTTTATTAAAAATATTTTAATAAATATCTCCTCAACCCAAATCCTTGAAATAAATAAAACTTTATTTATTTCCTAAAAACCTTATTTATCCTCATCCTAGGAAGTTCTAGACTCTTTTAGAAAGTCTTCATCCTCATCCAAAGCCTAGACTCTTTTAGAAGATGTTAATCCTTATCTTTGACCCTAATCCTAATCCCCGCAACCTTGTCGCATTCCCTAAACATGGGTTAAGACTTGCTAACCCAAGCCAAAGTTAACAAATATCTCCTCCTTCACCCACCCTCATTAAATGACATCCAATTGCCCATCTCTAACATCCCTAATCTAATCTTAACCCAAGCCTAATCCAAGCCTTAATCATTTGCACAATCCTAAGTCAAGATTAAGACTTTCTTAATCCAACCCAAGTCAAAATATCTCAACTCTCTCACAAATATCCCAACCATAAAACTTTATGAAGCCCACAAAGCCATAAATGACTCTTACAAGCCCATTCATTGCTCTTACAAGCCATTATGAGGTTCTTTATGAGCTTTGAGCCTCCTTTGTTGAGCCTTCAACCCCTCTCTCTCTAACCAATGACCTTGTGACATGTGTCACTCCTTGATTGGTTGTAAGGAAGCACAATCCATGTGCTCTCCTCTCATTCAATCTAAACCTTCCATAATCTTTTTTCCATCCTTGCATCCTAACCCTTGATCCCTCAAGCCCTTTTCCTATTTAAGGAATCCTCTCCCAAGCCATTTTAACACAATCTAGAAAGTAATTCCATAATGCCATTTTGAGAAGCCATTTTTACATCAAATCCATTCACCAAAATCTATCAAAAATCCTCCATTGAAGCCCATTTGAGCATTTGAGCATACATACATAATCAAGCCATCTTAGCTATTAGACACACCTCTACATCAAGTGATCATCCTCATTGAGAGAGCCTATCCATGGCTCATATTCTCATTTGAGGACTTCACTTTGTCTCTCATGAAGTTATGTTAAATTAGTATGCAAATGCTTTATTATTATTTTAATTTAGTGTTTCTAACATACTAAAGTAGCATATACACCTACAATGTAGTAATAATTCAACTTTGACTACTCTTTATGTCCATCATGACCTCACAACTATAACCTTTGACATATCATCTAGCATAGTGGTTTTGTGATAATATTCTTTTAATAGTTTCCTTTTGTTCACATGGTCACAACTTAAAATATACTTAATGCTTACTAGCCTATGACCTTCCAATGACTATTTCAAACTAATTGTTTCATTTCATCATAGCATTGGAGATTCAATTCCCTCAACTACTCAACCTCCTGCAAACTTGCGATGACCATCTTAACATTAACCTTTCAATGTTTTTGTAACATCAGAACTAGGACACTTAAATCCTTGCTTAACCCTACAAAGGCATGATTACAATCTTTTACAACCTTGCCACCTTAACCTAAGCTTTTTCTTAACCATTAACAAACAAGCGACGAGCTTTAAAGTTAACTACTTCCTTCTATTCACATTATCATGCCTTAGACTTGACATCTTATCTAAAATCTCCCGAATATGCAATGATTTCATTTTAGACTATGTTATCACTTCATTGATTTATTACAACTTATAATGCTTTAAGCTTTCATTGAATTGCGATCTTGCTCTTTCCACTATTTCACCTCTTCTCATCATTAACTTTTATGCTACCACTAATCTCTTTGATGCTATGATAAACTACTTAGAACCTTTTGCTCCTTTGCATCATTTGAAATAGTTAGTGATCAAAGGGCTGCAATGTTGTAATTAAAGGGAAATCACAATCTCACAACTTAAAATGTTTAAGAGGTAAAATACACATCAAACTAATGGATTTAGAACTCAAGGATATAAATTTTATGAGCTAGAAATTTGGTATTTGACTATTTAACATTTCTAAGTAAATTTTGAATGAACTTCATCAAAACATAAAACAAAAAATTGCCTTAGGTTTTTATGGGTGTTAACATAATTTTTAGAAACCCTAGCAATGCCAAACATAGTTCTACCTAATTTTCACAAGTTTTGACAAAATTCTTGTTGGGTGAAAATTCAAGCCTTTAGTGGCTTTATTTGGGGATGATGGATAACTTGTATCCATGTGAGAATGCATAATTTCTAGCAAAAGCAAACCACATACTTGATACAAAAATGGTAACTACTTCAGAGAGAACATATGGCTAAGTAGGGGAAAACACACAGAGTAAACAAGACAACACTATACAAGTCAAAAATAGATTATACATCTTGGATATATACAAATATATAGAGGCTTTACAAAACTCATAGAATGTATAAACCCTAAATACTATTCATGGAAAAACAAGTATTTTAAGAAATTTATACCTCTTAAGGAATGGTCCATGAAATGTATGCTCAAGAATATTTCCTGGTAGTTCTCTTGTGAAATATTAATATTCACCTTTATTATGGTGGATCTTATAAGGACCAAGCTAAATGGGATCAAATTTACCATGCTTACTTTTGTCTTCTAGTCTATCATTCAATAATAATATTAACTCCTTAGGCTAAAACTTTCAATCTGATGCTTTTCTATCATAGAAATACTTCATATGTGCTTGTAACTTTTCATTTTTTGTAGAAGCATCCCTCTTGTCTCATCTAACTATAAAATATCATTCATTCTTAGTTATATGTCATCGACAATATCTTCATCATAAACTTGGATGAATTCATACATTTCATTCAAATTGTTCTGAGGCAATCTTGCCTGGATCCCATTCACTAAATCAAAGGGGGCACAACCAATAGCTTGCTTCATTGTAACCTTGTCTACCCATAATATCAAAGGAAACTTGGAAACCTAGGCTCTCTTATTTTTTCTTAAAATCATTTTGATAATCTTGAGAAAACTTTTATTATTGGATTTGGCTTGCCTATTTACCTTGGGATGGTAAGGTGATGATGTAGATTTAGTGATGCTATATTTTTTATAAAACCTTTTGTATTCATCTGATCTAAGACACATAACATTGTTAACACAATTTTCTCTAGGCACTGAAATTTGATAATAATTTTATTCAATATGAAATCTAGTACCACCTTACTTGTTGTATTCCTAGTAAGAATAGATTTTACCTACTTTGTGATATAATCAATGGCAACAAGAATTCAAGAATGCCCTCCATAGATTTATTTGAGCTTTCACCAATGAAATCAATCCCTCATTGTTGGGATGGTGCTTGCACCTCAACTAATCTCAATGGAAATTTTCCAAAAAAATTCAACTTGCCACTGAATCTTAGACATGAGTCACATTTCTTTACTAGCTCTTTTGCACCATTGAACAGTGTAGGGCATTATTAGCCAGACCTAAGGATCTTGTGTGTTTTCATTTTCTCCATATAGTGGTCCCGCACACTCCTCCCTGCATGTCACTCGATATCTTTTATTCTTCTTCATTTACATATTTTAAAAGAACACCTTCCATTTCTCTCCACCATAGTTGACCTCTAAAAATAATATATATGATAGTTTGTAACTTTAGAGCCCTCCTCTAATTTTCAATCAATCCTGATGGAGCCTTTATATGTTGTAAGTAGAAAATTATACCTTTGTATGAATCAAAAGCATTCATATCACATAGATTACTCCTCTAATAATCATCTGGTTGATTAATCTAGTTTGGTTCAAGGCTAGCCTCTACCATCAACTTAGCAAGGCCTTGACCTCTAACTAACTTGGTAGTTTGGATATCAATATTAAATTCTTGCATCCTATTGATCCATCTACATCTTCTCCTTGATACTTATTGTTGTGAGAAGATCTATTTCACTACAACATTTGGAACAAATGTAGCTATAGTGGCTCCCATCAAATAGAATCTAAATTCATTTATTACTTTAACTAGTGCATATGCTCATTTTTCATTTATGTCATACTTAAGTTCAGCAAAATGCAAAGACTTGCTGAAAAATGCAATTGGTTGTTCAAAACCTTCATCATTCTTCTGCAACAAAACAACAACAACTGTGTGAAAAGATGCAAAGGAAACGATATGCACAGGATTTACATAATTTGGAGCTCTTAAAACAAGGGTATTCTTGATAGCTTTTATTATCTTGTTAAATGTCATACTTGGTTCTTCATCTCATTTGATCTCTAAACCCTTTTGTAGCATTTTAGAAATAGGCCTACTTACTTCAACAAAATTGGTGACAAATCTTCTAAAATGTTTTATGTACCTAAAGAAAGACTGAATACATTTTACATTCTTTGGCTTTTGAATTTTATCTATTGCTTTAACTCTCTTAGGATCTATTCTGACTCCTTTTCTAGCTAAGTGTCCTAATAGCTTACCCTCGATAACAATAAATGCACATTTTCTAAGATTCAAAGATATTCCAAACTTTAATATTCACATAAATACCTTCTATAGGTTCATGTAGTGATCATTTTCATCTTTTGAGTAAGCATTAAAATCTTCTTAGTATACTACTAGAAATTTGTTAATAATATCTTTGAAGGCTACATCCATAGATCTTTTAAAGGTAGCACCAACATTTGTTAAACCAAATGACATCCTACTATAAACATAGGCACCCTAAGGTGTTGTAAATTTAGTCTTATACTATTCTAATTATTTTACAACCACCTGGTTATAGCCTAAGAACCCATCCATCATGGACATGAGTTTTGATCTAGTAACTCTTTGCAACATAACTTCCATGTTTGGTAATCTATAGTTATCCTTTAATGAAGATTTTTTAAAGTTCTGAAAATTGACACATAATATGATGTCTCCATTTCTCTTTCTCATAGGAACCAAATTAGACACCCAAGATGAATGCTTGATAGGTTTGATAATCCTAGCATCTCTTAGCTTTATTAACTCTTCCTATATCTTGGGTGAAAGTGTAGGATTGATTGGTCTTTGCTTCTATCTGAAAGGTTTTGCACCATCCTTCAAGGAACTTAATGTTGAAAAAGATCCTCTCTATAGGCATTTATATCATCATAGAACCAAATTGACCTAGGGAGAAACAGGGATAACTAGGGCCTAGTGTACACCCATCTATCCAATTAAACCTACAAGAGTCAACACAATGCAAAACATAACATGAATACAACACCAAGGAGAAATAATAGAGAGATTTTATTGATTCATAAAATGAACAGCATACATACCTAGCTATAATGCCTTATGGGTTATAGCTAGATACACTTATTTTCAAATGCACAATCTAGCTATAATTTTGTACTTTCCTTCTTTCTTTCTACCTCTTGCTCGCTACCTCAATTGTTTTACTCTCAAACTAAACATTATACTTATACTTGCCAAAGTATCTTACAAAACATTCTAGAACATAGAGAAGCCATAAGTTAGATCTTAGCAAATATAACTACCTATACCAAAGTTAAATGCGAGAAAAGCCAACCCAAACTAGAACTAAACACAGATTACTTGGCAACTAAAAGCCTTTCCCAAAACTACCACTCAACATCCATATGAACTCAGCATCTAAAGGAAGCACATGGTAGCAACTCCAAACTTGGAAACCAAAGAATCACTCGACATCCAAAGGAGCTCGACAACCAAATGAATTGCTTGAAACCTAAAGGATCAATTGGCAACCAAAGGAATCACTTGGCACCCAAAGGATCACTCAACAACCAAAGGCTTAGCATCAACATAAGAACTCGACAACAACTGATAGAATGAACAAAAGTATAGGATTACTAGGAAACCTAGGATGCTCCTGCATTAGACAACTAGGGTTGGAGAAAAATGATTCTACTAAATCATTGAGATGTTACAACCTGAGCTTAATCCAACTCAGATTGATAAATCCATAAAGCATCTTCCATAGGTCCATTCTTCCACTTCACCAAATATTCATAGTAATCTTTTCCTCTTGTGCTCTTTCCATCTCTCTAATCCAATATCTATTCAACTTCTTCAATCTGGTTCTTAGGATAGTAGTTTGATACAACAACTTCATCATCTAACTCATGGTACTTGTATAAATCAGCAACATTGAATATAGGAGATATATCCATGTCATTAGGTAACTCAACTTCATAAGCATTACCACTATCAGAGTTTGTCAAGATCTTACAAGGTCCAAATTTTTTCATCTTCAGCTTATTATATGTTTGAATAGGAAATCTTCCTCTCTTCAAAGTCATGATTTCTTCTAGACTAATCATCATTCTCCTTATACTTCTGATTAATTTGTTCCAACCTCAACTTCACTTATTTATGCAAAGACTCCATAAAATCAAAAAATTCTTCTCCTGAAGCACTTCTCTTCTCTTCACTAGAAATGTATCTCAAATCTGATACTCCTCTAGGCTACATTCTAGTAACAATCTCAAAAGGTGTCTTGCTTGTACTTCTATTCACATAATTATTATATACAAATTTAGGTTGTTCCAATACCATTTCCCAATTACTTGGCTTATTTCCAACTAAACATCTCAGCAAATTACCTAAGCTTCTATTCGCAACCTCTATCTATCCATCTATTTGTGGATAGAATGTAGAACTAAACTTCAACTTAGTACCCATCTTCTTCCACAAAGTTTTCCAAAAATAACCAACAAACTTACTGTCTCTATTAGAAATGATACTTCTTGGTAATCCATGCAATCTCACAATATCTTTGAATAAAAGTTCAGCAACATTCTTAGCATCTAATGTCTTCTTACATGGTATGAAATGAGCCATCTTAGAAAATCTATAGACCACAACAAATATAGAATCATACCCCTTCACTTTCTTAGCTAATCCAAAAACAAAATCCATACTGATATCACTCCAAGGTTTCTCTGGAACAGTGATATGTGTATACAAACTAGTATTTTGACTCACTCCTTTTGCAACTTGACAAATTCCACAACTCTTTACAAATTTCAAAACATCCTTATACATTTGTGGCCAATAATACTTCTATTTTAACAAACTCAATGTCTTATCAATTCCTAAATGTTGAGCTAACCCACCACTATGCTTTTCCTTAATCAAATTCAACCTCATAGAGCTTCTAGGAATACACAACTAAATACCTTTGAAAAACATACCTTCTTAAATTAAATAATCATCATACTTACTTAAGTGATTGGTCAAATTTGGTGCGTTGTACTCTCTCCACACCTCAAAAAAATTAGGATCGACATCATACAACTCTTTCATTTCATCGAAACCAAGAACACCCACCTTTATTTCTATTAGCAAAGAACATCTTCTACTCAATGGATCAAGAACTCTACTAGTAACTCCACTCTTGTGCTTGATTACAAATGTAAAATTATGCAAATACTCAACCCACTTCATATGTCTCTGATTCAATTTATGTTAGCTTTTCAAGTATTGTAAAGCTTTATAGTCAATATATAACAAAAACTCCTTAGGAATAAATAATGTCTCCACTTCTTCAAAGCTTGAACAATAGCATAAAATTCTTGATCATACAAAAAATACTTCCTTTTAGCATCATTCAAATTTTCACTAAAGAAAGGAATAGGCTTACCTTCTTTACTTAATACAACTCCTATTGCATTACCATTTGTATCACATTCAACTTGAAATACTTTATTGAAATTAGGCAAAGCCAATATAGGTAATTCAACAACCTTTTGTTTCAAAGTGTCAAAACTCTTATCAGCTCCATGTGTCCACTTGAATTCCTTTTTATCTACTCTCATTGTCTCAGTCACAACATTACAAATAGCACTAAAATTCTTAATTATATTTTTGTAAAAACTAGCCAAACCATGAATAGATCTTAGCTCATGTACATTCTCAGGTGTAGGCCATTCCAAAATTTATTTAACCTTATTAGGATCCATCTTCAATCCATTAGCTAAAATCAAAAATCCCAAATACACAATCTCCTCTTCATAAAAGAACACTTTTTAAGATTAATTAGCAACTTTTCCTCTTTCAACCTCTACAATAGTTGTCTAATATGCTCAAGATGTTCCTCCTTAGTTGTAAGAATATCATCCAAATAAAAAATCACAAACTTACCCAAAAATTATTTTATAACTTCATTCATCAACCCCATGAAAGTACTAGGTGCATTAGTCAAACCAAAAGGCATAACCAACCATTCATACAAACCATCCTTTGTCTTGAAAGAAATCTTCCATTCATCACCTTCTCTAATTCTAATCTAATGATAACCACTATTCAAATCAATCTTGGTAAAATACTTTGCTCCACTCAAAAAATCCATTATGTCATCCATCCTCAGCATAGGAAACCTATATTTCCCTATGATTTTGTTAATAGCTCTAGAATGAGTACACATTCTCCATTCTCCATTCTCTTTAGCTGCTAATATAGTAGGTACAACACATGGACTAAAAACTTTCTTTGATTAAACCTTTCTGCAACAACTCATGCACTTTTTTTTTAAGTTCTTCATTCTCTATAGGTGTCAATCTATATGATGCTTTTCTTGGCAAACTATCTCTAGGAATTAGATCCATACAATGACTTATGCTTCTTCCTGTAGGTAGACTATTAGGAATATCATCAACAACAATATCTTTATATTAATTTACCAATTCTATAAGTTCTAATGTCATTCCATCATCACCAACTTCTACTCCTTGGTCATCGCTACCAACACTCAGTCCTCCAGGAACTATAACAAAAAATATTTTATTCTTCCTTAATTCCTTTTCAAATTGCTTTCCATTAACCATGTAAACTTTTATTGTAGTACAACTAACCTCATATAGACTTTCAATCAAAGGAAACAATGTTTGTTTCTCCTCATTTACCTAAAGATTATATTGATTAAATCTTCCATCATGCACAACATACCTATCATATTGCCACTTGAGGTCTACCCAACAAAATATGACAACAATCGATAGGCATAATATCACACAAAACTTCATCAAAGTAATGTCCAATTTTGAACTTCACAAGGCATTGATCACTTACCAATATCTTATGCTCATCTTTGATCCATGAAACATGATAAGGTTTGGGATGTTTTAGCCTCTGCAACTAAAGATTTGTAACCAACTCTTCTGATGCCAAATCTATAGAACTTCCACCATCAATGATCAACTTGTAGCATTTTCTATTCATCTTACATCTAGTCTTGATAAGACTTCTTCTAAGGACAGGTTCCTCATCACTTCCCTTATTACATAAGGTTCTTCTTACCATCAAATCTTTTCTAGCCTTAGGTCCACTTGGTGAACTCTTAATGTCTTCTTAAATCACAACATTTCTATTATTCTATCCACTTTCAAAGGATCTACATTCAAAGGATCTATGCCCTTCTTTACCACATCTAAAACAATTACCATGAAAACTACCTCTAGGATACAAATTACCTCTTCCTTGGTAAGATCTAGTACCTCCTCGATATGAGCGACCACCTTTCCACTCAATCTTGTCTTTGGCATCATTCTTCCATTCTGATTTACCTTCATCCTGCACAAAATTTTTAGATCTACCACCTTCACCATAAGATCTACCTACCTCTCTGGAATCTACCACCTCTACCTCTTTGTCTTTGTTCATGCTTCTTTTCTAAGATCTCCTTAGCTTTCAATGAATATTGATATGCTTCTTCAATACTTTCCAACTTCACAAAACTTATTTCATCTTGAATTCTAGATCTCAATCCATTTATGTATAACCTTGCAATTTTCTCAACATCATCTTCCATATGTCTAGATCTGACGTCCAATATATAGAATTCGTTAGTATAATCTTTCCTAGTCATGTACCTTTGTTTCAAATTTTGCATCTTTCTCAATAAGCTAACTTGGTAATCAATAGGAAGGAATTTTTTCTTTACCTTGTTCACCATCTCTAGCTAAGTTATGGTATTCTCCTTTCCTTTGCTTTGTCTATCAACTTGCAAATGTTCCCACCACAGTGATGTATGACCTTTCAACATAGTGACTGCAATCTTCACCTTTCTATTATTAGGAGTGTTTTTATACTTAAAGAAGTTCTCCATATCAAAGATCCAATCCAACATAGCATTGGTATCTAGTTTTCCATCATAAGGAACAACTTCTACAACAATCTTTAAATTTTCCCTAGACAACACTTGCAACAATCTTTCCTCATCTTGATCTTCTTCAGGTTCTAGATTATGGTTTGGTGCTACTACTTCATCATCACTTACATGATCAAGATGTGTTCCTCTCCTCTAGGTTATCTCCATAGCATCTAATCTAGCTACAATTTGTCTCAATTAATTCAATATGGAATTATCAACATTTCCTCTACCATGAACCATCTTTACAAATCAAGTTCCTAGAATATCATAACCCTCTACAAGTTATAGGTCAGATCCATAGATTTTCCACCCTACAAAAAATTTGAATTAGGGTTCTACACGATCCAATCTCCTTAAGGATGAATCTTAAGCTTAGATAAACTTCACCCAACCAAGGTCCTAGTAGAAATTTCCTCACACTTTGATGATTTTTTTGCACACTCAAGAATAACCAAGCTTTGATACCACCTGATATAGGGAGAAATAGGGATAACCAGGGCCTAGGGCACACCTAGCTATCTAATTCAACCTGCAATAGTCAACATAGTAGAAAACACAACACGAATATAGCACCAAGGAGAAAGAACATAGAGATTTTATTGATTCATAAAATGAATAGCATACATGCCTAGCTGTAAGGCCTTCTAGGTTATAGCCAAATACAATTATATTCAAATGCATGATCTAGCTATAATTTTGCACTTTCCTTCTTTCTTTCTACCTCTTTCTTGCTACCTCCATTATTTTACTCTCAAACTAAACACTCTACTTATACTTGCAAAAATGACTTACACAAAATTCTAGAACATAGAGAAGCCATAGTTAGCTCTCAACAAATATAACTACCTATACCAAAATTAAATGCGAGAAAAGTTGGCCCAAACTAGAACCAAACACAGATTACTCAACAACTAAAAGCTTTTCCCAAAATTGGCACTCAACATCCATACGAACTAAGTATCCAAAGGAAGCACATGACAACTCCAAACTCAACAACCAAATGTGCTTGTAAACCAAAGGAATCACTCAGCACCCAAAGGATCACTCAGCAACCAATAAAACTCAACAACCAAAGGAATTTCTTGGCACCCAAAATATCACTTGGAAACCAAAGGCTTAACATCAAATTAAGAACTCAATAGCAACTGATAGAATGAACAAAAGTATAGGAATATTAGGAAACCCAAGATGCTCCTTCATCACAAGCAAATACATATCTATACTTTCTTAATAAACCAATCAATTCTTGTTTAATCTTGCAATATAATTTTTTACCAATGTATACCTTCTTAGGTGCTTCATTAGTCCTAGATTGACTTCTTCCAAATCTTTAGTAATAGATTCTATATTTTCAATATTAGATCTATCATTACTATCAAAGAAAAATTCCAAAATAACAATCCTTTTGGGATCTTGTTGATTTTTAGTGCTTACCATCAAAATTTTCAACATAAGCTATACCATCAATTTCTTGCCCCCAAAACTAGTCCTCACAATTCAAAATTTTGATTATATCTTTATCTTCCTCAAGGACTTCCAATTTATAAATATTGTCAAGGATTGATGGCCTACTCTACACTTCAATCTTTGACACACTAGAAAATGATATGTCATTTGGCTTAATAGATACATTAGCTAATAGGTCAGCCATTTTGTTATTACTTTAGTCTTTCTAGATTAATCCAAAAGCATCAAAACACTCAATCATATCCAAGACAACATTCCTATATTGTTTCAATCATTTATTATTTTAAATATATATTATTCTAACTTGAGAAATAATTAATTTAGAGTCACCAATAACATGCAAACTCTTAATTCCATGGCTTACTACAACTTTTAATCCTGATAAAAGTGTTTCAAACTCAAAAATGTTATTGGTACATGCAAAATTTAGTGTAAATGAATATCTATGTAATTCTCTCTAGAGATGTAAATATTACCCAATCTCTTGATCCTTCCTTAGAACTTTCTCCATCAAAATACATATTCCATTAGTTTTTTGAATCCATACAATAAGTTACCTCTTGTGCAATTAGTGGTGAAGGCTTCTCAACATATTGAATGACTAGTTTAGCTCTAAATGCATTAAAATTTGTATCCAGGAAACTTGTAGCATATTTGTCAATGCTATCTTCAAAAACATAATCCTTGGCTCTCTATCAATTTTCATACCCTTGTCTCCAATATGAAAAGTTGCATATGATAGGTCACATTACAGGCTACCTCCCATCACAACATTCCATTGTCTAAAGAGTAACATTCCATAATGGGGAGGAATATCAACTACAAGGACTGTTATGGTCATAAAAACATCAGGATAGGAAGCTAATCTAAAAGGAAATGCATTAATTTTACCTATGGTGGAAACTTCCCTTGCATCCATTTCTCTACACCTATCTTATTTGGTGTCTACTTCTAGGCCAAGGGCTTCCATAACTTTGAAAGGTATCACAATGTCTGATGCTCCTAAATCTATCATGCAATTTTTTACGATTCTACCATTTATGACCAAACTAAGGAAAAAAAGGATCAATGTCTTGTAGGTAGGCTATAGATGAATTATCCAAATTTATCTAGGGTATTTGGGACATGACTCAGTTTTCTTCTATTATAGTTGGTGTATGTTGCATAATTATGGGATTTTTCTCAATAACATTCCTAACCTACCCAACCAAGAAAGAGCCTTATTTTTATCTTCCTCTATTCTAAAAATTTCACACAAAGGAACTTTTATAGTAATCTAAGATAACATGGATATCATGTCAATGGGATTATAAAATGTAGGCTTATTAGAAATACCTAGAATTGGTAGTGCTTGAGTGGTAGGCCCTATCACTTTCTTGATGACATCAAGTTTTGATTTCTTCTCAGGCATATGTACTTTGATAGCTTCAACTCCTTGAAATTGTACCTTCTTTTTGGGCTCCCACATTTTGTTCTTACTATCCTTGACATCAACTATCATTCTCCTATCCTTCTTATTATCATCAATCATCTTATGTGTAATGTCTTTAATAAAGATACCAAATGGCTTACCAGTATCACTATTGATAGTTCAGTTTCTTAGATACTAATTGCTATGCACTTGGGATATCATCTATATTGTAATCATTTCAATCTATTCCTTGGATAGTTTTCACAAATTTATAAGATCTATTCTTGATGATGTATTGCATACCTTATTTTCATCATGATCTTCATCATCTGACAACACTTTCTAATGGTATAATAGATAGACATTTCTCTTGGGTGAAACAATAATTTCAAATTCTTCTAAATTAGACTCCTAACCATCATCTCATTAATTTATCATATTTTAGCCAACATCATCATGATCATTTTCGTCCTCTCCTTTTTTATTTTGTGCATGCTGACTTGCAAAGAAAGATTGAACCAATTCACAATAGTTAGGGGAATGAGGAATTTGACATACAATACACCAAGGTACATCATCTGTCATGTTCACAAAATTTCTTTGTAAAGGATCTAGTGTACTTTTTTCTTTAGTGACTTGAGCAAGATTGGGGATAGGCTTTCCATCCTTCCACTGAGTGGTATATGGATACTTTTGCATACTAGGTTTCTTATTATAATGGTTGTTAACTGAGGTTTATCACACATTATTTATTGTTGGATTCATATTTTTTTAGCAAATTTGACACTTGACCCATTGTATCCTCCTCAAGCTTCTTAACTACAATAGACTTATCACCTTATTTCTTAATTTTTTTTGGATTAAATGATTTAGGGTCATCTCTTCTTCCTTGCTTACCAGAGGCCTTTCTATTGTTCTCAGTATTCACTTCCATCTCATAAGCATCTCTTAGAGTCCTAGGATCTTTATCCCTTAATATGTATGTCATCTTGCTATCAAAAGAATTGAAATATGTAGTGTAACATACATCTTCACAAAGTATCATTATTTGGAATAACTTATATATCCCCTTCTAAAATCTCACCTTGAAATTAAAAGCAGATTCATTATGGTTCTTCTTTATGCTGTTAAATTCATTCAACATAAAGCAAACCATTGTATTATCACCATATTGCTCTTTAAAAAACTTCTCCAAGTCACTCCATGAGCCAATGTTTTCGTCAAGTAGCCTTTAGAACTAGCCCCTAACATCTTCTATCATTGAATGCACAAATATTTTTATCACTACATCCTCCTACTCCACTTCATAGTCATTGAGCATATCTATTAAATTTCTAAGATGCTCTTCACCAGTAATGGTGTTATTGCTTGAAAATTTAATGAGCTTATCTATAAGATCATTATAAATAGGACATGGGAACCCAGGAATTCTTAGAAAAGACATTTGATTATAATTTTCCATGTATATGGGTCTTCTTTGAAAACTAGTAGCATTTGATATACTTGTTATAACCACATGGTTTTGGATAGGGATTTGAGGTTGTTATATTTGCTGAATTTAAGGATTTTGGCTACTTGTGGTTGAAGATGAGGCATGGGTTGACTGAAATATATTTTGCTATGAAACTAAAGCATAATTAGTTTTAAT
Organism: Cupressus sempervirens; assembly: GCA_028749045.1. Taxonomy (NCBI): domain Eukaryota; kingdom Viridiplantae; phylum Streptophyta; class Pinopsida; order Cupressales; family Cupressaceae; genus Cupressus; species Cupressus sempervirens. Next base: position 677,541,151 of record CM053790.1, read on the forward strand.
AAGCTATCTTTCTTCTGGTTTCAATTGCTTGTGCTTCATTTTCAATTTTCTCAATCTCTTTACCTAAATCCTCCCTTTCTTTCTTATCCTTTTCTAAATATAAATCTAGTTTAGACATGGGAGGGTTTGGATACTTATTCAAGATATCTTGAGGGTCATTTATTTGGATCCCTACAACCTTTTGGTTTTCTTTATTAGAAGTTTTCATAGTTAGATTAATAAGTTCTAGCTCAATGGGTTTGTAGGATTTGACTTGGACTAAGACATGCCCTTCTTTTTCTTTTAGGAGATGTTGTTGCTCTTGGAATTTAGATCTTAGATCTTCAAAATCCCCAAATACATAAGAATTTACTTTAGAGGATCTCTCTTCCAAATTTTTGTTCTACTCGTTTAGAGTAGCCATTCTTTTAAGAAAATTATCTCTCTCAATGAGAGTGTTCATTGTACTTTTTGTTGACAATTGGCTAATTTTGATATGTAATTATTGTCATTAATGGTGAAAATTGATGTACATGTTGATAGGAAACCTTAGAAATAAAGATATTTAGTGTTTAGTAATCAAAAAATTGTCTAAGTATAGAATTTGGTTTACAACAATGTATTGTTTTGTTTATAACATGTTGCAGATGTTATATTATGACAAGCAAAATTGCATGGAGATAGTATACATGTTGGTAATGACATGTGTAACCTAAATTTTTTGTACAAACTATACATAATAGAGTTAATCATGTTTTGATGAAGCAAGACAATGTAATTGAAGGAAAGAATTGTTTTGTTTACAAAATAATTACTTGTCTAATTAGGGCCAACATCATAGATGTTTACTCTAACTTGGAAAAATGAATTCTGGTCTTAGAAAACCTATTAGTAATTTATGTAAAGGCTTTATGCAAAGGACTTCTTATGATAAGAAGAGTGCTTGTATATAATTATGAATTATGAATTGTGATGAGCAAACCTTTCTAAAAGAAATATATGTGAAGTTTTGTATCAGCTATCTGGTGATCCAAGATCAAGTTGAAGATTAGAGATCAATGAAGGAAGTAAAATAACAATAAATCACTTATTTTCATAGTGATATCTTTTTGTAGTTGAAATTACATGTTTGGGCAGTGGGCTCTTCTTGCATACATTATACTACAACTCCTAACAGGGCTAGCACAACTCCTAATAGGGTTGGCAAAAGTCTTAATAGAGTTGGAATCTCCTAACATGGATTCAAAATCTCCTAATAGGGATTGGCATTGTTGCCTAAAAATTTAATGAACTTATCTTTAAGATCATTAAAAATAGGATGTGGGAACCTAGGAATTCCTAGAAAACACACTTATTTATAGTTTTCCATGTATATAGGTCTTCTGAAAACTAGTAGCATTTGATATAATTGTTGTAGCTACTTGGTTTTGGATAGGGATCTAAGGTTTTTGGATTTTCTGAATAGAAAGCCTTTGACTACTTGTGGTAGAAGATGAGGTAGGGGATGACTAGGACATATTTTTTCTTAGTATTATAGTTAAACAAGTGAAAATAGGATGTGGCCCACGTGGACATATTTTACCATGAAACTAAAGTAGAGTTAGTTTTCATAATCTATCTTTCTTCTAGTTTCAGCTGCTTGTGCTTCATTTTCAATTTTCTCAATCTCTTTAGCTAAATCCTCCCTTTCTTTCTTATCCATTTCTAACTCTAAATCCAATTTAGAAATGGGAGGGTTTCCAAACTTATATGGGATAGCTTGAGGGTCATTTATTTGGATACCTACAACCTTCTATTTCCCTTTATCAAAAGTTTTTACAATTAGATTAATAAGTTCTAGCTCAATGGGTTTGTAGGATTTGACTTGGGCTAATACATGTCATTTTTCTTTTAGGAGATGTTTCTCTTGCACTTTACATCTTAGACATTCAACATCTCCAAATAAATTAGAGTGTACTTTAGAGGATCTCTCTTCCAAATTTTTGTTATGCTCCTTCACAGTAGCCATTCTTTTAAGCAAATTATCTCTAAATGAGAGTGTTCATTGTAATTTTTGTTAACAATTAGCTAATTGTAATATGTAATTGTTGTCAATAATAACAAATGTTGATGTACATGTTCATAGGAAACCTCAAAAACAAACATACTTAGTTTTTAGTAATCAAAAAATTTTGTAAGTATAGAATTTGGTTTACAATAGTGTATTGTTTTGTTTATAACATGTTACAGATGTCATATTTTGACAAGAAAAAATATAGTGAGATAGTATACATGTTGGTGATGATGTGTATAACCTCAAAATTTTGTACAAATTGTACATAATAGAGTTAATCATGTTTTGATGAAGTGGGACAGTGGAATTGAAGGAAAAAATGTTGGAATGTTCAAAATGGGAATAGTACTTCTGAGGGGGGGGGGGGGGGGGGTGAATCAAAAGTACCACACTTTTAGCCTTTTCTAATCCTTTAAATCTAAATAACTGAAAGTAAATTGCATGCATGTAAATACATCAAATAACCATAAAGTAAACACATGCAATAATACATAACACTAGATTTGGTAACCCAAAAACCCTCCAAGAATAAGAAGGTAAAACTAGGGTGGGGATGATACCCATAAAAATCACTGCAATAATAAATGTTTGACTGCTTCTAATGGTCTACCTTGTGAAAGATGCACCCTATTAAAAGCTTTACACTACATTAATAGTGACCTGATTAGAGGATTTACAAACACTTTAAATGAAGTGTCACCTTATTAAAGGATTTACAATAGGCTGTTAAAGCCACCTAATACAATAGGATTTTCAATCACCTTCTCCAAATGTTCTCCTACCTAGCTATTAAGCAAACCTATCAATATAGGATTTCCAATTTCTACAAGAAAGTATTAGAACAATGAACCTAACTATATGAAATCTTTAATTGTTGGATTCAGGCACTTGATCTGCTCTCTTTGATGTTACCCTTGCTTGATCTGATCTCTATTCTTATCCCTTATGTTGTTCTGATCAACTAGATATGTAATTGTTGCTCTGTTCCTCTAAGTCTTTCTTCACTTCATACTGAATTTTTCTATAATCTCCCCATATAATGTTCTCATCCACACACACAATTAGGTTTTTGTCCTCCTTTTAAAGATTTTGAAGACTTAAGGCTAGGTATGGATCTATGATCCTTATTGAATCTTAAGTTCCCACTCATTCCTTGCATTTCCCTCATTGGTTGCATGCCTTCTCCATTTTTCTGATTGGCTGCATGTTGATCATATAGGGAATGTAAAAGATTCATCCTTATCCTTTTTCTCCTTCAAAATCCTTCTATGTCAGGTCCAAAAGTGGTTTACATCTGAGTTTGTGAGGGCACAAACTCATACGTAGATTTTGTGTTACTCACTACATATTGAACCACTAGTGCTTGGCACATATACTATCCTAGATTTCTCAACACCTATTATATTCTGTCTTGCTCAACACATGTATGATTCTGGCTCACTTGGCATATGAAGCACTCTAACTTTCTCAGCATCAACTATCACTCAACACCTATATATCACTCGACACTTATGTAGTACTCAGCACCTAAAGTCATGTAGCACCTATTGAAAATCTGACATGGCACATACTATGCCTCAGCATACATAGTGTACTTGGCTTCAACATAGAAAGTGGTTAAGTGTGTTGACACTCAAATGTCAAAACCATCTAAGGCCAACAATATCCTCCTTTGACATGACTGTCAAAAACACTTAACTAATCATTACTTATCTATCCTTATAAGTACCCTATCCACAAAATTTCAAAAATTGTTCAAAAAATTGTTCAAAATACCTTAACTCCCCATGAGTTGATTGTGCCTTAGCATTCTTGCAACCAAAATTTTGTGTTGAATGTGCCTGATACGCTTTTTCTTTTTCTCTATATCTATAATCTGCACTTGTGTGCTATTTTATTCATATCTCTGCCAATAAAAGAATGTAATCAAAATTTATAGTAGTCTCCCCCTTAGTTATATCTACATCAAAATACTATATCTTCCTTATATCTCCCCTAAAACATATATCTCCCCCTTTTTGACACTTATGTCAAAGGGATCTAAGGAGTAATACCATACTTAGCCAAAAAAATACTATTTAGCTCCATTATTATTTTTAGAGTTGCATCCCAATTCTCCAAAGTAATGTCAAGTGAATTGTGCTGGATGGCAGTCTCTGTAGTAAGGTGGACAAGTCCATTGAGTGCAGAAAGATTTGGATATTTCTTTAAAACTATTTTAGCATACACTTGCTCCTTGTGGAGGACTGAATTGCATCAATTTAGTCTTTATATTAGCTTCATTAGCTGTTAGTACAACTAACTCCCTTTGAGTGTGAAGTGATTGTGCACAATGATTCTCACTTTGAGCTGGATTTTTTGGTAGTTGCATGCTAGAAATTTTCAAGTTTCTTTCCAAGCTCATTATTCTTTGGTTCATTTCATGTGTGAAATTGAAAAGGTCACATAGCTTCCTGTATAATGAAAAAAAATTTCAAGGACAATTTTGACCTTATCTATTTTCTTGGCCAATTCAACCTATTCAAGTGCTATTCCACTTGATATCTTTTCATTCACTTTTCCTTGAAATTTTCTCTCTGACCATTCCATGAGTTTAACATTGGTATCCTGGTCTTCATTTGTCACCAACTCAACTATATCTAATAGTTGCTCTATTGTTGGCTTTGCTTCATTTGGTGACTGTAAACAGAAGGCATCCATAAAGATGTCCTTAATGTCATGAAGTGTTTGCTTGTGTTTGAATTCTTTCCTTAGTATTTCTTGCCTCATCCTTTTGTCTAATGCATTTTTCATCTTAGTCATTTGTGCCATTATGATAGTCTTGGATGTTGGTTTAAAGAATAATTTTGACAACTGAGTGCCAATACACTTAACCATTTTTCACAGTCATATGTTGAGCAATCCAGTTTTATCAAGTGCCGAGTGATATCAAGTGCCGAGTGACATCAAGTGCTGAGTAATATCAGGTGTCAAGTAAAATCAAGTTCCGAGTAACATAAGGTGGCGAGTGATACAATTTTCTTTAGGTGTTGAGCTATTTAGAAAATAGCATGTGCTGAGCATCAGTAATGCTTCATGAGCCGAGTAACTCAAAATATCAGCATAAGAGTTTGTAATTACACAAACTATGATGTAAACCATATTTGTAGCTAACACAAGGTAAATCTTGAAAGATTTAGAGATAAGAACAAATCTTTCACACTTCCTATGCAATCTGCATGCAACCAATTGGAAAATTGGAAAGGCATGCAACCAATCAAAAGAAAGGGAAGTATTGAGCAGGAAATTGAGATTCAATATGGATTGTAGATCCATATCTAACCCTAAGTCTTTGAAGTCTTTTTAAGGAAGAAAAAACTTTCATTTTAATAAGGATTAGAGAAGGAGAATAGTGTTAAAGGAAAAACATAATGGAATTCAGTAAAAGAAGACATAGAGAGTAAGAGCAGCAATTCAGTATTCAGTTGATCAGAACAAAGCAAAGGAGATGAATAGAAATTAGATCTTAGAGGATCAAATCAGAGAGAGAGCCAAAACAAGTTCCTCCATTCAGCAATCAAGGATTGCAAACAATCAGGTTTATAATACCTAATGCTCTTTTACCATTGTATTAGAAAGGAAATCCTATGTAGATAGGTTGGCTTAATAGCTATTTGTAGATCCTTATCAAAAGGTGAGTAAATCCTTTAACAGGGTGACACTTCATGTTAAGTGTTTGTAAATCTTTTAACTAGGTCACTATTGACATATTGTAAAGCCTTTAATAGGGCAGACCATCAGAAGTGGTTGAACAATATTACTGTAGTGATTTTTGTGGGTATCATCCCCACCCTAGTTTTACTTTCTTATTTTTGGAGGGTTTCTAGGTTACCGAATTTCAGTGTTAGGTGTTGTTGATGCATGTATACCGAATTTCAGTGTTATGTGTTGTTGATGCATGTATTAGTTTCATGTTTATTTGATATGTTTACATACATGCAATTTACTTTTAGTTAAAAGTTTTTAGTGTGATACTTCTGATTCACCCCCCCCCCCCACCCCCCCCCACCCTCTCATAAGTATTCTTTCCATATTTCAAAATTCCAACAATTGGTATCAGATCAGATTAGGTTCTCACAAGAAAAAGCCTAATAGCTTGGAGGAAAAGATCTAAAGATGGAAGTTTTCAAACTCGAAAAGATCATTGAAAACTAGGTGATAGATGTGCAACTTGCTCTACATAGCTTGGAGGAAGCTAGAGATAAGTTGAGAAATTCCTTAAAAAAAGGGAGGATTTAGCCATAGCTGAAAATGAGATAAACTACAAGGAGATTGGTACCACAAATATATTTGCCAATGGAGATACTAAAGAGTTTGATGCAAAAATTGTAGAACTGATGGAGAAAAATAAAGTGCAAGAAGATGAAATAAGATCTCTCAAGATGGAACATGAATCATAGGCCATAATGTTGTGTGAAATCACTGAACAAAAGAAAAGAAAAGTTGAAGATAAAGTCATGATGGAAAATGACAAAAGAAATCTTGCAAACAAACTTGAAGAAAAATGTACTAAATTGACAAGGATCTCAAACATGCTGATGGATATACTTGCCCAAATGATGAACCTTCATCATGAACTCAATGTGAAAGATATTGAGATCTCTACACTGAAGATGTAGAATGAAAAATTGCAGATTGACTTGAGAAGAGAAAAGGAAATTTCAGAAAGTGTCAACAAACCCAATGAAGCCATCAAGTATTTTGAGAAATTACTGAAATCCCCAAGATCAACCCATGATACATCAGGACTTGGATACAAGAGCACTAAAGTTGGAGAATCATCCAAGAGTGCTAAACAAAGAAGCAACAAAGGTAAAAATGTTAAACCTACATGTCATTTCTATGGAAAGAAAGGACATACATCTAATGTATGTAGAAGAAAGAATGCCCATTAGCATGATAAGCCTAAGAGGGTAAACTATTGTCATAATTGCAAGAAGCAAGGTCATCAAGCACATGAATGTAGAACCAAGACTATTAAGACATCAAAATTTTAGGGTCACTATCATAATTGGAAGAAATATGGGCATAGAGCTTTTGAATATAGATCAAAGCCTATGTGGACATCAAGCCATGAAAATCACTACTATTGGGATTACAACACCAAGTACAGTTGTCACTATTGTCAAGAATACGGACATATACCCCAGAATTGCATAAGAACACATTTCAGGGGGAACTACAAAAGATGGTTGAGTCAAACCACATGTTTTAGTTGCTTAAAAATTGGTCATGTCAGGAGGAATTGCCCAACAAGGTCAAAGGCACCAAGTTCTAAGTACAACAATGGAAAGGCAAAGATAGATGTTGAACACATTAGAAATGAGATGAATAAGGCATGGAAGAAGAAAGATGAGTGTAGCACATCAAATGCAAAGATCACTTCACCTAATGGGTCAAGTGATCATACTTCATCTAATTAAGTAAGAATGGGTGTGTGTGGGATTGATAAACTAAGTTACATCATACATCAGTCCCAAGACATAGAAGAACTACAAAGAAGAAATCAACATAAACAAAGATGCTAAGTCAAAATTAAGAATCTTGCAAAAATTTTCCAAGGTTGTCTTTAGGTGCCGAGATGCTAACAATGACCAAGTTGATAGATGATGCCGAGCTGTGAAATATCAATGGGAGCCAAACAAAGTGAAACACAATGGGTGTTGAGTCATGTTGAAATTCTTCAGGAGCCAAGTAGACAGTTGTTAGAACACTAAGCATTAATTGCTCTATTTTGAAGGGTACATAGTTCGATTTTTGATCACTTCTCACCATTCAAATGCGAAGCAAAGATGAGAAGAGCGTAGAAGATCAAGGTCAGCTCAAAAGCCATTTGTGAAAGATTTTCATAGTGATTCAGCATGAGTTTCATTGATTTGAGGTATTTTACTTGTGTGCCAAGCTACGTAGTGTTTATAATCTTGTTTAAACTATAAACCCTAGTTTAGCCAACAATGGCATCCGGGTTTGGAACCACTAAGAACAATGAGAGTCATGAAATATAGTTGGTTAGTAATAAAGTTAAGCAACCTAAATTCAAGCCCATTCCAAAAGTTGCATACAAGAATGATCTCGTAGGTGCATTATCAGTTATTCCTAATAAATTTGTTATGGTCCAAGATGTTCGTAGATGCTATAACTGCAAAATTGGAGCCGTAGGAGATTTAGAAATTTACAATGCATATGACAAGCTATGTGAGAACAAAATACTAAAAGATGAGTTCTCAATAGTCGAGAGAAAAGGATTGACCAAAACCCTAGAATTTTTTATTCTTTTCAAAGTTGAATGGGTATGCATAGTTTTGAGCAAAATGCATGATGGAGCCTTTTCGTTAGAAATAGGGTCAGTGAAATTTACCAAGAGAACTGTTCATAGGGTTACTGGTATTCCAACCCTAGATCAGCCTAAGACCCTGCGTAGTGACAAAAAGGAAGTAATAGAGAAAAACACAGGTGCTAAATGGAATAATAGGGGAATGATTATTGATACAATCACAAAACCTCTACTAGATTTTTCTATGAGAATCATTTCACACAAATTCTATCAGTCAAGCAAGTTAAGCAGTGTGCCTTGTAGAGCAGTTGATGTTGCATACAAATTGATTGAAAAGGATCATACCTATGATTTAGTAGAGTTCATGTTTCAACAGATTAATGAGAATCTCGGAGTCATAAGGAAGAGCAAGGGAGCTCAGTGCAAATTTGGATCAATTTTGGTGTGCATGCTTTTCTATCTAATGAAAGAATTTCCTTCTATGGGTAAGGTGAAATGGAATCAAGACAAAACAATTGTTGAACAAATCAATGGATATATTGAACAGATGGGTGATAATTTTGATGCCCAAATGACTAGCTACTTTGAGGACTTCAAACAGTTCATGAAACAAAGAATGAGAATTCCAGTCTCATTGACTGAGAAATATGAAAAAGACATTTGTTTTCTTGTAGATATTGATTATACCTATGTACAAGCAGTCATACCTAGAGTGAGATGGCTTAGGCCACTAGGTTATGAACTCGATGTTGATCAAGCCTCTGCAGCAATAACAACCCTCCTTGCAGAAGAAGTTGATAAGAATGCAAACACCTTTGGAACCTATGATGTTGTAAAATCAAGGGTGATAATAGATTTGAAGACTACCTCAGCAGTAAAGAAGAAAGAAAATATGGTAAGGAAAATCAAGAGAAAATTTGGTATTGAAGGAGAGGGAATAGCAGAAGAGGAAGAAGAAGACATTGAAGATGAGGAAGATGAACCTCAAGGTCTAACTCAAGGGTTAGGAGAAGATAAAGAAGAAAGTTCTAAGGAAGAAGAAGCTAAGGAAAAACAAGTTAAATTGAAGGTCACAAAAAGAAAGGCCACAACTCCTCCGGCTCCTCAACCCAAGGCAAAGAAAGTAGCTACTCCTGCACCAAAGAGACCTACTACAAGGGCTGCAAAACAAAAAGCCTAAGAAGAGGCAAAAGAGAAAAAGGAAACTTCAAAGAAGACTACTATCGAGCCAAAGAAGAAAAGAAATTTTTTTACCCAGCCTCAAATAGATGAAGAAGACTGAGTCAGAGGACAACAACCAATTTCAAGTGGTAAGGCACAAACCTCAGATTACTATTGATAAATTATGTAGAAAGATTAAGAATGATGATTTGAAAGGTTTAAAGAACCTAAATTTTTCTAAGCTCACCAAGAAAGAACAAAATAAATTAGAGGAATCAGTGTATGCTATGATGGATGAGTATAAGCACACACCTCTAGAGTTAGATGAATCAATACCTAAAAATTTTGTACAAATTTGTAGAGGATAAATGGCATTTTTGTTTACAAATGGAGAGGGAGATAAGGGAATCAAAATTAGCAAGATTGTTACCTAATTTGACTAAGGATCAAGTAACCAATGCAGTTAAGAGGCATAACAATAGATTCACTCCCAAACATAGAGCTTTCAGCATTTTGCAGAACAAAATTGATGATGTAGTTAAAAAATCCACAAGATTGTGGAAGATAGTTTACAAGAAAATAGAAGATGTATACAATGAAGAATATAAGGCAGAGGCAAGTGCCAAGAAAAAGGAGATGAAGGTATCAGGAAATAAGGAAAAAGAAAAGGAACAAGTGGAGAAGAAGGTTGAAGAAGAAAAGGAAGAAAAGTCACATACAAAGGAGAAAGACGAAGAGAAAGATATAGCTGTACCACAAGATCAAAGTGTGCTAGACACATAGGTATCCCCTCCTAGTCCTCCTCATGCCATCATCACACTTGCATAGATTGTTAAATCAAGGATATTATAGACACTTCTGATCCAAACATCAATCCATTAACTATAGAGGATTTAGAAATCCTTGACCAATCAACACTAGTAGCAAAACTATGTTCAAATTTGGTATTGGTCAATGTTGATGAATTGCAGAATCTAGTAGTTAAGACAAAGGAAGTCAAGGTGAAAACAAAAGAACCACCTTTGACCATACAACCTACTACTATTCTATTCCTTCCTCCACAACCTCCACCAAGTGTAGCCACCGATACACTTTAGATGCTGAGTATAGCAATAGGGGAAGTTAAAGAAACATCTGAATAACTAACAAGTTTAACCCCACCTAGTGATCACCAAAAGGATAAACTAGCTAAAGAAAAAGATGAGACAAGTAAGAAGGAGGAGTCTGCAATACAAACATTGGTTGCATTACCCAAATTCGGTACTCCAACATAGACTCTTCAGCAGCCGAGCACTGATAGGTTACCATTGCAAATCAGGACACCAGGCTCAAGCTCATCAAAGGCAGTTAGGAAACTTCACTGTGGACTTCCTGAGCTTGATGAAGAAATAAAGATTCCATATTATGAATCCAACACTCTCACCGAAGAGAAGATCAATGAAATTTAGAGTGCATTGGATAGAAGAAGGAGACAAGAAGCACTAAGAAGAGAACACAAGCATAAGCATACCTTGAATGAAATCAAAGACATATTCATAGAAGCTTTATGCTTACAGTCTCTAGATGATTCAAGGCCAATTATAGAGCAACTATCTAATATAGTTGACTAGGTGACTAGCGAAGACCAAGAAACAAATGCCAAATTACTAGAATGGTTAGGAAGAAAATTCCAAGGCAAGGTAAATAAGAAAATATTTGATGATATAGCACTATCACAAATGGAGTTGGCTAAGAAAATTGAAACAGTCAAAACTGTACTTGGAAACATATTTTCCCTATACAACAAGTTGTGTGATTTTTCCACATTCACATAGGACACTAGCCAAAAAATACTGATCTTGGAGAGAAATCTAAAGATTTCTAGCATGCAACTCATTACATATCCAGCTTAGAGTGAGAAGCATTTTAACCAATCGCTTCACACACAAAGAGAGTTAGTTGTCTTAGCAGTAGAGGAGGCAACCACCAAAGCCAAATTGATGCAAATTCAATCCTCTATCAATCCTCATTTGGAAATACTTCAGAATGAGTAGATGAATGCAGAGACAATTCTCAAGAAAGACCCCAATCTTTCTACATTTGATGGACTTGTACATCTAGCAGAAGAGATTGCCATCTAGCATAAGTCATTGGATGTTGTACTAGCAAATTGGATGCGGCTCTAAAGGTACTCCTTGAAGTAAAAAATACATTTTTGGCCAAGTATGGCATTTCCCTATAGAACCCTTGACATAAGTGTCAAAAAGGGGGAGAATAAGTATGGGGGAGTTAAGTAGAAATTAATTATGGGGGAGTTCAATACAGAATGAAATGGTAAGTATGATGAAAGGGGGAGATAAAGAATTTTGGGAGAATTTTAACAAAATTTGATATAACATATTGGTCAGAATGTAGAAATAGGATAGAAGTCATTGAGTGAACAAGGCATAATCAACTCACAGGGAGTCATAAGGTATATTGTTATTTGTTCCTAAAATTTTTGAAGCAAATAAGAAGATGCATGAAATAATGTCAAGATCATAGGATCTTAATTAAGTGTTTTTACCACTCATGTCAAAGGGGGAGATTGTTGGTTTAAAGAATAATTTTGATAGCTGAGTGCCAATACACTTAACCATTTTTCACAATTATATGCCGAGCAATCCAGTTTTATCAAGTGCTAAGTGATATCAAGTGCTGAGTGATATCAAGTGCCGAGTGATATCAAGTGCTGAGTAATATCAAGTGCCAAGTAACATAAGGTTCCGAGTGATACAGTTTTGTTTAGGTGCTGAGTTATTTAGGAAACAACATGTGTCGAGCATCATTAATGCTTCATGAGCTGAGTAACTCAAGATATCAGCATAAGAGTTTGTAATTGCACAAACTATGATGTAAATCATCTTTGTAGCTGACACAAGGTAAATCTCAAAAGATTTAGAGATAAGAATGAATCTTTTACACTTCCTATGCAATCTGCATGTAGCCAATTGGAAAATTGGAAATGCATGCAACCAATCAGCAAAAAGTGAAGTATTGAGCGAGAAATTGAGATTCAATATGGATCGCAGATCCATATCTAACCCTAAGTCTTCAAAGTATTTTTTACAAAAGATGAAAGTTTCATTTTAATAAGGATGAGAGAAGGAGAATGGTGTTAAAGGAAAAACATAATGGAATTTAGTAAAAGAAGACATAGAGAGTAGGAGCAACAATTCAGTATTCAATTGATCAGAACAAAGCAAAGGAGACAAACAAAAATCAGATCTCAGAGGATCAAAATCAAAGAGAGAGCCATAACAAGTGCCTGCATTCAGCAATCAAGGATTGCAAACAATCAAGTTTATAATACCTAATACTCTTTTACCATTATATTAGAAAGGAAATCCTATGTAGATAGGTTAGCTTAATAGCTATTTGTAGATCCTTATCAAAAGGTGAGTAAATCCTTTAACAGGGTGACACTTCATGTTAAGTGTTTGTAAATCCTTTAACCAAGTCACTATTGACATAGTGTAAAGCCTTTAACAGGTCAGGCCTTTAACAAGGCAGACCATCAGAAGTGGTTGAACAATATTACTATAGTGATTTTTGTGGTTATCATCCCCACCCCAATTTTACCTTCTTATTTCTAGAGGGTTTTTGGGTTACCAAATTTCAGTGTTATGTGTTGTTGATGCATGTATTAGTTTCATGTTTATTTGATATGTTTACATACATGCAATTTACTTTCAGTTAAAAGTTTTTAGTGTGATACTTCTGATTCACCCCTCCCTCTCATAAGTATTCTTTCCATATTTGAATATTCCAACATTGGAATCATAGGAAGGAATCACAATATCTTCATCTAATCTAGGGTCTCTATAGTGAAGTACCCTAGCCACTCTGGTTAAGCTCGATCCTAGAGTTGAGAATTGCAAAGGAATAGCTTCAGTGCTTTACTTTTGAATGGTTTTTGTAGGAGTGCTAGTCTTTGGTAGTTCTACCAATCTTTGTATGGCAGCCTGCTCCTTTTCTTTTGAGGTATCCTCTTTTTCATCTAACTTCATTTCCTTTACACTCAACATCTAAATAGTATCACTTGTTGTACTTGGTGGAGGTGGTTGTGGAAGCATCAAAATATTAGTGCAAGTAGTTGTATATGTGAAAGGTGGTTCCTTTGGTTTCACCTTTTCTTTTTGTGGTGCTACTACTGCCTTTTGTAACTCATCAACACTCACCAATATAGGGCTTGTACACAACTGTACCTATAGAGTAGATTGGTGAAGGATCATGGAGAGATCCTCTGTAGGAACATTCTTAATGATTATTGTGTCTATAGGTGTAGTAGTAACATGAGGTGGACTGAGAGGTGGCATTTGTGTGTCTTGTACACTTTGTTCTTCTTCTTGCTACTGATTAGTTGTTGCTATAATTTTTTCTCCCTTAGCTGATTCCTCTTCTTCTTTCTTCTTATTCTCTTCCTCTCCTCTTTTTTCCTCACCTTTCATTTCCTCTTCTTTCTTTTCTTCTTTGTTCTTCAGTGTTTCCTTTGCCTCTACCTCTCCTTTTTGCTCTTCTACTTTCCTTTCCTCTACCTTCTCTTTGGGACTAGTTTCTACCTTATTTGTTTCCTCTACCTTCTCATTTGTTATTTTATAAATTGTTTTCCACAATTGTGTGGATTTATTCACAACATCCTCAATCTTGTTTTGAAGGATGCTAAAGGCTCCATACTTAGGTGCAAACTTGCCACCATGTTTCTTGTTTTCCTTTGTTATTTGAGCCTTTATCATGCCAGGCTTTAATTGAGCTAGGGTAGATTCTTTGATCTCCCTTTCCATTTTTAGACAATAATGTCATTTATTCTCAATTATTTGATATAGTTCCTTGGGCATAGTATTGTCAAGTTTTAGAGGTGCATTTTCCAATTTTGCCATCATGGCATACACAGATTCCTCTACTTTATTCTTGTCTTCCCTACTAAGCTTATTGAAATTAAGAAACTTTAAATAATTCAAATCTATATTTTTAATCTTATCACAATGTTTATCAATTGCAGATTTAAGAGGATTGCATACCACTTTAAATTGGTTGATGTCCTCTGACTTTGTTATCTCTTCATCATCTATATGTAGCTGTGCCACATAATTTCTTCTCTTCTTGGGCTCTTTAGTAAGCTATTCAGTGGCTTTCTTCTTTTCTTTTGATGTCTCCTTAGCCTTTTGAGTAGATTCTCTTGTAGTGGCCCTTGTTGCTTGAGCTGGTTTGGCTTCTGCTTGCTTAGTGACCCTTTTTGGCTTGGGCTGAGCTGTAGGCTAATTTTTTTCGTTTCTCTTCTTTTGCTTGGTAGGTGTAGGTGCTTTTGTGGATTCTTCTCCCTCGAAACCTTCCTCCTTGTCTTCTCCTAAGCCTTATGTCATCTCTACTAGGCCTTTCCCTTACTCTTCTTCTTCTTCACTATATCCTTCTACTTCTTCTACTACTTCTTCTTCACCTACTTCTCTTTCAATGTTTGCTTTGAATTGATTCTTTATCTTCTTCACTAACTTGTCTTTCTTCTTGTTAACTATGGATTTCTTTAATTTGGTTTTAACTTTGGAAAGTGAGGAGCTTCCTTATCTATTTCCTCTGCAAGTAATGTTGTGATTGCTTCTAAGGCTTCATCTATATCAAGCTCATATCCCAATGGCCTTAGCCATCTTACTCTTGGTATTGTTGCTTGAACATAGGCGTAATCAATGTCAACCCAGAAGCATATGTCATTGACATGTTTCTCTACCAATGAAACTGGTATTCTCATTCTCTACTTCATGGATTTCTTAAAGTCTTCAAAATAACTTGTCATTTGTGCCTCGAAATTGTCTCCCATCTAATCAATGAACTCATTGATTTGTGTGATAGTAGTTTTGTTGGGGTTCCAATTTACCTTTCCTATAGAAGGAAATTCTTCCATACACATAAGAACTTAACCAAATTTTCATTGTGCACCCTTTGATCTCCTTATTAATCCTAAGTTTTCATTAATTTGTTCCAACATGAGCTTTAATAGATCATATGTGTGATCCTTCTTCACCAGTTTGTAGGCTACATCAACTAATAGACATGGCACACTATTTAGTCTATTGGATTGATAGAATTTGTGAGATATTATTCTCACAGCAAAATCTAGAAGTGGATTAGTTATTATATCAATGGTCATTCCCCTATTGTTTCATTTTTCTCCTGTATTTTTCTCAATGACCTCCTTTCTATCACTTCTCAATGCCTTTGGCCAATCTAGGGTTGGGAATCCCATAACCCTATGAAGTATCCTCTTTATAATCTTAATAGGTCCTATTTCTAGCTATAGAAAGCCATCATGAATTCTACTCAAAACAATTTGTATCCATTTAGTTTTGAATCCTATAGGGTAAACTAGGGCATCGGTCAAACCCTTTTTCTCAACTATCTCAAATTCCTTTTTCAAAATCTTGTTCTCACATGGTTTTTCATAAGCTTGGAATATTTCAAAGTCACCTATGACACCAATTTTTTAGTTGTAACATTTTCTCACATCTTGCACCATGACTACTTTAGGCAGAATGATGGATAATGCACTAGTTGGGTCATTTCTGTAGGAAACTTCAGGGATTGGCCTAAATTCATGTTGCTTGACCTCATTGCTAACTAATTAAATCTAATGACTCTCTTTTGCTTTGGGGTTTTTTGAATTGGAGGTCATTTGACTAAACTAGGGTTTTAAATGTATTAAAAACTTTAGCTCTATGTAGCTCAGCACTTAATAAACACCTTTAAATCATTGAGTTCATATTGAATTACTATTGGAATCCATGAAAATGGCTATTAGGTTGCTGCTTAACTAGTTCTTCACTCTTCTCATCTTTTCTCTTTGTTTGAGTGGCATGAAAATGAATGAAATTTAGCCTTATGCCTTTCAAATACCTAGCATTAAATCCTTCATGCATACATCTATAAACTTGGCACTTGAAGGTTTCATCATCACTCAGCTCCCATTGTATTTCATTTATTGGGTTTCCACTAGTTCTCCTCTTCACTCGACATCCATTGGAGCTTTACTTGGCATCTGAGGACAATTCAATAGCTTCTTCAAAATTTTGACTTGGCATCTTTGCTCATGTAGATTTCTTCTTTGCAGTACTCCTTTGTTCTATGGGACCGATGTATGATATAACTTTGTATATCAGTCCCACACATCTTTCTTTTTTTGCTTAGTTAGATGAAGTGTGATCACTCAACCTTTTAGGTGAAGTGATCCCTCCACTTGATGTGTTTCACTCATATTTCTTCTTACAAGTCTTATTCATTTGTCCTCTTGTTTTTTCAATATCCACATTCTCTTTCCCTTTTTTGACTTCTATCTTGGGTGCTTTTAACTTTGTTGGGCAATTTCTACTCATATGACCAATTTTCAAGCAACCAAAACATGTAGTTTGGCTCAACCATTTGCTATAACTCACTCTAAAATGTGTTCTTATGAAATTTTTAGGAATGTGTCCATAGTCCTAACAATAGTGACAGCTATACCTAGTATTGTAATCCCAATTGTAGTGATGACCATGGTTGTCTCCTCTTGCAGGCTGATTAGGTGTCCACATAGGCTTTGATATGCATTCAAATGCTCTATGTCCATATTTTTTGCAGTTGTAGTAGTGACCTTCAAATCTTGGTGTCCTCATGGTCTTGGTTCTACGTTCATGTGCTTGATGTCCTTGATTTTTGCACTTGTGACAAAAACTTGCATTGGTAGGCTTATCGTGTTGATGACTATTCTTGCTCCTGCATACATTAGAGTTGTGTCCCTTTTTACCACATAAATGATAGGTAGGTTTAGTTTTCTTACCTTTGTTAATCCTTTCTTCTACAGTCTTGGATGATTCTCCTTGTTTATTGCTGATGTTACCAAGCCTTGAAGTGTCATTGCTAGCCCTTGGTGATTTTAGTAGTTGCTCAAAATATTGGATAGCCTCATTGGGTTTTTTAAAGCTTTCTACTATCACCTTCTCTCTTTTAAATTCATTCTACAATTGTTCATTCTACATCTTCAAGATGTAGATCTCAATGTCCTTCATGTTTAGCTCATGATGAGCATTCATCATCTAGCTTAAGGTCTCTAGCTACATGTTTGAGATCCTTTCAAACTCAATGGTCTTCTCCTCTATTCTATTGGTAAGATTTCTTTTGTCATATTTTATCATGGTCTTGTCTTTAATGGCTCTCTTCTTTTGTTTAGTCACTTCACAAAGCATTATGGCTTGTGATTCTTGTTCAATCTTGAGTAATCTAATTTCTTCAGCTTGTCCTCTATTTTTCTCCATTAGTTCTACTATTGTTGCATCAAATTCCTTAGAATCTCCATTGGAAAATACTTGTGTGGTATCAATATCCTTGTAGTGTATGTCATTTTCAACTATGGCTATCCCCTTCCTTCTTTTTAAGGACTTTCTCAGTTCTTCTTTGGCTTCTTCCACTTTGTGTAGAGCTAGGTGCACATCAATCACTTGATTGTCTATGATCTTCCCAAGTTTGAAGACTTCCATCTTCAGAACTTTTATCTAAGCTATTAGGCTTCTCCTTGTGAGAACCTCCAATCTTATACCAATTGTTGGAATGTTTAAAATGGGAAGAGTACTTCTAAGAGAGGGGGTGAATCAAAAGTACCACAATTTTATCCTTTTCTAATCCTTTAAATCAAATAACTGAAAGTAAATTGCATTCATGTAAATACATCAAATAACCATAAAGTAAACACATGCAGTAACATATAACATTAGATTCCGTAACCCAAAATCCCTCCAAGAATAAAAAGGTAAAACTAGGGTGGGGATGATACCCACAAAAATTATTGCAGCAATAAATGTTTGACCACTTCTAATCATCTACCCTATGAAAGGCCTACCCTGCTAAAGGTTTTACACTATGTCAATAGTGAACTAATTAGAGGATTTACAAACACTTTACATGAAGTGTCACCTTATTAAAGGATTTACAATAGGCTATTAAACCCACCTAATACAATAGTATTTTCAATCACCTTCTCCAAAGGTTCTCCTACCTATCTATTAAGCTAACCTATCAATATAGGATTTCCAACTTCTAATACAATGGCAAGAAAGTATTAGAATAATGAGCCTAATTGTATGCAATCTTTAATTGCTAGATTTAGGCACTTGATCTATTCTCTCTGATGTGACCCCTGCTTGATCTAATCTCTGTTCTTATCCCTTGTGTTGTTCTGATCAACTGGATATTTAATTGCTACTCTATTTCTCTAAGTCTTTCTTCACTTCATATTGAATTTCATGATAATGTCCCCATATACTATTCTCATCCGCACACCACACACACAATGGGGTTTTTGTCCTCCTTTTAAAGATTGTGAAGACTTAGGGATAGGTATGGATCTACGATTCTTATTGAATCCTAAGTTCCCACTCATTCCTTGCATTTCTCTCATTGGTTGCATGCCTTCTCCATTTTTCTGATTAGTTGCATGCTAATCATATAGGGAATGTAAAAGATTTATCCTTATACTTTTTCTCTTTTGAAATCCTTCTATGTTAGATCCAAAAGTAGTTTACATCTAATTTTGTGAGGGCACAAACTCATATGCAAATTTTATGTTACTCAGCACATATTGAACTACTGGTGCTCAACACATATACTATCCTAGATTTCTTGATACCTATTACATTCTATCTTACTTGGCACATGTATGATTTTGGCTCACTCGGCATCTAAAGCACTCTAACTTTCTTAGCATCAACTATAACTCAACATGTATATAGCACTTGACACTTATATACTGCTCGACACCTGAACTCACTCGACACCTATTGAAAATCTAACTTAGCACATATTGTGGCTCGACATACATAGTGTACTTGACTTCAACATAGAAAGTGGTTAAGTGTGTTGAAACTCAAGTGTCAAAACCATCTAAGGCCGACAAAGAATTGTTTTATTTACAAAATAATTACTTGTCCAATTATGGCTGACATCCTAGATGTTTACTTTAACTTGAAAAAATGAATTGTGGTCTTAGCCCACCCAATAGTAATTTATGTAAAGGCATGGCATTTATGCAAATGCCTTCTTGCAATAAGAAGTGTGCTAGTATGTAATTATGAATTATGAATTGTGATGAGTGAAATTTTGTGAAATGCAAAATTTTGTATGAGCTATCAAGTGATCCAAGATCAAGCTGAAGATCGGAGATTAGTGAAGGAAGGAAAATTATAGTAAATTTCTCATTTTCATAGTGAGCTCTTCTTGTAGTTGAAATTACATGTATTTGGGTAGTGGGCTCTTCTTGCATGCATTATACTAAAACTCCTAATAGGGCTAGTATGACTCCTAATAGGGTTGGCACAACTCCTAATAGAGTTGGAATCTACTAATAGGAATTAAAAGTCTCCTAATAGGGACTCCTTATACTGAATTTTTTCATTGACTCCTAACAGGATTTATACTCTAACAAGGAACTTATATATTAATATATTATCTAGTGGGTATCATCCCCACCAAGTTTTCCCTTGGCCAGGCTTTCCCTAGTTAACAAAATGTGGTATTATGAGTTATCTTTATGCATTGTTACTATTACTATTCAGCATTATTTTATTTCTTTGTTATACATGGTTTAAAGTAAGTAATAATATCTAGTTGGTGACTAAAGTTTGTAGATTACTAATTCGCCACCTACTAGTAATCCCTATTTCTAACAATTGGTATCAGAGCCTAGTTACTTTGGAGAGGCTTAATAGATTAAGTAAGATCCCTATAGATATGGAACAATTGATGAATAACCTCAAAGAAGATCTTGAACAAATTTATCTCCTTCATGAAGAAAGAGATAAGCTAAAGGACAAATATGAAGACTCCAAAGTATACATTGGTCAATTGAAGGAAAAGATTGAACATCTAAAATCCAAGCCTGAATCTACTAAATCTAGAATTATTGATGATGACTATTCAAAGTTGAAGATAGAGTATAATATCTTGAAGCATGAGTTGAAGATTACAAATCTAAAGTTAACTTTGAGAAATGATCCTAGAAAAAGTGAATCGGATTTGAAGACTAAAAATGTAGATCTAAGAGCAAGTCTAGCAAAAAAAAAAATTGAGTTTGAAACGTTGAAAGAAGATCATGAAGAATTCCATAAGTATAATATTATTTTGAAAGGTGAATTGACATAGTCCAAAC
Source organism: Cupressus sempervirens (assembly GCA_028749045.1). Taxonomy (NCBI): domain Eukaryota; kingdom Viridiplantae; phylum Streptophyta; class Pinopsida; order Cupressales; family Cupressaceae; genus Cupressus; species Cupressus sempervirens. Next base: position 677,561,839 of record CM053790.1, read on the forward strand.
AACAATTTGAGAAACATTATTCTAGTGGAGAAAAGCTTGATGATTCTATGTCAATATAGAGACCTACTTATGATAAGATTGGTCTTGGTTATCTAATTAAAATGTTTGTGAAGAAGCCTGAGATTATATTAGATTCGGAAAAAAAAAGACAATTCTGATGACAAGATTGAATCTAGTCAATCTTCTAAGAAATCAAAAGAAGTTGAAATCTTGGATGAAACAAAGCAAGTGGATAAACCCAAGGCAACTATGTATAAATTTAGAGGTGAGTTCTTTTTAGGTAATGAAATAGGTAATATGAAATGAGATTATACTAATAAGTACTTTAATAATGTTAAAGACTTTTATTGTCATAATTATCATGGTATGGTTCATAATGCAATTGATTGTAGGAAACCTAAGTATGATAATGATAGAAGAAATAGAAAAATGTCTAGATATACTAACCCTATAGATAGAAGAAGCTTTGATGAAAGGACATCGAGAGAAAAAGGATCTTATGAAGATAGAAGAAGGATTGTGTGTTATAAGTGTAACAACTTAGGACAAATTGCTCAAAATTGGCATGCACCTAATGACCACCAAAATTCTAGAACTAGAGCACTTGTATGTCAGTTATGCAATAACTTTAGGCACATAGCAAAGTACTACACAATGGATAGAAAATTTAGAGATAGAAGGAACAATGGAAGAAACTTCAAGAACAAAAGGAATGATAGGAAGAACCATGAAAGTAACTTTGAAACTAGTAGAGATAATGAAGAAGAATGAAACATTGTAAGTGAACTTTGAGAAAAACTTAATGAAGCATTCATAAAAGGAACATATATCTCAAAAGAAAAGATAGATGATTATGAGACAGGAAGATCGAAGTTAGTTTTTGAGTTTGATTAAATTAAGTTGAATTTTACAGCATCAGTATTTGAGATCTTCATTTAGAGACCAAATTAGGGTAGTGAAGTTTGGAAAAGGTGTATCCAATTATGTTTAGATGGTAAATAGGCTTGCTTGTCATTTTGAGCTCATTTAAACAAGTTATTAAGGAATTCTATTAATTCTAGTAAAAATTAATTCTATACTAGAAGATGAAAAGTAAGTTTTTGGAGAGAATTTCATGATGCAAAATCTTGAGGATATTTTTCATGATAGAAGGAGGCTTTAGTAAACGTCAGGTGACATCTAAAGGCTAGATAGATGATTTTAAGTAGATATGTGATTACAAAACATAATTGAGAACTTTTTCATATTTGCAAAGTATGTAATTGATGCAATTTTCAAGTTGATGGATAAAAGGGGTACAAAAATTGATTTTACTTCATTAAAAACTCATTCAAAGCATAGAGCATTCATAAGTGACTCATTAGAGTGATTTCAAAGAAAACACTACTTTTGGAAAGAATTTTATCATTTTTCCAAATATTTGTTCGGTAAAAGATATTATTGATAAGAATTATGGATATGTCTATAGTACACAATGTTCAAAATAAGGATAGACCCAAATTTAAGATAGTTTCCATAAAACCTAATGAAGGAAATCCTAATTCAGTGTTGTCTATCACTTTGAACAATGTAGTTTACCTTGAAGATGTAGAAAGTTATTTGAATTACAAGATTGAATCAATTTGTACTGAATTATGAATAAATATATGGAATTGGTCTTTAACATTGACATGATAGTGAAGCATAGATTTGAACATATAAGGGAATTTGACTTCTTTAAATATCATTCTACTATGAGTTAGATAGAGATGAATGGACTCAAATCATACTAAGTAGGATACATGATGGAAAACTATGGATGTAAGATAATGTAGTAGACATCTATTTCAACCTTATTCATGAAGTAACTATTCTTAACAAACAAGGTAGTGTACCTATAGGAGAGATATTGGTAAAGAAGGAAGTGGAAAGTTACACTAATTTAGTATATAATGGAAAGGCTATGATAATTAGCTACATCAAGCAAGATGATGTGAGATTTCTTAGTAGAATTATTGCTTATTCAATTTTTGCAAGTTCTAAGATAGATAAACTTTCAGCAAGATTCATATATGCAGCATATAAGATATGTATTGAGAAAGAGCAAGTAAATCTGAGTGAAATACTTAGGATGCAACTCTCAAGAAACTTGGAAAAGATTAAGAGAACAAAGAATGGCTTTTTTAGATTCCAATCATTGATGAACCACACATTCTTCCATGTACTAAAGAGATTTCCTTACTAATTAGTAACAGATATAATGAGTAGTGACAGATGCACTATGGAGAAGATATTAGAGGTATGCAAAAGACACCCTATAGACAAGATATTGGTTAGTGGTAATTTGATAATGAAAACATTTCAAAATGAGATGAAATAGAGATTTAGTATTTTACTAGCAATTATGGATAGATTTATAGAGGATATATGTATTCTAGTTGATATAGATCATACATACATTCAAGCAGTGGAACCTTGGAAGACATTTGTAGATCCTTTGAGCTATGAGTTGAATGATGATGTTGTAGTTGGTTACATTGATTTATTATTGAATTTATAGAGAGATAAAGCTAAATATAGATTTGGCACATTTTATGAGATCATTCAACATGTTCATCAAGCAACCTTGGAGAAGGCATCTCACAAGAAGGTTGAATCAATTATGAGGAAGGAACTGTTGGATACAATTGGTTAATTGAGTGTTGTCTTTGATGTTACACAAATGTCATATCAGTCATAAGACAGAGTCTACTAAGCTCAGAAGGTAAGCATAGTCGTTTATAGAGTCTACCAAGCATTGCTATATATTACACTATAAAGATAGCTTCTACCGAGCTAACTTGGTCAAATGAAGGAAGTTCAGTACTTACCGAGCTCACTTGGTGATTGAAGAAAACTATGACAGAGTGTTTACCGAGCTAGGAAGGTAAGCAAAGAAAAGTTAGTGTTTACCGAGCTGGGAAGGTAACCAAAGAAAAGTTAGTGTTTACCGATCTGGGAAGGTAAACAAAGGAAATTTAGTGTTTACCGAGTTCACTCGGTGTCCAAAGGGAATTTGGCAAAAACAGTTTCTACCGAGCTCACTCGGTCATCTATACTTATCGAGTTCTCCTAGCGATTGAAGGGATGTCACAAATTTTTTTGTATCAACCAAGCTCAGTCGGTTAACACAGGAATTATTTTATGAACAGTATTAACCAAGCAGTTTCGGCCACTAAAGGGATTTGTTGGTTTGTAGTTCTTAGCCGACTATTGTATTTGTTTGATCAGTGATTAGAGCCAACTAAGATAATTTGTAAGGTATATATGAAAGATCAAGTTGTGAATTCGATATATGCAAGAATTTGGATGCATAAGAGTGTGAATATTGAACATATAAGAAAATGTTGAAAAAGTGTGATGGAGAATCAGATGCGTTGAAGAAGCTGCAAAGTTGTATGTGATCAGTAAGGATCCAGTCAAGCATAATAGAGATCTGCAATCAGCAAAGATAGGTTGCACATTATATCAGGTCACTTCATTGTTTCTTTCTAACCATTGTAACAGTGAACTCAAAATCTCTTGACAGAGTGGGTTTAATAGCCCTATTGTAAATCCTCTAACAAGGTGACAGTTTAGTTGAATTGTTCTAAAGACCTCTAGCAAGGCCACTCCTAACAGGGTGATTAAATCCTCTAACCGGGTCACACCTAACAATGTGTTTTGTAACCTTTAACAGGGTTGGCTCCTAATAGGGCTCACTTCAGAAGAGTGAAAAACAGTAACTAGTTACATTGGTGGTTTTTCCCATATTGGGTTTCCACGTTAAATCTAGTGTCTTTAGTGTTCGTGATTGCTGAATTGTTTTGGTTACCAGTTCTTAATAATTATTAGTATTTGCTGCATTATCAAGTTTCAGTAATCTGTAACCAAGATCAAGATTTTAGACATTTAAGGGATTGTGAAATGTTTTTGTGGTAACTGATTCACCCCCTCCCCCTCTCAGTTACTCCATTCTCATTTCCAACAATTGGTATCAGAGCTTTTGGTACTTGCAGGAGAAGATTTCAAAGATCTAAGCAAAAGATCAGGATGTCTTACAAAAGAGAAATTCCAAAACTTAATAGAGATAACTTCTCAGCATGACAAGGACTAATGAAACTTCATCTGGCTACTATTGGTGATACTGGACTGAAATACCTTGAAGAAGAATATGAAGAACCTTCTGGCACACTGTCAGTCAATGATATTGCTGAAAAGAAAACTCACAACAACATGATGATAGACATAGCATCTGCTCTTAGCTATAAAGAATTTGATGACATTAAGGACTGCAAAACTACCTTTGACATGTGGAACAAGCTAAAAGAAATCTATGGAGGGGATGATAATGTGAGAAGAGAAAAAGAAGAAATTCTAAGAGGAAAATTTGATCAAATGAAGATGAGAGAGGATGAAAACATTGCAAAGTATGTTGAAAGAGTTAAAGCATGTGCAAGTGCAATCAAGGCAGCTGGTGGTGACATCAAAGGAGAAATAGTTGTAAACAAAGTTCTCAAAACCTTGCTTCTCATTTATACAATCAAAGTGTCTGTAATTCAGGAAAGAAGATGTGAAAAAAATCATCAGATAAATCTTGAGGCCATAGTTGGGAGATTAACTGCATTTGAACTAGATAACTTTGACAACTATGTTCCAGCTTCCAAGAACATGGAATCAGCATTTGAGGCCAAACTTTCACTCAAGGAGAAAATCAAAAAGAAACTTCAGCTTGAAAGTGAAGATGAATCAGATCTAAGCTCAGACAGTGATCTTGAAGTAATTGAAGCTCTTCTAGCAAGAAAATATTCCAGAGGCAGAGGAAAATATAAAGGTAAAGTTCCTCTAATATGTTTTTCATGTGAAGAAATTGGTCATATTGCAGCTAGGTGCTCGAACAAGTAGAGCAATGATGAAAAGAAGGATCATAAATGGAATAGCAAGAAAGATTTCAAATCATTCAAGAACAAAGGTAAGAAATCATGTTTCATAGCTGAAAATTCTGAAGATTCTAATAATAGTGAGGATGAAATTATTTATATTGCTATTAAAGATGATTTCGACAATGATGAGGAAGATAAAAATGCTCTTATCTCTCATATAAGTAAGAATGATACATGGATTATAGACAATGGTTGCTCACATCATATGACTGGTGATAAAACTAAGTTTGATCAGTTTGAAGATTATGATGGTGGCAGTGTAAGGTTTGGTAATAATGAACCTCATTTCATAAAAGGAAGAGGAAGAATCTGTCTAACCAAAGAACTTGTTTGTAATAATGCCTATTGGGTTGAAGGTCTCAAACATAATTTTCTAAGTGTGGCACAGTTACTCAATACTGGATTCAAGGTGGAATTCATGCATGGAAAGGCAAGACTGTTGAATGAGCAAGGAAAGCTGATAGGATCTGGCACCCAAAGTAAAGGTAACTTATTCTATCTAGAACTTGGTGAATGCTCATGTTTTATTGCTCAAATTGAAGAGAGTTGGTTATGGCATAAAAGGTTGTGTCATGTCAATTTTGATAATTTGATAAAAATAAGCAAATTCAAGAAAGTAAGAGGCATTCCTAACATTAAGAAACTTGAGTTCCTAACATTAAGAAACTTGAGGTTGGTCTATGCAAGAACTGTCAGATTGGTAAAATGGGAAGAACTAGTTTTAAAAGTAAAAACTATCAATCTGAAGATATATTATAAATTGTGCATACTGATTTATGTGGACCTATTGGAATAGAAAGCTATACTAGAGAGAAATTTTTCATTCTCTTTGTTGATGATTACTCAAGAATGATGACTGTCATGTATCTAACAAATAAATCAGAAGCATTTGAAAAATTTAAATGGTATTTGGCAAGAGTAGAAAAAGAAATAGGGAAAAGACTAAAATTTTTAAGGTCACACAGAGGTGGTGAATTCATTTCACATGAATTCAATAACTTCCGCATTGAAAGAGGTATTAAAAGATAGGTTTCAGCACTAGGAACTCCTGAACAAAATGGAATAGCTGAAAGAAGAAACAGATCCATTATGGATTGTGCAAGAACCCTGATGATAGAAAAGAACATTGCTATTAAATACTAGAAGGAAGCCATCAGCACTGCAGTTCATACATTAAACTGAGTACAACTGAAAAAGGAGTCATTCAAGACTCCCTATGAATTATGGTATGGCCACAAACCCAATGTAAGTTATCTAAAAGTATTTGGAAGCAAATGTTATATTTTGAAAGAATCTAGAATAGGAAAATTTGATGTAAAAGGTGATGAAGGAATATTTTTGGGATATTCCTACAAAAGCAAAGCATATAGATGTTTAAATCTATCCACTCAAAAGGTCATAGAAAGTGCACATGTGAAAATTGATGAGTTTGCAGACAAATCAAAAGAAGAAAGCAAAAAGGTACTTGAAGACTATAAGAGATTTGTTTACATTGAACCAGATACTATACCAAGTATACCGTTCACTCAAGAATCCTCAACTCCTGAGTCTTCAGTAACCGAGTTGCAAATAGTTCAAACCGAGCCTCAACAACTTTTAGACACTATCGAGCAAGTGTCTATTGAGTCTGAATCAACCAAGCCAATATCTATCGAGCCAGAACAGCAAGAATCTAAAGAACAGAAGGATAATAATGAAATTCATTCAAGAGGCAAGGATCCTGTATTAGCAAAATATGTCAGAAGACATCATGCACCAGATCAGATCATTGGAGACAAATCTGAAGGAACCTTGACAAGAAGTAAGTTGAAAAATATTTGTTTACTTGCTGATTTTGAACCTAGAAGTATTAAGGATGCATTGGCAAATGATAGTTGGATTGAGGCAATGAATGAGGAAATAGAACAGATAGAGAAAAACAAGACATGGAATCTTGTACCCAGGCCTAAAGACAAGAATATAATTGGAACCAAGTGGGTATTCAAAAACAAGTTTACTGAAGATGGTAAGGTATCCAGAAACAAAGCTAGATTGGTATGCAAAGGATACTCACAAGAAGAAGGTATAGATTATGGAGAAACTTTTGCTCTTGTTGCAAGATTGGAGGGAGTCAGAACCTTACTTGCATATGCTGCTCACAAAGGATTCAAATTTTATCAGATGGATGTCAAGTCAGCATTCCTCAATGGAATACTGGATGAAGAAGTTTACATTGAACAACCTAAAGGTTTCATTGATCCAGATAAAAGGAACATGGTCTGCAAATTACACAAGGCACTGTATGGTCTAAAAAAAGCTTCTAGAGCATGGTATGAAAGATTGTGTAATTATCTTATTCAAATTGGTTTTCAAAGAGATAATGATAATAGTAGCTTATATATAAAGGAAGGTCCAGATAATAAGATTGTCTTGGCAGAAATATTTGTAGATGATACTATTTTCACAGGGCATGATGATCTTTGCAAAGAATTTTTAGAAAAAATGAACAAGGAGTTTGAAATGTCTATGTT